>OX421968.1:3016307-3616307 GCA_949128115.1 Anaspis maculata
TTCAATTTTCTCATGCTGCTTCCGTCATTGGTCATGCAGTTGGCTGTAATTTGGCACAGATGCATAATTTGCCGTAAATCTTTTTACCTCACGGACATCTAATGGTGCTACCCCTGTGGTCACCTGGTACCTGCTTGGGGTCGGTCTCAAATGGGGTAGGTTGCGACGATACATTTCATGTTTATCATACACAGTGTGGCTCAAATATAGATTTAGTAACCATTCGTTGCATTACAAGTCCCATAGTTACCATATCAGCCCTATTTTGGTCACTTTTGTACAGGGTGCTTTATACGAAAAGTTACAAAGCTATATCTCGAGAACGGAAGGAGTAGAATCAAAAAAAATTTTTTTTCCATATCCAACAGAAACATTTCCCTTACTTCGATTGCTGGTTTGGTGGAGGGTGAAAAGCCTTGCAGTTTGTGATAAAAGCCTGAAACTTGGCATACATGGTCTATGGACTATCCTTTACGATATAAGAGGTGCACTCATGACGGAACCGCCGTGCAGCTGTCAGAATCGCCGCGATACCTTTTCACGCACACTTCCATTCGTACATGAAAATGATTGCATATTACTTTCACGACTTTAGGAACAAATGAGGCTCACGAACTTGTCAAAGTAAAAATCAGGAAACCGGCCGGTAGCGCGGCGGACTCCGTCTTTGGGAGCAATTCCAGGGATCGTGGGTTCGAATCCGGCCTGGGCCAGGTGAAAATTTTCATGCGCTCTTTAGTACCTTGGCGTGTACCACCGTGCAGTCACGTCAAGGGAAAAATTGTGAAACGAGAAGGACACCGAAAAAAAGGGTGCTAATAACCTCGCTGTTGATGCATCCATAAAATGGTGGGTGGTGTAGGAATCACTCGGCGTCGCTCTTAGCCTACTAAGACGGCGCTAAGGAGGTACTGCCAGTGACTACACGGATCTACTCGACGATCATCCCCTGTCTATAAATCTGGGTGGGCCACCGTAGAAAAGCATGGGGCTCATTTTGATCGTAGCCCTCACCTTAAGGGCGTCTGGTCGGTGAACCGTACCCCCTGTTAGAAAATGCTGGAGCCGCCAGTGCGAAAGCGTGAGGCTCAGTAGCGCATTTTCTTTCGGGTTTCTACGCATAGTGAGTGATACATGAAAACAAGAGTATTTATACAAGAGCGGGTATGTTCAAAATTTGATGAAAATTGGTCCTTCAATACGAAAGCAGTGTAATATGGCGGAGGCGGGTCAAGTCAGAATCGATCTACTACGAAAATTTAGCACGGAGGATCAAGATGGCGTCAAATTTCGAAACCAAGCAATGGCGAGCGTCACAATTGAAAAAAAAACAAGTGAGTATGCCTTCACGTGCGTGAGTCTCAGTAGCGCATTTTCTTAAAAAGGCATATTGTGAATGTAAAGAAACTTGGTTGAAGGAGAAAGACCATTCTTTGCCCACTCTCTTCAATCGAAACTCATTGTGATATTCTGTTATCGGAATAGGGGACTTGACTACTTGCCAATGAAATGACGGACGGACGGACGGACAAAGCGGCTGGAATAGCGATTTTCATCAAGATGGAAAATGCGCTAAAAAGGATCCACCGGAAAGAGTTGCAGGGCTTCAATTTTATTCCTCGAGTAGTTCAACTGCAAAATTTTGTTTGCTAATAGACTTATTTTTCCACAATCTCTAATTTGCCTTTTTCTTTCATCTGAATTATATTGTGCTTGCATTCATACAAGGCTTGAGCCTACGCAGGACTAGTATGGTGGCCCATATACCAGGAATATGTCAATCTGTTGTTGCGAGTTGAGAGGAAATTTTTGAGGTCCCTTCATTTCAGAGTGCATGGTATGTTCCCTGAGAGAGGCTATGATGGGTGCCTCCTTAGCGAGGAGTTTGGGATTGACTCCCTGGAGTCTCGGAGGTTTCGTGCATCTCTCATCTTCCTACTCAAATTTTTTCACGGTGCCGTTGACTGTGCTGAACTGTTTACTCAATTCTTTTTCTTTAAACAGGTGTCCCACGAAGTAACCGACATAGTTCAAGGGTAGATGTTCTTTCTCGAGGCAAATCAGAATCTACTTTTGAAATTTTCCTGACGTCCCCCGTTTCCGATATACAGGGTGATTTATGTGTTCAACCGAAAAGTTTGATTGGCCATATCTCACGAATAGATCAATAATAGAATGGATAGAAATTTTTGCAGGTATATTCTAAAACCAAGGGCCTTTGTAGCGCCCTATTCATTTATGAAATGAATACAGGACCGTACCCAAAATTTAATTCTTCGATTTCCTTTTAAAAAAGTCACCTGTATAGATTATTTGTTCCAAAATCCGATGTCATATTCGGAAGCTACATGAAAAATGCTATAAAATGCGATTCCTTAATTGTTTGGCACTAATTTAGCTGATTTGAAAAAAAAAATTACCACCATTTCAAAATTTCAATTTTAATCAGTGAATCGCTAGTCTAGATGGTCAAACAAAGTCATTATTTAAATTGTGGTGCTCTAACTAACCAAGGATAATTTCAGGCGAATTTTCTGGGAACATGAATTTGGTACCCCAGATTCCTACCCAAATTCATGTTTTCAGAAAATCTCTTGAAATTATCCTCAGTTTGGTAGAGCATCAAACTTGAAATTGTGTCTTTGTTTGACCATCTGGAATAGCGTTTGAGTGATTTGAAATCAAATTTTCAAAAATATTCCTGAAAAATCTCTTGGTAATAATTGTTTTTCGAATCAGCTAAATTAGTGCCAAACAATTTAGGAACCGCATTTTGTAGCATTTTTTATGTAGTTTCCGAATATGGCATCAGTTTTTGAAAAAAAGTCTAAAGAATGACTTTTTCAACAGAAACTCGAAAAATAAAACTTTGCTTACGGTCCTGTATTTATTTTATAAATTAATAGGGCGCTACAAAGGCCCTTGGCTTTAGAATATACCTGCAAAATTCCAATCGATTTTATTGATCTGTTCCTGAGAGATATGGTCAATGAAACTTTTCGGTTGAACACATAAATCACTCTGTTTATCGGAAACGGAAGACGCCGGAAAAATTTGGAATGCTCTGATTTGCCTTAGAAAAGTTCATCTACCCTCGAGCCATGTCGGTTACTTCATAGGAAACCCTGTATAGGTACCACGGCTGAATGAGATAGGTACTTGCAAATGAAATAGATTTAACTGAAAATATCTTCAATCATCAACAAGAGTGATTAAGAGTACTTCCTGAAAACTTCCGAATAAAATAGCCATTGGTTAGAATGATTCTTTTCGATTTTTTTTTCAAATAAGACTCGGTTACAGAGTGAACAAGGGAAACTTCCGTGGGGTTCTTATGTCTGTATTTTTAGAATATAGTGGTGACACTCCAACAGTTTTTCAAGTTTTCAATCCAACAGTGCTATTTGTTTAGTTTTTAGTATATTTGTGACGTCACAAATATATTTTTGAAACACGCATTACGGCTGCAATTTTGAGAATTTAGGAAGACAAGAAAAATACGGGTACATTATTTGGAACCATACTATCGATTAGGCCAATAAAAAAATGGCAAGTACCCCATTATGCAGGTTTTTTCGACTGCCTGTTGCCACTTCGAACCCGATCGTCAGATCCCCCGTATCCGTATACGTGGTATCCAGGTACTCCAATGAGATCTGCCTCATGGTAGACCTCAGCTTGGCAGATCTCAGCTCTCCTTTTTTTTTATTGGGTTCATGGGGACTATCCAGGAAACATAGATCTATGTCTAGTAATTGTAATTCATGTTTTGTCTTTTCTTCAGTGACTTGAAATCTGTTTCATGATTTATAGGTGTGTATATTTTATACTTGTCATCATTAACACATTGTCCTTTATATAACTTGTGTTGTTGGGTAATTGAGATGATTATCGCCCACATACCCAATTGAACCAATCAGAACAACCGAATGAGACCCACGTGACTCGGTTTGAGCTATCGATTATTGCATACTAGCAGGTGATTAATGCACACTAGGTAATAGCACTGGATGGAAATATTTTCGGGCCCACGACTAATATGAAATTGAAACGACTGTATTTATACTTGTTTGGATTGAAATGTTAGTACTGATGCGTTTAAAAAGTCTTCCACTTACTAAAATACAATTTCACAACCTATTAGACTTCGTTTCAGCATTGTTTCCAGCAATAAGGCCCCTTCCTTAATCCGCAACTGTGATCTCTCCATTCATGCTCTTTCAACAAACTGTTAGTGACATTTAGCTTTTAGCTCTACCAGTCTACCGCCCATGTGAACTACTGTGTTGTGAACTATCACTCATGCAAGATATTACTTATCATTTAGCCAAGCAGAATCAGCTTGAGCTTGATTTTGTAGTGAGCTTCACAAGTGTATTCAATTATTAGAAAAAAAGAAACTAACATTTTTATCCTTCTCTTGAAATTGATTTTTTTTTCAACTAGGCATGCTTTGAAATTGACAGTTCTACTATACAATGACACATTGAACCTACCATTTCTAGCAGTAGTCTATTTGGGCGATAATCTGCTAAATTCAACTCGTGCTTCGTGTTTTATTCGAGTTAAATGTTTCAAATTCCTCAAACAAACTATCAATCACTCGAAAAGTAGACCCGGGATTATCTTGGACAAAATCCCTCGACTTTGTCTCGGGATTTTAGTCAGATAATATCGGGTCTACTTTTCCCTCGTGATTGACAGTTGTTTTCGGGTTGAAACGATTCAACTGAAAAAACACTAAGCACTTGTTACTGCGGTAAGGCCCTTTAGGCTGGTGCACGAAGGACGGACAAGTGTTATATGTTTCATAGGTTTATTCTAATTCTATATTCCTAGTCTACGTTACAGCTTAAATAGGCATAGGTAATAATGACCGTCGAAGAATGTGCTGACACATCTTGCGCTACCACGCGGCTATTAATAAGTAGGTCACTACATTACATTACTATTGATTATCAAAAAAAAAAAAAAAAAAAAAAAAAAAAAACTGGATTCAAATTTGTATTAAGTTCAATTCGTTGAAAATCTGTCAATAATACTTTTGATCGTGACGTAATGTAGGTACGCATCATCATTATCATCATCGCTGTATGGTCCACAACAATGTAGAAAAAACGTGCATCAGCATGCCTCTAAAATTATAATCATATTTGTCTATAGTTGGCTGTGATGTCCCAATGAGATAATAACATATCATCTTTTAATTTAAAACATTTGGAGGACAGTCCGTCCTTGAATGTTCAATCTTGGGCCTGGCGGCAAACAGTTGATTCTGGGTGAATTTATTGAGCGATTGTGGAGAATTTGAAAGTACAGTTTGGGGTGGATATGGTGTGGCTCCAACTTAAAATCGTTTTCTGGGGAGATTTACGTCGGATCGTGATTGTCTACGCTTTTATATTTACACTTAATGGTGAAAATGGTGGTGGTTCCTCGTTCCTCGAAGGAGCCCTTCGATGTGTGTGCTAACTCGATTATTTTTGTCTTGCGTATATTCATTATGCCGACACATTGAAGCCTGCTCCTATAGAGACATTAAGTGTCTCCGTATTTACGTAAAAGCAGAACGTGTAGAATATTGACGCTACTATACTTGTATACCTATAATAGTATACAGGGTGACCCGGCAAAAACCCAACAGATGGGTTTTACGGCAGTAAGCCTGTTTTTTTTAGAAAAAAGCTCAAACAGGTCGATTTTCTATTCAAGGGGGGACTTTCAAATGTTAATAATTTAACGGTGCTGTATCCGGGACGGGGCGCCAACCCGTTCGAAAATTTCAAATGACAATAGGGACTGAGCGACACATAATTTTCAAGATTTTTTATTTACAGCAATGCTATTTTTTCCGCTTGGAGTAAATTTTTCCTCCAAGATTTTGTTGAGCGCCCCAGCTGATTTGTTGTAGAATGCGCTAACGTCTTCGTGTTTAAAACAGCCTTATTTTTCAACAGAAATTCACCCTTGAGGTCAATATTGAAATAGAAAGGACGGGCTCTATCCTATCTATACATTCAATGCGAAATTGGAAAAATTCCATCCAATGAGTCAAGCCATCCTTTCTATTTCAATACTGACCTCAGCGGCACGCATTTCGGTTGAAAAAGAAGGGCTGTTTCAAACAAAGGTGTGAGCGCATTCATAGAGAATCAACCGGCGCCCTCAACAAAATGTTGGGAGAAAAATTGCCCAGAATCGGGAAAAAAGCACCGCTGTAAAGATTATTGACAGAGGTTTAAAATGATGTGTCTCTCAAATCCTAATTTGTATTTGAAATTTTCGAAACGGTTGGTGCCCCTGCTATGGGGGATGAAACATCACGGTTGAATTATTAGTGCTTGTACGTCTCTCTTGCGAAGAAAATTGACCTGTCCGAGCTTTTTACGAAAAAACGCGGTGAAGTGTCCGAAAGCGAAAACCCGTCTGTTGGGTTTTCGTTGGGCCACTCTGTATGTATGACTTTGTGTCAGTCTCATGGTGACGACATGTCTCGAGACCCAAGACACACTACATGTAAACTGACAGCAGTTTACATGCAGATTTACTTTGTGCATGGTAAACGTCAATTAAGGTTTGATGAAAGAAAAATTTCGACGTGGATCTACCTAGATCTACTCAGTCTAAATTAATGTACCTCTCTACTGCAACTTGGATATACATTCAGTTAATTACTTGACGTGAAGCTTCTCTCATTCAAACAAAGTGCAAGAGGAAGGAGTCGCAGCATTCGACTCAATTTAATTACATTTTGGGGTCTGCTAATATAGCATCCCAAAATCGTGAAAATGACAAAAAATGTTTCACTTTGACTCACGGCAAAAAACAATTGGATTAATTCGAAGCAACGACCGCACGCCGTTGGGGGATAATGGCCCTTTGGATCGGCAAAAACCCATTGAAATTTATATCGAGTTCATCAGATAAATTATCGAATCATTTCGGGCTTTAATTATTTTAATGTGCTATTAGTTGGATTATTTAACTTGAACTTTGTTTTGTTGATTTAAATGTGAATTTGCATAGAATGGATACACTCGCGCGCGCGTCTAAATTTCCTTCGCCTTTCACTTCTTCTTGAGATTTCGACTATTATTACACCCCTTTGAGAATTGTTTTCTTTGATATGGTGGTGTTTAATTATTTCACCCCTTAGGATGCTTCCTTGCATAAACCACTAATTTTTTATTTTGGCATCATCCACGCCTGATTGAGTTCGCCTCCCTTGAATACATGCAAGTGATGGGAGATTTTTTTTTTTTAAGTATACATAAATTTAATTTTAAAACGCACAGCTTTCCTGATGTCCAGTCAAAATTCGTGCTGCTATAAGCATGCACTCGAGGCCGTAAAATGTAGTGATG
The DNA here is from genome assembly GCA_949128115.1 of Anaspis maculata. NCBI lineage: Eukaryota > Metazoa > Arthropoda > Insecta > Coleoptera > Scraptiidae > Anaspis > Anaspis maculata. The sequence goes on from OX421968.1 coordinate 3,023,672, forward strand.
AAACTGCGTTAAAAAGTTGAGTTAAAAGTAATCATTCACAAAATAATTATAAACCTCATTTTGGATGCCCGTCAAATTTCATAAGGACCAAAGTCAAAATTCGCCTCTGCAAGAAACAACAAATCTTTAATTTGTTACTCCAGCCGCCAATTAAAAAATGCTGTATTGCATGAAACCGTATACTTCAACAATGGGTGACTACAGGGTGATTCATGAGTGACCTTACATAGGCTAATGGGAGATAGAGGACTTCGAGGCGAGTCAGGATCCACTGAAGAAAATTTGCTTTCTCCATTGGTTACGAAGATACAGGGTGTTTTGTGTGTTTCGTATGAAACTTTGATAAGCGATATTTCTGAAACGGCTAGAGATATTTTCTTGAAATTCACCAGTAATACATATTTCTCTATTGGAACTTACCCTGAAGCCATACTGGGTAAGTCAAAATCCAGGGCCAGGATTGAAAAAATATGCTTCTTTGTTATTTGATCAAAAAGTATATTTTCTGACCGCTTTTCTAAAAAACTGCTCTCGGATTCGAAAAGCTAAGGAAAAATGCTTCAAGAATCACTCTTCAATTTAGATGGCACAACTAAACCATTTCGACATAAAAATTAAAAGTGAAAATGGGTAAGTTTCCATTTTTGACCGGATATAATCGATTCATTGTTTGATTGAATTCATTCAAATTCATTTTTTAGCTTGTCTCTGTGGAATAGAAGGGCTTGGTAGGAAGAAAAATTCCATAGCTGGAGATTTTTTTTTGACGACCAAATCGAGTCTAATTTCACTCTCGATTTTGTTATTGAAAAAAAAAGGTCGGCTCTGGAGTTTTTAGAGACATATCGAACAATGAGTCGATATGTCCGGTCGAAAATGGGAACTCACCCACAAATTTTACTTTTAATTTTATTGTCGAAACTTGTCGAAATTTAGGTGTGCCATCTAAATTGAATAGTGATTCTTAAAGCATTTTTCCTTAGCTTCTTGAATCCGATAGCAGTTTTTCAGGAAAGCGGTCAGAAAATGTACTTTTTGATGAAACAAAAAAGGGGCATCTTTTTTCTAGCCCGGCCCTGGATTTTGACTTACCCGGTATGGCATCGGGATGAGTTCCAACAGAGAAATATTACAGGTGAATTTCAACAAAAGACCTCTGACCGTTTCAGAAATATCGCTCATCAAAGTTTCATACGAAACACACAAAACACCCTGTATCTTCGTAACCATTGGAGAAAATAAAATTTTTTCAGTGGATCCTGACTCGCCTCGAAGTCCTCTATCTCGCATTAGCCTATGTAAGGTCACTCATGAATCTCCCTGTACAAAGGCAATCAATCTGTAATTTAGCATAAAAGGATCGATGATCAAGACGGGCGTCCTTTTTTCCGCCGGGATGGAATGTGGGTGTACAGTTCGATCTCGGTCTTTATTAAAAATTCACCTCTTTTTATGCTGCTGTTTGGCGGGATAGGAGTTGTGTCAGAAAAGCAAGACAATTTACCTTGGGGTAATTATCTCGAAATAACTTCAACACCCCAAACTTGGACGATAAATAAGAGTTTCGAAAGTCTAGGCACAAAAATCGTTAATAATTTATTTAATTGCTTCTGTATCTCGGCGTGAGTTACATTTTTTATTTACATGCTTTGCACCATCAAGATTCATGAGGATGCGGTAGTATTAAGTTTTGCGGTGATACTGATTCTCCATTACGAAGTGAGATTCAATTCTGGGCCTTTTATGTGCCTATATGTTACCAGACAAATTCGAAATCCAGCGAATGGAGAATGCGAAGCTCCCACCCACGGCTCGTGAGAATTTTGCAAATTCCCTAGGCTGAATTCGAAATGACCGATCACTTTAGAGATAATCAGTTTTCAAGATAAAAGGTTTAGTTTGGCCCAACATTTTTACGAAGAACTAGAGATTATTTTCATTACTTAAAATAAAGTAGATGTGGCTATTGAATTTAGGACTAACTTGTTTAGACTTTCTGGACCGCATTGAATTAGGTAGCAGGTTGACACGAGCGGGCTCGATTTCAGTCACAGTAGCACTCAGGCTAGAAAGACACTACAAAAATTAGAACAATAAGTAACCCAAACTGTTTTGTTTGCCACTCATTGTTTTGGTTTTCGTAGTGTTGGTTAAGACTATTTTCATTGTTTAGATGCATTTCGAGATTCGATCGCAAGCTAATAAACAGAAAACAGTGCAGACTATTAGTTCCTGTTGAAATCAAATTCCTGATCGATGGCATTAATGGAAAAATGACTATTGAATTGAGTGTTGGCGATTCAACATTTCTTGCAGTGCACCGTCAACGCGTCAACTCATCATCGGGAAGCTTTAGCCAGACTTAGGAGTGGATGGTTAGTATCACTAACGGAACAATCCTATCTATTAGGTTTTCGATTAGAAATTAAAATAATGAGAAGTAGTTTTTTTTTTCAAATTGATTAAAGTGCATTAGATATGTGGCAGTTGGTTCTCATTTTGGCAGTGCAAGGGGCTTTATCAGACGAGCTTTTCTCAAGCACCTTTTTAGTAGTAAATCAATGCATCAATGTCTGTAAAGACAATCAACTGCCTCATCTAGAACTGGAAAACTACGAACAAGTTGTTTGTCAGAGGGGATGCAGGTTTTTCAACATCATACACTTCCAAAACGAATTAAATTATAATGTCACCAAGAAAGAGTGCCATTTATTTTGTAATGAGTCCTATCTCGTCCCCAAAGAATCCTATTTATGTTTGGTGACTGAGAAAATAGGTACCAGAAATGTTCACTACCTCCCGGACTACTAGAGGCGCTTAGGAAAACCCTGACCCGATGTAATCCGTATTCTGGATTCGAATCCGTTGCGTTCGGAAACCCGTTTATGGTGATCTCACGCTCAATCCAATCGGCGAATCCGAGTGATCCGTCGCGGAGGAGGGTTCCTGGTCAGATTAGGAAATGTTGCCAACCCTCGAACATTAAAAACAGCCAATTTGACAGTTCTGGTCAGTTCTGATTTGCGTTTACCAGTTTATCATTGTTCGAGCTGGTCAATCAAGGTGATCGTTTTGAATTACCCATCTATCCCGCATCCGTATCAGCCACATCAGCTGTACATATCGTTGTCACTCGTAAGAAGAGGGAATTCATTTTCATGAGTGTTTCTGTCAACGCCCAGGCTCCTGGGAGTTTTATGCCATCCGCAGTACATCGATGTAGCACAGTTTCCTAAAAACGTCTGAGATTGATTCTCGGCAACATGTCGCGTTCGGAAACATACAATCGGATCACACGAATCCGGTGAATCCGTCCCGACCCGTTTTCCGAAAAATTTTGTCTGCGGCGCTTTTTTCTCACATTAGTCAGTACTTGTAGTGTTTTCCGCTTTCTCAAGAAATCATTTTTTTACGTGTCACTTCAGTCTGCAGCTCATTCTCTAGGTAGGTTTAGAGGAAGGGGCCGAGGGGGGTGTTGAAGGATAGTCCGCCCCGGGTGCCAGATACGCTAGGTACGCCACTGCCTGCCGAAATGTGCCAGCATGCAATGCACGATTTATTCCATAGCATCGGGCAGAAATTTGCATTTAAAGGCGTAGTGGCCATTCAATATCACAGATATAATTTGAAAAAAGAAAGGTAAAATAAGTTTTATTGTTTGCCCTTTGCCTACCTACAGTCCTACACCTACAACATACGTTGAACAAATTCCTTTGGCTCAAATTTTCATCTAAGTTGAAAACTGCTCAGCTTGAGAGGAAACGCCCTTTATTCCAGATGTACGTCAACATAAGAACCTTGAAAGCTCGCGCAAAGCGACTTTTGCCTTGATGGGTTCCTTTTGGATACGGGTCCATTTTAGTCTCAAGAACATGATGTGTAGATTTTTCAGAGCCATACCCGGCATATGGAGGTAGAGACAACAATTCTACGATCCTTTTGAAACCTCCGGAAAGAGTGTTTGTATTTCTAGGCAGATAAAAACTTGCCATGTTCGTGGAGGATGAAACACTCTGTGCACACATTTGAAGCTCGTTCAAACTTCGAGCTTTTGGGTCAAGTTTCCAAGGGAAAGTGCATCCTAATAGTAAGTACAAATCGATAAATTGATTCGGGAACCAGTAACGCATCTATCATTATTATGCTGCTATAAAATGATATATTCTATTAATGCGTTTATTCAGTGTAATAGATACGTTCTGATAGAATCGTATAATGTTATACGAGTACGTACCTATGTAGTCAATAATTGTAATTGATACAAATAGATCTCATGCTAGATTAGGTAAACCCGTACGAGCTTTTTTTGTCCAGAAGATATCATCACGGCTGGGTCGCCGAATCGCTATATCGATACGTATATACCGACACATGTCGACGTATCGGGGATCTGTATCGATGTATATCGGCGTGTCGAGCGATACGTATCGATACATATCAAAGTATCGAGCGATACGTATCGATACATATCGAAGTATCGAGCGATACGTATCGATACACATCGAAGTACCGTATGATCAAAAACTTTTTTACTCCATTGATTTTTTTTTGCCTTATTCAATTATGTTGGGAGTACTGCAATCAACTTCAAAGTGACATCTGCATTTTGATGACCTTCTTGACATTTAAACAGTATGTACCAGTGTACAGAACAGTACAGTTACTGTACTCGTCGGATCGCCTGAAATTGTGTGCCGAATTAATGAAACATGTTCCATGTTCCATCTAGCGATATTTGTACAACCTATAGAGGAAAAAAGTTGTTGATCATGGTTTCATATTGTTCTAATTTATTATATCAAGTGTACCGCAAGATATTGAATAGGTGTGATGAACAGGGTTTTTAAATTGAAGGTTTTATTTTAGATTTCGCGACAATTTTCAACCCGTGAGAAAAATTCAATGATTCTTTGACATTATGACGACTTCCAATTGGCTCAAGAAAAATCAGAAAGAAAAATCCAATTGGCTCAGGAACCAGAATCAAAATTGTTGATGGAAAAAAGATACTTGGAGGTTATATTGGTGCATATTCTGGAAAAAAGGAATTCTTGAAAACTTGTATACATCACTGGACGAATAGTGTACAGAACCTATCCAAAGTTGCCGACACTTATCCTCAATTCGCCTACGCTGTTGCCACAAAATCACTCCAAGCCGAGTGGGCCTTCTTACAACGGGTAGTACATGATTAAGATGAAACTTTCGAACCTTTGCGATCAATAATACGAACTGTCCTTTTTCCATCACTCTTTGGAGGCGAACTGAGCGACGAAGAATGTGACTTCCTTCACCTTCCTATAAGAGATGGAGGCATCGGAATGACTGATCCAGTAATATATGCTACCATTGAGCATGAAGCTGCACTGAGAGGGAGCAATGTCATTATTGATTATCTAAGCTTATCATAAGCTTAAGCTTATCTAGAAAATGTGCTATCGACCTAGGTGCCCATGAAGCAAATTTAAGAACTTCTCACAAGCTAAAACAAGAAATGAAAAACGCCAGGGTTCAGTTGATTTTATCCGAAACTCTAGGAAAACTTCCATCTAATCGCCGTCGAACCATCCAGAGAGCAACTGGCAAGAATTATAAAACTGGTGCCTGGTTGTCATGTGTACCTGTCAAAGCTCTCAATTTTGATTTGTCACCCCTGGAATTTCGTGATGGCCTAGCTATACGATACGGCAGAGTCCCCAGTAACATGCCCACAACATGCGACGGTTGTGGTCAAGCTTTTTCCACTGAACATGCGTTGAGCTGCCGAATAGGAGGACTTATAATAAGAAGGCATAATGAAATCTTATTAATAAAAATATAAATATAAACAATACTAAATAGAATATTAAATAAACGAATGGGTTCTAAGTATATATGTATAAATGGATATATTAATAAATTCAGCCACAAAAAGGCACACCAGCACCATCACCAAATTCCCTCCAGCTCCTCCATCTCTTCCTACTCCTTCTTAAGCACATGCTGGTGGCTCGAAGAGTGGCGCAGCTTATTCTGACTCTAAGCCAGTTAATGATTTGGCTGTAAGGGCTGTGCCACCTTTCGACTAACCTCTCGGCTAGGACTCTGAGAAGAGCTTGGAACTCTTTCCCAACATAACCATCAACAGATGTTACTAGTGGCGTGAAGGACGCATGTCGCTTTTCGCAAGCTGGCAGATATTTCGCTTTCTTCTCTGTTTCTGCTCGTTTAATCACTGCATCAGTGGATAAATAGGAATAAGATTGGGCATCTGTGTCCACTACACGTACGTCAAATAACGCCTCAACCTGTGGCTCCCACACTCCACAACATGCAAGATCAGCTCGTATAGCAGGTTCTTCACCGACGACTGGCTCCAAAACACAGTTCCCCCACGCAACTTCCATCAAGTCACCGAGCGCATCCCTCACTTCATTGTGACGTCTAATTATCAGTCCACCATGCCGACATTTCAGAGCATGTTGGACGTCAAAAGCTTCTTCATCAAGAAGATTAATGGGCTCTTTTCCGTATCGGATGGCAAGACTGTCTCGAAATTCAAGAGGGGACATATCCAAATTGAGATTTTTCAAAGGAATGGATGTCAGCCAACTCCCGGTTTTCATGCTTTCATCGGCAGCTCTTCTTATTGCTCTTTGGTTTTTGGACGGGAGCTTCTGCAGTGCATCTTCGAGTATGATTTTTATTGTATCTTTTTTTTGAATTTGACAAAGTTTTCGGGAGTGTCTCAGAGATGTTTCGTGAGCATCAATGTCCAATGTTGCAATTATCTTTCATAGTTTGGATCAACACTTGGAATCCCATTTTCGAAAACGTAAAGTTTCTTTCAGCTTCAAGTACTGGGTTGGTCATTCCAAGACCCCCATTTCTGACTGGCAGGTGCATTATGTCGCATTCCTCATCGCTTATTTTTCTTCCAATTATTGATGAAAATAAATCACTTCTGATCGTATTAAGTAGTGGCTTGTATATATCTTCATCATCGTGTACTACTCTTTGGAGGAATGCCCATTCTGCTTGTAGCGATTTTGTAGCTACGGCATGGGCTGACTGCGGGAACTTATCAGATACCTATCTGTGCCAATTTTAAGATGGAGTCATTCCAATCATCAACTTTATCCTTCATAAATGTCTTTCTTTCATATTCTGATCCAACAAATCCTCCGAGCAATCTTTTACCTGTAACTATTCTCACATCCGTTCCTGCAAATTTCATCTCCTCTTTTCCAATGTCATCTGGATGCACAACCAAGAAGGTTTTCTCCGCCTGCGGGTAATATCCATGTAATGGTCCATTTTCTTTCAAGCAATCCCACCACTTCCGAATATCCTCTATCTGTCCCTGACAGGAAGAGTCATCTGCATACCATGTTTGTGTTACGTTCTGAACCATCTTAAGTTTGCGAATCAGGGGCAGAGTGGCCAGTCCATAGAGGTACATCGAAAGCGGATCCCCTTGTGTAACTCCTTCTCTGCTATAAAGTCTTTCCTTAGTACCAGCCATAACCAGTTCTGCATTACCTTTATAATGAAATACGGGATGCAGTCGGTGACCTCATTGATACGGCTTGGGGCAATTGTGTTCGTGAGCCATTAATCGAAGATGATCATAAGGATGAGCCTGCTCTGCGAGCTGATCTTGGATGCCGGGGGATATGGGAGCCACAAGTAGAGGCGTTGTTTGATATACGTGTCACAGACACTGACGCCCCTTCTTATGGCTCCCTATCCCCTGAGTCAGTGTTGAAGCGAGCTGAGTCTGAAAAGAAGAAAAAATATCTTCCAGCTTGTCAGAAGCGTCACACTACCTTCTCCCCGCTGGTAACTTCCACCGACGGTTATGTGGGTGAAGAGTTCCGAGTTCTTCTGAGAAGACTTGCCGAGCGTTTGGTTGGAAAATGGCATACACCATACAGTACGACGATGAATTGGTTGAGAACAAAGATCTCATGTTCCGTTTTGCGAGCAAGCAGCATGTGCCTGAGGAGAAGTCGTAAAAAATGGCGATCAGCGAGAGAATTCGTTGATGGCGCTGGAATACCGACTATACAATTTTATTGATCTCTCATGCTTATGAAGTTTTATTTACAATTCACATATTTTTTATTTTATTGTACTGTGAAGATGGTTTTATAAATTTTTCTTTCTTTGACATTATGTCAAGTAATACTATAACTATACGATTTTCGAAAATAGAACAATATACGCTTCCACGCACAGTGCTCCTCAACACAAAATAGGTTCTCCGGAAATGTCAACCAAAACCATTTATGGATTTGAGTTTTGGACACATTCACGCTTCTAACTCGTATTTTGTTGAAATCGTAGCTGATCGGAAACGCCTTTTTTTATTTTTTTTATTTTTTTTTTTTTGTCAAGATTTTTGAGTTTCAATTCTAAAAGTGCCAAAAACAAACAAAAACTTGACATGAAAGAATTTTTAGTGAATCAAAGATGATCTAGTTGCCTTCTACTACAATTGACATACTTGTCACTTCTTTGACGTTGATAAATCATGCCGGAACAAGCAAGTCACGAAGAAAACAAAGCAAAAGTATGTGCATTTTGTGGTTCAAAAGTTGTAATAGGAAGGGCCCATCGTACCCCTCTCCCAGATCAGCCGGACTCACCGAGCCGCAATGTGGTGCCTGGATGTTTGATGGTCGGTCCATCCAAGCACTGGGGCCGAAAAGCACACGGTTGACCTAGACTCCGTCATTCACGTCATATGAAAATTCCGTCACTGCCTTCAGCAAATATGTGCCATATCGGCTGTCGTTTAAATTATTCAATTTATATTTTGACCATGTTATCAAAAACTCGCGATGCAAGGACTTTCCAGGCTGTTTCGATCATAATCCGAGACCTCTGTTACCTAGATATTTCACACAGTCTTCAAGATGGTGTAAGACGATATGAATTTCAAGAATTTCTAAAACCCCTGTTGCTTCATAAGTATTCCTAAGATGCAGAATATCTGCTTTGAGGAGGCCATGTTCTTCCACCATCTTGGAAGAAGAACAGTCTTCGACACCTTTGTTCATTGCTTTTATGGCCGATACTGTTGGTACTACTTTTAAGGGCGGTGTTTGTCCCAAAATTCATGTAGTCCGGTTTTTTCAAAAGCTGACGGCAAGCGTTACCTTCAAAAATTTCGCCTTGGTAGTTTTTGAAAAAACTGGACTAACTTTTGGAAGTTGCAATTTTGGGACAAACACCGCCCTTGAAAGTAGTACCAACAGTATCGGCCATAAAAGCAATGAACAAAGTTGTCGAAGACTGTTTTTCTTCCAAGATGGTGGAATAACATGGCCTCCTCAAAGCGGATATTCTCCATCTTAGGAATATTTTTAAAGCAACAGGGGTTTCAGAAACTCTTGAAATTCATATCGCCTTACACCATCTTGAAGACTGAGTGAAATATCTAGGTAACACAGGTCTTGGATTATGGTCGGAACAACCTGGAGAGTCCTTGCATCGCGAGTTTTTGATAACATGGTCAAAATATAAATTGAATAATTTAAACGACAGCCGATATGGCACATATTTTCTGAAGGCAATGACGGATTCTCATCAGTACGTTTGTGAAATGTTCTTTGTAAACTTTCCCTAGTTTATGTTCTATTTTAAAAACTTGTTTGAAAATGAAAACTACAATAATTGTATGTTATCAATAAAATATTGCTCATAAGCTTTTATATAACTTGTTAACGGAGTGAATGACGGAGTCTAGGTCAGCCGTGTGCTTTTCGGCCCCAGTGCTTGGATGGACCGACCATCAAACATCCAGGCACCACATTGCGGCTCGGTGAGTCCGGCTGATCTGGGAGAGGGGTACGATGGGCCCTTCCTATTAGAACTTTTGAATCACAAAATGCACATACTTTTGCTCTGTTTTCTTCGTGACTTGCTTGTTTCGGCATGATTTATCAACGTCAAAGAAGTGACAAGTATGTCAATTGTAGTAAAAGGCAACTAGATCATCTTTGATTCACTAAAAATTCTTTCATGTCAAGTTTTTCTTTGTTTTCGACACTTTTAGAATGCAAAAAATGCAAAAATCTTGACAAAAAAAAATTAAATTTTTTTTTTAAAAAAGGCGTTTCCGATCAGCTGCGATTTCAACAAAATACGAGTTAAAAGCGTGAATGTGTCCAAAACTCAATTCCATGAATGGTTTTGGTTGACATTTCCGGAAAACCTATTTTGTGTTGAGGAGCACTGTGCACGACGGACGTATCGAAATGGGGAAAATTGGAATGGTGAAAATTCATCATAATTATGGTGAGCCTTTTACTCGACTACAATCCGCCCAGTTCCTGTAATTTTCGGTCACTACGGAGCACAATCATTCTCGCACCCCCATCACCCATATTGGTCAGGAATTCAGATGGACATAAAACAACTCCACTTTCAGTAGGATGACACTACAAGCCATACAAGCCTCGAAACAATAAGACCAATCAAATCCATTTGCCAAGAATCATGAGTTAAGAGGGGAAAAGCTTCCCTTTAATTAACAATGAGAAAATTTTGAGAAGAGTTGAGGGGTGACTTGAAAAAAAAATTAAAATATGTTCGACAGAAGGAGAATTTTATTACCTTCAATTTGATGTACCACGACATAGGTAGTGCTTTTGAAATTCTTAAGTAGGGTAGGGTGGGGGCGAACGGGTTGAAGACAAAAGTTTGACGATGTGTGTCCTAGATAAAAAAAATTGGCGACGAAAAATCTGGGGTGGGTTCATTTCAAAAAATCACCCTGTATGTATAGAACATAAAATAACCTTGGATGGTTGTGGAGTGGAACCTGTCAGTAAATAGGTATATACATAGCTGTCAATTGTCAATACAATATCACATCATTCAAGTTATTAAAAATTATTGTACAGATAAAATACAAATCACAGTACATTCAAAACATCTGAACTCAAACGTAACAGAACATCAAGAAAAAATCTACATCTGAACACATTAAGCCTGTAGGCTCATCGTTTCCTCGTCTGAGAGGTACTCGCTCAAAGTGTAGTATGCTTTGCTAAGGAGAAAGCTGTTCAGCCTTTTGAGAGAAACTCTGAGAGGCTGGCCACTGGAACACACACGGTATATTTTTATCAATCGGAATCGATCGTTCTTTTCATTATGTATGTATACATAATGTATTTAGTTACATTGTTCACCAAGAATGTAACCTGTGTTCCTGTGGCGAGTGGTGTGTGACGTGTGGCGTGCGTGCGTGTGTGTGTGTAGTTTCTTGTATGGGCATCATTGAAAAGATCTTTTTCTATTTTGCGTTCATAAGAAAGTCATTTCGATACGCAAATGACGTCATTCGCGTATCGTAAGAGGCTCCATTTCGATACGCATTTTTTTAATCCCAAATGTTGGCAATATCAGCGGGCATGACATCCGACATGACAGCACTTACTGACAGAAGAGACAGCTTAGGTAACATCACTTCGCAGAAGGGGTTATTTCAGAAAAGTCCGACTCAACTTCTGATGATAAACTATGGAACGCCAAAGTATTTTTTAATATCAACATTGTTACATCAACTATGAAATAAGAAACATATTAACACATCAGCAGTGAAACTGGAAATTCCTTCATTTCTAGCTTGAAAAATTTTGAACACGCACCCAAGTTCAGCCAAAATTGAACATTGCTTCTAATGCAAATGTTGCTTCTAAAGATTTTAATTCGAAGATTTGAAAAATTGAGTGTCAATTTTAATTCGGTGAATTAAAAATGTTGCTGCACGGTTGTAGATATACGTTGCTGTAGGGAAAAAGCCCGCAAACTCATTCTTGTGAATGTTTTTGGCCTAATTTCTAAATTAGAAAGTATTGGCAGAGCCGCCCGGTACCATATTTTGAAATACAAGTAAAAAATAAGAGTAATTTAAAATATCAAATGCAAAAGCAAAACGATATCACAAGAAATTCAATAAAAAAAGAATTAAGAATTCAATTTGGTTAAAAAGGAAATCACTCAAATATATTTTCAGTCAAGATTTGTTTGAAGATAAAATTTTGAACTATTTCGCGTAATATCATTTATTCTGCACCTTTAACCTGATACAAAATTATTTCAAACGTTATTGTTCTGTTGTAATAAATAATTCACATAATTCTACACAATTTACAAATGGTCTGAATTTCAGTTATCACAGTACAAGAAAATAATAGCATCTTCGGAAAAACATGCAGTTACGTATTTAGTCTAACAAAAATATAAGCCACGAATGCCACGATTTTATTTCGAAGCTTGGAAAATATAAAGACGTGTATTTTGAAAGTGACTGAACTTAGAAATGAGTATTTTAACGGAATTTTTGTGAAATGGATAACCGCCCGATATTGTTTAACTTCTTAAATGTAGGTAAACACTGAAGTCATTCTTTTGAATTCTTAAATTATAATAGCGCCAATATTTTTATTAGAAATAAACCTTCGAGACGTGCATTTTTATTTTGAACAATACTTGAATTTCCATTCCCGCTAATTTTATTGAGGTTATTTAAAAATGTTGCTCGAATTATTTTGTAGCTATTGCTAAAAACTGCGCTTCAATTTCTACATTTTAAATTCGCTTGTGCTCCAAATGAATTTCAAAGTTGGAAAATAGCGAGCGCCCAATTACCAATATCAAACCGCATACACCCCTCAGCCCCCCATCTCTAACCAGTGTACATTCCTTGGTCCTCGCGCATGCATGGCAGGTACGGGAGAGCGAGGGGAGTATGCGGTTTGATATTGGTAATTGCGCGCTCGCTACTTTCTTACTTTGAAATTCATTTGGAGCACAAGCGAATTTTAAATGTAGAAATTAAAGCGCAATTTTTATTGACTTCCAAAATAATTCATATATAAATGTATAAATGGTACTATTATTAAATAGGTATAGGTGTGAAATTGAGCGAAAATTAACTGAATCAATTTCCAACTTGAAAATTCATGTTGTGTGCCATTTTAATTCAAGTAACATACTTATACACTTGATTTACAAATTTATAAGAATTGTTCAGATACATTTTCATCTTGAAGAATTCTGCAGACACTATTCGAGTTCACTATTTAACAACGCTATTTTAATTCAACAAAAAAAAATATACCCTGTGATGGCTGCAATATTTGGAAAATAAGAAAATACTGCATGACGTGCAAAAAGTTTTTCAGTGTTATTTTCTAATGAAAAAAGGATGCTTTCGCGTTATTTTGAATATAGAAATTAAAAAGAGCCACTCCATTATTTTCTAGGTGCAAATTGAAGTGAATTTAAAATCCAGGCTCAATTTTACAGGACGTTTTTCAAATTGTAAATTGATGGTACCTACCTAATTCTTTCTTTGCAATGTATGCTCTACATTAATTTGTTCATCCAAATTATCTGTATTAAAAAATACTTTGGCGTTCCATAATATACTGTTCTTTCACCATCAAGAGCAATTCCCAACAATTTTGTTAGCAGAGGCACATATTTTACATTTTTTTATAAAAAAAAAGCATGGAATAGTTGCAAAATAGACAAAAATTGTATATAGCACACGTTTTGTAACACCTATTACTATTATAATTATTCTCCAAACACGCAATTCAAAGTTTCATCCTTCGTGGATTCGTGGAACTGAAATAAGTGAATGCTTTTTTCATTTCAATCACCGCTAGCGCAGGCTTTTTTCTCCAACAAAATTTACGACTGAAATACTTTTCCTTTACAGAAAATTTAACAAAATTAATGTAAAACAAGATTAATAATTTATTAACATGACTATGGGTATAACGCATAGGTAACTAGACTGTGTTTCAGCCAATGAGATGCACGAATTGGGGGTACCATGAGAATATCACAGCGATGATAAAAAACAATTGAATTTATCACCGATTTCGGCTTGTTTAGCTCCTGTCAGATTGATTTCAATTTGAGGTTAACTTTTATTTTGGATGTAAACTGTTGGAAAAACATAGAAAATGCTAAAAGGATACTAATGAATGAGTTGAAAATGTGATTATTTAACCCCAAAGGGGTTCTTGTACAAAATATACAGATACAGCATTCGTCTGTGATGTTGATGTGGACACAGGCATTCAGATCAGAGAAATGTCATATTGGGTGGATTTACACGGAATCTGCTCGTAACATGGAGAATCATGCCCATGCAATATGCTCTACTAAAGATGAACGAATCTTTGAATTGCTATTTAAATAGGTGAACCTTAGATTTTCCGTGAAATGTCTGATTTACCTAAGGATTCAATTCAGTTTTTTTAATCTGTTATATACTCTTGCTGAATTTAACTCGTGGTATGATTATTAATCGATGGTATTTTCTCATGGATGATAATCATACCAGTAGTTACATTATTACTGAAAATAAATGACCCACCCTAAGATTTCTCTCAGTGGGGGCCGAGGGTCTCTCAGTGGGGGCCGAGGGTATCCTGAACCCTCCCTAGCGTCGCCACTGATGGGCTCAAACCAAAGTACATCTTTGTAGCTTTCGAAAGAGACCTAAATGGCTGACGAACCACGTCCGTGCCAGCAACATGTCCTGAGGACATCCCCTAGGAAGTGGCAAGTGCCCCAAGTTCTGAATTGCATATCAAGGACTCCAAATGATAGAGGCATACTCAAGACGATGCCTAACAAATGTCGAATAAAGGAGACAGGCAGTCTAAAGATTCGCAAAGGGCTTGACATTTCTTGAGATAAAACCCAAACTCTTGAAGCCAGAAGCCAGCAGCAGTCATATCAGAAATGTGTGGAACAAAAGTAGGCTGAGAATCAAAACGAACCCCCAGGTCACGCACATCATCCACCCTTAGCACTAAAACTTCACCAAATGCGTAGTCAAACTGTATTACATTTTTGGGTCTACAATACGAAACAATCGAGCATCTACTGGGATTAAGTGATAGGTGATCCCGTCGTATAGAAAGTTTTGGTGAAAAAACTCAGGTAGCATATGAAATCGGACCTCAAAGATACTGTTAATTCAACGGTTTTTTCCGCGACTCGATATCACAAACGGTTCTCGAGGAAAATGGGGGTGAGCATGTTTTATTATTCACCCTGTATATGTATAGAATATTGGTTCCTTATGGAGTACATACTGACTTTGTTCTTTCCCCAAAAAATGCTTTTGCTGTACATCCAAAGTCCTGTAATATAAACTGCTCAACATTTGAAATGTCGGTATCGAAAATTTTGCCCTCTTTCAAAATGGTGTAACTTTGGATTGTCTCAACCGATTCCGATTTTGTCTTAACGGTTGCTTAGATACATCTTTCAGCAATCTACTCCGTTGCCGAGAGTTTCCAATTCATTGCAATCACATTCGTTACAGGATGGAATGTAAAGCATTGCAAAACAGTGCTTAGTTCAATAGGTCCCCGTTTTGGTGAGCAATTTTTTTTTCAAATTCTAATGATATAATCATGAAGCCTGATGTCTTGTCTCAAAACGACTTTTGAATTTTCCAGATCAAAAGTTCAACAATGATGATATGATTTTTTTTGTAAAAGTTGCATCTTAGACATTTTTGAAAAATAAGAAATTGAGTTTATATTTATGAAACATATTCAAACTAAATTTTTAGAGTGTGTTTCTGAACCAACAAAACATCTACATATTCAATTTGAGCTCCGTACCTCGGTCCGTACGTCAAAAACTCCGATATTGATACAATGCGATAAGTGCGCCCTCTAATGGTGGATTCCAACCAAAATCACACAAGTTCATAAGACGCCTATACCATGACCGCAGACCAAATTTTAGCTCAATTGGATGAACCATTTGGGAGTTATCATGGAGGATTATACATGCAGAGTTAGACACACAGACAGGCAGACAGACCGACTTTGATCTGAAAATTGTCTAAATAAATCGATTAGATGTACGTTAAAAAAAAGTTATTCTTCAAAATCCGGAAACAAATTTTTTGCGCGTTCACAATATTTTCCTTTCCATTCGAGAAGCGAACCGGAATAGCAAAAAGGGAGGTTTCTGAAGGCGAAGCAGTTTTTAAAAGTTCAAGCAACAAGCATGCAAAATTACAGGTTCCTATCATCAAAAATGCGATGTTATTGCCAACCAAAATGACTAAAATGCAACTTTTACAAAAAAAAAATCATGTCATCATTGTTGGACTTCTGATCTCAAAAATTCAAAAACCATTGAGAGATAGGACATCAGGCTTCATGATTGTATCGTTGGAATTTGAAAAAAAGTTTACAAAAATGGGGATCTATTGAACTGGAGCACAATTTTGCAAACATTCCACCCTATAACGAATGTAATTGGAATAAGTCAAAAAATCTTGCCAACCCAGTAGACTGCTGGAAGATGTATCTAAACAACCGTGAAAAAAAAATCGGAATCGGTCAAGATAATCCAAAGTTATACCGTTTTGAAAAGGGGCAAAATTTCGATACCGACATTTCAAATTTTGAGCAGTTTATAATGCTGGATAACTGAACAAATCAAGAAATACAAGAATATTATCGCATTATCAACGCAATTTTACATAAAATATCAAAATTGCTGTCTTCAATGACGTTGCTCTTATAAGAGGTCCCGCGACATACGATTTTTTTGTGTGCAACAACTGCGGAGTTTTTATAATTGCATTAGGAGTGCAATATTTAGCGAAAACACTGGGACTCTAGTCAGTTTCAAACACCAGGCACCAACTGAAATTAAGAATAAGCAATTACTGCAAAGAGGAGAGAGTGTGTGGCCCCGCGAAAATTGGACTTTATTGTGCTGGTGATAACGAAGAATTGGGAGGCGTTATGCAGAATTGCTATTGTTACTCAAATAATTTTGCGCTTTTAACAATTTAAACAGTCCCTGTGACCGTTTAGTGGTTGGGTTTTAGCAAAATTTGTATGTTGTGTTAATTAGTGCGCGAGTGGCGGGTGAGAAATTAATTTCTGGAATTGTTGCAGGACAATGGATTGCAGAGTCTTGCTGTTGTGGCTCACAACGTGGATAAATGGTAAGACATAATTATGAGCGTGCCGCGTACATGTTATACATATCAGAATGTTCGATGAAAGTGCAAATTTTTTATTCATAATCCGCGTTTGCAGGGACGGGCGGGTGTGCTTTCATATAGGTACCTGAACAATATTCTTAAGCTCACGAAAATGTTGTGGATCTGATTTATAAACATGAGGTAAATAAAAAGGCGCGCCCTGTGTTTTGCTCGTAAGCGTGATGGCTTGTTTGATCATTTGCTCCACCTATATCGTACCTCTACAGTAAGTTTAGGATAGGTATGCTGTGTAGCTATATTCGTACATGCAGGTATACATATTTTAAAATTCAAACAATATTCCTGGCAGCGGCGGCGGACAGAAGGCTGTAAACTAATCACTCGCAGGAAAGCTGCAGGCTGCAATACGCCACTCCACAGCCGGCAGGGTCGGTTCTCTGCTGCTGAGGATTGTTGTTAGCATTGCACCACTCTGCCAATGAAATACTGCACTGTTCCACATTAACTGAGCTGTTAAAGTCACATGACATGTGCTCCATCGGATTCGAAATGAGTCTACAGACGGGAGTGAACGGGCATGCCCAGTGAGAGCTAATTTTTAAACTACATACCTAGTGTTGTCATGGCACACCACACCATGTCATCATCAAGATCTGAATTGAAGTTCATGAGCTCTTGGCTCAACTTCTAAGTTATCTCGATTGTGCCGACACCATACCATTGACCATGACCATACCAACTTTAACACTGCTGAAGCTTGAAATGGGAAACCGTAACAAACACTAACGTGACGTCCAGGCATTACAGCCTATCCGTAGGTATCCCAGGGTATACCTACCTACTCAGGACCTGTGTTCCGATACAAATACAATTTCAAACATTAACCGGAGGTAGCAACAATGTTGTTCACATTTTTCGTTTTTTTTTTTATGAAAGTGTTGTCTTTACAAAGCGCGCTTTGAAATTTATGTCTACCTATAGGAAGATATATAGACGGATGCGCCTACAAAAGTCGTGCCAAAGAAAAACAAGCACGTTTTCATTGTGCACCTTTGAACGCAATACAAGAAGCTTTTCATAGCTCAGGTAACTTTTGAAATCGAAAAACACCAGGGCTCATCACTCGATATGAATTCGTTAGGAACAAGCTGTACTGTGAACGATGAAGATTTGAAAGGGCCTTTCACCTAGACGCCGTTCGCTTTTATTATATTTTTTTTAAGGAAGTATAACTTCTTTTGATGTTCTTGAAAATATTCAAATATAATATTTTCTATGTCACCAAGCACATGCACATGATTGGATATTATTCAACTTACTCTGTTCATAAGTATAGAAAAACCTGAGAAAATATGTAATGAAGTCAACGACTGTGCTTCATCAATATTAACAAAGTTCACACGCCACTTTCCAAACCGAGATGTGTTGTGCAATAAATGCAAAATGCAAATATCGAAACGCGCGCTATTAGCAGAACATTAAAAAGAATGGTATGGGTAGGTACTAAGGGTGGTAGTGGCGGCGGTGGCTTTAGCGTTATATTAATTTTTCACGCACATATTGTAATCGACTAATGAAATAATCGAACGCGCCGCCACAACGTCAGTGTTGGTGTATAGGTACACAATGAATAAATAATCAGTTTCAGGTGTAATTGTTAATCAATTAATCGACCCTAATTATGTATAAATAATTCAAAATCAACGTCTACAAATCACCGGAACGCGCAACTATTGATTCGTCAACTTTTTCATTAGCACCACGCTCATTGCTCATGGATGATCAAACAAACGTTTTTTGTTTCCATACAAATTCTGACACTCTACAGCAGGTGGCGGGGTGGCCCTTCAACCCTTTGGTCCTCATTGCGTTAATTAAAAATAATTTGTGATCTTTCATTTCGCGGGCGGGCGGCACGTGATGTTGATTTCAAGGTGAAGGACTGCCTAGATTGTGGCTTCCAAACTTGTATAATATCAAAGGGGTGTAGATTAATTTAGTGGTGGAATGTGTGTTGTGAGGCACCCATTGGCCCTATACCATTCTATACACCCTTTATTGAATGTTCTTGCCCGGCGTGCTTCAAGTGGTTTTTGTTCGAAAACGTACTTCTGCTGATGGACTAATGGATGTAAATTCAAATTTTATGTCCACTCATGAATATTTCTGTTCAATGCCGCCCGGCCGCGGACTATCCCTTTTTTACCACCATTTCTCACTAGGGGCTGTTAAATAAATAATTTGACAATTATTCTTCCTGTAGACGGGCTGTCGGTAGGTACCGTGCGAAATTCCATGAAACTCCGCAAGACAGTGTTCGGGTATTTTCAATCATGATCACAATCAAGCAATCAATCAGTCACATTATTCATTTTATTGAGGATTTCATTGGTAATTCAAATTCAAGAGGGGTAAAGTAGCGAGTATTTTGGGATCTCTTCATTTCTTTTTCACTGAAAAAATGAATGAGATCTTTTATATTACTAGAAATGACTTCTGTAATGTTGTCTTTATTTTATACTGTAGCCGGCTACTGATGTATTCATTCATGCACGTACCTTATATTATTATTACATATTAGCATCTTATACAGTACGTTCGTTACAAAACTCATAAGAGGTGGCTGTGGAGAGTAAAACGTATGTTCTCGACTTCATTCATACTCGTAAAATTTTAATGGAATGTCATCGAGTTTTCAATTTGTATCTGTTACTGGCAGCGTAAAAGGGACGGATTTGACCCTACCTGGACTACTTCCTTTTTCTTCACCTGAAACATACGATATTCAACACACCTCTCCAAAATCTTCAACAACTCTACTAAGAGAACGTATTATAGGTCATTTACAATGATGTTAATGTTGAAGTGATGTTAGCCGTTAGCGGCAATGGTAATGTTAGCATTCAAAGCAACAAGTTTCAAATGATGACGTTCAGAATCATCATGCCAGTGGCAATGGTAATGTTAGTACTTCTGTAATGAAAACTTGAGACGGTGTTAACACCACCCTTCTTGACATCTAGCAAAAACATCGAAAAATAATTACCGAGAGTGAATTTGAGGACACTAGGGTTGGTAGCCCTTTCGAAAATTGATCGTGCCCTTCACTTGACCTTGAAAATAACGTAATATTGGACAGGATGGGATGTTTTGGATCTTGACATCGTTCTGTAACATCCACCAAGGACAGGATGGGATGTTTTGAATCTTGACATCGTTCTTTAACAACAACCAATAATATTCTTGGAAATTCAAAAATTCTAATTCACCTTTTTTCTGCACCTGCGGCTGCGCTGTGGGTTGTGGGCTGCAGTTGAATCTGACATTAACAGCTGCCTCCGAGCCCAACACTTCCGCCTTGTACGAACACTTGGGGCACTCAAACCATTCGATTCGATCGGTCGCAAAGTGTTTTGACACTGTCGGTTCCAAGTTTCTTTTGTATTTTGTCTGGAATGGGCACTCGAGGCACCGAAACGAATTGGAGCCGGCTACCACAATTTCGAACTTGTCCAAATCGATGGATCTTCACAAAATTGCGTCGTTTCAAGTAATCCTTGTGCATGGTCTTGAACGAATACTCTGTGCATCCGTGCGTTTTGGCTCGATTCATCAACAAATGGTATTTTAAATGCCGTTCTTTGTGTATCTGATACCACATTTGGTGCAAGAAAAAGCTTTCGTACGAGCTTTCGCGGAATTCTCCAAATGTCTAACGACTTGCAAATTTGAACATGTTTAGTCGAAAAACTTGTACCCAGTGTTCACATTCGTACGAGTGTTCTTATCCTGAATAGAAATCAATGCACTATGTTTGTTTCGAATGTTCGTATACGAACAGCAGATAGGTATGAACAGCGGAGGTATTATTCGCGTTCGGACATTCGAACACCCCAGCACACAACAATAAACACCCGTACTGATATTCAGTCGCCCAATAACAACACCTATTTTGACCTATCCACCTTTCCTATGAGAACATCACGCATACCTACCTGTGAGGGCACAACTGGCGGTCTGTAGTAGCCGTCTGCACTAGCTGGAATCTGTGCTCACAGGTATGGGCGCAAATGATTTCCATGATGGAAGAGGTGGATTACGCTCTTTGCTTTTACGTCGGTCAGATCTATTCATTACTCTTGATTTTGTGAGGTTTTATTAAACGTCAATATTGAATCAAAAATATCAAACTGACAACGTCGACATTTTAAACATTACTGACTGGAGAATACAACAGAAATTTTCTATTAAACTGCTCGTCAAAAGTTAAGCATAGACCAAAATTTGCTCCAATTTCAAGCAAGGATTTCTTCGGGGAAAGATATCCGATTTGAAAAAAATGTACGGTGCTTGGAGAGCTTTCCTTCAGCTACAAGACGCTATGTCGACTTACGTCACCATCGACTTTTTCGACGATGTACAGGATGCCAAAGGGAAGAGTGTCAAAAGTGTTAATTTTTGAAGTCATGGAACTTTTTTAGGAAACATTTCGGATTTTTTTTTCTTTTCAGTTTTAGAAAGCGGATATCGATATCTCGAAACTGTTTTTCACATTTGATCGTTTTTTGTTTCTTCAAAGAGTTCTTGATTTTTTTGAGGAATTTGGATTTTTTGATACAAAATTTGCTAGAGCTGTTGCTTTTTCTTGAAAATTCACAGAAACGTACACAATTGCTGGATGAATTATACCATGAGATTTGACCTCGTGGGCCCCCAGAGGAGGTTATCCTCTGGACCTCTTCAGGGGAGATACCTAATGAAGCATGCTACATCACATTGACACTTATTGACTCCAGCATGAATAAAAATGCAAGACTTGTAACCATACGTTGCATCAAAATTATCATGATTACCAATTAGTCCCATCATGGGTGATTTTGTTACTGCCCAAGTCACTGGAAATTTCCAGAAGTGATATCCCGTAGACGAGTAGAGATAGAGCCATAATTATTTTATTGATTCCAATCGGACACATTATTGGCCATTCGAGCATGATGTGCAAGTTTTTCACGTTTATACTTTTTCAGTAGTGGGGGGTAATTTTGACGTTTGCCATGTCGGAACTTTTTTTTTGTACTTATCATCATTGAAATGTCAACATGAATGTATACCGTCATTTTCAGCTGATAAATTTCAAGCTTGCGTTCGGTGTTTTTCTTCCTCATAGTCCAGGTTTCCTGAAAAAACTTCTGTTGGCCTTTTGTTTTCACTACTTATGTAGAAGTGGTAGATTACATTCAACATTCATGCTGACATTTCATTGATGACAAGTACAAAAAAATAGTGCTGACATGACAAACGTCAAAATTCCCCCCCACCACTGAAAAAGTAGAAAGTGAAAAATTTGCACATCATTCTCGAATGACCAATGTGTCCGATTGGAATCAAAAAACGAATTACTGCTCTACCTTTATTCGTCTAGGAGATATCACTTCTGGAAATTTCCTGTGACTTGGGCAGTAACAAAATCACCAATGATGGAACCAACAATTGGTAACCATGGTAATTTTAATGCAACGTAGGGTTACAAGTCTTGCATTTTTATTCATGCTAGAGTCAATAAGTGTCAATGTGATGTCGTAGCATGCTTCATTGGGTATCTCCCCTGAAGAGGTCCAGAGGATAACCTCTTCTGGGGGCCCACGAGGTCAAATCTTCTTATGGTATAATTCATCCAGCAATTGTGTACGTTTCTGTGAATTTTCAAGAAAAAGCAACAGCTCTAGCAAATTATGTATCAAAAAATCAAAATTCCACAAAAAAATCAAGAACTCTTTGAAGAAACACAATACGATCAAAAGTCAAAAATCGTTTCGAGATATTGGTATCCACTTTCTAAAACTGAAAAGAAAAAGAATCCGAAATTGTTCCTAAAAAAGTTCCACGACTTCAAAAATTAACACTTTTGACACTCCTTCCTTTGGAGTGTGTATCATGGGCAAAGTCAATGGTGCCGTAAGTCGACATAACGTCTTGCAGCTGAAGGAAGAAAAGATCTACCAGGCACCATAAACTTTTTTCAAATCGAATATTTTTCCCTAAGATATCTCTATGCTCAACTTTTGACGAGCAGTTATTATAAAATATACGTCAGTTCCAATCAGAGCTCTACAGCTGAAGCTGCAGCATTTGATGATCAATGTAAGGCTACCATAAGGCCACCGTTAGGTGGATTTGCACATGGATTTGAAATTTGTGATTTGGAGATATTTTTCCAATTTGTTTGGCATTAGTGATGAAATCGCATGCGCACTTTCAAGACTTATTCTGTTAACATCATTGTGAACATGCTCCTGCTAACATTACCATCGTCATTACGTTACGTTAACATTAACATCATTGTGCACGAGCTATTATTGAATACCACACGGTAACATCACGCCCCAAATCTCCCAGAACACGTTTGAAAACATGAAACGACGAATTCAGTTATGTTTGCTAGAAAAATGGGTCATTTCAATTATTTCTGTACTTAGATACATGTCTGTTTGACTTGAGTTTCCAATTGTATAACCTAAAAATTATCACTGGCAGTCTAATTTCATTGTTATGATTATGAACCTGAATCAAGTAACGGAAATACGTTCCAATTCCCACTGCCGCCCCTTATTGAATTTTTCAATGAACATTGTTCAGGTATATCAAACACGTTATTAGTAGATGATGGTAAAGCGTTCTAAACTAAGCTTTGGATAATGAGCAAGCCTGGATTCAAATACCTACACCCGGCTTATTATTCAGAAGCTTCTCAAGAGATGGCTGATGCTTCAACATATTTCTCAGAATTTTGAATCTAAACAAATTCATGTCATTTCCCAGTCTATAATGACATAAAACAAACACCATAATATTAGTGTAATTATGATAACTCGCCTTTATTATCGTACCCACTCTTATTTCCTAGATTTTTCTACATTGGTACCTACACATACAATGTTAAACTATAGCAAGGGGTCTAATTACGATGGCTCTTGTAATTTAAACAATATTGCAATTTTGTTGATTTTGCTATAGTTACGATTGTTACAACAAGAGTTTGTTGTTAAAATTACAATATTGTTTCAATTACAAGAGTCATTGTAATCAGACCCAATGTGAAAATAGTATCAATCTAATTGGATTTTTGCTAATTGGAAAGTTTGATTGAGTACAATTTCCCGTGTGGTCTTTGGCATAGTATGGAACGCTGTAGTGGATATAATAGAATGTCACCGTGAGATTTAAAATTTGCACACTTTAGTAAAAATCACGCAACTCATATGTAAAAAGTACAGATTTATACAGGGTGATTCATGAAACAGGCTCACCCCCATTTTTCTCGACCGTTTGCGATATCGAGTCGCGAGAAAAGCTTTCCCGAATAGTTCCGAAGAGTCCCAGACTCATGTCGTCGCTTATGTTAGTTAATTGCGACTGGTAATTAGGATCTCTATTAGTAGGAGTCAGAGGCTGTATTATGAGTGAATGAACAAAAACTATGATGATATGATAAAACTATGATAAAAAAAAACTCAAAACTGACGTTCCAGCTAATAATTTCATTTATTTCTCGCCAGCGCATTCGCCATTTTTGTGAGTTTTCTGAAAAAACTTTTTTCCCTGCAACACCTGGAAAGTTTATTGTGTGTGGTTGAACGAAATGAGGCTTGGCCAAAAAAAAAGACACCTCAAAACTATTTCAAATGAGGTTTAAATAGCGCATTCAACATTAAAGTCATTTATCAACGATTTGGCCGGCATATTCACCATTTTTGTGGGATTATTTACGATTTGAAAGTTGCCATTTCCAGCCACGGAAGCACAAGACTGTATTGTGCGTGAATGAACTCAAACTGTGATAATAATTCAAAAGTGACCTTCCAACAACCTTTCCGATCAATTTCATGCTGCGCATCCATCACTTGAGTAGCGCATTCAATATTTAAATGCCAAGGTGCAATTTTCACCCATGGGGTCACAAAGACTGTAAATAAAATAAAATGAAATGAAAGTTTTTCTCCTTATCGACTTTTTCTCGCCATAGGAGTTTGCCCGTTTATTTATCAAGTTCAAAAATTCAGAAAAGTGCAAATTTCGGACAACACAACACCCAGACTTTTCACCGGGAATTGAACCCGGGACTTCCGCGTCACAGGCAGCCACTCGACCGCCTGCGCCACGGGGCCGTCTCACAAAGACTGTATTGTGATGAACAATTGTGGTCAAAAATGGCGAACAAATATGCTTTGCTTTAATTTTACAATCTACAATTTGGGCATTGGTGCATTCACCATTTTGTAAGATTCCGAGAGGTACAACTTTTCCCTACGAAATCTAAGTAAAAGTTCGTCGTAGCTGAACGACATAAAACTGGACCCAAAAAAGCAATTCAAAATATTTTTTAATCATTGGTAAGCAGCGCATCCACCATTTTTGTGGTCCTGCGAGAGGGTCCAACTATTGGTTGTTGATCCAACTATTGGTTGTTGAAGACGAATATATTATTTTCAATCTTGAAATATAAACCCATACCGGGTTTGGTTCAAATGAAACGTTCAAAGAAACTAAACTGCTGGACAACGAAGTTGTCGGTATCGGAAAAATGGTTCGAATATGGAGGCCAATATCTCCCGATTGCCGATTGCGATTTCCATTTTGTTTATCGCGTTAACTAGCTTAATCTTTCCGTAGCCCATCCTATAGTAGTGAATAAGATGAAAGAAGTGCGGAAAGGTTTCCACAGACGGAACACACTAGAAGGTGGTAGTTTTCTTCAGAAATGGAAGAGACACTGTGTTTCGCTATATTATTTCAGCTCTTCAGTACAGCATACCAGACGTCAATTTTCTGTAAAACTACCAAGAGAGTTGTATAGACTTTCAACAACATACCTCTGCAGCCGGGAGACATCGAAAGATAGCCAAACCCTGCTGGTTTCATTTCGTCTTTCGGCAAGCTCAATGTTTATTTATAAACAATGTTTTTTCTTAAAGAACCGTCGACTTAGTTCATACGATGAAATAAGTGTGAAAAGGTTCCATATAGCAAAACACTGTGTCTACAGCTTCGATTTCTGAAGAAAACTACCTACCACCTTCTAGTATGTACTTTTCATTTGAAAAGTCATTCGTTCCGTCATCGTCAGTGGAAACCTTTCCACACTTCTTTCATCTTATGAACTAAGTCGCGTCCTTCAAGAAAAAACATTGTTTATAAATTATAATAGTGAATGTTGGGAAATTTCATGTAAATTTTCTACAGGGTGATACGTAAAATGATGCGAAATTGCAACGACTTCATCGTACCCACATTTTTCAAAAATCAATTTTTTCAATATTCTAATACAAAAATCATGAAGTGTGGTGTCTTGTCTCGAAACGGTTTTGGAATTACCCAGATTGGAAGTCGAACATGGAAGATATATAAATTTTTATGTTGAATGTTACAGATTTACGGAACTCAGGCATAGCACAAGCACAAAAGTATAATATCCAGGGCCCAGGGGGGCTTTAGTTCACTCGAAAACTGAAGTTTGACATCGTTACCATGTTCAGGGACTCAAACTTGCAAATAGAACATGTTTCACATCTAAAATTCTGATGAAATTCTGACGAAATTCAACGTACGAAAAACAGACAGAGACAACCACTAGAAAAGTGCCCCAAGTGCCCCCTGCTTGGCCCCACACCAAATATCCGGGTTGTGTTGAGAGTAAAACTGTCCTGGACTGTTGTACGAACAATCTTGCTTAGTGTCAACATCCATTCATCAAAAGTGACTTAATCTCGCGTGCCAAAGAGGCAAATCTGTAACATCCAACATAAAAATTTATATCTTCAATCTTAGACTTCTAATCTGGGTTATTACAAAATTATTTTGAGATAATACACCTACACCACACTTCATGATTTTTGTATGAGGATACATAAAAAAAATGTTTTTGACAAATGGGCGTACGATGAAGTCGGTGCAGTTTTGCAGCATTTTACATACGTATCACCCTGTAGAATTTTCACATGAATTTTTATAACATTCACCTTTACAGGATAGGTTACGGAAACATTAGGCTAATTGACACAACAAACAAAATGAAAATCCCATTCGGCAAACAGAAGTTATTCTTCTTCAAAGTCGAGCCATTTTTCCGATACCGACAACTTCGTTGTCCAGCAGTTTATTTTGATTTGATGTTGAGCATCCACCATTTCTATGCCATTTGAGATGCGTTTTTATTTTGCAGGAGCAAAACAGTTTATCGCCGTTGAATCAAAGAGTGAACTGCTGGGCAAATTTGTACGAAACAGATCTCCTTTGCGACTGAAGTGCCTCGACTAGTCCTTTTCCCGAGTTCCCTCAATTTCCACAAAATCCTTCCCTACTAATAGTGCGATTCTGTAAAAAGAACATTCCATAAACGCTCTGTTATGTAAAACATCCCGTCGGCCATTGGCTGTTGCCTAGGTAATAACAGCGTAACAGAGACTTCATTGAATTTTTTTTCAGAGAATTAAATTTTTTTCGGAGTTGCAATAAAATTCCTCGACAGTTCTCAGAGTTCCCCTGAAGTTTTCCTAAGTTTCTCTATAGTTTATAAAACGTCAGTAGAAGTTCGTTAGACAGTTTCCCATCAGATACAGTGTATCCATTTCAGAACGTCCCACACCCCGATTTTTCCTCTAAACATTTCTTTTCAAAAAATTCCAACATTATAAAACCTTTTCGATTTTTAATGATTTATTGAAGAAGTTTTGAGCGTTCTGTGTTCGACTGTTGGATGCGACTAGTTAAATGACGTTCACAGCGTATCTATTACTACTACCTACTACAGCGTACTACCAACACCTACCCATCCCAAACACAGTTAAACTGAAGTTACGATCAAGCTAGTCGTCTAAATTGATTTTTTTAATGTGGCTATACCTATCTAGAAACCACAGCAATTTTACAGGGTCGGATCTCGGTCACACGACTTTTTTTTTCTGGATCGTGACGAAACCTCATGGAATTAACGTCGAGAAAGGTTGTTGTGAGCGTCGGTCGGTTGGGGTTTGAGGCGAGCTTTCAGCTTTGTCTTGCGATATTGAGGCGTGTGGCGTCGTAAGATGTTGGAGCGTAATGTTGTTAATATCGGAGCTTCGGCTGATTGTTTGTTTTCGCCGTTGGATTCAAATTTCTGTCGCTTCGGAGCATTAGGAGGAGATATCGTTTTTCTTTAGATTTAGGAGAAATGGAAAGAAACGCTCCGAGTGTCGATAACAGGTTATGCAGGTAAACGCCATTCGTAGTGTTATGGCCGGTCTATGCTAAGCGTTCCGTCGAGAGGGTTGCCCGGCGCGCGGATCTCTATAACATTCTGAACGCAGGGGGTTCATAAGCATCGCATCAAGAACCGACCCTGGAATAGTAAGCAGGACCCAATATGTAGGTACTACTTGTATGTAAGAAGTTTATGTATAAAACCTTACTTAGAGAGAAGTTGAATATAATGATACTTACATCATAATATATTAATCAACGATCAACAATAAAAGCGGAAAAGGCAAAGAAAAAAAATCGTTGAAAATGGGCTCAAACCAATCCACTTTCATTTACGGCAAAATTCAGTCTTCAGGTCCTTTGAGCATTTCTCAATAATTGTGGTTTGGTTAAAAGACTCATGCTGTGCGGCACTTCCAAGTCACGAATGACGTGAGCGTCCGAAGTTACTAGTCCGCCTGTCCACAACAGTTCGAGAAATCACCACTGGTGAAGGCACCCTATTATTAGTCTCGATGCAATTTTTGTGCCTATATTCTCGACGCGTGACAAGCTAAAGGTCATCCAGCACACGTTTCCTAGCCGCTGGGTAGTGAATTTGGAATAGAATACTTGCCCAGTATAACACTCAATACGGGTCTCTCAGTGCTGCAATAACACGAACAGCCCCACAGGCTTCTGCATCAAACAACAGCAGACGCTTCATTACATTGGAATCCATGATGACCCGCTCCTAACCCGGATCTGCCACTTTACTTGGAATCAATTTAGTAAGAATACGTTTACGACATCGTCTGATGAAATGCGTTATTCTTGTTCAATAGAGACTTGTTTTAGTAAACTTTGGTTTGAATCTGAATAAAATCGGTTGAACGGTTCAAAAGTTATGCAAAAAAAAACTGTTTTCATAAAAACAACTTTGAAGGCCTGTATCTCCGTTATTGTGCGTTTGCGAGGGTATGTTTATCAAGAAAGTCCCCTTATATTTCAATTTTCTATCTCCCTGTGAATTTTGTAACATTACACCGGGACACCTGTAGAGAAACAAGATAGGGAAGTGGAAACTATTCAAATAGGTCGTTTTTTTTTGTTTTTTTTTTGAGTGCGCATGTGTGGCGCGAATTCCACAGTTTCGTACACCGATATTGAAAATTAACACTAGAAAATATTGTAGTGCACCTACAATAACACAAATAATTTGGTTGAATGAATGGTTGAACCATTCCAGTAATAAAGGAAATGTTTTATTGGAATAAAGTTCAATGATCATTTGTGACAGTACAGGAACAACGAAAATGACAACAGCGCTCGAAAAAACAAGAGATCGGCGCCAACTGTCACTCGTGACAATAATTACGATGACACTCTTCGTTTCTATCTAACCTCCATTTTATTTGGTAATGTTGTGACGAAAGAACACAACTTGTTGAAAATGGCTGTACCGAAAAGGAAGTTCAAAGAAGCCACGAAGAGATACGTTCACGGTGTGTGTAAAAGTGACAGCCAGAAACCAGTAGCTGGTCAGGGGGCTAGACAAAGCATACAGCGTTGCCATTCAACTGACAGGTGTACGAAAGTTTTCAAAATTTGGCACCTCTACGCATGCGCACCTGCCCAACGAAATAGCCTATTCCTCACTCTTCTTGATTTTTTGCAACTATCCGATTTTGGCCGGATATCAAAACTCTATCCGGCCGCATAGCCGGACCCTAATAAAATCGCCGGATAGGCCGGATACCGAATAGTAATCGGATATCCGTTGCATCTTTACTGAGAAATGACCGCTTTGTTCGCCTGCCTGGTAGCGTAATGCAGCCGTATGAAACAAAATAATCTCACTACTTTAGGTACCTTAATTTAATTTGTGGAGTTACTCACACTCTGGAGAAAAAATACCTACATCTCTGAATTCTCACAACAGATTTTTTTCGTGATCGTCAGTAAGACTTTTCAAATTCCCAATTTCTTCGATGATCAGAAGTAACATTTCTTAATATGAATACCCACTAATAACTTATGTATGTATGATAATTTAGTTCGATTTCGAACTACCCCACTGAAGTGGCTGCGTAAGTACTCACCGCTTCATTTACATAAATTTGCAAACAAAACAACAATTATTCGACTTTGATTCACAAATTTAACCAAATAAATATTTTAATCCCGCAAAGATTTCCACCACCTACAACATTTAGATGGGAGGGAATTTGAGGGGACTTCTATAGTAATTGACTTCATTATTATAACGGAGACGGAAACGATTACGCCCTCTGGCTTCGGTACCTGTATGTGATATAAATTGAGAAGACGGCAAGATTCAACCGAGAGTTCCGACAAGGCTGAATTCTTCGAAACGATACCATTTAAATTGAAATTTATTAAGTCGATTTAATTAGAATTGACCAATAATTTTTTCGTTAGTGAATGTTCGAGTTAAAGTTACGCCGGGATTGTTTAGATTGCGGCCACGTCCCGAATCCTAGCAATAAGCAAATGAGCCACAAAAGGTCTTCCTCTACACACACACTCGCACGCGCACACGCACGCACGCAACCCCACACACATACACACACACGCACACGCACACGCACACGAACACACCGTGTGTTCCTATTATGGACTCTAATATACACAAAAAAGTGATTATTTCCCGCGTTATTGAATGGGATGGCATAGCACTTGAACCGATGCCAGGAATCTTTTTTCCCTGGCTCTGCCTCCGATAAATAATATAAGCTTAATTTCCGGCTTAACCGCGACCGAATATGTTTATTTTAAGTTGCTTTCATTAAATATTAAAGGACCTCCACCGACCATGAATAATTTATATAATGTTGAAATACAAAGTTGGTAGTGGTGGTGGGAGGGAACTAGAGCGAACACTTTTTTGTCACTTTGATTTAAATTAATGCACATGTAGCAACCAATCATATTCAACGTCGTAATTTCCGGCGTACAAAAGCCTGCACTGCTTTGGCTTGTGCTGTCGCTGCAAACGATAATTATCTTAAAACGTCTTTGTGCATCTAGCAAAATAATTGTCGTCGTCGAGTGGAAATAAATATATTTTTGTGTAGCCATATTTGATATAGGTAAGTATTGAGCAGTTGAAAAACTGCAGTGGCAAGGGTAAGGCAGAATCGAGGAATGAAGGAATGAGGCATGATCGATTTTCAGTAAGCAGTCGTATTTTTATGTAAATGATCTATCAAAACCCCACAAAAGTTCAACAGCATTTCCATTTTATAATTTTTATATGATTATTGTTTTGTTGTTGAATACAGGCGATAGTACTCTCTAGTCTCTATTCTACCCTCACATCAGGAGTGTACAAGGTGGTTGTAGTTAGGTGACCATGTCACAATCAGAAAATTCCGGTAGGTAGATACTGATTTGTTATCAAAAATGAGGTCCAAAATTATCAAAAACCATCATCCTGAATGTCTTCGGTCAATAGGTTGAAGCTGAATTCTAAAAATCGATTTTACCGAGACTACGAATTTTGTGCAAAACAATGAACTTTGATTTCTGAGGCCCATTCTTCTTTTGCGATTCTCTGTCGAGAATTTAATGTGTCCAACTTCAAATTTTAATCATACTGTAGGTACTTGTATACAGGTGTCCCGAAATTAATGCAACAAAATTCACATGGGGATAGAAAATTAAAAAATATTAAAAGAGGATTTTCTCAATAAGAATACCCTCGCAAACGTAATAACGGAGATACAGGACTTCAAAGTTGGTTATTAGAACTTTTCTTTTCATAACTTTTGAACCGTTTAACCGATTTTATTCAAATTCGAACCAAAGTTTCCTGAAACAAATCTCTATCGAACAATAATAACGCTCTTCATCAAACATGTTCAGGAGCGAAGATGATAGGGGGCACCCTCCCCCTTTTTTTAACCCCCTGAATTTTTTTGAAAATGGTTGCAATTTTCGAATTTTACGTTCAATTTAAAGAAAGAAGTTACTCTCGCAAAATTTTGATTAGACCCTTTATTTTCGAGATATTTGTGTTTGAAACTTTGTAAAACATCTCGAAATCACCACTTTTCAGGTCCCAATTTTTTATTCTGAAACGTATGTTTCTCAGAAAAAAAGATGACAAAATCGGTTGAACGGTTTAATTTTTCATTTCCAACTTCGAAGGGCTATATCTCCGTGATTATGCACTTCTGAAATATTCCTTTCTCGGGAAAGTCTCCTTCA
The DNA here is from genome assembly GCA_949128115.1 of Anaspis maculata. Lineage (NCBI taxonomy): Eukaryota > Metazoa > Arthropoda > Insecta > Coleoptera > Scraptiidae > Anaspis > Anaspis maculata. The sequence goes on from OX421968.1 coordinate 3,056,118, forward strand.
TTCTTGATTCTCTATCATCTCTCAAAATTGATGTATCAAAAACTGGACCACCCTGTATAATCAAAGAGTTTGTTTCAACTAAACTTGAAAAATCATGAAACGAAATTATGATTTCCATCGGAGCTGGGAAGGGGATATTTAAAGTGAACGAAAAAGTGAGTTGGTTTTCTGTTTCAGTTCCTGCACAGTTGTTCTTGAAAATACTGCTTCCTACTGCGTATGTTTTACATTAGTGATAAATTGAAATTCTTGTATATGTTTTCTTGCCCAAAAAAATTGGAAGGAACGCAGTGTAGAATAGTCTATTAAGGAAGCCGCATGCGCATATGTCAAATTTAAAGTTTATATTTACAAAAATGACTAAATAGGAACGAAAACTGCAAACCTCCACTCTTTCGTTCGCTTTATTTTTTTTTAACCACGATTTTTCTATTTTTGGACCGTATTGTGGGGGCTTTAATTTAAATGAATTTAGAGGTACTTTGTGAATGTGAAACAATACTAAGGGAATATCGAGATGTCCTAATTATTGAGGAATTAGCCAGCAAACAATGGGCCCATTTAAATGGAATTCCCTATTCCTTATTATGGCTTTTTGTGCAGTAGTTATCTTCCACTGGGTTGAAATAATAAATTTATTTAACTTTTCACAATGGACTTTGTGTAATTAATAAAGCGTTTTTAAGCTCTCCGTGACAGTGCGCTGACAGTTTTAATGTCGTGCAGATGAAACGTTGAAACATTCTAAATGGCTAGTGTATTTGTTGTGCCAACATTTATTAAGATCCTTTGTTAACCCAAACGATCATAAAACATGGCACCTCCTTTCACCCCAATTTTCGATAGTCGCACACGCAGTGAAACGTTTCGAAATTCAAATGCATCGATTCGAAATTTAAGGCACGGAGAAAAGCGAAAACATCTGGATTTCTTACAAATAACTTTTAATGGCTAAATAATGATCCTGTTCCACGACGGGCGACAAACCCGGCTGACATCATCATTTCGTGATAAATTTAACACCGTCACCACCTTCCAGCGTATTGTAATTTCCTCGATTTTAAATTAAAATTTTTCGATTGCCGGGCAAACGCAGTCGACATTATTATTAATAATTAAATTTATAACGTCATATCGAAAACGCTTTCTATCCAAGTATACAAACCCAGTACCTACATAATTGATTCCGAAACATTCTCCATTTAAATTACATTCATATATTCCGCCATGAACATATATAGATTGTTTGTTTAATTACGCGGGTTAAACGTTTCAGGGCTGGATGCCAAGCAAATATTTCAGCTCCAATATGGAAAACTCATTATTGACAAGTTCGAAATCGCGCGATATCGCACAAGATAGCGATAAGCGCAATAATGATTAAAAATTATTATTTTATTGTATAATACTTAATTAATAATAATGATTAATTGTGTTTCTTTCGATCCAAGTATGGAGTCATTTTCGAAACTCTTATGATTTTACAAACCTGCCTCTGCCTACAACATTGCCCATCAATAATGTATAGTGAATCATAGACTGTTGCGTATAGTTTAAATCGAACAATGTAGTTTTTTTTTACTGAACGAGCACATCAAACTGTTTGAATAGTGTATGGTGTGTGTATATGGTATATGGGGTACGCGAACGTGTGCGTTCAATAAAATATTTGCCGTACGACGTGTTTATGTGATGTGCAAACTTGAACGATCACAAATCAAAATAGTATCAAATCCTAGGCACGATATAGCATGGCTCGGCTCTAAGCTGTTCCAATTACGTACTTGACATAATTATCATGACAAAAGTTTGATATCTGCTGCCGAAAACGCGCCACACACTAAAAATTTTTCTAGTTGATGTCAGCTAAACATGCCTAGTTTCAGCGATTCCACCTAGTTTTCTAGTTATTATGACTGCATTTCGATTAGAGTCCAAGATGCGACCGGTAGCTGGACTAGATTTGAATATTTTGTTCTAGTTAAGAGATAAAGTGACTAGATATCCAGTTGAATTCAAACGATCAGGTTATTAACTTTTGCTAACAAACTAGATTCCTAATCGATTTGGCTGGATTGCAGTAGTTTTAGAGGGATTCCAGTTGATGCTGCATCTGCGCACAAAGTAAGACATATATAGAAGATTAGTCCTAGTCGATTTCATTGTTTACGTGGCACAGTTCACACTCCATTTTGTACATGTTTTTGGTATTTCGGCTAACTTTGTTGCAATATCAATGTTTGGTGATAATATCTCATTAAACCAGTGTTCCTGCTCCCAATAATTATTACTGTACGTGTTATTTGAGTGATATCCATGTTTTAAACAAACAAACGCGGACAACGGGCAATACAGCTGATCAGATATTCCTTTGTATGTAAGTATGTAAGTGACAAAACTTCGATGGACCTTTTTACAAGTTAATTTTTTAGGCGCTTTGGTTCAGCGCTGGATACTAAACTGCGCAACAAATATGTTGTCGCGAGGGAAAAATTAGTCCGAGTTTGGACCCCAATAACTTTTGAATGACATAAACCATTTTGATTCTGTTTTGACGGTTAGTGAGATCAGTCTTTCCGTTATTTACCTTCAGGAGGTGAAGACCTGGAAGCTCCATGTAAAATATCTACAGGGTGAAATGTAAAACAGTACAAAATTTCAGCAAATTAAACGGACCCCCATTTCCAGAATAATTTTTTTTCTCGAATGCAAATGAAAAGATTATAAAGCGTTATGTTTTAGCTTGCGCCCAGTTTTGAAAGTTTTGAAATCTGAAATCTGGCTCTGACTTCATGATTTTTTCTCTTGGAAGATGCTGGTTTATCCTATCGGTACAAAGAAGACTATGTTACTCTGATGATGGGAGGTTGCAATTCACGAATATTGTTTCTTGAACGGTTCTCAGCAACTTAACTCGCAGACCATCTGAAAAACCTTGATTAAGGCTTCAAAAAAGGGGCTCATTCAAAATGGGCGACACAGGTGTTTTTCTTAAAAATTGAATTGGATCAGATTTTCACAACTGAAACAAGCTTTCTTTGTGATTTTGACCTCCTGAACTTGATGCTGATGGTCAATTTCAGTTTTTGATGATGACAGGCTCCCTAGGCTAACATAGTCTTTCTTGTAGCGATAGGATAAATCAGCATCCTCCAAGAGAAAAAAAATCATAAAGTCAGAACCAGAGTTTCGATTCCAAAAATTCCAAAACTGGGCGCAAGCCAAAACATCACGCTTTATGATCCTTCCATTTGCATTTGTGAAAAAAAATTATTCTGAAAATGGGAGTCCGTTTAATTTGCTAAAATTTTGCACTGTTTTACATTTCACTCTGTAAATATTTTACATCAAGCTTCCTGAATTCCACCTTCTGAAGGGAATAACGAAAAGACTGATGTCACTAACCGTGAAAACAAAATCAAAATGATTTGTGTCATTCAAAAGTTATTGTGGTCCAAAGTCGGATCAATTTTTCCCTTACGACAACATATTTGTTGCGCAGTTTATAAGGATTGCTTGCATACCCAGGCAAGACCAACAAAGAAGGAGGGTTCCAAATCGCAGATTCGCGTTACCCACGACTTTCGGATTTTGACGAAAAAATGGTATGTGACACACATCCTATAATCATATTATTGACACTTGAATAATTTTGATATAATTATGTAGGTTGAGGTAGATTTTGAACGCCTAGACAATTTTAGAGTTGTTGAGTTCGAATTCTGCATATTACTTCATTGACTGAATAGTTTGAAAAAGTTAATACATAGTTATTTTAATTTCAGAACATTTGCGAGCTTGTTGCCAGTTCCTGCCGAATGGACAGCCGAACATCGACAGGAATATGTTACCTAATTATCATAGCTAAGTACTCTGTATTACCTATACAATTACTCAGGTATATAATACTGTGTAAATCTATGTATATTCGGTTTTATTTCCCATCCTTTTTCCTTGGGGTTTAACTAAAAAATACTAATCTAATACTATCTAGTAACGAGGTAACTAGATTACCTGAATCTCCACTAGATTTCATTTAGAACAACTAGAAAAGTTCATCTGGAGTTTTTTGGATGAACTGGTATGGAGCGGTGGTAGCCGAGTGGTACAGGTGATGGCAAGCCAAACCATTCGCGCTGCCCTGTGTGGGTTCGAATCCTACTTCATCCATGGATATTTTGTGCCGAGGTTGCATGGTAGAGCAGCTTATAGCTGAATGCCGCCTCGTAAAATAAGACAATTAAATAAATTTAAAAAAAATAAAAAAAACTAGATTTTCTAGCGAAATTCTACGCATTTTCAGTTCGAATAACTAGATGCTCGAAACACTCCACTAGATATCTAGTTCGAAATTTTCAACTGGATTGTTAACTGTAAAATCTAGGAGTTTCACTCTAGTTAGTTTTTAATAAAATCCAGTTGAAAAAGTTTCAGTGTGTAATAGGTATACCTACAGTGGACCTTCCGGAGAAGGTAAAGATGCAGGAAGGAGCGTTTACCATAAAACTTGCGACAATGTGGTTGTTGCAAATGGCGAATGTTTGGCAGAGTCATTTCCGTTCAGAGATCCCGGTCGCGTGTTTGAATTTCTAACCCTCAATTATATACAAATAAAATACTTACAAAAGGATAGTAACGTTCGCCGTTTTGTTTTTCTGGCTTTTGGAACACCCACAGGCAGCATAACTAATCATTACTTTGTTTATTTTTCACGAAAAACACAAAAAACCAGCAACTTTTGCAGCTTCGATTTGAAAACAACCATCCACAACAAGCGAGTTGGCACGAATGTGCAAGAGCGTCACGCCCCCAGCCGCACAATGTGGTTGTTCAAGATGGCGACTTCCGTCGCATATTTATGTACATAGCATAGGCTGAAACGCTCCTTCCTGTCTCTTTACCTTCTCCGGGACCTTCGGTATAATAATGAAATGACCACCAGTGCTGACAAGTGAGCTGAAATTTCACCCCACCACAGAAAATCCGCCTTTTTTTTTTGGCTAAACACATGTTTTTGACGCTGGTAACTTGTCTGTCAACACAGCTCAAAATCCATTTGTCATAGGCAGGAGTGATCGCTGGGTACGGCCAGTTCTTCCGCCCCATTTCTTCAAGCCATTCTTACCTCTTTTTTCCGCCTGTCGGAAACCACATAAGAGACCCTTCCTTTGCAGAGTTTGAGCCACCTGAAGCAGCGCATCCAAGCATTTCTGTCCCGTACTGGGGCTCATCAGTGCAGAGGCATTCAGACCAGGAAGTCTATAAAATGCATGGAAAAAAGACAAAGATAGATGCGAAGACAGATGCGAAGATTGAAGACAAACGCCGCCGCTCGGCTCGGAAGCTCACTACATACGAGTCTCCAAGAATGCTTAGTGTTTTAGTATTTGTTCGTTCTTGAGCACTTCATCAGCAGACGATCTGGTATAGATGCCTCTGTACTGATGAGCCCCCAATTAGGGGCGAAACGCGTATAAATGCACTGTGAAATTTGAGATCGGTTCAAAAACTTTCTATCATGCGGCGTATAGTCGAACACGTGTAGCCACTGTTTTATATAAAAGTTACTGTAGGTATGTAGCTATTATCAGGGAATGAAATTAAAATTACCAATAATATGTATTACTTGGTGCAGACGAAGTGCCACATGCAGTGCGAATTTCAAAACGAGACATATGCCAGGATGAAGAGTCTCCTGCGGAAATAACATGCGAATATACAACGACAAACAGACGAGAGAAGTTTCAGTACAGAATTGTGTACCTATTAGTGCTACTGCTATTCAATTAAAACGCAATCGTTTTATTCCTAACTTTCTTGGAGAGGTTGCAAATGTAAAAATAATGACATGCCGCTGACCGATCCGCCGTGCCTTAGTATTAGCTTACGAGCAGGATAATTGAAATTTGTTCCACATCTTGGCAGCTTTGAGGGGTTTCTGGGTTTTAGTGACGATTCGCGTGATGGCTTCACGGTTTCCGTTTTAATTCCTTACAGTTCCATCAATTATTACAATATTAGGAACGATGAAGCCCTAAACGATTTCAAATGGCCGTATTTCACGTGCGAAAGTTTTTACGCTGCAAGATTACAGCAGTAAATTAAGAGAAGAGGAGAGACTGAGCTGCAAGAGTCCCTTAGCACTCAAAGTATAAGAGACGGCCGATATTTTTACGTTAGCGCACGCGGTCCTCAAGCAAAGAGAAGGGCTCTGGGCTCGTCTTGCTCTACACATCCATGACGGCTTTGCCGGTTCTCTTACACGCGGAATCCCCGAAATGAACATCCTCACGTGAAATGAATTAAATAGATTGGACGGGCGGAACGCACACGCGCCGAGATCATACCTTATTTAAACAATTCGCTAAAATATTGCTCCCATTCCGGCGCCAAAAGCGGCCATTACGGATTAGATCCGTCCAACATAGCCGATAGCATTTCAAACGGACGGGCTGAAGAATTATTATTAATAAGTTGCTATTGAGCCGACAAGCAACAAATGACACTTATTGTTTCCAATTCTATTTCACTGAAGGTAAAGCTCATGGTGGACATGTGGCATCACCTTAGCTAGTTATAAAGAAATAGCATTACGCTCTTTCTATACCTACAGCAACGTCATCAGGCAGCATTACAAGATCACCCTTGGTGATTATTTTCTCTTATTCTACTTCGTCTTCTTCCCAGTTTTACGTTGCTGCTTTAAAGCCCACTAAAGCCATCTTATAAAGTCTTGCAATGCTTATTTGTTTTTCCAGTTTCTTTTTGAATACTGACTCAATTCACTCAGACGTCACGTCCCGCCTGGAGGTACCTACTCTTCAGTTACTTTGTTATATGGGGTGTTATGTAATGGCTGTTAGAAGAAGATTATAAAATACCTCAAGTTGAAGACTAATATGAACTAGACTAAATTTTAAGCTAGGATTCCCCATTGAATATGAAACAAAAAATTAAAAATACTCACATCCTAAAATGTTCCCTTATAATTTACACAACATTAATAACGTCGCACTCAAAAATGGGCCGTTTTTCAAATCGGTATAGCTGTTGAGAGCTACGAAAATTTTTAGTTCTGTTTGAACTGTTCGCCAGCTCAATTCTTTATCTATCAGTGCAAAAACTTTGGACCTAAAGGTCAAAACTGACTTGAGACAAACATTCAAAATCGAGGTCCCATTGAAGGTGACCCAAATGCGAAACAACCTCGAAATCCAGTTTGGGAGAAGATTTAAATAAAAATCAGCTTAGCTCTCGAACGAATAATGCATTCGGAATGAGTCAAGATTTTTCTGTCTTGTATAAGTCGAACGATGAAGAAACCCATTTAGAACTGCACGTTTTTAGAGAAAATTCAGCTCTTGCTTACCTGAAAAAAACTCGTAACCAACACTACGGAAATCGGAACAATGAGTAACCCAACCTAGCCTCTTAGTCGCTCATTGTTCTTATTTCCATAGTGGTAGTTGAGAGTATTATCACGTAATCAAAGGACGGTTTCTTTTTTCTGAACATACAGTGGAGACTGGAATCCTTCATCTATAACTGAAGACCCTGCAGTAACAAAGAGGTATCTGTAATTTAATGAACTTTACAGAAGTCAAGAAAAAGATATGTTTTTTTTTTCATGAAAACATAGGAGGTATGTGTTAATTAGTTCCAAGTTCTCAGAAAAAAAGATGGAAGGAATCATTTTGTTGCACCAATCAACCAGAAGAATTTAATTCGCATGGGATAATTATTTCTGGACGTGGACTAGCAACAAAAACCTTGTCGTATCTAGGATGAGTGATTCCTTCAAAGTAAAATTGATTCTCATTTTATTAAACTTTCCTCTCTTTTTGTCCTCATTGCTTTTTAATAAAAATCAGCAGAAAGTCAAAACCAAAAACGATTATGAAGAAATAGACCTTCCTTGACAATTCAATACCGCAACCAATCAAATCGGATCATCTGCTGAGGAGCTATGGCGAGTTGAAACGAAACCTACCTGCCGGTTCCTTATTCCCGCATAAATGACCCAAATTTAGGAATCCTGCTCGCCATATCTTCATTTCCCAACCGATTCTTACAAATTTGGTATCAATATTTAGCCAATTGGACAGGCTACCATTTCCATATGAGAAAATGGCCAACATGTCAAAATTCAATATGGCGGAAATTATTGAAATTAGGCCTTATTCGTCCTTGTTGGAATAGAAAAATAGAAAGAAGGCTTTGCTTCAACTCGCAATAGCCCCTCAGCAGATAACCCGATTTGATTGGTTGCGGTCTTGAATTGTCGAGGAAGGTCTATTCCTTCATGAAAATTACATATTGGCTTTGAAGTTCTGCTGATTTTTATTGAAAAGCATTGGGGACAAAAGAAATTCTATTTTCAATTGCTTCCGCCATCTTGGATTTTGACATGTCGGTCATTTTTTCATGTGAAAAAGGTAGCCTGTCCAATTGGCTAGCCTTTGATACTAAATTTGAGTATTTGAGAAATAAGCACATTGCGGATTGGTTGGCAGGATACCCAAATTTGGATCAATTATGCGGAAATGAAAGAAACGGGAAGTAGGCTTCGCTTCAACTCGCAATAGCTCCTCAGCAGATGACCAGATTTTATTGGTTGTGGTCTTGAATTGACAAGAAAGTTTATTTCTTCATAATACATTGTTGGTTTTGACTTTCTGGTAACTTGCAATAAAAAGCAACGAGAACAAAAAAGGCCTATTTTCAATTGTTTCTGCCATCTTGAATTTTGACATGTCGGCCGTTTTGGAAAATGAAAATGATAGCCCAATGATAGCCTATTCCATTGGCTAGCTAATGTTGAAAAGTTCGATAAAATCGGTGACGAAATAAAAATTTTAGAAGGAAAAATTGCGAGCACGGTTTTTTATGGCCCACCCGGTATATAAATGGGTGTCGTCGCGGAAAATACAGCCGTGCGAGTTGTTACGAATTACGATGTTGAGAGTCCTCTGTACGCTCAGAGCGGCTCCGACTAAAAGACTCCTAAATCGAAGCCGGTGATCCTATTTTATGTACATATAAACATGTGAGAGAAAAAAATTTGAGGAAAACCGATCACAATCGAAGATAATCAATCGTCAATCTTCGGTTGTGATCATTTGCCGCAGGCGCCATCCTAGAGCCTTTATTTGACTTAAAAAAAATTATTTTTCATGGTGGATTCTCAACAGCATTCTGCACGATCGCACCGGGTGATTTTTCAGTAAAAAATGTTCAGCTTCAAGATATGAAACTGCGGATTTTTATTCAATTTTTTAATGATTTTCACAGCCAAATGACTTTGGCTTCAGATGTTTTACTTAAAAATCACCCGGTACGATCATGCAGAATACTGAAGAGATCCATCCTGAAAAAAAGATTTCTCTTATAAGTCAAATAACGGCCCTAGGATGGCGCGCTTAAAATTTGACTATCTTCGGCTGTGATAGGTTATTCACGTTTTTTTTTCTTTCTTTCACATGTTCATTATGGAGATATGAAGTGAAATCCCTAAATGCCAGTTATACATACAGAGGACTCTTAATAAGGATGGAGTTGATTGGTGAAATAAGGCATTGCGGAATCAATCGCAGTTTCCAGAATCAATCGCAGTAGGCTTATTCCTGACAAAAAAAATCACCATTCAGGTCTTTTTGGAAAGCTACAAAAGGATGTACTTTGGTTCGAAACTATAGACATTTTCAAAATCTAAAAAAATTAAAGTTTTGAAAAAAAGGCTGAATGTCTATAGGCTCAAACCAAAGTATGTCCTTCTAGCTAACCAAAAAGCCCTGAATGGTAAATTTATGTCAAGGAATAAGCCTACTGCGATTGATCCCGGAAACTGCGATTGATTCCGGAACGCCTTACACCAATTTAACTCGGTAATTGGTAATATAGTATAAAGGACTTGATCCTCTAAAATTTAGTTGACGCGGCCCGCGCTCGGAAAATAGTGAAAGTGGTCACCAATTAAAATTTTAATGAATCAAAATTAATGTTTTCGGGAAGCGTGATGTCCTTTTTTAAGCGTAATTTATGTATCGTAAAGTATAGTCGCGGCTACATTTTATCAGCGTTACAATAAGTTCTTCTCATGCGCGCTAGTATAATTTTTTTCAAAGCCATTTTCAGGGGGTAAAAAGACGAATGCCGAGACCGCATCCGTATCATGCCCAATCAAAGAAAGTTTAGTTCGAGAGTAAATCGCTTTAAAATTCAACAATTTCGTCCATGTCAAAAACAAAATGTATCATCATCCTCCATCTGTTCTGAAATTAGATTTCTCTTTTATGTCATATTATAGTGTATGCGGAGTAGAATGCGAGTGCGTGCAATTATTTCACCGGGAAGGGAAGCAGTCGTCGACGGCGGCGGCGTCGTTGTCGCCGAGATGATGATGGAAATTTTTTCGAGACGTTGTCGAATAAATAATTCACGGAGACAGAAACATATATTCAACTTAATCTAAGATCCATTTCCAAATGTCTTCTTAGCATTGAAATATGGCGTTTAAGTAAAGCGACATTTAAATATAATATTTCATAAAGCAACCGTACGAAAATAGAAAAGGAAAGCCGCTGATATATGTTGTGCGGAAGTGCTGGAAGTGTACACTTAGTAATCTCCAACTTTGCACTTCTATTATAAGTTCGGATTCTTTAAAATACTACTGCCCGAAAAGCATCAAGTTTTTGTAATGATTCTTTTTTTAGGCAGCGCACTTGATATATAGTATATCTCAACTTTATACCTTGATCAAGTTTATCTCTTTATGCAATCATTTCGTTTGAGAACAATTGTTTTTGCGCCGCTAATTACAGTTTCTGTCATATTAATTTTATTTGCACCCGTAAAATGGATGACGAAGGAGACCTCCTCACACAAAGCCACGCCGAGGTGTGGTCCGCGGGAAAGCTCGACTCAACTTCTTTCATTTAATTTTCGCATACTTCCAAAAAGTTTTGAGCCGGGGCTCGGGCTGCTCGCCATTATAAAGTTCAATATGCTTCAATTTCAGGTATTGCACATACGAACAATGACGACAACTGATGAGGCTTTGACTTTTAACGTCTTAATCAGTACCTACATGCTACATACATGTAAGGTACTGACATAATGTCACTTGTACATTATGATTCAGTTGATGTGACGGAATTTCGCCTAAGTTGTTTCACCTTGCGCGCTACATACGAGTACTCTGATTATATCACTATAACTACCAAATTATATTATCGCTAGGGACAATATCGAACCTGTTCTGTTGGAAGTAATTCGACAAATTCCACAGCAACACCACCACCACCACCAACAATAATAAACAAAATACGTAGGTGAATGCGGCAGCCTCACCCCACCATTGGCAATGTATGTATATTATGTACGGACAGATACTTTCGTGCGGCGGTTAACACGACCATTTTTCAGAGAAACCTTGCATTTTGTGATAAAAGCATGAAATTTGGCACATTCGCTCTACAGACTGTCCTTTACTATTTACAAGGCGGACCCACAATGGAACCTCCGTGCAGCTGTCAGAATTGCCATTGGTCTACCTTTCAGAGGCAAAAACTGAAACCGATTATCAAGTTGATTAAAAAATGACGTCTATCAATGCAGTAGACCTTCACAGTGAAACTTCACCACAAAAGATGTCACTATCACAAAAGGAAGGAGAATGGGAGGGGATAGTTCCAGCCAGGGCCGAGATTTTCTTTTCTAGCGCATTTTCCATCTTGATGAAAATCGCTATTGCAACCGCTTTGTCCGTCCGTCCGTTCCTCGAACTTCTCCCAAACTAGACGCCCTAGCTTTCTAATTTTTCCGCTGTTACATAGCTGCCACTCCCAAAGGAGGACTAGGCTATATTGAATGTCTATATTGCGCCGCCAACATAGAGAAAACCGCCCCCAATAAACTTGAAATAACATGATATTGCAATTTCTTCCAGACCTACTGCTCTGGTGTTCTCATTTTATGGATAATACAACATAGTTGCCACTTATAAACGTAAGCCCAGAAACATTCCGCCTTCAATATGCGCCGCCGATATGAAAAAAATGCTAAAAACCGCCCCTAATCACTTTAAAATGAAAAACATTAACCCATAAGACATAGCGATCTAATTCTTTCGGTATATGAACAGCTGACTAAAAATAAAAAAGGATAGGCTACTTTTGATTAGCCGCCGCCCCCAGATTCCGCCCCCAAACGACAAATGGTGCAACTTTCACAATTTCACTGATTGAGATGTTCTCTCAAACATTTAGAAACTGCCAACTCAAATTGTGCAACATTTGCTTAGCCGAACGCTGCCGCTCCCACTCGCCGCCCCCAAAGTAAAAATGAAAAACATGAACCCGAAGACATAACGATCTAAGTCTTTCGCTATATAGATAGCTGACTAAAAATGGGAAAGGATAGGCTACTTGTGATAGGGCGCCGCCTCCAGCTTCCGCCTCCAAACAAAAAATATTGATGATTGAAAGAATTTTCATTCAAATCTGTTTCATTGACAAGTACCCCATTCTGATAAAAAAAATCACAATGAGTTTCGACTGAAGAGAGTGGGCAAAGAATGATGTTTCTTCTTCAACCAAATTTCTTTACATTCATAATATGCCTCTTTAAGAAAATGCGCTACTGAGACTCACGCACGTGAAGGCATACTCACTTGTTGTTAATTTCGGACCAAATTAACAAGTTTGGTGTCTTATTCCGACTAAATTTCATCTTCTTATTTCAAATAAAGTGTTGTGGTCGCAATTTGAAAAAAATTGATTTTGTTTTGTTCAAAAAAAAACATTGAGGAAAAAAATCTTCGACTTTTTTCATTTTGACTTTTATCCTAGTTCAAGGCATTCGAAATAGAGAGCCTTACTTAGTGCGCACTTTTTCGAAGCTTCTTGGACATGGAAACCATGTACGAAACCTGATTTTTATTTTGGTAAGATCGTGAGTCTCATTTGTTCCAAAAGTCGTAAAAGTAATACGCAATAATTTTCATGTACGAATGGAAAAGCAAGGACAGTCCATAAACCATGTATGCCAAATTTCAGGCTTTTATCACAAACTGCAAGGCTTTGCACGCACACCTCCATTCGTACATGAAAATTGATAAAATTATTGGATATTACTTTACGACTTTAGGAAGAAATGAGACTCACCATCTTGTCAAAGTGAACATCAGGTCTCGTACATGGTTTTCATATGCAAGAAGCTTTGAAGAAGTGAACTAAATAAGGATTTCCACTTCGAATGCCTTGAATTAGGATACAAGTCAAAATGAAAAAAGCCTAAGATTTTTTCTGAAATATACAGTGTCTCGTTTTTCAACGCTCACTATTGGTATCTCGGAAACGGTAAAAGATACAAAGTCGGTTAAATTACTAAAAAAAGGTTGCGCAATTTCATGACTATTTCAAATATAGTGGTCAACAAAATAAGTGTCATAGTCGATATTTTCATCGGTTTTCAAAACCAGACGGCTTTGGATTCCTTTGGTCGATTTTGGATCTGTTTGAACTGATCAATAGCACCATTCTTTAGCTATCGGATAGAAGTACTGTAGAATGGAAGAAAAGTCAAATAAAGTTTATACAGGGTGTCAAGTAAAACCGTGCAAAACTATTGAAGATTTGTTTATACCCCATTTTGGCAATGGCATTTTTGGTCGATACCAGCACCTTGAATATGAACATTGACGTCTTCCAACGGTTTTTGATTTGCGCCCGTATTATGATCTTGGACAAAGTTGTGCCATTTTTTCTTCAATGTCCACCTTATCGCAAATATCCTCTCAAACTGGTCTAATTATCGAAGCAAATTTCGAGCAATTGATAGTTTCACTTGAAAAACCATCCCCTGTGGATGTTTTTCTCACCCGCCCCTGAAAAAGATTACCCCCGCGGGCAGTGTCTAACCCATGTGGGCCGGAATATTGGGGCTGGTATCACAATAAACCAGTATGATACCGTGTCATGCAAGAGATAATTTTTATTCCAAGGTCAAAAGATTGTTTCTAAGGGTTGTTTACATAAACTGATGTATCGATATCTCGAGAACAAAAAGAATCTGAGGAGAAATTCTTTATTCATGTTCCATTGCATACACTGACGCATATTTTTCAAGAACATACAGGCTGATACCTAGCTAACACAGGTCGGGGATGTGCTTCACAGCAACCCTTTAGCAAGATATGGAAGTGCTTTTGTAGAAGTGTTTGGTATCATTTCTCAAGATTTTGTTCTTCTGAATGTGATTTCGGTGATGAAATTTAGCTAAAAGAGAATTGATCATTACTCTGGAAAGAAAGAAACAAGCTCTTTGGCGACTTTTCCAATTTTAACGGAAATAAGTTTCACACTCGGTTTTACAATTTCAAACAATGTTTCTCAAAATACCTAACTGAAAGATATTACTGACAGAAAACTCTCGAGATGGTCTGTATCGTTTCGGTAATCTTAAAATGCATATTTCCGGCAATTTCTTGAAATCTTTTTTGTTTATGGAGATATCAATTCTCCAATTTATGGAAACAACACCTTGAAACAAGAGTATATTTTTCATGACATTACGCTATTCCAGTATCGTAGGTACCGATTCTAGTACCAACCCCAACATTGCGGCCCACAATGGTTAGGCATTGACCGCGGGGGTAGCTTTTTCAGGGGTGAGCGAGGAAAATGTTGGAAAAGGGATAGTTCTAATTTTAACTTCAAATTTGATAGCACTTTTGCAATAAGTGTACATTGAAGAAAAAATGACACAACTTTGTCCAAAATCATAATAAGGGTGCAAATCAAAAACCGTTTCGAGGGAAGACATCAAGGTTCATATTCTAGGAGTTAGTATCGACCAAAAATTGTTTTTGTCAAAATGGGGCATAAACAAATCTTCAATAGTTTTGCACGGTTTTACTTGACACCCTGTATAAGCTTTATTTGACTTTTTTCCATTCTACAGTACTTGTATCCGATAGCTAACGAATTGTGCTATTGATCAGTTCAAACAGATCCAAAATAGATCAAAGGAATCCAAAGCTGTTTGGTTTTGAAAACCGATGGAAATATCGACTATGACACTTATTTTGTTGACCACTTTATATCAAGATAAACAAGATATCTTTGGTCATTCCTGAAATATCCCAATAAAAAACTGAAAAATGCCGAATTCGAAAATTTCAAATCATTTCTTTATCATGACAGCTATCAATTTGAAAATTGGTATCCTGACATTTTTGAAGGTCATTGATCGACTGACGTTAATAATTTTTTCCTGCGCTTACTAGTTTTTGAGATATGACAGTTAATTTCATTTTTTCTTATGGACACTATATTATTTATCCCTCCCATAAAACTCACCTTTACTTTCTCTTTACAAAGATATAAAACACTTGTAGCATTTTTGTCAAAATAACCTGTAAAAATTGTAAAAACTGTTTTTGGGGCGAAAAAATCGAGTTACCGCTTCGGTTGCCATGCTCTTGTGGCATATAAACAATGGCATTTGGTTGCTATGGTCTGTTGATTTTGGAAAAAGTTGAGTTATATTCGGTTTTGTGTATTTGATAATGACAATAAATAACAATAATACAAATAAAACGAATACAGAACCAAGTACAACACAAAAAAACATAGCAATAGCAATAAACATCAATAATTTACAATTGCTCGAATTGGAGTCCATTCTGCTCTATGCAGAGTTGTGTGCCTTTTAGACATGTTTTAACGGCTGCGCTGATATCGCGCGGGTTATCAATTGACTGAAACGCATCATCATCTCCTTGCTTCCAGCTCTTGGTTGCTTTGGGATGTTCTGTCATGAACCTCAAATTCGATCTTTGAGCGTTCCCCGCAAAATGGACCCCATTTCGAGTAATTGTAAATTATAAATGTTTATTGCTATTGCGATGTTATTTTGTGTTATACTTGGTTTTGTATTTGTTTTATTGTTATTTATTATCATTATCAAATGCATGAAAATGGAATGTCACTCAACATTATAACGTCAACACCATTGAAAGAAGGATGGAAGAATTTTTTCAATTCACTCAACTTTTTTCCAAAATCAACCGACCATGGCAACCGAATGCCATTGTTATTATGCCACGAGAGCATGGCAACCGAACCGGTAACTAGATTTATTCGCCCCAGAAATGGTTTTTCCAATTTTTACAGGTTATTTTGACATAAATGCTACAAGTGTTCTATATCTTTGCAAAGAGAAGGAAAAGATGAGTTTTATGGGGTGAATAAATGATATGGTGTCCATAAGAAAAAATGAAGTAAACTGTCATATCTCAAAAACTACTAAGTGCAGGAAAAAATTATTGACGTCAGTCGATCAAGGACCTCCAAAAATGTCAGGATTTCAATTTTCAAATTGATAGCTGTCATAATAAAAAAGTTATTTAAATTTTTGGAATTCGGAATTTTTCAGTTTTTTTAGGATATTTAAAAAATGACCAAAGATATCTTTGATATTTTGACATTTTTGAAATAGCCATAAAATTGCGCAACTTTTTTGTAATTTAACCGACTATGTATCTCTTACAGTTTCCGAGATACCAATAGTGAGCGTTGAAAAACAGAACACCCTGTGTATATATATATATATATATTGCGAAGGTAGAGTTCGGGGACCTCATGCCAAACGTTGAGTTTGGGGTCCAAACAAAAAAATATGCGAAATACGGACATTTGAGCGACACCTAACTCACTGACAGGATAACTCATCAACATGGCACTTAACCGACATGCCAAGTCACCAACAGGGCAACTCACTACGCCAATTCAGCGAGAGGATAATTTATAAACCTACCAAATGACCGACACCACAATTCACCGACAAAACAATTCATTGACATGCCAAATAACCGCCAGGAAAATTCACCGACAGGACAATTATTCGAAAGGAAAATGTATTGACAGGACAATTCACCGACAGGACATTTGACCGACATGCCAAATCACCGACAAATTAGTTCACCGACATTTGACCGACACACCAAATCACTGACAGGACAATTCACCGATATGGCAACCCACCACGGAAATTGACCACTGACCGACGAGACAGGATAACTCACCAAAAGTTCATTTCACCGATACTTGATACACGGACAAGATCAGTCACCGACACGAGATTCAACCAACACGCCTATTCACTGACAGGACAACTCACTAGGTCAATTCAGCGACAGGATAATTCATCAACCCACCAATTGACCGACAGGACAATTCTTCGACAGGACAATCATTCACCGACAGGACAACACATTACGCAAATTCACCGACAGAGCATTTGACCGACAAGCCAAATCACTGACAGGTCAATTCAGCTACATGGCAATTCACCGCTATGACAATTCATCGACATGTTAATTCCACTTAAATTCACCGACAGGATAATTTATCAAGACACCAAATCACCAACAAGACAATAATTGACCGACAGGACAATACTTCACCGGCAGGAGAATTCACCGACATGACAACTCACTACGCAAACTCACCGACAGGGCATTTGACCGACCAGCCAAACCATTGACAGGTGAATTCAGCTACATGGCAATTCACCGACATACAAATCCACCCACATGTTAATTCCACTGAAATTCACCGACAGGATAATTTATCAAGACACCAAATCACCGACAAGACAATAATTGACCGACACGAGGACCGACCGGACAATACTTGACCGGCAGGACAATTCACCGACATGACAACTCACTACGCAAATTCCCTGGCAGGACAACTAATCTCACTAAGGCAATTCACCGACATGACAATTCAACTACATGTTAACTCTACGCAAATTCACAGACAGGATAATTTATGAAGGCACCAAATCATCGACAAGACAATTCGCCGACCGTACAACTCACCAACAGGACATTTCAACGACACGCAAACTCACCGACTGACAGGGCAATTCACCGACACGCCAATTCGCCGACATAACTAAGCACTGAAAAGTCAATTTTCAAAAAAATACTGGATTATTGAAGATGAGAGGGCATTTTTGAAGATTATTGAACGTTTCAGACCTCAACGCTGGTGTCCGGAGCGGGAGGAAGAAGGGAAAACATAAAAAAAGGAAAAACCATCATATTCGTTATTTTTTTAGGCTGTGTTGGAAGCTTTAACGGGCTGCTTTTTTTTACGAACACCAGACCAAATTTTTCCATGAATTTTAACTTTTTTATTGCTTCAGTTGTTCCGATCTCTGGATAATAATTGCTCCTCACCGTTATACGTGATTAGGAAAAACCCGAAACTGCCCCCCGAGGACTTTTTGTGAAGTCCCCGAACTTACGAAATTTCCTATACATTGTCAATTTGGGGACCCAACAAAAATTCATTATTTAATTGGTTTGTCATTGTTTCTGATCAAATATTTATCGATTTAGAATCCGAACATCCAAATTGATCTCATACTGTGAAATTTCGTTTTTCACTTGCATCATATCGACATTGAACTCGAAGATTTTACAGGCTGCCCTATGACGAACACCAGACGACATTTTTCCACAAATTTGGATTTATTTATTGCTTGAATTGGTCTGATTTCTGGCTAACTGCTTCTCACCCGTTACACGTGATTAGGAAAAATCCGAAAGTGCCCCCAAGGACATTTATAGTACCAAAATATACGTTTTTGTAAAGTCCCCAAACTTGCAAAATTTTCTATAAATTGTCAATTCGGGGACCCAAGAAAAAATCAATATTAAATTGATTAGGCATTGTTTCTGATCAAATATTTATCGATTTGTAATCAGAACATCCAAATTGACCTCATATTGTGAAATTTTGTTTTTCATTTGCATTATATCGACATTGAACTCGAAGATTTGTCGGACTGCCCTATGACGAACACCAGACCACATTTTTCTACAAATTTGGACTTATTTATAGCTTGAATTGGTCCGATTTCTGGCTAACTGCTTCTCACCATTATACGTGATTAGAAAAAATCCGAAAGTGCCCCCAAGGACATTTATGGTACCACATTACACGTTTTTGTAAAGTCCCCAAACTTGCAAAATTTTCTATAAATTGTCAATTCGGGGACCCAAGAAAAAATCAATAATAAATTGATTAGGCATTGTTTCTGATCAAATATTTATCGATTTGTAATCAGAACATCCAAATTGACCTCATATTGTAAAATTTTGTTTTTCATTTGCATTATATCGACATTGAACTCGAAGATTTGTCGGACTGCCCTATGACGAACACCAGACCACATTTTTCTACAAATTTGGACTTGTTTATTGCTTGAATTGGTCCGATTTCTGGCTAACTGCTTCTCACCATTATACGTGATTAGGAAAAATCCGAAAATGCCCCCAAGGACATTTATGGTACCAAATTACGCTTTTTTGTAAAGTCCCCAAATTTGCGAAATTTTCTATAAATTGTCAATTCGGGGACCCAAGAAAAAATCAATATTAAATTGATTTGGCATTGTTTCTGATCAAATATTTATCGATTTGTAATCAGAACATCCAAATTGACCTCATATTGTGAAATTTTGTTTTTCATTTGCATTATATCGACATTGAACTCGAAGATTTGTCGGACTGCCATTAGACGAACACCAGACCACATTTCTCTACAAATTTGGACTTATTTATAGCTTGAATTGGTCCGATTTCTGGCTAACTGCTTCTCACCATTATACGTGATAAGGAAAAATCCGAAAGTGCCCCCAAGGACATTTATGGTACCAAATTACACGTTTTTGTAAAGTCCCCAAACTTGCAAAATTTTCTATAAATTGTCAATTCGGGGACCCAAGAAAAAATCAATAATAAATTGATTAGGCATTGTTTCTGATCAAATATTTATCGATTTGTAATCAGAACATCCAAATTGACCTCATATTGTGAAATTTTGTTTTTCATTTGCATTATATCGACATTGAACTCGAAGATTTGTCAGACTGCCCTATGACGAATACCAGACCACATTTTTCAACAAATTTGGACTTATTTATAGCTTGAATTGGTCCGATTTCTGGCTAACTGCTTCTCACCGTTACACGTGATTAGGAAAAATCCGAAAATGCCCCCAAAGATATTTATGGTACCAAATTACGCTTTTTTGTAAAGTCCCCAAATTTGCGAAATTTTCTATAAATTGTCAATTCGGGGACCCAAGAAAAAATCAATATTAAATTGATTTGGCATTGTTTCTGATCAAATTATTATCGATTTGTAATCAGAACATCCAAATTGACCTCATATTGTGAAATTTTGTTTTTCATTTGCATTATATCGACATTGAACTCGAAAATTTGTCGGACTGCCATATGACGAACACCAGACCACATTTTTCTACAAATTTGGACTTATTTATAGCTTGAATTGGTCTGATTTCTGGGTAACTGCTTCTCACCATTTTACGTGATTAGGAAAAATCCGAAAGTGCCCCCAAGGACATTTATTGTACCAAATTACACGTTTTCGTAAAGTCCCCAAACTTGCGAAATTTTCTATAAATTGTCAATTCGGGGACCCAACAAAAAATTGATATTAAATTGATTTGGCATTGTTTCTGATCAAATATTTATCGATTTGTAATCCGAACATCCAAATTGACCTCATATTGTGAAATTTTGTTTTTCATTTGCATTATATCGACATTGAACTCGAAGATTTGTCGGACTGCCTTATGACGAACACCAGACCACATTTTTCTACAAATTTGGACTTATTTATTGCTTGAATTGGTCCGATTTCTGGCTAACTGCTTCTCACCATTATACGTGATAAGGAAAAATCCGAAAGTGCCCCCAAGGACATTTATGGTACCAAATTACGCGTTTTTGTAAAGTCCCCAAACTTGCGAAATTTTCTATAAATTGTCAAATCGAGACCTATCAAAAAATCATACTTTAGTTGATTTGTCATTGTTTCTGAACAAATATCTATCGATTTGTAATCCGAACATTCAAATTGAGCTAATATTGTGGTTTTTCGTCATTCACTTGCATTAAATCGACATTAAACTAAAGATTTAACAGGCTGCGTTATGACGAACACCACACCACATTTTTCCACAAAATTGGATTTATTTATTGCTGGGGTTGTTCCGATTTCTGGATAACTTTGCTTCTTACTGTTATACGTGTATAGGAAAAACTTGAAATTACCCTCCCCCCCCCGGGACAATAATGGTACCAATTTACATATTTTTGTAAAGTCCTCAAACTTGCGAAATTTTCTATAAATTGTCAATTCGGGGACCCAAGAAAAAATCAATAATAAATTGATTAGGCATTGTTTCTGATCAAATATTTATCGATTTGTAATCAGAACATCCAAATTGACCTCATATTGTAAAATTTTGTTTTTTCATTTGCATTATATCGACATTGAACTCGAAGATTTGTCGGACTGCCCTATGACGAACACCAGACCACATTTTTCTACAAATTTGGACTTGTTTATTGCTTGAATTGGTCCGATTTCTGGCTAACTGCTTCTCACCATTATACGTGATTAGGAAAAATCCGAAAATGCCCCCAAGGACATTCATGGTACCAAATTACGCTTTTTTGTAAAGTCCCCAAATTTGCGAAATTTTCTATAAATTGTCAATTCGGGGACCCAAGAAAAAATCAATATTAAATTGATTTGGCATTGTTTCTGATCAAATATTTATCGATTTGTAATCCTAACACCAAATTGACCTCATCTTGTGAAATTTTGTTTTTCATTTGCATTATATCGACATTGAACTCAAAGATTTGTCGGACTGCCCCATGACGAATACCAGACCACATTTTTCTACAAATTTGGACTTATTTATAGCTTGAATTGGTCTGATTTCTGGCTAACTGCTTCTCACCGTTACACGTGATTAGGAAAAATCCGAAAGTGCCCCCAAGGACATTTATAGTACCAAATTACACGTTTTTGTAAAGTCCCCAAACTTGCAAAATTTTCTATAAATTGTCAATTCGGAGACCCAAGAAAAAATCAATATTAAATTGATTAAGCATTGTTTCTGATCAAATATTTATCGATTTGTAATCAGAACATCCAAATTGACCTCATATTGTGAAATTTTGTTTTTCATTTGCATTATATCGACATTGAACTCGAAGATTTGTCGGACTGCCATTAGACGAACACCAGACCACATTTTTCTACAAATTTGGACTTATTTATAGCTTGAATTGGTCCGATTTCTGGCTAACTGCTTCTCACCATTATACGTGATTAGGAAAAATCCGAAAGTGCCCCCAAGGACATTTATGGTACCAAATTACACGTTTTTGTAAAGTCCCCAAACTTGCAAAATTTTCTATAAATTGTCAATTCGGGGACCCAAGAAAAAATCAATAATAAATTGATTAGGCATTGTTTCTGATCAAATATTTATCGATTTGTAATCAGAACATCCAAATTGACCTCATATTGTGAAATTTTGTTTTTCATTTGCATTATATCGACATTGAACTCGAAGATTTGTCAGACTGCCCTATGACGAATACCAGACCACATTTTTCCACAAATTTGGACTTATTTATTGCTTGAATTGGTCCGATTCCTGGCTAACTGCTTCTCACCGTTACACGTGATTAGGAAAAATCCGAAAATGCCCCCAAAGACATTTATGGTACCAAATTACGCTTTTTTGTAAAGTCCCCAAATTTGCGAAATTTTCTATAAATTGTCAATTCGGGGACCCAAGAAAAAATCAATATTGAATTGATTAAGCATATTGTTTCTGATCAAATATTTATCGATTTGTAATCAGAACATCCAAATTGACCTCATATTGTGAAAGTTTGTTTTTCATTTGCATTATATCGACATTGAACTCGAAGATTTGTCGGACTGCCTTATGACGAACACCAGACCACATTTTTTTACAAATTTGGACTTATTTATTGCTTGAATTGGTCCGATTTCTGGCTAACTGCTTCTCACCATTATACGTGATTAGAGAAAATCCGAAAATGCCCCCAAGGACATTTATGGTACCAAATTACACGTTTTTGTGAAGTTCCCAAACTTGCGAAATTTTCTATAAATTGTCAAATCGAGACCTATCAAAAAATCATACTTTAGTTGATTTATCATTGTTTCTGAACAAATATCTATCGATTTGTAATCCGAACATTCAAATTGAGCTAATATTGTGGTTTTTCGTCATTCACTTGCATTAAATCGACATTAAACTAAAGATTTAACAGGCTGCGTTATGACGAACACCACACCACATTTTTCCACAAAATTGGATTTATTTATTGCTGGGGTTGTTCCGATTTCTGGATAACTTTGCTTCTTACTGTTATACGTGTATAGGAAAAACTTGAAATTACCCCCCCCCCCCCGGGACAATAATGGTACCAATTTACATATTTTTGTAAAGTCCTCAATTTTGCGAAATTTTCTATAAATTGTCAATTCGGGGACCCAAGAAAAAATCAATAATAAATTGATTAGGCATTGTTTCTGATCAAATATTTATCGATTTGTAATCAGAACATCCAAATTGACCTCATATTGTAAAATTTTGTTTTTCATTTGCATTATATCGACATTGAACTCGAAGATTTGTCGGACTGCCCTATGACGAACACCAGACCACATTTTTCTACAAATTTGGACTTGTTTATTGCTTGAATTGGTCCGATTTCTGGCTAACTGCTTCTCACCATTATACGTGATTAGGAAAAATCCAAAAATGCCCCCAAGGACATTTATGGTACCAAATTACGCTTTTTTGTAAAGTCCCCAAATTTGCGAAATTTTCTATAAATTGTCAATTCGAGGACCCAAGAAAAAATCAATATTAAATTGATTTGGCATTGTTTCTGATCAAATATTTATCGATTTGTAATCCTAACACCAAATTGACCTCATCTTGTGAAATTTTGTTTTTCATTTGCATTATATCGACATTGAACTCAAAGATTTGTCGGACTGCCCCATGACGAATACCAGACCACATTTTTCTACAAATTTGGACTTATTTATTGCTTGAATTGGTCCGATTTCTGGCTAACTGCTTCTCACCGTTACACGTGATTAGGAAAAATCCGAAAATGCCCTCAAAGACATTTATGGTACCAAATTACGCTTTTTTGTAAAGTCCCCAAATTTGCGAAATTTTCTATAAATTGTCAATTCGGGGACCTAACAAAAAATCAACATTAAATTGATGTGGCATTGTTTCTGATCAAATATTTATCGATTTGTAATCCGAACATCCAAATTGACCTCATATTATGAAATTTTGCTTTTCACTTGCATTATGTCAAAATTGAACTCAAAGATTTGACAGGCTGTCATATAACGTACACCAGACCACATTTTTCCACAAATTTTGACTTATTGATTGTTTGAGTTGGTCCGATTTCTGGATAACTGCTTCTTACTGTTACACGTGATTAGGAGAAATCCGAGAGTGCCCCCAAGGACATTAATAGTACCAAATTACACGTTTTTGTAAAGTCCCCAAACTTGTGAAATTTTCTATAAATCGTCAATTCGGGGACCTAACAAAAAATCATTATTCAATTGATTTATCATTGTTTCTGATCAAATATTTATCGATTTGTAATCCGAACATGTAAATTGACTTCATATTGTGAAATTTGGTTTTTCAAATGCATTATATCGACATCGAACTCAAAGTTTGACAGGCTGCCATATAATGAACACCAGACCACATTTTTCCAAAAATTTTGATTGATTTATTTCTTGAGTTGGTCCGATCTCTGGATAACTGCTTCTCGCCGTTTTAAATTACTAGAAAAAACCTAATTGTTCTCCCCAAGGACATTTATCGTACCAAATTACACGTTTTTGTAAAGTCCTCAAACTTGCGAAATTTTCTATAAATTGTCAATTCGGGGACCCCAAAAAAAAATCAATATCAAATTGTTTTGGCATTGTTCCTGATCAAATATTTATCGATTTGAAATTCGAACATCCAAATTGACCTCATATTTTGAAATTTTGTTTTTCATTTGCTTTATATTGGCATTGAAATCGAAGATTTGTCAGGCTGCCCTATGACGAACACCAGACCACATTTTTTCACAAATCTGGACCTATTTATTGCTTGAGTTGGTCCAATTTCTGACTAACTGCTTCTCATCGCTATGCGTGATTAGGAAAAATCCGAAAGTGCCCCCAAGGACATTTATGGTAACAAATTACACGTTTTTGTAAAGTCCCCAAACTTGCGAAATTTTCTATAAATTGTCAATTCGGGGACCCAACAAAAAATCAATTTTAAATTGATTTGGGATTGTTTCTAATCAAATATTCATCCATTTGTAATCCGAACATCCGCATTCATCTCATGTTGTGAAATTTAGTTTTTCACTTGCATTATATCGACATTAATTCGAAGATTTGTCATGCTGCCCTATGACGAACACCAGACCACATTTTTCCACAAATTTGGACTTATTTATTGCTTGAATTGGTCCGATTTCTGGCTAACTGCTTCTCATCGCTATACATGATTAAGAAAATCCGAAAGTGCCCCCACGGACATTTATTATTTTTAAATGACTAAAAAAAAATCTAAATGTTCTCCCCAAGGACATTTATCGTACCAAATTACACGTTTTTGTAAAGTCCCCATACTTGCGAAATTTTCTATAAATTGTCAATTCGGAGACCCAACAAAAAATAAATATTAGGTTGATTTGGCATTGTTTCTGATTAAATATTTATCGATTTGTAATCCAAACATCCAGATTGACCTCATATTGTGAAATTTTTGTTTTTCATTTTCATTATATCGACATTGAACTCAAAGATTTGTCAGGCTGCCCTATGACGAACACCAGACCACATTTTTTAACAAATCTGGACTTATTTATTGCTTGAGTTGGTCCAATTTCTGGCTAACTGCTTCTCACCGCTATACGTGATTAGGAAAAATCCGAAAGTGCCCCCAAGGACATTTATGGTAACAAATTACACGTTTTTGTAAAGTCCTCAAACTTGCGAAATTTTCTATAAATTGTCAATTCGGGGACCCAACAAAAAATCAATTTTAAATTGATTTGGGATTGTTTCTAATCAAATATTCATTCATTTGTAATCCGAACATCCAAATTCATCTCATGTTGTGAAATTTAGTTTTTCACTTGCATTATATCGACATTAAACTGTAAGATGTGACAGACTGCTCTTTGACGAACACCAGACCAAATTTTCCCAAACTGTTTTGCTTTGAGTCGATGGGTCGATTCCCACTGGTGACGGGTCGTATTTTTGTTCCAAAAACCGGTCTTCGATTTATTTTGGATTTGGAATGCTTGCAGTAAGAGTAAACTGTGTCACATTGCACGTAAAATGTGAACGATTATGCCGAACAGCGAACAGCCGAACATATGCGATGTTGGTGATCGTTCAAGATCCCCACCCTGTAGCGAAAATCACAGGGGTTCATAAAAATTCCGGTGTAGTGGAGGAAACTCTTCACTGGCGTAGGTGATAGGCCCTGGCAGCGGAAAGACACCGGCGTTAAGTGCCTTGTTAATAACAAATGATGCGCACTAAGTGTGCAATGTCGTGCACAAGTTTGCGTAATGTTTTCAAGGACGGCGGTGCATTATACAGGGTGTTTATTTTCAAACTTCCCACTCCAGATTTCTCGCCGCCCAATTTTTCCCAGCAAAACATCGAAACAGATTGATTTTTATCTCGAGTGGGGAACCTAGGACAAGTATTGCCAAATTTTTATTTTTAGCCCCTTCGCCCCCATCCTACCCTACTTTAAAATTTCAAAAACCCTACCTATCTTGTGTTACCTACATCAAATTGAAGTAATAAAATTCTCTTTCTGCAAGAAAATATTTTAGAATTTTAAATCAACCCCAACCTTTTTCAAAAATCACTCAATGTTGATTAGAGAAAAGTTGTTCTCCTAATAACAGCCGATTTTTATTTCAAGGGGGACATCTAGGACACGCGTTGGCAAATTTATATCTTAAGCCACTTCGCCCACACCATATCCTTATATTTTGAAAAGGGTTGGGGGTTGCTTTGAAAATTTCATATTATGTTTGGCAGAAAGGGAATTTGATTACCTTCAATTTGATGCATCACACGGTAGGTACTTAATGCCATTCAAAATTTTAAATTAGGGTAGGATGGGGGGAAGGGGTTGAAGATGAAAATTTGGCAATACGTGTCCTAGATGTCGCTCTCGAAATAAAAAATCGAGCGTCAAAAGTGTCGGCGTTTTGTTGGAAAAAAAATTGACAGCGAGGAATCTGGGGTGGGATGTTTGAAAATGAACACCCTGTATGTGTGCAATATTGCACATGCAGGACATCAATTTTGCAAGTGATTGCCCTCTCGGATTCGCCTGTTTGCAAAGGGTCCTCAAATAACCTGTTTAACAGGTCTTTGGGTTTGGCAATTCGGGGACGTCCCCGAATTGCCACGAAAGTCCCCAAAGTACACGCTACATCTGTCAGAAAGTCCCCGAACTCTACCTTCGCAATATATATATATATATATATGTATATACCTAACTACAGAACTAGCTATACAGAACAAAAAAGATTTTGTTCTGTTGAAAAATATATATAAATAAATATATATATTTTTCAACAGAACAAAATCTTTTTTTTTCAAACTTCAATCACAAGATTCAATTTGAAATCAGAAGATGTAATTTAGTCGGAAACGACACCAAACTTGTTAATTTGGTCCGAAATACACAAATAAAAAAAAATCTGTGCCGCGGCTAGAGCTATCCCCTCCCATTCCCCCTCCTTTTGTAATATTGACATCTGTTTGTGAAGTTTTACTGTGAAGGTCTACTCCATTGATAGACGTCACTTTTGAATCAGCTCGATAACCGACTTCAGTTTTTGCCCCTGGAAGGTAGGCAAATGGCAATTCTGACAGCTGCACGGGGGTTCCATCGTGGGTCCGCCTCGTAAATAGTAAAGGACAGTCCGTAGAGCGTATGCGCCAAATTTCATGCCTTTATCACAAAATGTAAGGTGGTTCTTACTAACCGCCGCACTACTTGGTATGTTCCCGCGCTTAGCTTACACACGGAAAATTGACTTTTCAACAAAACCATCAAAATTTTACTGCCACAATATTAGGAAACTTTATACACCCTTCTTATCTGAGAACTACAGGGTTTAAGGCACCGGCAACGGTCTTTATTATGTTTACAAATCGTAAATCAACTCGATTAAAACTTGAACGGTTTGTTACATGTTCTGATACCCGTGCTTTCGATTAGTACTGACAAGAAAGCTGGACGATAAAAATCAATCGGCTGTATTCGTCTCCTAATATAATATATGGATCTTCTAGGTCGGGCCAAAAATTCATTTTGGGGATTTTCAACACTACAAAAATAATAATTTGTCTCATTCAGTGGATGCAGTTCATAAATTACATGGGTCAAGGGTGCCTGTGAATTTAAAAACGTCTGTCGAAACTAGCGTAATCTTTTGTAATAAATTTGTCAAACTTTTACAAGTTACGTCCCATATTATTGATCTATGATCTGCCATAAGTGCAGGAGAATTCTTTAAGTCCGAAAATACTCCTCGATCATGTAGGTTTTGTGTCCTGCCGTGAAAACCACTCTTAAAATGTCCGAAAACAAAAACTGCGACTGGTTTAACAAATCACGATAACCAAAAAATTACAGACATCAAATGAACGATGCTAGTTCCGAGAGATGTTTTCAAACTCACAGGCACCCTTGACCCATTTAATTTATGAACGCCCGGTATAATTTACTATTTACAGATCATTCCAACTATTCCAAGGGTGCAGCGTAGCCTAACTACCAAGTCACTTGAATCACAAATGCACAAATGAGTTGGACGTAGTTTATCTACCAATTTTTTTCGTAACAGCGTGTCTAGTGCCATTCATAAACTCTTTTATTTTCCGAAAAAGGTAAACATTCTCGCCAAGCATGACGATAACATTGGCCAAACGCGAGCAAGAACCTAGTTTTTACCAGCAACGGCGCCAGGGGGTGGCCAGGGTGGGCACGTGCCTCCCCTAAAATCATAGGTGCCCACCCGCGTGCTCACCCGATTTCTCAGAAAATGTCTTGAAAAATCATAAAATGAGAAAAACCACACTACCCAAACTATTGCATAACTAAGTAGATACTAATGAAAACAACCAAAAATACGAATGTATCCCGTTGTTTTTTTTTTGTTTTTTTTTTCAAATAAGACTTTTTGCGCTTGACTGTTTTTTGTATAGAAAAAAGTTGTTTGGAGGATGGGAGGTTGAACATAAAACTAGATGAGTGCCCACCTTCTTGAATAGTGTGCCTTTTTGTGCCCACCCGTTCAAAAAATACTGGCGCCGCCGCTGGTTTCTAGTGTTTCTACCTACATACAACGAGCTTTTCAAATTCCCTTTATTCTCTCTCAAATTTCTTCATATTCTGATGATAAATTGTATCATTATTGTTGAGCATTCATCTTATTTGTATTGTTCATGCTCGTTCAACATCTTGAAGGTTTCACGCCCAAATATCACCCTCCCTCATGCTTGATTTCTAATTAGGCCACTGACATAATTTATCGTACCGTATTATGTTTCAAGTTGCAGTTAGCAGTTTGCAATACAATGAATTATTTATTACGTATTTGGATTTCAGCCGGCTTTCCATCGAATTTCAAATATGCATATAGATTTCAATTCAGATCATCTTAATATTAATTTTAGTCGCATGTACACACAGTCTGTCTTAAACGGTAAACAGCGGCTTAGAAAATGACGGCTCGGTGCACAAATATTAAATACGAAATTAAAATCAAACCGCCAACGCGAGCTTTATTATATTTCACGAACGAAACAAGGAAGCAAACATCAGACTTGGAAAACTTGAGGTGAATGTATGAACAAATGTACAAGTGATCATTTACTATGATAGGTAGTTAGGCTTTTTACGGTGTTCCCGGTTTAATCTGCCCAAGTTCAGGAGGTGAGAGATGGTTGAAAAAAATAAGTAAACTTTCTGGAGAAATATTCCAATAGAAAATTTTCAAAATTTCAGCGTGAGTAGGATACATCGTTTTTCTTACTGCTTTTCATAAAATTACAAATAATTTAAATCATATCAAAATAATCATTGGAATAAATTTCAAGTTGGTACTTCTGCCATTCATCACCAAGGCACGAGGCATAATATACCTACTAGATGCAGATTTTTTATGTTGAATGTCGATATGGATAATTGCGTCCTATGTCCTATGTTTTAATTTTCTTGCTTGAAACCGCCGCGCCGTCCCCCTCCCCAATTAGAAGGGTTCTTCCAAAAAATGCCGAGATTTCGGAATTTAATGGGGAATGATCAGCAATTTTAAGGAGGCAAATAAGAAGTACAAGGTCTGTATTATTCATAAAATGTTCGGGTAATACCCGTAATCTCGGTGACAGGCACCTAGTGAGTAGTGACTCTCAGAGCCATCACGCAAAGTGAGGTTATGTCGTGTGGTCAAAGATACCTACTGTTCGGCGCGCCGCAATTGCCCTGAGCTCAGTTCAGAAACGGTTAGCCGTAACACCGAATCACAGCGGTGAACAAACTTGAACACAGTTTTTAGCGCCCTTCCCAAAAAATGGGAAAAAAGGCGCTTTTAGCTTCGCTTTGTCCGTCCGTCCGTACCCGGGATAACTCATCAGAGAAAAAAAAATCGATGTGGTGTAATCGCTGATCAATAGTACATAATGCGTGCTTTCCACCTAGCCTCAAGTTCGGTACACCTGCCATTTACGCATGTCCGGGTTCCAAACGGTGCTTTCCATCTACGTGTTTCTACTCGGTTCTGCGCCGTTCATTGGATCACCTAAAATTTTGTGCCACACCATGGAACATGTGCCGTCTGGTGGTATTTGTACCGTCTAGGTGGAAAGCACCCATCATGTTCAGGATGTCAAGTTGACTATTGGGTTTTGCTACTTTGCCGCCATCTTTGATCCGCTATTTTGAATTTCTCTAAAAGTGATCCGATTGGAATGAAAGCAGGCAATGTAAACCACATCAAGATCCATCCAATTTTCGACAATAGGGTAGTGACCACCATCGAAAAATATAAAAAAAATCATACTAATCGAATGTAGAGCCTTGGTAACAAGACGACGCTTCGTGAAAATTAGAAAAAAAAAGTTCCAAGTGTCTCAAAATCTGCCTTGAAAGTGGCTACTTTTGCGAACGATTTCAAATCTACCGAGCTGTAAAGCGGGCTGTGACGTTTCAATCTTTTGACAGTAGTGGGGATGACCCCACCTCCGTTGCCTGTGTGTCAGTGGTTGACGTTTGCCAGCATAACATAACCATTGACGTCTGATGTAGTTTTGAAATATTCATAAATCACGAAAGATTTTACCAACTTTCCATATTTTCAAGCAAAACAACTAAACAACACGAATCACCGCACAGATACACAAAGCGTTAACAATATAACAATCAGCTGTTATGAGCGTTGACGGGTTGACGCTAGTGCTTTTTGTAGTAAGTTCTGTAGTGTTGTCAAGCCTGCTTCTCCGCCTATGAAAGATTGTGACGTCATCGCGCCAAATTTGAAATGATCGAAAACTTTCATAATTTTTTTTTACCAAGAAAACTTACGGAAAAAAATCTGTTAACTATATAGCGTCACTTATCAAGAAGTGAACTTTAAAAAAAATAATTAAAAAAAATCGGTCACTATTGATGCCTCGCCGCCATCTTGTATTCTCCATATTGAACATGTTTCAAAGTGATAGAACTAGGCGACTTATGCCTCAACAAAAAGAGATATCGATTCGGTGCCAACGCAAACGCCAATCGAATGCGTACCACCATATAAAGTTGACCAATGATTTTTGTCACTTGGCCGCCATATTTGATCCGCCATTTATAATTTCTCTGAAAGTGGTCAGACTTGAGTGAAATTCGCAGGCGATGTGAACTTTATCAAAATACATCCGACAGATTTCCCAAGAATTTTCGTTTTCTCGTTGGAGGATTTTTTCGGACCTTCTTCACGGTTCTTATCGCTTTCGAAAAAAAAAAAAACTAAAAAGCGCGGCTGTGTTTATCTCCGGTCACTTGCTAAGGGAACACGCAGAGGTAAGTAGTCTTATTGGTAGCCACGCTACAATGTATACTTACTTATACTACAATGTATCCGACCTAATTAAGTTTGCGGAACGAATGGGAAAGAATAAAACTTAGAACGCTCGGAACTGGTAAAAAGTGCATGTCAGGAAAATGTTTAGGTTTGCCATGCCGCTGCCTCCAAATGTGACCGCCATAATAAAGTGCAATTTAATGCCACAGAAATCACAATGCCAATAAGCAAAACTGCACACAGTATTTTTTTTTAAATAAGTGCTGTCATGTAGCTGTCATCAGCAGCAGCAGCAGCAGCTTGACATGTTTCAAACAACAATAACAACAACAACAACAACAACAACAACAACAACAACAACATACATACATATACAGGGTGATTTTTTGAAAAGGACCCACCTTCAGTTTTTTGCTGCACAATTTTTTTCTGGAAAAAAGCTGACACCGGTCGATTTTCTTTCCGAAGGGGACATATCGTATAACCTAGTCTATTTTCTATCTTCTTGTTCCACCCCTCTAGGCAGGGTTCCAAGAATTCCAAACAGGACTAGGGGTCGAGTTTCACATCATTTTGTTTGTCTGTTGATTCCTTACAACAGTTTAAAAAATCTGTTGTGGGCGACACAAAACTTTCCCGGCGGTATCGATTCGATTTGGAAATTGATGAAAAAATTCTATTTAGTCGAGCGTTCAGCGAGCATCCTGCATCCATTGTTGAGCGGACAGAAAAAATGACAGGTTAGGTCAGTTTTCCAAGGCGATGAAATGATCCAAAAGGTAGAACTAGGTAGCTTACTGTTGTGATATCTCAAAAATGCAATGCTGGTTCCTTATTTTTTTGTTCCTACTTCAGATATGATGATGAAATTACAAAAACTTGATTGAAAACTTTCACTGCATCTGTGTGTCAAATTTCAACTCTATATTTTCAATTTAGAGCTTGGGCGGACAAACCCAGACCCAATGTGCCACCTGAGGGCTTCCGATCAAAATCATCCACCCAAAGTCTAATCAGAACATTCCAGGCTGAACTTAGGCCTCCGTACCTGATTTCGATTTGATCGGATCAATAATTCGGTAATTATCGTGACAGAACCGCTTAATTTGTACGATCGCATGAGTGGTTTTATATTTTCAGGAGGAAAATTTCCGGGAAATTGGAGAGAAATTATTGGGAAATGTTCAAGAACCAGTTATCTATTCTCTAAAAAAAACAATTCGAAGAAATCTGTTCACTGAATAGAAAGTTGGAAAATTTGCAGTTTCTCCAGAGAGGAAAACTCGGCAACTGTTGATCCGATTTCGAACATTTTTCCTCCAAAAATTAGCTCAATCTTTTCTCTAACTTTTATTCACAGCATGTCTGCACCTAAAATTAATATTTCGTGGGGCCTACCGCATGTAGAAGTTTGCATTGCGTTTTTCTCAAATTCACGGAATGTGCAAATTTCATTTTGAAAAAATTACAGTCGGAAAACCGAAACCGTGTCAACTCTGAAAATAGACCTGCACGACGCTCAATACAATCTACTTTCGATATCAGTTGAAATTTCCAAGAAAAAGTCGATCCCCGAGCAGGAATAAATTTTTGAGTGGAGTCCTGCTACAAAAGCGAGTCGTGCTGGTCGAAACACCGGCGAGAGCCCCTCCTGAGTGGCAACGGCCAGGAGAAATTTCGAAAATTCATTACGCTCAACTGGAGAATGGTGGAAAACTGCAACTGCGGCCTCAATTTGACTCTTTTGTTGTGTTGCTTCCTGCCAAATCTGGTTCCAATCCATCGGATAGATTTTGAATAATTAATTGGTAAAGTTTTGAACTTTAACATTTTTTATTTTTTTGACAGATGACAGATAGGGCAATGTTCCCAACTGTTCTGAATACAGTTTTCCAAGGGCTTTCAAATGACATATTGCAAGTTGAGTTCCGTGAGATATAGCTTCTGACATTTGATGATAGTGACAGTTGGGTTTGACAGATGACAGCCAAAAACTAATGGGCTCTTTTCAGGAAACAACCATGTTTGTATACCAAATATCAAGTCGATCCAGTCAACGTTACGGCAGTTATCGTGGAAGATCACAGACAGAGACAGACACACACACACACACACACACACACACACACACACACACACACACACACACACACACACACACACACACACACACACACACACACACACACACACACACACACACACACACACACACACACACACACACACACACACACACACACACACACACACACACACACACACACACACACACACACACACACACACACACACACACACACACACACACACACACACACACACACACACACACACACACACACACACACACACACACACACACACACACACACACACACACACACACACACACACACACACACACACACACACACACACACACACACACACACACACACACACACACACACACACACACACACACACACACACACACACACACACACACACACACACACACACACACACACACACACACACACACACACACACACACACACACACACACACACACACACACACACACACACACACACACACACACACACACACACACACACACACACACACACACACACACACACACACACACACACACACACACACACACACACACACACACACACACACACACACACACACACACACACACACACACACACACACACACACACACACACACACACACACACACACACACACACACACACACACACACACACACACACACACACACACACACACACACACACACACACACACACACACACACACACACACACACACACACACACACACACACACACACACACACACACACACACACACACACACACACACACACACACACACACACACACACACACACACACACACACACACACACACACACACACACACACACACACACACACACACACACACACACACACACACACACACACACACACACACACACACACACACACACACACACACACACACACACACACACACACACACACACACACACACACACACACACACACACACACACACACACACACACACACACACACACACACACACACACACACACACACACACACACACACACACACACACACACACACACACACACACACACACACACACACACACACACACACACACACACACACACACACACACACACACACACACACACACACACACACACACACACACACACACACACACACACACACACACACACACACACACACACACACACACACACACACACACACACACACACACACACACACACACACACACACACACACACACACACACACACACACACACACACACACACACACACACACACACACACACACACACACACACACACACACACACACACACACACACACACACACACACACACACACACACACACACACACACACACACACACACACACACACACACACACACACACACACACACACACACACACACACACACACACACACACACACACACACACACACACACACACACACACACACACACACACACACACACACACACACACACACACACACACACACACACACACACACACACACACACACACACACACACACACACACACACACACACACACACACACACACACACACACACACACACACACACACACACACACACACACACACACACACACACACACACACACACACACACACACACACACACACACACACACACACACACACACACACACACACACACACACACACACACACACACACACACACACACACACACACACACACACACACACACACACACACACACACACACACACACACACACACACACACACACACACACACACACACACACACACACACACACACACACACACACACACACACACACACACACACACACACACACACACACACACACACACACACACACACACACACACACACACACACACACACACACACACACACACACACACACACACACACACACACACACACACACACACACACACACACACACACACACACACACACACACACACACACACACACACACACACACACACACACACACACACACACACACACACACACACACACACACACACACACACACACACACACACACACACACACACACACACACACACACACACACACACACACACACACACACACACACACACACACACACACACACACACACACACACACACACACACACACACACACACACACACACACACACACACACACACACACACACACACACACACACACACACACACACACACACACACACACACACACACACACACACACACACACACACACACACACACACACACACACACACACACACACACACACACACACACACACACACACACACACACACACACACACACACACACACACACACACACACACACACACACACACACACACACACACACACACACACACACACACACACACACACACACACACACACACACACACACACACACACACACACACACACACACACACACACACACACACACACACACACACACACACACACACACACACACACACACACACACACACACACACACACACACACACACACACACACACACACACACACACACACACACACACACACACACACACACACACACACACACACACCATTCTGAAAATGGTCTTAATCGTCTTGGGGGACCTCAAAACGGATATATCCGGTGAAATCTCAAAACTTTTTTTCTGCACGATTACAATACTTTCCCTCCGTGTTCGTGGGTGGGCCGGGAAAGTAAAAATTAAAACGCATCGATTCATTCTAAAGTTACGAATTTTTCAAAATAGGGTTTTTTCCTTTTTTTTTGTCAACATTTTAACTGAAAAATTAGTTGATCCCTTTCGTAAACATCTCAGATTAGGAGAAAACCCGGACACCAAATTCAAACAACCATTTTTCACTCCATGGTTGCAACTAGCTGGGGTAGGGGGTGGAAATTCCAAAGTTTTCAATTGCTGAAATAAGTAATACCCTTTTTTTCAGGAGCTTGAATCCTCTTACGAAATTGAATAAGGGTGAAAATTAGCCCCAGACCCCTTCGATCCCTTACCCTAACTTAGTTCCAAGTATGGGGTGGAAAATGGTAACTTAAATTTGTCGTTCGTGTTTTCTACAAATCTTGAGATATTTACTAAAGCGATCAACTGATTTTTCAGATATAACATTATTCACATAGGAGAAAATATCCCATTTTGAGAGTTTCAATTTTCAAGACTTCCGAAATGATGTGCAACTTAAACTTGAAATTCTTGAAAGGGTAGTCACCCTGCCTAGGGTGGTGGAACGCAAAGATTGAAAATACGCTAGTTATATGGCCCCCTCAAACAACCTCCTGGCTCCTGTGTCTTCCAACAAAATTCAAGAAAATGCCGCCCGTAGCACTTAGAAAAGCTCTCAAGATCCATTCAACTGAAAAGGGATTTTGCACCTTGACTGAATTCCTGAAGGATTCAGATTTGAGAGAGTAAACGGATTGGCCGATAGAATGTGTACTTCGAGGTGTGCTTGTTAAAAATTTGCTTCTTATTTGTTATATGTTGTTAGTTTTTAAGAGCCTCGTTGTTCTTTTTTTTTTCTTTCTTTAATTATTGATGACTTGCTAAATGAACAAATTGTACCCAGTAATAGCAGAAATATCTATCTATCTATCTATCTATCTATCGAAAAGAAAATCTGTGTCAGTTTTTTTGCAGAAAAAAATTGTGCAGCGAGAAATTAGAGGTAAGCCCTTTTCAAAAAATCACCCTCTGTATAGCACGTGGCAACCAAGGATGGTAACCGAAATCAATTACGGGTTGGTTTCGGTTTTGAACATTTTTCAATTTCGGTTTGGGTTTAAAACATTTTTTCTATTTCGGTTTTCGATTTCGGTGTACAACTTTTCCTATTACGGCTATCGGTTTCGCTTTTTCTAAGGTATTAATTTTGGTTTAGGTTTCGCATTCGGTTAGCAGAAAATGAGCGGTTTCGGTACGGTTTCAGTTCCAATTTTTGCAGTCTGCCGCAGGCGCGAATTTCGAGATAACCATTTATCTAGAAAACAGAAAGAGCTCTATACCTGAATTTGTACCAGTTTTTTTTTTAATTGAGTTTTTCACTAAAATATCTCGATTTTTCTGTCAACTGAATAGGTAGGTTCCAGGGTAGAGGTACTCGGGTAGGTAGGTACCTACTACTAATAATGTATTTATCCAATCCTACTGAATAATGACGCATTATCAAGCGCATACATGCCTGCATTTTTCAATAAAACTGGATAAAGCATAGTATTCTACTCGCGGGTAATGGCTATTACGAGGGCTATTACTCATTCGGATGCTTTACGACACTCGCCAAGGCTCGTGCCGGCAAACTGCATCCTCATGAGTAAAAAGCAATCATTACCCGCTTCTTGAATAATATACTATTATTTCAATAAACGAAGAATAACAATGGTGAACTCTTATTAAAGATAAACTGAATATGTTGTCAGAGGTTGTGGTAGTGGGAGAGTGTTTCAATTTTGCGCCATTTATTAACATCTTGCGTTCACTGATCCTCCATAAAAGAAGTGCATTACCGAGCCTCACGCCCGTGAGGGCATATTCGCTTGTTTCAATTATTCCTATTGATTTGCCTGCAGTGGTTTTAAAACCGCAAATTATCACTAAAGCGAGTTGTCCAGTTGGACGGTTGGGAGCCACTGAGCTCCGAGTAAATGAAACGTCAATAGAAATGTCGAAGTGACCGCGGTTTAACGGTGTATCTCTAGACTCTGCAAGTGCCGTGCGATAATAATGATCGATTATTATCTGTACTGTGCTCAGTGTGCTATAATGGGTCTCATGTAATGCGACTTCCTTAGCTGACCGGGCCCCTATTGTCGTTTTTCTCGGTCGAGGTAACGGCCAAATAGCAAATACCCATTAATATAACCGCGCCCAGTATTCCTGGTATCGAATGTCTTTTTTGAGCAGTACGAGCCCCAGCAATGAATCTCTAATCTCGAATCTTTATATCCCCAAGCGACATTTTCCAAAAAATTTGTGTCGCGGGTAAATTTTACAGCGTTTAAAAAAACGCATTTTAAAACTTTTTTGTGGTTAGGGTAGATGAGATAAGTTCAGATATCATATAATTGTAGAACGTATTTTTCTCGGTCTATCCTGAAAATTTGGCTCAAATGGGCCAAAGCGTCTTAACGTTACAGCTCTTCACATCTGCCAAAAATCAACAGTTGTGCGTTTATTTTGTTGGAGAGAGTGAAAAATCGGTCATTTCTTGTACTTTTGAACAGGCGAGAGGCTGAAGATAAAACTCGCTAATGTATGTTTTAGAGGTCCCCCTCGATATAAAAATCGACCTATTTTTGCTCGAAGAAATCTTCACTAGGAACAAAAGTTATGGGTGGATAGTTTTCAAATGATCATCTGGTATATTCGTTGGAATGGAATACTCATTTAGAATTTGTACTATTTTCATATTTGATTTTGGTTTGTTTCTTTTGTATCATCACAAATCAATACTCTAATGTCTAACAAGTCACTCCTTTTATTATTGCTGTTTTTTCAATTTTGATTTGAAAGCGAAAAGGTATTCGACTTCGACAATTCAACTTAGGCTACCAACACTGTCCGGTCGCATTTTGCCATCATCATCAATGACTGGATAAAGACGCAGATATTGAATTTTGATGAAAATATTTTCAACTTTGTCCGCTAATAAAAGATAATATTGGCAATGCCCGGTCAATGATGACAATAGGCTACTGGACACTCGTGCCATTTTGAGATTTTGCCATGATCGGGTGGTCAAGTACACAATCATAAGTAAACCCATTCTGAGAAGAAAAATTTATTTTTTCCACGCGTCTGTTTGATACCGCGATTTTAAAATTTGCGTGGCGTCCGTCATAAGCTTTTCCATAAGCGCTGCGCGTGGAACAAACACAGCATGCGACATGCGATTCATGCGAGTGTGGCGGTGAGCAGAGTAGGGATGGAGATACGAAGCAGTGAGCCAGTGACGTCACTAGCGTTTCATTTTGTTGAGGCACTTAGAATGGACCTTTTCAGAAAAGAGAGACAGATGCATGCGCGTTCGTACCGCGCAGTTGAAGGTGTCTAGCTATGACGGCGCCTAATATCTCCAAGGGAAACTCCGCTCGTTATGAAGTGCGCGGCACCACACTGCGGTCCTGTGGGGGCTGTGACGTAAATCGTGCGAAAGAGACTGCCTTTATTGAAAAGGTCCACTGAAAATCGCGCTGCGGTTTTCACCATAAACCATATAAAAAATTACTAAAAACGGAAATGGAAATTCATATCACTGATTGGTCAATGTCGTGAATGCTCATTTTACATGATTATCCGTAACATATTGAAAGATCAATAAATGCACTGCCAGTTTGAATATAATATTTCGCTAAGCTAGATTTTACCGCATGCATTATCTACAAAGTATCCTAAATTAATCAATACACAGAGTTGCCATAAATAAACGAAAACGTAAAATTTGAAATTTTCTCACATATACGGGAATATTTGACCTGATGAAAGGCAAAGCAATAATTCGAAATCATTATTCAATGCAGGTCAAGCAGCGTATGAATTAATAAAACGGCTTCAATGATAACTTTTAGTATTATCACCAGCGAATAAAATATAATAATAATAAGATGTAAGATGTATTGTGTAAATGAATTTGTAGAAATAAAATGTGAATGGTGATGTCTGCGTTGAAACCATTCCCTTATAGAATCAGGCCGAATACTGGAACACAGTACAAAGTAAACAATACTTGTTTAATACAATATCACAATATTCTACAATTTAACTTTTTCTACAGTGAGTACAGTTGCCTGTAAGGTAGTTGCTAAAAATAATATGGTCTATACTGAAATAAGTGAAGAAGCTGGTAACCGCCCAGGCTTCCACATTGAATCCATCTTCGTTTGTTGATGAGTAACAGTAACCCCAAGATTCCAAGATGTGTTACGACTGTTGAAGTCACCTATGAATATATGATGATTCGCAAACGTGACTGGATGTTTGGGAGTGGAGTGGGACCTGGAACTTGAAGTTGGGGATGTTGCAGAAAGGGCTAATAGCTATATTGTCCATTTCAATATAATCAGAATTTCAATGTCATCGTCTTCTGAGCAGTTGAATTCTCACATTTCATTCCTGATTTTAGATAAATAGCAATTTGGTATTAATTACGTGAATCAAATTCATGCCAGCAATTTTGGTCGTACATTTCTTGATATCTTTTATTCGGCGTGAAACGGTAAGTATGTGTGTAGGTATTTCTATGTTTTACGTAATAAAACTCATTATTTAGGTTTTAGGTACTCAGTCAGGACTTAGTAACGATTTAGGGCAGCGGTTACGTGTGATCTGGGTTTAAAGTAAACTTAATTCGGAAGGCCGTTCGATGCCACCGCCGCCGACGAACTGGTCAAGTGATGATACGTATATGGCATAATCAATGAAGTATTTGCATGGGGACGGTGTCTCAAACTTGAATCTACCCAGAGATGATGTGCCAACGATGGAAAATATTGATGAGGGTTCTCGCACCATCTCATTCGATCAAATTCGCCCGCAAAACAAAAACCGAACACGCACGTCATTTCTAAGGGTTCGCGTCCATTTATTATCGCGCACCAATTCCGTGCGGCGAGAAGAATTACTTCGAAGCTTATGGATTATCGAATCCAAGTGTTGAATTTTTTTTTTTGGTTGCCTTTTGCCTTGATAGATGAACCACGCCGCATACCGGAACTCGGAAGTTGGCATTTACACAAACCTGACCGTAAACACAAGTGACACATCTTTACGGCATATTTGAATGTCTTTGGTAATAGTGAATGGGGAAAAGGTCATCCCACATCACATAATTCAAAATCTCTCCGAAATCCTGGGATACATATCCGAGACAATGGAGGAAGACAAGATCGCACCGAGACCCTCATCAGGCTGTCAGCCAGATTATGCTGTGTGCCTCGCTCTTTCCAATCTCCAGCCGTAGGCATTATCGAACAGTGAACAGTGTCGTTTTATCGCTGATTGCTTACAGACGACCGTTAACACCGCCTTATTTATCTAGTGTCAATAACACCTGTGATACGTGCGGGCCATTCTTTACCAGTGCGGGTGCGGTTATTTTGAGGCCGCCTAATATTAGTAATATTGCTCTATTATTATCAGTTTTGCGAACCGACCCCGCCCACAAATAAACCAAAATAAAAACCTATATTGTGACATGATGATCGACGTTAGCCCTGATGCATTCAACTATCCACAGCTGATGGAACAGCAGTCCAGGCGCGTGCTGGGACTCTCAAGAGGGCCTGGGCAAATTCATGGCAAAAGGCCCCTCCCCCCTCTCGACTAAAGTTGCCAGTTTTAAAAAATCAAAATCAGAACGGGTATTTCTGAATGATAAAAGTGAAAAGATTATACACTCATTTTTTCAAATGAGAGCGAAGCGAGGAAAACGGCGCCGCAGGCAAAATTTTTCTGAGATGATAATAATAATGCTGATAATAATGCTAAAAGCGAATTCCAAATATAGGTACCTACTAATTTTTCCTACTTTCACTCTCTTATTTTTTTTTTTTAATTGAACATTTAGTAAATCGTAACTATTTCGGCACGTCCAAACAAAAAACACTGTTAGATCAGTGAAACTGAAAACATCAATTAGATACCTAATCCTCATTTCTCACCGTTGTTGATTGTTATCCCGTTCGAAATTTAAGCTGTCATATCATCATAACTTCACTTATCAAAATCTCAGTCAGGGATCTCACTCGCAAGGGAATAAGTACCAGGAAATACGATTCTGCGTCCTGCAAATCATCGTGTAGGGTGCAGCTGACCTCTTTCTCATTTCTTTGTTTCCACTTCATCACAACTACACTACCACACAAACAAATGCCGTGCAGTAAGAACCTTGGGCAAACCGCGTTCGCGAGAGTTTTGTAACAAAATTGTCTAATTAAGAGAAAATGAAAAATTAGGGCGATATAGGCGAAACTTGAAAAATCCTAACATTACAGTGAAGTTGGGTGGGGGCATTGAAATTGAAATAGGGACAATCCCGTCTACATCGTGACGTCTGGCAACCTCACCCCCTTTACCCTACAAGTAAAACAAGGCTTTTTAGTATTATATTTTCCGATATATTTTCATTTTCATCCATAGAAAGAAATCAAAAATTATAAAAATGAAATTAGGCTTCTCCACTACCACAAGGGTTTTGGGCCTAAAATTTACTCACAAGTCAATGTTATGCTTCAAAAAATATAAAAAAAGACAAGAAAGGCCCCTCGAGGCCCTACGGCTGAGGGCCTACCGGGAGATGCCCGGCTGCCAGCACGCGCCTTACAGCACCGCGGTTTTTTTTAAAAAATTTGAAATCTTCAAGTATTGTGTTATCATTAGAACTCGCCGCCACCAAGCAGTGTGGCGAATCAAAAACAGCTAAGAGCAACAAAACAAAATCCTTATTGTGTACCTGCTGTCATGATTTTCGAAT
Organism: Anaspis maculata; assembly: GCA_949128115.1. Classification (NCBI taxonomy): domain Eukaryota; kingdom Metazoa; phylum Arthropoda; class Insecta; order Coleoptera; family Scraptiidae; genus Anaspis; species Anaspis maculata. The sequence continues at coordinate 3,099,876 of OX421968.1, forward strand.
AAAACGGCAATACCGCAGTCAAGTTAAACTCAACGGCAATAAGCTTGCTTAACAAGAAAATCTATTTTATTGTAAAACTGACAGATGAACTTGTGGAAAAAAACTTCTAACCAGAGATTGTCGGTCAACATTTTCAGGAAAATGACATCGGTTCAACAACGTCTATAAGCAGAAAACCCATACTTTTTTTTTTGGTTTATTTAACGTCAGCCTATTTCCGCAACGAAGCCTAACACCGATGCCGGTGAATGCTTTCCTTCACTATACAGGAAATCTTGCCAAACCCCTTAACAATATAAGATGTATAAAAAATCACGTCTCTACACGTAAATTGTACGAGTATATTTGCGACGCGTTTCGCCCTTACAATTGTGGATAAAGGGCCATCTCCATGGGCTAGGGATTTTTAGCGACCACCAATATCGCATGGAGTCGGCACCATTGTTCATATTTTACATGCTAGTGCTATGCGACATAGCAAGCATTCCAACTAAATCAAGGAACTTGTTTTCGAGACGAAAATCCAACCACTTCAGTGGGTATCGAATCCATGACCCTTGGCATGGCAGTCGGACGCGTTCACCATCACACAACTTTCTCAAAGCCATACCTAATGATCACGAAGAACCGCCTTCAGTATGGGTTCATTTGTTTTTGCGAATAAAAAAAAACTGCGGGAATTTTTGGCTCCCGTTTAGACCAAAACAATTGAACGTGATCAGTGCATCTCAAATTTAAACAATATCCAATTTCTTTAGTATGTGGTAGAAACTCGACGAAAAAAAAACCGTCGAGAATAGGACGAAGTGCGATATAAGCAAAATATTAAATGAAATATTTTACGGAATGGTTTTTGATCGCTTTCAATAATTCAACTTTGGGCGATTTCTGAAGAAAAATGAAATCAATCTAATATTTCATTGATATTATCGATCGCCCACATATCCAATTTAGCCAATCAGAACCGAATGAGACCCACGCGACTCGGTTAAAGCTATCGATTATTGCACACTAGCAGGTGAAAAGAGCACACTAGGTAATAGCACCGGATTCAATTGAAATATTTTCGGGCCCACGACCAATATGAAATTGAAACGACTGTATTCATACTTTTTGGGATAGGTATATGGTAGAAACTACAATTTCTAGTAATAGTCTCTTTGGGCGATAATCAGCGAAATCCAACTCGTGTTTTGTGTTTTATTCGAGTTGAATGTTTTTAATTCCTCAAACTATCAATCGCTCGAGAAGTAGACCTCGACTTCGTCTCGGAATTTTGGTCAGATAATATCGGGTCTACTTTCACCTCTTCATTGACAGTTGTTTTCGGGTTAAAACGATTGAACTGGAAAAACACTTAGCACTTGTAATATTACTACTGAATAGACACGACTTTCAAAATTTCGAAGCAACTAGAGGAAAATTCAGGACATTTCCCAAAACCAGAATTACGTTTCAAGCCTTACCTGCCGAGTGTTACGTGTGTGTCCCTGCAGCGCCCCGCCAGATAAGTGGTTTACTGCTGCGTTTACATTCCACTGCTTCAGCTAGCTGTCTTCCTGTTTTGTCCACCTGAAAAAAAAATGCAATAAGTAATAGTAGGTCACATCATCAGCAATGAGATTTCAAAGAGATCTGGGTTGGTTGCTTTGCTTGATATTTAAGGAAATAAACGTCAACGTCTGTCAAAGAACGAATGAACTGGAATATTATCATTTACGTCATACTAAAATCTAAAGCACGACACCTTGCTGCAATGAAAGCGGAATCAAGTGGATGACTATAATGTATATGTGGTAGGAATTTAAAGAGCGATGGATCGCATGGGTTAAAGTATACAAAAAGTGCAAGACGCTTCTCCAGACACCAAGAGCTGAATAACATCATTTGCCGTGCTTTGCAGTCAGCAAAAATATCAGTTTTAGAACCAGCTCGGAGCGGCGGTGGCCGAGTGGTTTTGGTGTTGCCGCGCCAAGCCAGTCGTGATCTACCGCGCGGGTTCGAATCCCGCCTCGTCCATGGATATTTTGTGTTGTCCAAAAATTGTTCCGACCTTACTATGCCATATCTGCACCTGTCTGACTACAGCGGTTACAGAAAAAATGGATTTCTGACTACAGAGTTGAGTGCTATCGGAGTACTGTGGCCTCACATAGTAACAGTAGGCAATTCAAGTATAATTAAAAACGTGTACCAAAAACCCACTGAATGTCCCGTCGACGCTAATAACCATCGTAGTTGATGCGTCGTAAAACATTCAAAAAAAAAAAAAAAAAAAAGAACCAGCTCACCTGGCTGAGTAGGAAAGACGGAAAGCGGGTTGACGGCAGAACACTCACTCCTCGGATACGAGGTCAGGTCAGATGCTTATTTGGGAAGCGACCTGGTGTAGGTGTAGATACATTGCTTCGTCTTATTTAGAAGCCTCAGCCTCATCAGTTAAAAGTGATGCGGTTGCTGTGAATGCGGCCACAAGGAAAAGGAATAAATTTTAAACAGGATTGGCAAAAAACATGGTTTTTTTCAGAACAAAACAAAATGTTTTTTTTGTTTTAAACATATTTTTAAGTGTTTAAATCTGCTTTTTTCTTTTTGAAAAAAAAAACATGTTTGAAACAACTGAAAAACTTGTTTTAAACATGTTTAAAACTCACGTTTAAGATGTTTGATGACTGTTTTTACCGTCATAAGTTCATGGGTATGGGAGACGGTTTTTACCGTCATAACTTCATGGGTATGGAAGACGGTTATTACCGTCATATGCGTCGCAGGGTTTCATACCGTCTCTGGAGCTCAGCTGCGCTCGCAGGTAGTTGGTATTGCGTACACGTGTCGCGACGGATTAATTGTCAACAAAAAGCATTAAGCGACATTCACAACCTCCAAATTAACCCCAACCGTATTGCACATACATACGCATAACCGTAGAAGTCTGGCATGCCCAATTATATGATGTTGTTCACAGTCTCAACCTCAACTTGCTACATAACGAAGACTTGAAATTTCTACGTATATTATCCGTTTCACCCTTGTTTGCCACACAGCAAGCCATGTAGCCATGATATTGTCTTGTTAGGTTTAGCATACCTACTGATGACAGCTCATGAATTGATTGACAAATTTTGACAACGTCAAATCACAAGATGCCGAAAATGATTCCGCATAAGACAAAAATGCAAGTTTTGCGGCAAATCCAGTATATTAAACGCCTGCAACCAGATATGGTCCAAAAAATGGCAGTGGGTGGGACCGCGTTAGTTTTTATTGGGGTGAGTAGAAACCTACGGTTCCTTACTATCAGCTCAATCCTGACCTGTATGAACCAAGCAATTCACGTTTTGGGTCATGGACAGGGAGCTGGTGCCTAAAAACCTAGTCCATACCTGCTTCCTGTCCATCATCTCCTCTACAAAAGCTCATAGTTTTGTTCCCAATTATGCATCCAACACCTGGTGGTCGGTGGTACTGCGAATAATTACAGTGGCATTTGCAGCAGATGCAAGGAGTTTCCCAGGTTCGGATGTTTAGGGGGGTCAAGATTTCACCCCTGAATCTAGAAAAACCATTCACCTGTACCTGCCGCGCCATTTTTTCGTCGCTTTTTCCGGGCTAGGCTCCCTGTCCGAATTTTCTTCCACAGTGCGGCGTCATCCACGTGTCAGACTGTCAGAGCTACATAACCTCCACTGCGTGAAACCACCTGTGTGTCTCAGGCATACCAATGTAACTGAAAATTTTCATAGATTGCTGTGTGGCAAATAAGGGTGAAACGGATAATGCATAAAACCTTACAAGTTACAAGCTTTTATGTAGGTATACGTTGGAAGTTCACGTATAATTTCGGCTTTTGTTTCATAGTCCAGGAATTTTAGCTGTTAAAATCGCAAATAGCGAACAAAAATAAAATCCAGCCGGATTTTTGCATATAAGCTCAGTTAAGCATGTAGTTCAACATACTGGAAGTCCTCAAGAATCCTGTGAGCTCCGGCTGTTGTGACCTCGAGAAGAACTTGAGGATCAGTTTTTAGCGTTTATCTCGTGAACGATGGCCTTAATCTTCATCATCCGATATAAAAAAGTTCACAGATCAGTCCAAGAAATCAAAAATTCATAAAGCCATAAAGGTGGTGAAGAACTATCGAAAATAAAGTCCGAGTTAATAATTTCCGTAAAAAAAAAGAGAAAAAAAACCTGTTTAAATCATGTGCAAAAAAAAACATGTTTAAAACATTTTGTTTTGAAACAACTAACCCTGGTTTTGAAACTTGTAAAATCAGAGCTATTCCTTCGTTCTCTTTGCCATCGAAACTTAAGGTCCATGGTGTTTAAATGCCATCAACTTCATCGATACCTCATGAAACTTGGTGAAGTTTTGACCGTATTCATAGTCGTTGTCAAGTGAACCTTGTTCAAGTATCACTCTTAATTTTTAATCAAGCTGTAACTCAAGCACGATTTCCGTTTCATGGGCATATTTTTGGCTATTACCGTAAAATAGTATTCCTCGAGGAAAGTCGAAGTTATGTCTATGAAACAGAATTCGTACTTGAATTACAGCTTGATTTTAAGTGATACTTGGACAAGGTTCACTTGACAACGACTATAAATACGGGCATCAGTCACAAAAAAAAACTATCAAAACTATACCGGGTGATCATTTGAAAACTATCCATCTGCAATAACTCCCGATTCCTTGTGAAAATGTCTTCGAGCAAAAAGAGGTCGATTTTTATATCAAGGGGGACATCTAAAACATACATTAGCGATTTTCTATCTTTAGCCCCCTTGCCCCCACCTACCCCAACTTTGAAATTTCAAATGACACTACCTATTTTGCGATACATTAAATTCAACAGAATTAAATTCTCTTTCTGAAAAAATATTTCTAAAATTTTCAACCCTACCCCTCTTCCCCCCTAAATTCTTTGAGTGTCCAATTGAATATTCTTGACCTCTCAATTCTCTTCAATGCAGTCAACGTCATCCTGCACAGCATCGAAAGAGAAAATTTTCTATGGAAAAAGTGCCACCCAAATTCACCCCTTCGCTCCCCCCTCCTCACCTTAAAAATCAGAAATGACAAAACCTACTTTGTGATACATCTAATTGAAGGGAATTGAATTCTCTCCCTGAACACAATTTTTTCGAAATTTTTAAAACCCCTGTTTTCCTACTGAAATACTCCAAATGTCCAGTTAAATGGGGAAGGGGTTGAAAATTTAAAAAAAAATTGTTTCTAGAAAGAGAATTTAGTTTCCTTTAATTTGATGTATCACAAAGTGGGTGATATTTTGTTAAAATTCAAAGTTGAGGTGGGGGAGAGCAATGGGGTCAATTTGGGTAGCACTTTTTCCACCGAAAATTCTCTTTTTTGAAGCAATTCAGGGTGATTCTGACTAAATTGAAGAGAATTGAGGGGTCCAGAAAATTTTTAGGGAGAAATGGGGTAGAATAAATTTTTTTGAAAATATCTCTTTCAAAAAGAGAATTTAATTTTCTTCAATTGGATGTATCGCAAGATAGGTAGTGTCATTTGAAATTTTATTTTTGGGCTGGGTGGGGGCGAGGGGGCTGAAGATATAAATTTGCCAATGTATGTTTTAGATGTCCCCCTCGATATAAAAATCGACCTGTTTTTGCTCGAGGGAATATTGACAAGGAATCGGGAGTTATTGCAGGTGTATAGTTTTCAAATGATCACCCGGTATGTAAGATGTTGACTGTATAATAGTATAGTAAAGAATCAGTATTATCATCCAACGTGAAAATTCTGCGTCGAACTCTCAATATTTTTAGATTAACTTTTACATGATGTTTTTATAATTTTCACTATTGTGCATGCCTATATTTTTCATGGAATATTTTAAGTAAGTTTTGAGAAAGAATGTTGGGCAATATTCATACACGAAAGCGTAGTTCCGGAAATTAACTTTCAAAATGCCATGGGACACAGCTTGAATTCCAAAGTTGAGAGATCTTGACTCTCAAAAGTTTGGGCGTCATCAATCACGGCGTGGAGTTAGTTATAAAAGTGGAAAAATAGAGCTAGATGAAAGTATTACCACGCTAGACTAAGTGCTCATTCGGAATACTTTGAGAGCAGTTGTTACACAACAATAATCGTTTTGTGAACGGCTGGGATGATTTGAACTTCCATTGATCTGCAAAGCTTCGCCTAAAACTATAAGTGAAAATAAGACCAAAAGGCCTGAATCAGATATGCAACAGGAAATTAAAAATTATTGTATGTGCTATATATACCTGAATCGCATTTGAAATTTAAATTGGAATAACTTACTCTGCGATTCTAATTTCATCGCAGTGCATTTCACGCATAATAACACAAATTATTTAATTAAACATATAGAATTTCAGTCGCTTCTAATGAAATACTCAACCGTGCTTCTGGTTGGCTTACAGCGTTACATGAATAACCTACCTACTACCTGTCAGCATTTCCTGTAGAATATCCTGGCATAATTATATGATTTGCCTTCAACAAAATTACGTTGAGCATTTCTACCTCGTTTCCGAAATGACAACATTGAAAAGAAAGTTGCGCGCCGATGGCGAGGGGAGTTTTTCGTGACTCCAGTTGATGCCACTTGCTGGGACTGGTCTGATACACTATCCACTTTACGTCTAGTAGAGTTTTCAAGCCGCGGTAAGTCGTCAAAAAACGTCGATTGCTGGATTTTTGAGGTGAAAATGAATGAACCAGCCAGAAATGTTGCTTGGGGCCTGAGGATCAATACCTACTATACTGGTCACAACTTGAAGTGGGTCACCCAAAAAATTGTTCGGGTTTTAATTTTTGTCAATCTCTTGAAAATCATCGGATTTTGAAATAACTGACACCAACTTCAAGATAAATCCTTCTACTTTCACCATCTGCAAATGATTGTTGGCTCGTGACAGCGATATGTTCAATACAGGGTGAGAAAGAATGCCTTGTAATTTTGTACTTTTTCGCAATGGTACAGGAACTTTCGTGGCCACCCTGTAATTTTGGATTTGGCTGTATTTGGTATCAATAGTATGAGGAACTCATTGTTTTTTAGCTTGATGCTCCAGGTTGCATAGTTACAGAAATACGATTTCTTTTTCAAGAGGTGATTTTTCGCGCTGTACTGCTTTTAATTTTCACAAATGGCTTCAAATATTCAATCAAGTAGGTTATCAAGTTTGATCGATTATTTCAAAAGTAATTGATGCTGTTATAAACAGTTTTTCTCTGAGTTTAGCAAAAATGACTTTGAAAATTGTAACAATAACTATAATAATAAATGTAACATGGCAATATTAGGAATTAATCTTTCGTGAATAATTAAATCAACTAAACTGGCTAAACTTATCGCCAGATATCAATCCAGTTAAGCACATATGGGATGCTATCCAAAGAAGACTGTCAGCACTACCAGTACAACTCACTACAAGACAAGAACTTATTGGATGCTCTAACCGCGAAGTGGAGAGAAATCCCTGTGGCAACTATCAATAACCTGTTCAAAGGTATGTTTAAATCCTACCAAAAAGTAGTGCGGTCCAGACCACGTCCAACTTTCTATCGAAATATTTTGCCCCGTTTTCATTGCTCATAATTGAAATTTAATTGAAAAAAATTTTCGTATGAATTAACGTGATCAAGTAACTAACTAAGAAAAACAAGCGAATATGCCTCATGGGCATGAGGCTCAGTAGCGCACTTCCTTTTTGAAGGATTAGTGAACGCAAGATGTTAATTAGGGTTCTACCGTTATTTAGGCAGAAATTTCAATATGGCGGCCAAAATAACGTCTGATCCATGAAATTTGGCTTAAAAATCAAAATGATGTATAGACAAGGGTGAGTTCCAAGTTTCATGAAAATCGTTCCACTAATAAGACATTTCAATATGGCGGCCAAGATGGCGGCATGATGTTGGCTGGAGAATAAAAATGATCATACGGAACAAAGGTGAGTCCCAAGCTCCATGAAAAATCGTTTAGTGATAAGAAATTTCAGTATGGCGGCAGAGCATCATTTATCCAAAATCGGATGTATTTTGATTAAGTTCACATCGCCTGTGAATTTCACTCAAATCGGACCACTTTCAGAGAAATTCAAAATGGCGGATCTAAGATGGCGGCCAAGGGACAAAAGTCATTGGTCAACTTTATATGGTGGTCACGTACGCATTCGATTGGCGTTTGCACCACATTAATATATGTTTTCGTTGAGGCATAATTCTCCTAGTTCTATCACTTTGAAACATGTTCAATATGGAGAATACAAGATGACGGCGGGGCATCAATTGTCGGAAATTGGATGTATCTAATTGAAGTTCACATCGCCTGCGAAGTTCACTCGAATCAGACCACTTTCAGAGAAATTTAAAATGGCGGATTAAAGATGGCGGCCAAGTGACAAAAATCTTTGGTCAACTTTATATGGTGGTCACGTACGCATTCGATTGGTGTTTGCACCTCATCGATATCTCTTTTCGTTGAGGCATAATTCTCCTAGTTCTGTCACTTTGAAACATATTCAATATGGAGAATACAAGATGGCGGCGGGGCATCAATTGTCGAAAATTGGATGTATCTAATTGAAGTTCACATCGCCTGCGCATTTCACTCGAATCAGACCACTTTCAGAGGAATTCAAAATGGCGGATCAAAGATGGCGGTCAAGTGACAAAAGTCATTGATCAACTTTATATGGTGGTCACGTACGCATTCGATTGGCGTTTGCACCACATCGATATCTCTTTTCGTTGAGGCATAATTCTCCTAGTTCTATCACTTCGAAACATGTTCAATTTGAAGAATACAAGATGGCGGCAGGACATCAATTGTCAAAAATTAGATAGATCTTGATGTGGTTTACATTGCCTCCAAATTTCATTTCAATCGGATCACTTTTAGAGAAATTCAAAATGGTGGATCAAAGATGACGGCAGAATAACAAAAAACTAAAAGTGAACTTGACATCCTGGACATATCGCTGTGCTAGAATGATAGTAAGATAACTTCAAATTTCTGATTTTCGGATTATTTCAAAATCTATAGCTCCAAGCTATTCTCTACCTGGTAAAAAAATCAAATTACTCAGAATCATCATGGAAGTACATAAAAAATGAATATCTCACTGTTATAATTATCTGTTTTTTAAACAGTTCTGGTCTAATACTCGGACATCTCAAAATGTTCTATTTCTTCTACTGAGAAATAGATCGAATTTGATCTTGCCTTCTGGTATAATACGAAGACATTTCAACATGTCTCAATTTTACAACAAATCTTATTCGGAAATTTTAAGTTGTCTTTGTTTTTCATGTTATCTCAGTATTTTACTGTGAAAGATGTCTCACTCTTATACCAAAAAACCAACTGATTCAATGAAAGTCTTCAGATATTTCATTTTAACTCACTATTGCACAAAGATACCCTCATGCGTTTGTAAAATATCTCACTTTTCTCTAAGTTGTCCCACTATTTGACCAGAAATGTTCCGTGAATTGTTTGAAATGACTTAATAATTTTAACTTATCTCCAATGTACATTGCCATGATTTCGTTATCCACAGGTCAGTTTGTATTGGGTAAAACTGAACCAAAACGATGGATAGATGCGGAGGCAGACTACATTGGTTATAGCTATGGCCAAGACTGCCAAAAGTAAAAGAAATCGTGAAAATCGGTTCACAGGATGAAATGTTTGATGAAAAATCTTGAATAATTGAATGACAAAGTTATGAACTTTGACATTTTTCAATATTTGACACACGACAGTTAGCGAAACTCTATCTACTGTTCTGAATACAGTTTTCCAAGGACTTTCAAATGAATTTCGAATTTCTGATAGTGACACTTTTATTTGTCAGATGACAGCCAAAAACTAATGGGCTTATTCCATGTCATACAATACTTAAGGATAACTATGAAAAATATGTTGAACCAGGCTATGCTTACTGTGCAATACTCGGACAACTTGAAAAAAAAGAGGGATAAATTCAAAATCACTCTACGAATTCCTGACGAATAGTAGGATAACTTACATGGAAAAACGAACAACTTCCAACAGAACCATTATTTCTAGCGATATACAAGTAGTGTTTCATCAAGACAAGAAATCTTGTCTCGATGGTCACTTCTTGTCTTGTCTTGAAATTCAAGACAAGAATAGATCGTACTCTTGACTTGACGATTTCTTGATGGTTGCCTTCTTGTCTTGATGTCAAGAAATCTTGACATTTCTTGATCTTGATGGGCTCCGGATCAAACCGGTTAATTTCGTTTTAAATTAGTTCACCGACTGCAGTTACCTCATGTTGACGGAACATGTGAAGCGCTGATTAAAATTAGGCATGCAACCTTATAAAAAAACACATTTTTAGCAAAAAACTGGTGAAAATCCTTGTTTTTTTTTCATGATTTTGGATCAATTATAATACAACTTTGTGGACATGCGTCCTATAGTAGGCAAATGTAAAATTAAGCTTTTGGCACTAAAACATCAATCAGGTCTACCACAACATAATTAAATGGAAACATGAGTTCTTTATATCTTAGGAAAAGTTCCACCGATTTTGATGAAACTTGAAACATGATGAGAAGTATCTGAGGATTGAAACGTTTGTTCAAAATATTGTTGACATCAGACAATCAGGACTTCCGCAGCTGAAAAAATAGTTGTGGATGATATTCCCATTTCTATGAAATAATGTCAAAATTTCGACCGCGGCGGGTTACAAGAATGGAATGAAAATCCATGTATAATTTGATATATATCTGTGACAACGTAATCAGAAAATACTTTGGAAAAGTGTTCAAAATATTTATATATATATATATATATATAAATACTTCTTTAGATCAGCCTGAAACGACATTTCGTCTTCAGATATTATTTTTCTGAAAATAAACGGAGAATATTATATTGTAGATTTATCGGTAAACTCGTGGTTCATCTTACATCCTCGGAAAAACTAGACCGATTTTGATGTAATTCAGTATTTAGGTGGGAGTCCGGCCCAAAATTAGTTGATGCCGGTTGATCACAGCCGTCACAATCGGAAAAAATAAAAATCACTGTCAAAGATAAATAATCTGATTCAATAATTTCATAGAAATAAAATAATTATCTTCAACGACGTAAGTATAATGACTCCGACTAATGACTCTCGCTATAACTGTATTCCCAATAGAAGAATGCTTCATGTTGGAAATTTCTGCGATTTATTTTCATCAAGAAATATCAAGAACTCTTGACACATTTTCAAGAAGTCTTGATTCTTGACACAACAACTCTTGTCTTGTCTTGATTTTCGGACCTCCTTTCTTGTCTCGATTTTTTCTTGATTTCAAGACAAGATCAAGACAAGATCTTGAAACAGTCTTGATTTGGTGAAACACTATATACAAGGATATGTTCACTTTTTGATTTTTTTCTCAAAGAGTAAATGTGATTTCATGATGAATTCCTCACAGGTCTATCAGGAGCGATATAATACAACTGGAAAATTAAAAAATCTCCGAAATTTCGAGAAGAAGGGTGTTTTTCGTTCTTCTGAAATGTTCAAGTGGCGATTACTCGAAACTATGTTTTTCAAGTTGTCTTACTATCATTCTAGTACAGCGATATGTACTATTGATCAGCGTTTACACCACATCGATATCTTTCTTCCCCGAGGAGTTATCCCGGGTACGGACGGAGGGACACACGGACAGACGGACGGACGGACAAAGTGAAGCTAAAAGCGCCTTTTTCCCATTTTTTGGGAAAGTGCGCTAAAAACATATTTTCGTAACTAAGCAACGTAGACCATCAAACTAAGAAAATATGAGTTCCCCATACTATTGACTACCGCATACTGCAAATCTCAAAATTATAGGGTGGCCACAAAAGTTCCGGCACCATTTGGGAAAAGTACAAAATTGCAAGGTATCCTTTACCACCCTAATTAGCACATCGCTGGTCACAAGCTAACAAGCATTTGCAGGTGGTGAAAGTAGGAAGATTTATCTTTAAGTTGGTGTAAGTTATTTCAAAATCTGACGATTTTCAAGTGATTGACAGAGATTAAAAACCGAACAATTTTTTGGGTGACCCATTTCAAATTGTGACCAGTATAATTTATCCAAAAATCGTCCTGTGTAAAAGGGCACAATCCAAAATTTTCGAGTTAGACATTGGATCAGAGAATATATTATTACGACCTGAAGTATTTGTGAGAAAAATCACCTTTGGAGTTGTTTAATTTCTATAAAAAAAAATAGTGAAATTAAATTATTGCATTGGCGCTGACGGGATTGGGAATTTTGAAAGCCGTTTACCTCGGCTCGACTCGGTTGAAATTCATCCAACTTTTCGTGCTTTTTCATCTTTACACACCAATTGCTCGTAACTGAGTGCACCTAAAGAAAACAAGTGAGTATGTCTTCACGTGCGTGCAGCGTCGGACTGGCAAATTTTGGCCTATCGGGCAAAGAATGAAAGTGGCCTCGAAACCGAAGGGGAAGTCAGAGGGGCCCGCCCCCCAGTTAGCGTCGCAGACGACTTTTTTTTAATAATAATAATATTATTAATAATAATAATGCTAATAACAAAAAAAAGCCGCTGACCCAATTGTCGATACATTTCTTCAAACTCAAAACTTGAAATACACTACGATAAAGGAAACAACGGAGGAAAGAAAAATATTCATTATTGTTACGTATTTCACGTACGAATTCGAATATAAGTGAGACGATCGTTTTAAAACACACACTGTTTATTACTGCGTACTGCAATAAATACACGCTAACAATTATTCACTTAGGAATATCGCTGTGATTACTACTCGCTTTTAATCCGCTCGCTACCACTTCGCATTCCAATTCATAACTGCTCGTGAGGCGACGATTGATGCCTTATATAGGTCCGACTGATTCATCTCGAATGTTCCATGCATTCTCCAGCAGTCTCCACAGTGCCAGTGACCCAACATACGGTTTCCATACGACTCCCGAAAAATCTTGCACATTACCCGTATAATTCTGCCGTGCTCTAGAACCGGCGCCTCCGCCAAAATGGACAAATGTAGCTTGACCCACTGCTGAAGTCTCCATACAGTTGTGCGGGAAAAAGCCTACACGCGCGCTCCGGAACACACCAGAACGCTTCGCACTAGTACACTGCGACTGCGATCTAACAAGAAGAGCCTAGAAAGATCGCGTGTTATCCAGAATCGCCGTTCGTAACATCATTCTAACATTAGTCCAGGAATTACAGAAATAATAGCGAACAAAAAAGAAACCCAGCCGGATTTTGGCATATAAGCTCATCAACAGTTTTGATTTCAAATATACCGATCTACTTGCGAATTTGTCGATGATTTCTGCATGTGGCTTAAGATATCGTGAATTCTACGGATCTAGGAAAAAACATCGCTGGAAAAAACATAGCCGGAAAAAACATAGCGGAGAAAACATAGCATGGAAAAAACATCGCAGGGAGAAAACATAGCATGGAAAAAACATAGCAGGATAAAACATAGCACGGAATAAACATCGCACGGAATAAATATCGCGGAAAAAAACATAGCAGGGAGAAAACATAGCATGGAAAAAACATAGCAGGATAAAACATCGCACGGAATAAATATCGCGGAAAAAAACATAGCAGGGGAGAACGGTGCTGGGACAATTCTTCGCCGGACAATTCTTCGCAAGCATTGCGCCGGCGCATACTTCAAGACACAAGGGGGCTAGCAGGACTCAAATAGCCACAATGTAGACACAAGGCTAGATAGGGCTTCGAAAAACACAAAAAGGCATGAGGGGCTCAATGGGGCTCCAAACGACATTAGGAGACACAAGGGTGCTCAGCAGGGCCTAAACCACTACACTGTAGACCAAGAGAGGATGAGGCTGTAAATATCACAAGAAGGACTGATAGGACTCACTAGGGCTCCAAATGACACCCTAAGGCATAAGGGGGGCCTATAGGGCTCCGATCAACACGTGAAGACACACAGGAGCTGACTAGAGCTCCGCAACAAATACGGGTTGGAAAGGGGCTCAACAGGGCTACAAATGACACATAAAGACACAGGGGGGCCTGATAGGGCTTTGAGAAACCTGGAAAGGCACAAGAGAGCTTTCTAAGATGCCAGAAATGTCAAGAGGTCAGAAGGGGGTCACCGAGGCCCCAAACCATAATTGTGGACACAAGGGGGCTCATTAGGGCTCCAAACGATACTTAAAGATACAAGGGGGCTCAGCAGGGTTGAAACGCTTCAATGTAGATATAAGGGAGGATAGGATTCTTATAATTGCAAGAAGGCCTGGCGAGGCCCACTAAGGCGCCAAATGAAACTTTGAGACACAAAGAGAGCTTGGGGAGCCCTGTAGAACTTCGACCAACACATAAAGACTTATAGGAGCTAACTAGAGCTTCGAAAACTAGTACATTGTAAAAAGGGGCTCAGCAGAGCTATAAATGTAACATAAAGACACAAGGGGGCCACATAGGCCTCTGAAAACATAAAAAGGCACAAAGGAGCTGCTAAGATTCCGGAAACTTCGAGAAATCTGAAGGAGGTCACCTGGTCTGCAAACGATAATTGAAGACACAAGGGGGCTCAATAGGGCTCCAAACGATACTTGAAGATACAAAGGGGCTTAGTAGAGCTTGAAACGCTTCGATGTGGACACAAGAGAGAAGAGGCTTCCAAAAATCGGACGAAGGCCTGGCGGGGCTCACTGCGGCTCTAAATGACAGTTGGGGACACGAGGTGGCCCCGTAGAACTTTGACCAACACATAGAGACTAACAGGAGCTAACTAGACCTTAAAAAACTAACACATTGAAAAAAAAAAGGGCTCAGCAGGGCTACAAATGAAACAAAGACACAGGGGGGCAACATAGGACTCTCAGAAACTTGATAAGGCACAGAGGAGCTTTCTTAGAATCCAGAAACCTCGAGAAATCAGGAGAGGGTCACCTGGTCCGCAAACGATAATTGAAGACACAAGGGGGCTCAATAGGGCTCCAACAATACTTGGAGATACAAAGGGGCTCAGTAGGGCTTGAAACGCTTCAATGTGGAGTTAGAGGAGTTAACTAGAGCTGATGAAACTGACATATTATAAAATGCTGCAAACGATAATTGAATACATAAGGGGGCCCAATAGGGCTCCAAACGATACTTGAAGATACAAGTGGACTCATAGAGCTTGAAACGCTTCAATGTGGACACAAGAGAGGAGAGGCCTCTCAAGATCGGAAGAAGGCCTGGCGGGGCTCACTGGGGCTCCAAATGACACTTGTGGACACAAGGGGGCACCGTAGAACTTTGATTAACACATAAACACTAATAGGAGCTAGCTAACTAGGGCTTGAAAACTAACACATTGTGAAAAGGGGCTCAGCAGGGCTACAAATGCAACATGAAGACAATGGGGCCTAATAGGGCTCTGTGGAACTGTCCAAGGCATAAGGGCGAAGCAAATCCCCAAGATACCCAAGGGGATTCATAAAGATCCCAAACGATACCTTGTAGAGACAAGGGGGCTCAACAAGGCTTGAAACGCTACGTAAAAACCCAGTGGGGGATAGGGCTCTGAATATCACACTCACACTCGGCCTCATCAGAGCTCCAAATTTTCCGACGCGAAAAATTGTCTAGCGAAAAATTGTCCGGTCACCGGAGAGAACATAGCATGGAAAAATCACAGCCAGGAAAAAATTCTGCTACAGACAACCCCTATACTTATTTATGTCTTTGACTTGAACGACTCTCATAGGTACCTACTTGAATCTCACGACCCAAACATGATACCTTACCGTGTGTAGACTTCCATCATGCACATCATGCACGGCCAGATTTCTGATATATCCAGGCCTCCACCCCAGGCGGCCCCCATTCGTACTTAGACCTGTACTGAAGACTTCATTTCCGCGTACTTGAGGTCATAATTGATTTTGATAGTTGGGAGACCACAGGAGATTTGGAAAAATACACCCTTGCGATGTTATTTCCCTGCTATGTTTTACCGTGCGATGTTTTTTCCGCTATGTTTTCTCCTGCGATGTTTATTCCATGCTATGTTTTTTCCGGTCGATGTTTCTTCCGTGCGATGTTTCTTCCGTGCGATGTTTTCTCCATACGATGTTATTTCCATGCGATGTTTTTTCCTGCTATGTTTTTTCCGCTATGTTTTTTCCTGCGATGTTTTCTCCTGCGATGTTTATTCCGGTTACCGAATTCTACATAGACGGTAAAGAAAGAGCACGACTAGATGGCAGATAAAACAAACCAACTGCGGGAGCCTCACACATACAATCCTGTCATTCCACGACTAGTGACTACTAAGAAATAATCAATGCATGATATGCACAAACAAAAGTGGACCAGACTTTGATACAAGATTAAAAATTTGGATTGAAAAAAAAAAACATCAAAGTGCAATTTTTTCCAAATGTGGACAATTTGGCCTCCAAGCTAGGGATTGGCCTACCGGGCATTTGCCCGGTTGCCTGGTGGACCAGTCCGACACTGCGTGCGTGAGTCTCAGTAGCGCATTTTCTTAAAGAGGCATATTATGAATGTAGAGAAATTTGATTGAAGGAGAAACATCATTCTTTGCCCACTCTCTTCAGTCGAAACTCATTGTGATTTTTTGTTATCAGAATGGGGTACTTGTCGATGAAACAGATTTGAATGAAAACTCTTTCAATCATCAATATTTTTTTGTTTGGAGGCGGAAGCTGGGAGCAGCCACTAATCAGCAGTAGCCTATTCTTTCTCATTTTTAGTCGGTTATCCACTTTCTAGCGAGAGAATTAGATCGTTATGTCTTCGGGTTTATGTTTTTCATTCATCTCTTACTTTGAGGGCAGCGTGTGGGGGCGGCAGCATTCGGGAAAGTAACTGTTGCACAGTTTGAGTTGGGGGTTTTCAAATGTGTAAGGAAATATGACAAACCAGTGAAAATTATGAAAGTTGCATTTTTTTTTGTTTGGGGGCGGGAGCTGGAGGCGGCGACTAATCAAAAGTGACCTATCTCTTTCCATTTTTAGTCATCTATACATATAGCGGAAGAATTAGATCGTTTATCTTCAGGTTCATGTTTTACATTTATCTCTTACTTTGGGGGTGGCGTGTGGGAGCAGCAGAGTTTGGCAAAGAAATTCTTGCACAGTTTGAGCTGGGAGTTAATCTATGTTTGAGGTAACATTAACATCCGAATCAGTGAAAATTGTTGGGAGTTGCACTTTTTTCTTTTGGGGGCGGAAGCTGGAGGCGGCGCCATATCAAAAGTAGCCTATACTTCCCATTTTTAGTCAGCTATCCGTATAGCGGAAGAATTAGATCGTTATGTCTTTGGGTTTGTGTTGTTCATTTATCTCTTACTTTGAGGGCAGCGTTTGGGGGCGGCAGCATTCGGCAAAGTAACTGTGGCACAATTTGAGTTGGGAGTTTTTAAATGTTTAAGGAAATATGACAATCAGTGAAAATTGTGAAAGTTGTTTTTTTTTGGTTTGGGGGGCGGGAGCTGGAGGCGGCGGTTAATCAAAAGTGGCCTATCTTTTCCCATTTTCAGTAAGCTATCTATATAGCGGAAGAATCAGATAGCTATGTTTTCAGGTTTATGTTTTACATTTATCTCTTGCTTTGGGGGCGGCGTGTAGGAGCGGCAGAGTTTGGCAAAGAAATTCTTGCACAGTTTGAGTTGACAGTTTCTGAATGTTTGAGGTTACATCAACATCTGAATCAGTCCAAATTGTTGAGAGTTGCATTTTTTTTTCTTTTGGGGGCGGAAGCTGGAAGCGGCGCCATATCACAAGTAGCCTATCTTTTCCTTGTCCCTTTTTTTTGTCTTATTCATTTTTAGTCAGCTATCTATATAGCGAAAGACTTAGATCGTTATGTCTTCGGGTTCATGTTTTTCATTTATCTCTTACTTTGGGGGCGGCGTGTAGGAGCGGCAGCGTTCGGCTAAGCAAATGTTGCACAATTTGAGTTCGCAGTTTCTAAATGTTTGAGAGAACATCTCAATCAGTAAAATTGTGAAAGTTGCACTATTTGTCGTTTGGGGGCGGAATCTGGGGGCGGCGACTAACCAAAAGTAGCCTATCCTTTTCCATTTTTAGTCGGCTGTTCATATACCGAAAGAATTAGATCGCTATGTCTTCGAGTTTATGTTTTTCATTTTAAAGTGATTGGGGGCGGTTTTTAGCAATTTTTCCATATCGGCGGCGCATATTGAAGGCGGAATGTTTCTGGGCTTACGTTTATAAGTGGCAACTATGTATTATTCATAAAATGAGAACACCAGAGCAGTAGGTCTGGGAGAAATTGCAATATCATGTTATTTCAAGTTTATCGGGGGCGGTTTTCTCTATGGTGGCGGCGCAATATAGACATTCAATATAGCCTAGCCCTCCTTTGGGAGTGGCAGCTATGTAACAGCAAAAAAATTAGAAAGCTAGGGCGTCTAGTTTGGGAGGAGTTAGAGGAACGGACGGACGGACGGACAAAGCGGTTGCAATAGCGATTTTCATCAAGATGGAAAATGCGCTAAAAACAGTTGTAGGACAATGGGATGTTCATCATGTTCATGATCAAAAAAGACTGGGTCATCTGTGTGCATACTTGACATCATCTTTCGTAT
This sequence comes from Anaspis maculata, assembly GCA_949128115.1. Classification (NCBI taxonomy): domain Eukaryota; kingdom Metazoa; phylum Arthropoda; class Insecta; order Coleoptera; family Scraptiidae; genus Anaspis; species Anaspis maculata. The sequence continues at coordinate 3,118,515 of OX421968.1, forward strand.
CCCATATTGAAAATGATACTTGGTGTCGCATATTCCCATGGACGTCCAGAATAAAAAATATTAATATAGAAAGGCCCTTTTCGGGGGTGGTCGACATTCTCTTGGATTTACAATTGGCACCATATAATAGTATGTAAACTGCTGGACAACGAAGTTGTCGGTATCGGAAAAATGGTCCGACTTTGGAGGTCAATATCTCTCGATAGCCGCTTACGATTTTCATTTTAGTCAGGGGTCATCCGGTATTCCGTGGGCTCCTTCGTGAAGGGGGCAAGAGACCTTTATATTCTTATAGTCCTATATGTGGAGATACCGAAATGTTTTGGTGCCACTTTCAAAATGGCGTCATTTCAAAATGGCGTTATTTCAAAATGGGGGCCGTTTGTTTCCGGTGACATTTATTCGGACCTAACTTGCTTCATCCTCACCCGATTTGAAATTTTTTTTTTAGAAATATGTGAAATGTGAATCCATATTCTCTGTTCGCTGCTATCATCGGTTGTCATTCATCTCAATCTGTTTGACCGCAATTAGAAAAAACTGAAAATTAAGATGACTTTTAGTCCTATAGGTTTATCGACTGTTTCTCAACCTAATTCAAGTTGCATTGATCTTAACAGCATCTACAATGAATGAAGTTGACTAAAAACTCAGCTTGCTGGAACAATAATGGTCACAAGTGAATCAAGTGATACGGTAAAAAAAGAGCGATATTCACGGAAAATGGTGAAATTAAGAAGGAAAGTGCCGTGTGCTTTTTCAGGAAGTAGGTATACGTGCTATTTTTCAGTTACTACTTCTCTGGCCTCTGAAGATACCGAAATGCTCTGGTAACAATTTCAAAATGGCGTTGTTCCAAAATGGCGACCATTTGATTTTGGTAACATGGATTCACACTGAACTTACGCCTATTTTCGCTCGACTCAAACCGATTTCAATGATTTTTCTTTTGATCAGGTATAGATGGATGTTGTCTATTATGCTATCGTCCGAAATTTGCATTTGTGCCAAATAGTTTTTCCAAAAAAAGAAATAAAAACTAGAAAATCAGTGATTTTTACGATTCCTATTGCCTCAGGTGCTGTGTGCTTTCCCGTGAGAGGCATGCCTGGCAATCCCGTGAGAGGCATGCCTGGCAAATATTTTTGTATTATTCTCATATGTATGAAGTTACCGAAATGCTTTGGTGCCACTTTCAAAATGGCAGCGTACCGATTTGGCGGCCACCTGGATTTTGGTAAGGTGTTCAATAATGCAAAAATTCCAACTCGGTAACCAAAAGAGTTATAGTGATGAAAGTCACAAGGTAGATTTACAATTCAATGCTTGTTAAGATTAAACAAATCGCATCTCCATATCTTGAGCCGTTACTGAAAAATTCCGATATTAGTGGTCAGTTGCATAAAAATTGACATTTTTCAATAAATCAGTGGATTTTTCAGGAACGACTCAAGAAATGGAGATGCGGTTCGTTTTATCCTAACAAGCATTGAATTGTTAATCTACCTTGTGACTTTTAACACTATAACTCTTTTGATTACCGAGTTGGAATTTTTGCATTATTAAAATCCAGGTGGCCGCCAAATCGGTACGCTGCCATTTTGAAAGTGGCACCAAAGCATTTCGGTAACTTCATACATTATGAGAATAATGAAAAAATACTTGCCAGGCATGCCTCTTACGGGGAAGTACACAGCATCTGAGGCAATAGGGATCGTAAAAATGACTGATTTTCCATTTTTTTTCACTTTTTGAAAAACTACTAGGCACACATGCAAATTTCGGACAATAGCAAATAGAGAACATCAATCCATACCTGATCAAAAGAAAAATCATGAAAATCGGTTTGGGTCGAGCGAAAATAGGCGTAAGTTGAGTGTGAATCCATGTTGCCAAAATCAAATGGTCGCCATTTTGGAACGACGACATTTTGAAATTGGTACCAGAGCATTTCGGTGTCTACAGAGGCCATAAAAGTAGTAGCTAAAGAATCACACGTATACCTACTCCCTAAAAAAACACACGTCACTTTCCTTCTTAATTTTACCATTTTTCGTGAATATCGCTCTTTTTTTCCCTACTGTATCACTTGTGGCCATTATTTTCCCAGCAAGCTGGATTTTTAGTGAACTTTATTTATTGTAGATGCTGTTAGGATCAATACAACTTGAATTAGGTTGAGAAACAGTCGAGAAACCTACAGGACCGAGGGGTCAACCACCAGTGGAAATCACTGTACATTTTCTTGGAAATACTATGGAAATACTTGGAAATACTATGGAAATACTTGGAAATACATGGGAATACTTGGAAATAGATGGAAATACTATGGAAATACTTGGAAATAGATGGAAATACTATGGAAATACTTGGAAATACTTTGGAAATACTTGGAAATACATGACTATAACTGCCGAAATCAAATTCCTAGTGAAGCCTGTGACAACTAGAACAGGTCTCTACATCATTGTACTCATAAACTGCTGGACAAATTAGTAGTCGGTTTCAAAAAAAATCGTCTGAATTTGAAGGCCAATAACTTCTGTGTGCCCATAAGGCGACTTTCAATTACGTTTCTCGAGTTGGTCAGTTCAATTTTCCTCTTATACATAGGTATATCCTATGGAAGGAAACATCAAGAAACTCAGGATGAAGTTTCTACAGGGTTATATACAGGTGTCCGGTATTTATCCGCGGAAACTTTGGCAATCGATAAGAGTATAAAAAATAGACAGATTTCCCTCAAAACACTCCGTTCAAAATCGAAAAATAACGGAGATAATATAGCCCTTCAAAGTTGAAATTGAAAAATCGATTTTTTGGATAAGTAAGTTATGAACCGTTCAACCGGATTTTGTTCCAATTTGGACCAAAGTTTACTAAAATATGTCTCTATTGAATAATAATGATAACGCATTCTACCTAACATTTTTCGGGGTACAAATAATAGGGGGGTGACCTACCCTTTTCCCCCTATTTTAATTCCCCTAATTATTTTGGGGAATCGTTCCATTTTTTCAATTTTTCACGTTCAACTTAGAAAAGAAAGTTACTTTTGCAAAATAAGAGGCTTCATTTTTGAGCTATTTGGATTTAAAACTTGGGGAAACATCTTGGAAATTCCACTTTAAAGGTCTAGAAATTGAAATAAAAAAAACTCATGATTTCTCAGATTTTACTAGGTTTTCACGAAGCCTCTAATCAAAATTTTGCATGAGTAACTTTCTTTTCTAAATTGAACGCAGAACTCAAAAATTTGAACGATTTCCAAAAATAATCAGGGGAGTAAAAATAGGGGGGAAAGGGGGAGAGTATATGTACCCCTATTACCTTCGCCTTTAAAAATGTTCGATAAAATGCGTTATTATTGTTCAATTGAGACATAATTACTTCAGTAAACTTTAGTCCAAATTTGAACAAAATTGGTTGAACGGTTCGAAAGTTATGCAAAAAACAATTTTTAAGGTTAACCCTAGGTTAACTTTGAATGCCTATATTTCTGTTACTGTTCGTTTTTGAACAGGGTGTTTTGAAGAAAGTCTATTTTTTTCTCTATCGATTGCCAAAGTTTCCGCCATTAAACACCGGACACCCTGTACAGGGTGTGTCCCGGAATAAGGGTTACAAAATTCACAGGAAGGTGGAGAATTCAAAAAAGGAGATTTTTGAAAATAAATATTCCATCGCAAACGTATAATAACGGAGATACAGGCCTTCCAAGTTGTTTTTCAAAAACAGATCTTCTTGCATATCTTTGAACCGTTCAACCGACTCTATTCAAATTCAAATCAAAGTCTAGTCTACTGAAATATGTCTCTATCTAACAATAATAACGCATTTCTATCCCTTCTTTCTCAACACTCTAATTATTTTTGAGAATGGTACAATTTTTAATTTCTACGTTTAATTTGGAGAAAAAAGTTACTTTTGCAAAATTTTGATCAGAGGTTTCGTTTTCAAGATATTTTGATTATTTTACTATAAAACTCGTGATTCCTCAACGGAAATAAGTTCTTTAGGTGTTTGAAGTCGATAAACCACCTTTAATTTTTAGTTGAGAGACGAGGTGTTTTCAGGAAAAAACACTTTGGGCTCTGGAAAGTGGCGATTTCGAGATGTTTTCCAAAGTTTCAATCCCAAATATCTCGAAAATTTAGTGTAAAGTCAAAATTGTGTTATTATTGCGTTATTATTGTTTAATACAGTAAACTTTGGTTTGAATTTGAATAAAATCGGTGGATTGTTTCAAAAGTTATGCAAGAAGAACTGTTTTTGAAAAAATCTTTGAAGGCCTGTACCTCCGTTACTATACGTTTGCGAGGGTATATCTATCGAGAAAGGTCCCCTTATTTTTCAATTCTCTATATCAAACCAAAAGTTCCGAAAGTTATGCAAAAATAACTATTTTACAAAAAAAAACATTTTTGAAGGCCTGTATCTCCGTTATCATACGTTTGCGAGGGTATGTTAATTGCGAAAAGTCCCCTTATTTTTCAATTCTCCATCTCTCTGTGAATTTTGTAACTCCCATTCTGGGACACCTGTAGAAATCAGAGCACTGAACGGTTTAGGAATTTATTGGTTCGGAATTCTAACAATCAAGATATGAGTTTTTATGTTAAGTAATGTGGATTTGGCCCATCAGGACACGGACTAATTTTAGTTGTGATTTTGAAAAATTAAAATTGTGAACGATTGTTCCCTCAACCACCTCGCAAATTGTGATAGGTACAAACCCACAATTTGGTACACTTAGGTAGGTACCCCCCTTCAAATTAGGTACGGTTGCGGACTCATAAAAGTTTACACCGATGACAATCGTGTGGCCATGCCCATTCAAAATTACGTCAAAACCGAGGGGGCAATCACTCTCAAATTACGTGTCCCACTGTGCAATATTGCACAAACATTGCACACATTGCACACCATTGCACAAACATTGCACAGCATTGCACAAGCATTGCACAGCATTGCACAAACATTGCACAGCATTGCACAAGCATTGCACAGCATTGCACAAGCATTGCACAGCATTGCACAAGCATTGCACAGCATTGCACAAGCATTGCACAAGCATTGCACACCATTGCACACCATTGCACAAACATTGCACAGTATTACAAAAGCGTTTAAAATAGTTCGGAAAATTATTAAAATATTCATATAGTAGGCCAGTCAAATTAGAACAAATTTTTCCGTTTGAGGGAAAAAACTGTTGGAGTTTTGGAAATTCGACAGTAATGTCCGGTAAGGTGTATTGTTGAACATACTCAAAGTCCCCAACTCTACCTATTGAGCTCGAGCCGCCATCTTGGAAAAATGGTCCTTCAATCCAGTTTTCTGCTTATATTTTGCTAATCATCAGAGATATTCAATAAAGTTTGATAACAAATCAAGGCTATAGAATTGTCTACAAAAATTGTTTCATACCGATTTTTTTCTCGTATTTGTTGATAGTATTTAAATTATATTAACAAAAAAAATCAAAAAATTAGCGATTTTTTGCCTAAGGCTAGAGATATTGTCTTCAAAATTTGTGAAGATGTTGGCAGTCTACATCAAAGCTGAACGTGACAGTTGAGATAAAAAAAAATTGCAAAAATATTTTTTTATTATTTTTTTTTTAATTAAACAAAAATTTGGTTTTCGAGTTTGACATTCCCAAAAGGGCGGAGTTAAGGTTTCAATCGAACATCAATCAGTTTTGATATTTACATATTGCAAGACAAGATTCCATCAGTATTGTGCCTTCACGAGCTTCTGGAATGCTCGATATGAATTAAACTAAAAGAATAATAGCTAAGCCCAAAAAGTGTTGTCGATTGGTTCTGAAGGGGACATTTCAAAACAAAAGACATCAGCAAGGGATATACAAGAGGTCCAATGGTTATTCAACTGTATATGAGCCCCATATTGGTGTGCCTTATCCAAAATAGTACAAAAGAATCAATCAAAATGTTAAAATATACCCTGTATAACAAAAAGTAACAATACAAAATGGAAGTAGTGAAGCACACCTGATGCCAAAAAGACGGCCTTTACATTTTTGAAAAAAAGAACAAGATTAATTGATTTATTTGAAAGTAATCAGTCCTCAAACTTGACTTTACAAATTTTATTCAGTCAAATGGGGAAAAGTAGAGAGAAACAACTGTCGGAGTTTCAGAAATTTGACAGGGATTTTCGCTAAGGTATACTTATAAACATATTAAGAGTCTCCGCCTCTACCTGTTGTGCTCGAGCCGCCATCTTGGAAAAACGGTAATAAACTTGATCGAAGGACCATTTTTCCAAGATGGCGGCTCAAACGCAACAGGTAGAGGCGGGACTTTTAGTATGTTCATAAGTATACCATAGCGAACATCCCTGTCAATCTTCTGAAACTCCGACAGTTACTTCTCTCTACTTTTCCCTATTTGACTGGCTAAAATTTGTAAAGTCAAGTTTGAGGACTGATAACTTTCAAATAAATCAATTAATTTTGTTCTTTTCTTCAGCAATGTGAAGGCTGTATTTTTGGCACCAGGTATGCTTTACTACTTCCATTTTGTATCGTTACTTTTTGTTATACAGGGTGGATTTTAACATTTTGATTGATTCATTTGTACTATTTTGGATAAGGCACACCAATATGGGACTCATATACAGTTGAATAACCTTTGGACCTCTTGTATATCCTTTGATGATGTCTTTTGTTTCGAAATGTCTCCTTCAGAACCAATCGACAACACTTTTTGGACTTAGCTATTATTCTTTTAGATTAATTCATATCAAGCATTCCAGAAGCTCGTGAAGGCACAATACTGATGGAATCTTGTCTTGCAATATGTAAATATCAAAACTGATTGATGCTCGATTGAAACCTTAACTCCGCCCTTTTGGGAATGTCAAACTCGAAAACCGAATTTTTGTTTAATTTAAAAAAAATAATAAAAAAATATTTTCGCAATTTTTGTTTATCTCAGCTGTCAGGTTCAGCTTTGATGTAGACTGCCAACATCTTCACAAATTTCGAAGACAATATCTCTAGCCATAGGCAAAAAATTATTTTTTGTTTTTTTTTTAATTCAATTTAATTAATATCAACAAATACGAGAAAAAAATCGGTATGAAACAATTTTTGTAGACAATTTTATAGCCTTGATTTTTTATTAAATTTAATTGAATATCTCTGATGATTAGGGGAATATAAGCAGAAAACTGGATCGAAGGACCATTTTTTCAAGATGGCGGCTCGAGCTCAATAGGTAGAGTTGAGGACTTTTAGTATGTTTAACAGTACACCTTACCGGACATTACTGTCAAATTTTCAAAACTCCAACAGTTTTTTCCCTCCAGCTTTCCTTATTTGACTGGCCTATAGGTCATACTTTCCTATGTGGGAATGTACTGAATATTGTTACATAGGAAATAGGCAAAATATATAAATAAATGAATGATATATGAGATTTTTTATGGAAATTGGATCATTTTGAAAAAATTCAATATGGCGGATGGAAATGGCGGCAGAATGTGATAATTTCATATGGCCTATCACGACAAAAGGCAGCAAAGCCGTCGCAGTAGCGTTTTTTTTTAAATGCGCTGAAAATTGATGATGTCAACTTGCCTATCGCTGCCCCACGTTACAGTATCAACTAGTGCCTCTTTCTCCCTTACCTACCTACGTACTTCGCTTTTAATATGGCGGATCAATATGGTGGCCTACCGTAAAATTCACTTTGGAAGTTAAATTTAGGTATGAGAGCTACACGTAGTCAAATTTCATCAGATTCGGATAACTTTCAAAGATGATCAACCAATGGTTCACCATGCAAGATGGCGGCGAGATGTAAAATGGCGCAATATACCTACGACACTTGCCGTATCCATGTCAGCAGATACGGATAACCGAAAAAACTAGATCAGTACAGCCGAGGATGAAGTCTCTCGCCGAATAGTAGTAGTATAGTAGAATAGTTCCACTTGAGAAGAAATTAAATATGGCGGACCACTATGGCGGCATATCGACGAACCGACCCTGAGATTAATAATTGGTATGAGAACTTCATACTTTATTCAATAAATGCAAAGTTTAATCAAAAGCTGATCGTATTCAAAAAACTTCAAAACAGCGTATACAAGTGGCAACAAAATGTGGGAATGTCATAATGGTGTATCGCGGCAGAAGGCAGCAAAGCATTCAAAATAGCGAATTCAATTCTAACTTTAAAACATTTCCAATATGGACAAAATAAGATGGCGACGGAGCATCAATTGCCAAAAAATGGATGTATCTTGATGTGGTTCACATTTTCTGCAAATTTGATCCAAATCGGATCATTCTAGAGAAAATTCAAAATGGCGGATCAAAGATGGCGGCAAAGTAACAAAAAACCAAAGTCAACTTGACATCCTGGACATTATGTACTATTGATCAGCGTTCACATCATATCGACATCTCCTTTTCCAAAATAGTTATCCCGGGTATGGACTGACGAATGACGGACAATTTGAAGCTAAACGCGCCATTCTCCCATTTTTTGGGTAACTGCGCTAAGAATGGAGCCAAATTTTCAAGTGAAGCGGGATTTCCACCCGATTTCATTCACTATTATTTCCCAAAATTAAATTCCTTTCACGGTTGTGTTGTCAGAACTCAGAACTTCAACAGCTGATGTGCTGACTTCTATGTTGACTTCCGTGTTAACTTCCTGCTCGGGACGCTTTGAGCTTTCCATGACCAACACTGGAAGCGAAGACTGAAGGCTTACTCCGGCTTCTTATCTTGTCTTAAGTACCTCTTACTCAGGAGGACAGGGGGGGGGGGAGGGGGAGACTTGCAAAATGAGCAAAACAGAATGCTGAGCAAAACACAGATAGGAATCTGAGCTCGTGTCTGAATTTTGGAGCCTTGGTCTGTAGGTGCTGGGGATCCTCGTGGGGATCGCATACGACACACCACGATACATATATCCCATACACCTTCTATTTTCAGTAGAATGACTTTTTGGTGCAGTAATAAAGTGACAAGCTGGGGCGCTGGGAGAATACGGCCGATGGCCGCTGATAGTTTCGCTCCAAAACTTTGCAGGTGCCATCAGCCGTAGCTGTAGCCCCCAGCTTGTCACTTTATTTTTGCTCCAAAAGGTCATTCTACTGAAAATAAGAAGTGTATGGGATATACACACAGCCTGCTCGAATTATTGGGGGCGAGGTGAGGCTCGGGCTTATTAGTTTCCTTCCCAGCAAACAACGACGCATGCGTGATACGACATTCATTGTACAAGCATTGCACACATTGCACACCCATTGCACAAACATTGCACACCCATTACACAAACATTGCACACCCATTGCACAAACATTGCACACATTGCACAGGCATTGCACACGCATTGCACAGGCATTGCACACGCATTGCACACGCATTGCACACATTGCACAAACATTGCACAAACATTGCACAAGCATTGCACACCATTGCACAAGCATTGCACACCATTGCACAAGCATTGCACACACGCTTGTCCCACATATTGCAAGTGATTGCCCCCTCGGTCAAAACTGAATTAGCATGGCCACTCGATCGCCGTCGGTGTAAACTTTTATGAGTCCGCAACCTTACCTACGTGTACCAAATTCCAAACTTTGCCCCTGAAAGATAGGCAATCTGCGAACGGAAATACTTGGAAATACTATGGAAATACCTGGAAATACTTGGAAATACTTGGAAATATCATGGAAATACTTGGAAATATCATGGAAATAACTGGAAATACCTGGAAATACTTGAAAATATTTGGAAATACTTGGAAATATATTGGAAATACCTGGAAATACAGCCAAAATACTATCAAGTATTTCCAAAAATGGAAATCACTGTACAAATTTTCAGCAGGTGGTTGACCCCTCGTACAGGACTAAAAGTCATCATCATTTTCAGTTTTTTTCTAATTCCGGTGAAACAGATTGATATAAATGACAACCGATGACAGCAGCGGATAGAGAATATGAATTCACGTATTTAAAAAAGAAACAAATCGGGTAAGAATGAAGCAAGTTAGGTCCGGATAAATGTCACCGGAAACAAATGGCCGCCATTTTGAAAGTGGCACCAAAACATTTTGGTTACTCCACATATAGGACTATAAGAAATAAAAGGTCTCTTGCCCCCTTCACGCAGGAGCCCACGGGATCAGTTTTTTGAACCTATTGTACCTGATTATTTTGTTTGTTGCGTTAACTAGCCTTATCTTTCCGTAACCCATTCTATAATAGTGAATGTTGAGAAACTTCATGTAAATTTTCTACACGGTGATATGTAAAATGGTGCAAAATTGCAACGACTTCATCGTACCCCCATTTTTCAAAAATATATTTTTTCAATATTCTATTACAAAAATTTTGAAGTGTTGTGTCTTATCTCGAAACGGTTTTGGAATTTCCCGGATTGGAAGTCTAACATTGAAGATATAAATTTTTATGTTGAATGTTGCAGATTTACGAAACTCAGGCATAGCACAAGCACAAAAAGTATAACGTCCAGGGGGGCTTTACTCCACCCGGACACTGAAGTTTCACATCGTTATCATGTTCAGGGGCTCAAATCTGCAAATAGAACATGTTCCATATCTGAAATTCTGATGAAATTCTGACGAAATCCAACGAACGAAAAGCAGGCAGGGACAACTACTTGAAAAAGTGCCCTCTGCTTGGCCCCACACCAATGATTCGGGTTGTGTTGAGAGTGAAATTGTTCTGGACTGTTGTACGAACAATCTTGCACAATGTCAACATCCTTTCATCAAAAGTGGCTCAATCTCGCGTGCCAACAAGGCAAATCTGTAATATTCAAAATAAAAATTTACATCTGCGATGTTAGACTTCCAATCCGAATAATTCCAAAACCGTTTCGAGGTAAGACACCACGCACACTTCATGATTTTTGTATCAGAATACATAAAAAAAATTTTTTTGGCAAATGGGGGTATTATGAAGTTGGTACAATTTTGCAGCATTTTACGCATCCTGTAGAAATTTCACATTAAGTTTCTCAACATTTACTTTCACAGGATAGGTCACGGAAGCATTAGGCTAATTAACACAATAAACAAAACGGAAATCTCATCCGGCAATCGGAAGTTATTGGTCTTCAAAGTCAAACAATTTTTCCGATACCGACAACTTCGTTGTCCAGCAGTTTATATTGAAAAACTAGTTTCGTAAGACACTGTTTGGTCGCGCGCCGTCGAGTTTAACGGACAAGTGCGAGAAAAGCCTAATGAAACGAGTCTTTCATCCTATTTTTTCTACTATGCATTGCTATATCGTAAGACGTGAAATTGAAAAGAAAAATGCGATTTAGGGACTTTATAGCATGACAGATGGTCGATCACACTGACATTATACAGCAACATTTGAACATCAACAATTAAACAATCTATTTTGCGTGGGTTTGTAAAGATAATTGGACATTATGCAAAGTTGGTGGGTGGGCTGGTGCGAACTTGTGTTCTGGCTGGAGATATTATTGTATATGTATATATTATATTATATTATTATATATTGATATATATAACGATTATATATCAATATACGATTATATATATATATAATCGTAACCTCTTTTACCCATCTGGGTGTCGAGGTGTCGGACCGAGTGTCGGACGCACCGAGCCGCACTATGGGTTTATGCTACTACCTACATGTCGTTCATGTGCGTGTACTTACACTAGTACAGGTAATGGAGCCTCTTGGGCAAGTTCACTACGCTGTGTCCGCTCATTATTATTACTATTATTATGTGACTGACCAACAGACTTCAATAAGTCCTATTATAGGTCAGTTTTAAGAAAATGGAACCCTGATAAATATAACCTTGTCTACAGAAATTAATAAGCTGAGATGATTAAATTATTTCCATTCCTAATGAGGAAAGGATATTATATTTATTATCAAAGATCACAAGATGTGTGCCATAACAGGAAGCTACAATAAATCGCACTTTTTCTGAACCTCAACGATAATCCGGGAAAAGGCGGTCTTTGTTTCCCGGTCGGTTCGCTTATTGTACACATTAATGGATTCGCCTCTTTAAATGAATGATATTTAAATTTATAATGGTAAATCGAAATTGCGAATCCCCGCGGGCCACTTTCTCACTTCCCAGTTTTACAAATTCAGCTTGGTAATTAGATTGGGTTTCATAATACGTTTTGCAACTTTTCGGGAATTTCGAGCGATTTGTTCCTGCTGACAAATTTGTTTACGTGATTTCAATTCCTGATTCCCGGGGAATAGTCGCGCGCTTTCGCCACGCGGACAATGAGCGGAAATCAGCACCGCCGCCCGAGTTAACCGGCGAAACATAAAGGAGCAATAATTAAAAACGGGCGCAATTAAAAATAAACACAAGTCCTTATTGACGGTTCGAATTTTCGTTCATCGAAATCCGGAATCGCGCCGGAACCAGAACTTGAATTCAAATCGATTAATCTGAAATTTATTTTGACAGTTCACACAAATCAAGTCTCTAATTTTGATTGCATTGAACAAAGAAAATCGTTAAAAAAAATTCGCTCGGTGGAATCAGCTCACTTTCACAACCGGAATATAGAATTCGTATTTTTATTGTGGCAATTGACTGTAATATACCCACATAATATTACGTTAGCCATAGCCCATAGATGCCTATTTTTGACGAATAATATGAAAGTCTCTCCGAAAAGATTCCCAGAATTTACAGAGAGGAGTCCTTAGTCGACTTTATGGCTCCCCATGGATTTTTTTGATTCGACTTTTTTCACGACCTCTGGAACCTGCCCAACGTTGGAACCACAGGTTGGATTTTAGTGAATAAGTAGGTAAATTAGTCAAAACCTGTTCTTGGCAAATTTCAGCCAAATAATCTCAACCCGAGTTATTCATGGAAACCTAAAAAAATGTCGAACTTTGAAGAGCTATATGTCGGTTAATAATGTTAAGCTCCTGAGAAGAAAAGGAAAAAATCAAACAAGTATTTTTCAGTTTGTCCTGGGCTATGCTATATACAATTGAGATTGTGCGAATTGTTTCTGGGACACCTGTATAGGTACTCTTATTCTAACCAACCGATAATACCTAATTTATAGCTGTTATGAATTATTTTGTCGGTTAATAATAATAATGATAATAATTATTATTACTACAATTTTTTCACCTCCCATTCATTAGTTACGTAATTTCGACAACTTTTAGTTGTCTGTATTTATGGATCTTCTATACTTTCCTCTCTGTCTATCTGGCGTTAACGAGTCATTACGAGATACGGAATAACCCTAAGCCTGGTTGGAATAAAAAGTTGGCAACATCTCGATTTAAATTAAATTAGGGGGGAAAAAAAGAGTCACTACTATAAGACTAACTCTACCTTATTAAGAAATGAGCCTTGCGAATGAATGTGCTTGTTAACGTGAGATCCGAAGTAGTAGCTGACTCTGATGCATGTAATAAATTTGACAGATCATTAGATTCCTTTTATAGCTGGAAGATGAAATATCGCTTCTGTATATGGATTGAATCAGCAGCACTGGAGAAATATACGCGCGTCGATCTGACCTTAAATGTAAAAATGTCGGCAGGTCAGTTTGTCTCGGCTTTTTATGGAGATCGAAGACGTGCCATAATTTACCAATTCTCTGAGTGATGTTCAATAAAAAAAAATCAAATGGGAATAACGCGCCGCGCGCGAGAACAGAGCAAAAGGGGGGAAAATGCGAGTGCGTGTAGGCACGTTCTGTTGTTTGTGATTTCATTTGTAGCTAAATTAACAAAGAATGACACAGGTGTTGTAGATACAACCGAGATAAATTGAGAGGAGCCGATTTAATCACGTTTCCTCTCGTCCTTTCAATAGGCGCCCTCAAAAATGCCACATAGGGTTTTAAAAGCATCACCGAATCTCCAAGGTTCTCTATCATTGTATCGTAATTGTCCTTAAAATGAGTGTGTGTGCGCGCATGTTTGTGCATGATAATGCTCGTGTTTTTTTCACAATCGACATAATGTCGGAAAATAAAAGAACTATTCTTGCTTTTGGACAATCGGAGTAACGCATTATAACGGAGATATTATAGGCGGGCAGAGTAGAATTTTTTTTCTATCATAACTAGGTAACTCTGCAACGTGCCTGAGTTTTTCAATTTTCCAAGGTCCTATGTCGACTTACGTTACGCTTTTTCCATTTATGAAGTTGAAAATGCGTTAGACATATATCCGGGAGAATGCCAAGCAAAGAAATGAGCAATGGAGTATTATACAAACAATTTTTTTTTATTGAAATGGAAACTACATTGAAAAATAATTGACCCGTGTTTTTTTATTCAGTCAAAAACCGTACCGTTTGGGCGCAATAAATAAATAACATCAACTAGTTCTGACGTCACAGCGAGTCACCGCCTATACTGCCTGTGTAAATGACGTCAGAAATAGGCAGAATATAGGAATTTCGTTTATTTATTGCGGCCAAACGATACGATTTTTGGCTGAATAAAAAAATACGGGTCAGTTATTTTTCAATATAGTTTCTGATTCCATCAAAAAAATTTTTTTTCAAAAGCATAATACTCCATTTCCACTGCCTTAGTATGGGGGCATAGGTCGTGCCGTGTGCAGCTTCGTGAAGATATATAGAGTTATGTCATAATCGATATCTGGGGGATCAAGGACCATGACAAATTATGGTGGAATATTGGCATCTACTGCAGGCAAATATGGTGGAGGCGCCAAAATGGGCTATATCTGGTAATAAGAAACTGGCTGCAGCTAGTTTGTTTTTCAACGGATTTCAACACCTGGAATGTCATTTTTTAGACATAAGAATTCTCTTTTTATTTCATAATTAAATTTACAAACGTCATTTCGGGAGACTGTCAAAATTGTCTTTATAAGATATGCTAATTTCCGGCCATTTTCGAAGGTTATCTGATATTTTTGAAACCTGGCAGTAGGTATTATAGATCTTGAGGTGCCTTTCCCAAATTTTTACTTTTCCACTTCGTATCTTTGCCGTTTTGGCCGCCAAATTGAAAAGATGGCGCCCAAAAAACAGTTTTTCGTCGATAGCTTGAATTCAACTGACTCAAGATCAAAACGTGTATATGCGGAGGAAAGCCCATTCAAGTCTCTACAATTTGACATATCAATCATTCTTGTGCGTCTTACGGTTCTTCAGTTGGGGCTTTCAGAACTTCCTGAAGCATCAACTTGCGGCATTAAATCAGCATGTTAAATTGTAAATTGATAAGGCCGTCATGTAGTAAGCAAATTAACCATAAAAAATTAAAAAAATCTATCATGATAATGTTAATTGTGCAATTACAGGGTGAACTGTGAAGACAAACTGACTCTAGAAATAAATAATATAGCATTTGAAGGGTATCAGATACATTCGAAACTCATTATTATAATGAAATTTGGGGTTATTATTCAGAATATTCACTTTTTCGCTTCGTATCTCTGCCGTTCTGGCCATAATTTTAAAAACATGGCGCCCAAAAAAACATATTTTCGGAAAATTTTGCATAAATTTTTAGAGTAATTCATACGTGAAGGTCCAATAAACTCTCTAAAATTTGACATCTGAATCACCTATGTGCGACTTACGGTACACAAGCTATAACTTTTCAAAGTCAATTTTCCCTCAGAGTCCACCCAGTAGTTGCATAACAACCGTTACCATCATTGATTTTCTTGATATTAATGGTCTGTGGTTGACAACTGATCATTATTTATGGTTTATTTGACTGCCACGTGGAGTTAAGATCAACTTGACATGCTGATTGGATGACAAAAGTTGATGCTTCAGGGAGGTCTAGAAGCCATAACCCAGGAACCGGAAGTAGCACGTACACGAGTAAGGTGTCAAATTGTAGACAATTGAATAAGCTTCCTTTCGCATACAAACGCTTCTACCTCACATCGACTGAAATGAAGATATTGACAAAAACTGTTTTTTGGGCGCCATCTTTTCAATATGGCGGCCAATACGGCACAGATACAGAATGGAAAAGTGGAAATTCGGAAAGGGCACATCAAGATCTATAATACTGCCAAGTTTCAGAAATATCGGATAACCTTCAAAAAAGGCCGGAATTTAGCATATCTTATGGAGACAATTTAGACCGTTTCCCCAAATGACGTTTGTAAATTTAGATACGAAATAAGAAGAGAATTTCTTGTCTACAAAATGACGACCAGATATAAAAATCTGTTGAAAAACAAACGATCTACAGCCAGTTTCTTATTACCAGATTAAGCCCATTTTGGCACCTCCACCATATTTGCCTGCAGCAGATGTCAATATTCCACCATAATTTTTCATGGTCCTTGATCGCCCAAGAATCGATTAGGACATAACTCTATATATCTTCATAAAGTTGCACACGGCCAAGCCTTTTCTGATCCTATGCCCCCGGACTACCTAGTTTGACAGCGTTTTTTTTTAATATTCTCAATCGATATTACTGATACAAGTAAAATATTTATCAAGAGCGGTAAGAATAGTGTATTAGAAATAGAAAAGAATAGGTGCTTTGCTGGAATTAATTCAAACAAAATAGCTATTTACGATATGAGTGTTAAAAGTGACAGGTATTATTTTGTGAGCGGGGACGCTTGCGAAACGAGCATTAGCGAGTAGAGCAACCCCGCGAACAAAATAAAACACTTTTAACGCGTGTATCGTACAGGATTTTATCTACAATGGTCTTTGAAATGTTTGGTAAATGTCAGAATTTATTGAAAATATGACAGGAATGCGCAGAATCATCATTTTTTCACGTTGCCCATGACGACGTGCTAAAAGTGACGGGTATTATTTAACGCTTGTAGATAAACGATTTTTCACCATGGCAAGCTTTCAATCCCTTCTTCAACATATCAGAAGTCTTCAACTCTGGGACTGCTACAAATCAGTATACAGGGTGAAAGTTTATTACTTTTCTTTACTTCTTCAAGAATACAAGATGTTTAATTTGCGCCTTTTCGTTTCCTAGACGATATGGTAAGGGAGATGATCTCTGAAACCCATTTATTCAAATTGTAGACGATCAGGAGAAACAATTGAAACAATCAAGTCAAACGGACAGACTACATCTGGAAAGCGAACCAGGTAGCTCCATAATAGGATACATAGGCGTATCTTTAGAACTAATGCTTGAGGTCATTTTCCTACTACAGTGCGCTTGCGTTCGTTTGTCAAATGAGGAAGATTCCCGGCGCGAATTGAATATTCGACCAGGTTGGTACAAATTCGACTAGAACATACGCGAAAGTGATTGATAGCGACGCGAAAGTGATTGATAGCGATGTTAGGTACAAAACTTTTTTATGTATTTGATACATGGATTCTCATTAAAAGTATCTTATATTGAAAAAAACGCTAGCAATACAAAATTACAGTATCTTTTTCATAATTAAAAACGACTTGCTGTGAATGCGCAGGTCAGAAATGCTCATACGCGCCGGTCCGGATTGTAGTGTAGTGACCGTTGCGTTGGGTGACTTTTGGCGTGATTTTGTAATTTCGTCATAATTATGTTGTTCCAACATTATCCCTACCACCACCAAAGCTAGTTCCTCGACTTGTTGTTCCATTTATATTCATCTACCATCATATTTCACTATTCACATTCGATATAAACCTCAAAACGTATAAACATGAGAAATTATTTTGCAAATTTGCATTTTCTATTACGAGCTTCAACTTTGATTACTGTTTGATTCCTACGCAAATATTGATACGAACATTTGGAACAGTAGATGTGTCGATAGATTGTTTTCCAGTTGGGCTTGTTAGGACGATTAGAGCATGAAATTACCATGTAAGGTCCTTCTGCAGTGCAGGATTAATAAGCAAGCTGCTTTTCTAAGCTTACTTACAAGTTTTTTTGTATACCTTTCGGTTTTAAATTGTTCGAATTCAACAACCAATTATTATAATACATAAAAATAAATATGTTAATCGCCAAAAATATAGAAAAACAAATTAATAATCATCCTTCTTTCTTCCTTGCCTTCCTCAAGTCCTCCCCCATCCTGGCGCAATATATTTCTCCGTTTTATCATCTGTCCGTTTCCATTTCTCATGTGGTAGCATGCCAGTACATGTTCTAAAGTTTCTTCTTCCTCCTCGCATACCCTGCACAGCCGATCCTTTTCTTCCCTCCAGTATTGACTCGCTCTCTCTTCGCTTCCACATCTGAACCTGGCTATCGCTTTGTGGTTTGTGTTCTTGTCAAGATATTCCGCTCTTGTCATGGATTGAATCTGTCGGTAGTGTCTGTTGTATCTTGATTTTTCGATGGCACTTCTTTGTCTCTGCAGTTGGTTGTCTCTGTCCCTTTCTTTTACTTTCCACTTTATGTCTTCTTCGTTTGTTCTTTTTGCTTCTATCGCCGTAGCTGAATATCCATTTCTTTCGTAATACTTCCGTCTAGTTTCTTCCCACTTCATCATTTTTCCATTCTTCTGCCTTTGTATCTCCTTCCAGCATTCCCTTAGTATTCGGTGTGTGGTGTTTCTGACCTTCTCTTCAAATTTAACTGCTCTCATTCCACTCTCTATCCTTAGTCGGTCTCTTTTTGTTTCTTCCAGTAGTATGTAGTCAGGCGTTGATCTCTCTCAGCCAAGCGTCCACTTATTGTACTTCATCTGCAGTCGTTCAATATCATTCTTCTCTGTCCATCCCCAGATTTCTGCTCCGTACAATAAAATCGATTTAATTATGCTGTCGAACATCAGCATTCTGATATTAAAACTTATTTTTGAACTTTCTCTCTCATATTCCCTATATTTGGCTCGGGGCTTTGTTGGCTTTTTTCTCAAGTTCTTTGATGTGTGCATAGCCCAGCACATAGCCCAGATATTTGAATTCTCAGACTGTTTCGATTTCCTTTCCGTTTATCGTCCATCCTATTTTTTTAGTTTTACCTTTTCCTTTAGTTAAGCACATCATCTTCGATGTTTCAGCGTTGACTGTCAACTTCTTTCTCTTCAAAAACTTCTCGAACCTTCCCATCATTTCCTTCATTTCTGCTTCGCTTTGTGCTAGCTGCTGCACAAAGCAAATCGCGTTCTGAAATAGCATAACCTTAAAATAATGTGTCAAAACACAGCTAAAATTTCTCTGTTGTTTCGCCGTTAACTGTCGTCTGTCAGAATTTGTACCACCCTGCTGACGCTTGCGCTAAGATGGCCTTGAAACGAAAAGGATGTATTTGCTTAAATCATTATAAAGCAAAACCGCAATGATGATCGTTGGCAAAAATCGGGCAGGTTTTTGGGGATTTTAGTAAATCGACTAGACATCTGAAAATTACGAGGGAAACTTTAGTAAATCTTGTGTCGTCGATTTTCTGTCGAGTAATGCGCAATGTGGTTGCAGGAAAAGTAAAAATAGACACGATACCTTGTCAAAAGTGACGCTTGAAAAATGTTGTGGTGAAGCGCAAGGAGTCGTTGCAACGCAATTTCTAATGCCGGAACGTACATACCTATATCGTGTTTGCACTTAATGTTCACCCGATGGGACAAAAACGAGGGCAATCTCGCAACTCCATATCATTATTCATTTTCTTTTCGTTTATTAAATAGCACCGTCGGTTGGCCGGCCGCTAAATCAATAAATCTTTTATTTAACCCCAGTGCTAATACGTAATTAATTACGTGATTTTTTTGAGGTCCGGGACTTTCATATCGTTGCACTTCATTTAAACAGTTCATCCTCTGACTTAATTATAATTCAATTAAGACTGACGATCGATAAATTGAACGTTGTGATTTTTTTTTGTTATTTGTATGGCCTAAATCAAGTACCTATAGCAATGCCCTTTTAGTATTTTGACAAAAAGATAACATCCAATAAAATGTTCAGATTTACGCTCCGTGAATTCAAAATTATTTATGTCACTACAGACGGACCCGGACTAGCGGAGCTATTAACATTGCATTTGCCGCTTTACGACTGACATTATTTCCCGGTCGTTTGATGTCATGTAACGCTTCATAGGTTTGATTCCGTGTAATACAATGTGCAGGAGAAACTCCGAGAAGCGTGGCCTTTTAAGAGTCATTTTTAGAAGTTAATTTCACAGGTGTTTTATAATAGTGCTCATTTCGTAACACTGCTGTCCCGAACCAAGCCTTAAGAACTGATCCGGGAACAAAGACTACCTACTTTGAAGCACATTCATAGACTTTGCCTGTTTTATTTAATTAAACTCAGCAGTTAGTACGGAATTCTTTCTCGGAAAGGACAAAAGATGATGAAGTTTGTAGATATAATTAGCAATCGTCGATTTTTACTTGTTTCCATATCGAGTTCCATACCTACCATGCACATCGAGCAAACAAAGTACATGACGCTGTGTAGTTGATCCCAAAAAGCAGAACAAGTTTTTTGAGGTGCCTTGGGAGTTAGCTACACGTCAGGCTGGGTTATGTTATTACGTCTTGTGACTTTCGGCCGGCGGTAAATTCAGACGAAAGTTGTGTGTATAGGTATATGTATGTGTAATTTCTCTTCAGTTTAGAGAGTGGTGGTCAGGGGGGTCTGGCGGCTAGTAGATATCTCCCTATTTTGCGGCAGTTTGTCGTGGAGGGTTTGTTAAACGGGTGGTCTCTCTTAAGACGTCCCATAAAAATACATATCTCTGGGTGTAATGGCTACTAAGGCAATAAAAGAACGATCTTTAATGTAGGCCAACCTGACTGGGGGTTGACTGAACTGACCGTGGGGTAAATGCGAGTACGTCGACCAATGGCTGCCAATCCGCTTACGATACCCTGGAGACGGTCGGCATTTAGATAGGATCTTCTCCGTGGAAGTCCGCTATCTTAAACAAGCAGTGCAGAGGGACGAAACCGCCGTGTCTTCAAGTCTCTTTCCTTTCATCATCAGTTATAACATGTCTTGACGCAAGGTTTCACACACCAACCACACCGCATATTATATGAACGCGCGCCATTCGATATGTTTACAATAGACAAGCATAATTATCCAATTTTGAGTTTAGATAAATAATAAGCGAAATAGAATAGAACGGAATTTCCGGGAGTCTTCCTTACACCAACAACAACACCAAACGCCCTTCGTTAGAGGCCCCGCGCGCAAGTTTGAATTGTTGCGGAACATAATTCGTTCGGAATTTGCAGCCAATCATAACTTTTGTATCGAAGCATTCAATTCATGCCGGGTGTAATTTAAAGGGTAAATTGCGTTCTTAACACTTCGACACCTTCGCACCAATTACACCACACCTACATTCCATTTCATTCCAACTTGATGGCACTATGAGGGATGCGAAGCCAACTTCCAAAATTGAAACAAACACCCCTTAAGGACGCGGCATGATTGTATTTTGACTTTATTATAGATACATATACATATAAGATGATAACGACGACACAGACACGACCATAATCTCGTCGATAAAGCTCTACATACACAGGCGAACACGCGCACGCACGCACGCACACGCGCCTACACACATGCACGCATAGCGCTAGCAAACGTTTTGAAAAATACCACAGATAGCTTGCGCTTCAGGTATTTCAATTTTGATGTTATAATATAAGCATTATCCGTGTTAAGTGGCTTAAGCGTAAAGACATTCACTCAGCGAAGTTAATTACGTTGTTCAGCTAGATGGAAGAGGTTTTAAATGAGGTTTCAGATTTTTGCACCAGAAAATAATCACAATTAACAAAGCCGCATGACTATCGATGCTTTCTTATAAGTACTACAAAGAGATAACTCAAACACACTCCCGACTCAGTAAAAGTTTACTCCAAAAGAAAGGCAAAAACCGTAAATTTTTCCACATGCGTTGCAGCACCATTCGTTTCGATCGCAAGCGCAAGGCGAAACTTATAATTTGGAGCGACTTTACAAAAATTAAGTTTTACAATGGAACCTCTCGCGAACATGCATGCATGTAGCAACAAACAGCTTACCTACATTAGGCTCGTTATTATGTCGGCAGCATTCAGAGCTCTATAATAAAGTATTTAGAGTGAATTCAAGTTGAAGATGGCGTCGGGTAATTACACTTGACATACCGATGATAAGCTGCACCAATCGAGAAGCGGTGCTGTTTAGTACCTACCTTACCTACCTACCTACCTACCTACCGACTTACACGTTTAGTTAGTTGAGTAACTGAAAGATAACGGGATCTCAGACAAGTCTGTTTATGAATAAATATACATACATACACTTGGATATACACGAAGAAAACATTTTTTAATAAATGGTCAATTATGCATGATGTGTGAACTGAGGCAATGCTACGATTTGATATGAAGCCAACAGCACTTCTGGTGAGGGTGGAACGCGGCGGGGTGCCTAATATAATATAAGGAAATCCCGTGAATGTTCTTTTGTGTCGTTTCAGCGTGGAAATTTGGTGGAAAGTGACCAGAGCGTGTTAGCATTGTAGGCGAATTGGTGTTGTGATTTCATTTTCCGTGCTGTGCCTTTCGAGCGGACAATAAGTTTATAAAAGTTAGGAAGGAATGACGGAATAGAAACGAGAAGGATGCGAAATAAAGAACCACAAGAAATTTTGATTGTGTGGCGGCGAAATTGGAAAGGTTAATCTTTGTATGGAGCAAATTACCGTGAATATCTGAATGTTATTCTTTTGAGCGCGCGCAATTTCATGACTTTTAATTGATGATAACGTTAGATGCAGCAGCAAAGCACACCTTCGGATAATATTACTGGTTTCAGAAGGTAGGTGTATACGAAAACAACCAGTAAAATTTATTTTCCGAGAAAAGTACGGCGGTAAAGGCGCCGTAAATCATTCAAAATGCTTATCTGCAAAACAGGGGATGTAAAACATTTTTCACTTGGATTCCTTTATCGGCCGCATTAAAGTTTTTCGAAATCGAAAATCGAGGAAAGTAATCATAGAGTGCACGAGTGGCGTGAAGGCTTTCCCATATCAAGAAGAGAGTATAAAGAATAGCTCGACGCTTCTTTAATGATGGTAAGCTAATAAAATCCGTAGGGAAATCAGACTCGAATAACGAGCTAATGTTGCAAACAACTCTCAATTCTACTGCACGTCCCAAACACGAGGCATGCCCCTCAACAATGCATTATATATTGAGGAAGGTGCAACCTAATCAATAACGCTCTGCAAATCTCGCTTGGAACGGACCAAATCAACCGTCGATGCTACCTACGATCCACTAAATGAAGCTCTATCCTCTATCAACACCATCACGGCCGCAATTCTTTTGTTTTAGTTCCACTATACGACTAGTTTCCCTTTTTTTTTCATTTTCTCCACATGCTACGTTGGCTGGAAATCCCCCAAAATGGTAAGTTTTACAAGCCACGCGCCCACGCCTTGTAAACTGCACGCACTTGTATTTGTATCAAAATTTGCAAGATACACTCAACTTTCTCTGCTCTCATCCAACATTTCCAATATTTGCAGTATCTCTTCGGGCTTCAGCCTCAAATATTGATAATTTAATTTATTTAGGCACTTCATTTTAAATGAAACAAGCAAAATCTCTCAAATAATCGTTTTCGCAATGGTGCTTCGGTGCTCTTCCGGACCCGGTCCAGATCAAAATAAATTAATTCCAGAACACTAATGACCGGGATAGCTTTGAACTGCATCCGAACAGATCGAGAAGGAAGGAATATTAACAGTAACCATCACTCACCGTATAGCTTTGTGGAGCACCTACAATGTTTGAATGAGTGTTGGAGTTGAACTTGAGCACTGAAATATCTACCGTTTCAAACTTATAATTGCTCCGCAACCCTTTAAAACAACACAAGCATGCCGGAGAGAGAGAGATAGAGATGGAGAGAGCTATATGTATATGTTGCCTTGTGTACACAACATATTGTGTTTTATACGAGAGCCCAGTAACACTAGCACTTAACTGCATAATATTGATCGATCTAAACGCTACGCCCTGCAAAAAATTCTCGAAAAAGAAAAATTACAAACAAGAAAAAATCGAGACCACTACACCAATCATCGTTGTTTTACTACCGGGTTATGAAATCGCCAAGCTCGTTTACTGTTGACTTGCTATTAAGCAGTGGGAATATCGGTTTTAACAAATTGGCACGTCTTCTTTGACACAATAACTTAGATGGCCCTAGCCTCAACGCCCCAACTAAACGTCTGCCATTCAATTCTGTGTATTCCAGCATTTTGTCGTCTTTTTATTTAGCTTCACCATTCAATAATATGCTCTAGTTACGTTAAGTCCATATTTTTCTAAACTTTTGTTGGTAATGAAGCACATCACATTCATTTCTACAGACATTTCCAAGTCCATGAGGGTGAGGACGAATGCTTGAATTCGTGCCGATTCTAAGATAGTAATGGACCTTTTCAGAAAAGAGAAACAGATGCGTGCGCATTCGTACCGCGTCGCTGGTGGTGTCTAGCTGTAACGGCGGCTATCGGCTAATATCTCCAAGAGAAACTCCGTTCGTTATGAAGTGAGCGGGACTACACTGCGGTCGTGTGGGGCTGTGACGTAAATCGTGCGAGAGAGACCGCCTTTATTGAAAAGGTCTATTTTATTGCGTCGAACTATTTCTTCCATCGCAGCGTACGCCACGCAATAGAATTAAGTGATGCGTGGTCCTTCCCCTTTCTCTTTAGCTGCTCCTTTCCCCCAGACGGTTTATTATTATTACTATCACAGTAATCCGGGAGAACAAGAAACTGCATGGATAGTTCGCAATTTTTATTTCAGAATCTTGCTTCTACACCCCATTCGGAGTGCTTTGTGATTTTGTTCAACAAAACTGGAGAGATGGAGCTAATGTAACCGGACCCCAATAATACAGGGTCTTTTTTTAGCAATGTCACTATTCCGGAAGCTTCTGGTAAACAAAGTACGCAACTTTTTGACAAGGGTATGGCAGCATCTTGTAGTTTACAGTTTCAAGTTTTGTTTGACACTAAAACCATGGTTGGCAGTCATCAACTTCGTGTACACGGTGCCAAGAGCCTTAAAGTTGCAAATTTTTTGTTTCTTCATTTTGAAATTCAAAATTCTCCTCCATTTCTGTACCAATTCACTTGAAACTTGTAACAAATTGAAGCCTAGAATTTGAATTTTGATACGGTGAAAGTTGTCTTCGTGCAACTTCAGGGTGATAGCCGCCGTTTCCCAAAAAAAGTCTTTAATCAGAAATGCAGCGCTCGGCGGGTGTCACAGAATTTAGAGACGTAACTTTAGTGCAGATATTTTTGATCCTCTTCTCAAGATAACGAATGTCCCTGATTACGTCTGTGAATACCCGGTCTTTGAGAATGCCTACAAAGAAAAAACAAAGCGACTTTTTAAAACTGTTTCCTTCTATGGCCAAGCACAACATTTTGTTCTGTCGCACCGTGCAGACAAAGTTGATAGCTGACAGCTGTGATTGTAGTGTTGAACAAAACTTGAAACTATAAGTTATTATAGTTATATTCATTTTACCCAAAACCGCAAGTAGATGCAAATGGAAATAGCATCATTAGAAAGAAGAACCTTTATTCTACCGGGTGTTTATAAACGTTTGTGATCGCATCACCTTTGGAATCCGCTTTCGATCACTACAATTACGCCTGTTACTGCGTTTTTCGGCACGACCCATGCCTGCCGCGATCACAGTTTCTTATAAACACCCCGTATATTAAGTGGCTGTTCACTTTGTGTTTTTTTTGTTTTTTATGTGATTTATTCATTTTTTCAAAGTTGTGTTTAAATGCATTGTTGTATTTGTTCAAGTTGCTGTATTTTTTTTATGATCATTGATAATCGAGTGAAACTAGGGAAGTTTATGGACTATGATGATTGTTTGAGAATAAGTTGAAATAACTCCTCAGTTACCTTCAAAAGAAAAGAAAAAGAAAAAAGTTGCAGGGACTGAGATTAGAAAAACAACTTTGGAAAAAAAAGTGAATCACATGAAAAACAAAAAGAAACACAAAGTGAACAGCCACTTTATATAGAAGAAAGGTTCTTCTTTCTAATGTTGCCATTCCCATTTGCATCTACTTGCGATTTTGGGTAAAATGAATTTTTCAAGAAAAGTTGCATCACTCATTATTCTTGCTATATTTTTTCAATTCTTCAGGATAATCGAGTGAAACCTGAGAAGTGCATAAGTTATGATGAGTATGAGTACTTTAAGAATAAATAACAATACTTGAAAAAAAAAATCCTCGGTGGGATTCGAACCTAGACCACCGAACACCAAGAAATGCCGGATATTTCGCCACGCTAAACTAAGCTATCGGCCCACTGTGCATCGGTACGCTTGCTGAAAGGAAAGAGCTTGGCCAGGACAGACCGGAATGGGCCGAGATATCTGGTGAAAGCCCGAATTCAAGGCTCTTTGGGCTCAGTGGAATTCTCTGAGAATAGAGAACGGGTTGCTGAAGAGAGTCTGGGAGAGTCCTGATGGGAAGAAGGAGATGGTCCAATTGGTGCTTCCCAAGAAGAGAGTGGAAGAGGTCCTGAAGGAGATGCACGATGGCGTCACTGAAGGGCACCTTGGGGTGAACAAGACGTTGGCCAAGGTGCGCGAGCGGTTCTACTGGGTGAACTGCCGGAACGACATGGAAACATGGTGTCGCCAGTGCGAGGTTTGTGCGGCCAGCAAAGGACCAAGAACTCCCAGCCGAGGGGAGCTGAAGACTTACAATGTTGGAGCGTCTTTTGAACGCATCGCGATCGATGTGGCTGGCCCGTTCCCGACAACGGAAGATGGCAACAAATACATCCTGGTTGCCATGGACTACTTCAGCAAGTGGCCGGAAGCGTACGCCCTACCCAATTTTTCTTGCATCTCTTTACTTTCATAAAACACCGAAGTGAACTAAGAGCTGCACATAAGTACTCAACACTTTCAATGCACGGATTTAGGCAAGTTTCTGATTTTTACATGACATTTTCTAAAATGAAAGATTTTTTTTCAACTATTCAAACTTTTAAATGTCCTGTAGAACCAAAAACCTCATCTAATTGAAATAAAAAACTGTACACACAATGTCAAAGACCCAATACAAGCCTTTCAGCAAAAAAAACTGAAAAAATCGAAAAAAAAATTGTTTTGTTTTTTCTCATTTCAAGTGCTTTGTGGCACCCTAAGACCTGAATTAATTTTTTTCAAATTTTCATAGGAATACTTATAAAGCTCGAATACAAGTTTTCCGCACTATTATTTTTCGATTTGGCAAATTTCGATTTTTTCGGCCCACCCTAGTGTGGGGGTGGCAGCATTCGGCAAAGTAACTGTTGCACAGTTTGAGTTGGGAGTTTCTAAATGTTTAAGGAAATATGACAATCAGTGAAAATTGTGAAAGTTGCATTTTTTGGTTTGGGGGCGGGAGCTGGAGGCGGCGACTAATCAAAAGTGGCCTATCTCTTCCCATTTTCAGTCAGCTATCTATATAGCGGAACAATTAGATCGCTATGTCTTCAGGGTTATGTTTTACATTTATCTCTTGCTTTGGGGGCGGCGTGTGGGAGCGGCAGAGTTTGGCAAAGAAATTCTTCCAGTTAGAGTTGGGAGTTTCTGAATGTTTGAGGTAACATTAAAATGTTAATCAGTAGAAATTACTGAAAGTTGCACTTTTTTTCTTTTGGGGGTGGAAGTTGGAGGCGGCGCCATATCAAAATTAGCGTATTCTTTCCCACTTTCAGTTAGCTATCCATATAGCGAAAGAATTAGATCGTTATGTTTTCGGGTTTATGTTTTTCTCTCTTTATTCATCTCTCACTTTGAGGGCAGCGTGTGGGGGCGGCAGCATTCGGCAAAGTAACTGTTGCACAGTTTGAGTTGGGAGTTTCTAAATGTAAGGGAAATGACAATCAGTGAAAATTGTGAAAGTTGCATTTTTTTGGTTTGAAGGTGGCAGCTGGAGGCGGCGGCTAATTAAAAGTGGCCTATCTTTTTCCAATTTCAGTCAGCTATCAATATAGCGGAAGAATTAGATCGCTATGTCTTCAGGTTCATGTGTTACACTTATCTCTCACTTTGGGGGCGGCGTGTGGGAGCGGCGGAGTTTGGCAAAGAAATTCTTGCACAGTTTGAGTCAAGAGTTTCTAAATGTTCGAGGTAACATTATCAGCTGAATCAGTGAAAATTGTTGAAAGTTGCACTTTTTTATTTTGGGGGCGGAAGCTGGAGGCGGCGCCATATCAAAAGTAGCCTATCCTTTCCCATTTTTAGTCAGCTATTTATATACCGAAAGAATCAGATCGCTATGTCTTCGGGTTTATGTTTTCAATTTTAAAGTGATTGGGGGCGGTTTTTAGCAGTTTTTTCATGTCGGCGGCGCATATTGAAGACGGAATGTTTCTTGGCTTTTTCTCTATGTTGGCGGCGCAATATAGACATCCAATATAGCCTAGCCCTCCTTTAGGAGTAGCAGCTATGTAACAGCGAAAAAATTAGAAAGCTAGGTCGTCTAGTTTGGGAGGAGTTCGAGGAACGGACGGACGGACAAAGCGGTTGCAATAGCGATTTTCATCAAGATGGAAAATGCGCTAAAAATTAGGGCGATATAGGCGAAACTTGAAAAATCCTAACATTTCAGTGAAGTTGGGTGGGGCCATTGAAATTGAAAGAGGGACAATCCCGTCTACATCGTGACGTCTGGCAACCTTACCCCCTTTACCCTACAAGTAAAACAAGGCTTTTTAGTATTATATTTTCCTATATATTTTCATTTTCATCCATAGAAAAAAATCAAAAATTATAAAAATGAAATTAGGCTTCTCCACTACTACAAGGGTTTCAGGCCTAAAATTTACTCACAAGTCAATTTTATGCTTCAAAAAAATATGAAAAAAGACAAGAAAGGTCCCTCGAGGCCCTACGGCTGGGGGCCTGCCGGGAAATGCCCGGCTGCCCGGCGGGCCAGCACGCGCCTGTCGCTGTCAGGCGTCAGACACCAAAAGACACCAAAGTAAAATCCCTGCAAAAGTCAACTCCGACTTTTACGTTCCTGTTTCTGGCGGTTGAAAGGTGAACTAAATTCCGTGCAAACGCCCTATTTTGCAATGCTACTGATGAACTAAGTGGCGCGTCGTTTGTTTTTTTTTTATGAAAGATAGGTGCAGCTAAATATATCAAACTCTTAAGTTTGTTTCATGTGATATAAAAATATCGGACAAGTTGATCTGAAGTTCAAATGGCGTGTTTGCGTAAATTGAATCAAAATGTAAACATTGGAAAAATCCATTCTACCTCTGTTATCTCGAAGTAGAAGTGCTAAATAAGAAATGTCATACGTCATGACATGATTTAAAGAATTATTGCTCCATAATCGATTTCATCGCGTTCACTTCAGGTCCAGGTGCATTACGAATACAACAACAGCCCGCCGACCGACGATGAAGCGCGCTTGAACGGACACAATTTAATCCAAATAGGGCTTGGAGTCTTGGACAAAGACCTACAATAATAATTAGTGCAGAGGTGATGGACAAAGTCTGTTATTTTTGTGATAGTTTGAGGGAGGGCGAATGTTTCCGGATGGACGTCCTCTTTTTCGGATTTTAATAGCTGTGGCCTTCGGTCATTCTGTCAATTAATAACGGCTATCTTGAGGACAATAATGCATTCGTTTAATCGTGCAATCACGACATCGATTTTCTCTCCGCGATACCGGTCGTTGGTTTCCACTTTGTTCGGCTCTCTGTTGCAATAAATGCCGTTCGGGGTAGCCGGTCTATCCCGATAATATGAGATCTTTTATCACATACTCTCTGATTCTTTCCTGAAATAACTCACATTCGTTATCTGCTCTAAAACTTTATTTTCTACCAGCAAAAAAAAAAGCGGCCCAGGTCGGGATTTTATTAGGATTTCTTTAGGACGTTTGATCCGCGCGCCGAAATCACTTCTCATGGTCAGAATAGAAAAGGTAAAAAATGAGAAAAAACCAATGCCGCCCACTAAATTGTCGAAAGATGTTATAATCATTGAGTCGTTATGTAACAATCGCAGTCATATTTCAGCCTTCCCAATTCATTTTGTTTAGAGTTACTTTCTTACAAACCACCTGCCACATAACGCCAATACGGCCAATATCAGTTGTCTATGACGAGAATTGCTCCCTGAGGCTCTCATAATTTTATAGAAGATGAGGGAGGAATCAACAACTACTGCTTCCTAATTCCTATACATACATCACTTTTCACGTCCGCGGTGGTGACTATTCAATATTTGTCCATTGCCGATCGCCCTCAGCTTCACGTCGGCAACAACAACAACAACAACAAAACGGCTAGCGCAATCGAAACCTCTTCGAAGTTTTACTGGAACTCATTTGTCAATCGCAAAGCTCGGAGCACGTGCTCAGTCACTGTTACCGTTGTCTCTACCACATAAAAACTTTGGAAATCTATGGTTCATCCAAGGTTTCAATTTTCTAAATGAATACGTACTACATATGGATATATCTGTCTCCATGGATGGATCGAATGAAAATGAAAACAAAGATTATACGTTTTTTGTTAATTGCTTACTCAACTACAACAGACCAAAAGGTATCGTAGAGTTGGGTGACACGATATCTATGTCTATCTACACTGATTGCCACAGATCTTTGGCTGCATAATTTGAAAACAAAACGGGATTACGTAGCTAATTGAGCTATGGTTGCCTATCGTGCATTTCAACCATGATACAGAACATCTCGCAGAACATGAAAGAATGTCCAATTAGGAGCACTTTCAACGTATGGGTGTCCCGAAAGTCCCAGCTTTAACCAATATCAAGAGAACTATCAACAGCACAAATTTTAAAATCTCAGCATTGAAATTATAGGTAAAAGGAGCTCGCAGCGCATAGTTTTCCAAGGGTCATTTTGTTGTGCTCGGTTTGGGCGGGTTTGAGCCGTAGGTGGTTCAGTTCCCGGCCCAAACGAAAAATATGAGTTCCTTGACTTAGTTGGAGTGCTTGATAAATGCAAGGCACGTATTGAACAAATTACACAGGCCTGTAAAATAGTTTTAAAAAATTGGTGCACCTAATTTTTTTACTTGGTCATTTTGGGTCGCTGAATCGAAAGAAGTCATTGGTATCAGTTCTAGTTTTGAGATTACAATTTTATTTTTCTGGACCAGTAAATCGCTTCTAGTATTATTATCGACTTAAATATGTTGATTTTACACAAAGGAAATTCATTTATCAGTTTTTCTGGACTAAGACGATGTGGGACCGACACATATAATATAAGGTTTGACCAATAGTCGGTCTTCCTATGGGGGTCCCACTTGCACTATGCGTGGTCTCTACATACAGATGTCCCGAAATTAATGCAACAAAATTCACAGGGAGGATTATATTACATTCACAAATATAAAATTGGAAAATAAGGCGACTTTCCTAATAAAGATACCCCCGCAAACGTAATAACGGAGATACAGGCCTTCAGAGTTGGTTTTTTAAAACAGTTTTTTTTTGTATAACTTTTGAACCGTTAAACCGATTTTATTAAAATTTGAACCAAAGTTTACTGAAACAAGTCTCTATTGAACAATAATAACGCATTTCATCGAACATTTTTAGGGGCGAAGAGAATAGGAGGTGCCCTCCTCCATTTTCCCCTATTTTTTTACTCCCTTGAATTTTTTTGGAAATGATTTCAATTTTTGAATTCTACGTGCAATTTTAAGAAAAAAGTTTCTTGTGCAAAATTTTGATTAGACGCTCAATTTTCGAGATATTTTGTGTTTGAAACTTTGGAAAACATCTCAAAATCGCCACTTTCCAGGGTCTAAGGTTCTTTTTGTCTGAAAAACTCTATGTTTCTCAGCAAAAATGGTGGTTTATCAACCTAAGACACCTGGAAGTCTCATTTCACTTCAGGAAAAGTTATGCGAAAAAAAAATTTCGAAAAAACAACTTGAAGGCCTGTATCTCCATTATTACGTTCGCGAGGGTATTTTTATTAGTCCCCTTATTTTTCAATTTTATATCTCCCTGTAAATTTTGTTGCATTAATTTCGGGAAACCTGTATAGGGGGTGTTTCAGTGATGAGATTGAGATGCTGTGGTCAATGTGGAATTTGCTCTAGAGAACCGGTGGAAAGTTACAGAATAACAATCAGAGCTATATAAGCACCGATGAGTCGAGCGAGAAGTAATCGGCGATATACCCAAGCGTGAATGATACTTGACGTGTATTTATAGTAGTACGCAGTAATAAACATAGTGTGCTTTAAACGTTCGTCTCAATTATAAAAGAACCCAAATGCGAAATCCGTAGCAGTACTTTACTTTGAACGTTTATATTACTTGAAACGTTCATATCTCTTTCTATCACTGATCACTTGATCTCTTTCTCTTTGGGAGCAGAACTCCATCAGATTACATCCTTCATATACAGGGTGGCCCAACGAAAACAGAACAGAGGGGTTTTCGGGCATTTCACCTCATTTTTTTTTAAAAAGCTCGAACAGGTCGATTTTCATATTGAGGGGGACATCTGAAACATACTTTGGCGGATTTCTATCTTTAGCCCCCTCACCCCCACCCGCCCCAACTTCGAAGTTTCAAATGATACCACCCACTTTGTGACACATCAAATTGAAGAGAATTGAATTCTCTTTCCGAAAAAATATTTCTATAATTTTCAACCCCACCCCCCTTATTCCTAAAATTGTCAGAGTTTCCGATGTAATATTTTTGATCTCTTAATTCTCTTCAGTTCAGTCAACGTCATCCTGCACAGCATCGAGGGAGACAATTTTCTGTGTAAAAAGTGCCACCCAAATTCACCCCTTCACTCCCCCACCTCAACTTCAAAATCTAAAATGACACTACCTACTTTGTGATACATCAAATCGAATGGAATTGAATTCTCTTCCTAAATAAAATATTTCCAGAATTTTCAAAAAGCCCCCTTCTCCCCTAAAATACTCCGAATGTTCAATTTATCAAGAGAGGGGTTGAAAATTTCAAAAAAATTATTTTCAGAAAGAGAAATCAATTTCCTTCCATTCGATGTATCACAAAGTAGGTGGTGTCTGTTAAGTTTTGAAATTGGGGTGGGGGAGAGGGAAGGGGTGAATTTGGGTAACACTCTCTTACACTAAAAATATTCTCCTTAGATGCTATTTAGGGTGACGCTGATTAAATTGAAGAGAATTGAGGGGTCGAGGATATAAAATGGGACGGTCAGAAAAATTTAGGAAGGTGGGGGGTGGGGTTGAGAATTTTAAAAATATTTTTTTCATAAAAAGAACTTGATCTTCTTTGATTTTATGTATGGCAAGGTAGATGGTGTCATTTGAAATTCTAAAGTTGAGGTGGGTAGGGGTGAGGGGGCTGAAGATAGAAATTTGCCAATGTATGTTTCATATGTCCCCCTCGATATAGAAATCGACCTGTCTGATCTTTTTTCGAAAAAATGATGTGAAATGGCCGAAATCCCCTCTGTTCTGTTTTCGTTGGGCCATCCTGTATTTCTAAGCAAATGATTCATTCAACGACTTCATGCAATGAAATGATTGTTATCGTCAAGAGGTTTTTTTTATAGACAATAATAATTGTCGAAATTGAATTTCTTTGAAAGAGGGGTGGTAAGATTGTGATATGAAAATTGTCAGGCCACCGCCACCGCCGCCGCCGTCAAGCAAAAAATAAGATTGGTTATTAGGTACTAGTCCTCTCGCCGGGCGTTAGAATTTTTTATTCGCTTGTTTATTTTATATACACTCCCACTGATGCGATATCCGAAGACTTTAACAAGAGATTTGGTGTCTTTAGTTGAGAAAGTTTCTGGGCAAAGTGCTAAATAAAAAGACAAAAACTAAGTTCCCAAGTTCGAAAGTGGATTTTAAGGATAGGCTGCAAGAAATTATGAACGGTGGAACCGAGACAACCTACGTGCATGGCATACACACTGCAATATTCAACACACAACTACACGTCACTCCATCCTAATAAACAAGACGCCCTTTCGCAAGTATTCGACTAGTGGCTAATTAAAGGAAGCGCCTAAACCTCACGATAATATCCCCGACAAGACATTCGCCACACATGCTCCCATGTTCGCCTCGTAAAAACACAAGCTACGGGGCTGCGGATATGATTAAAGATTAACGTCCGTGTTATGAAAATTAGGTATACCCTTCCATTCTTATGCGGAACGATATTGTTTCACGGCTGTCGCGATCAGAAAATTGCAAACAAACTTCTGAATTATTAATAATTGATACTGATGCATAGCTGACGGGGGCCATTTGCTCCCACCATCAATAATTTGAATGATTTATCACGCGGATTCTGCATTATTGTCATTTCAACAATATTTAGCGGAAGCAGCGGTTTGCGGTTTACTAGGCTACCCCCCCCCCCCCAGTCAGAGGCCCCCTAGTTTATTATTTCCACGATTACATTGAAATGCATGACAATCGATGCATTTTTATTTATTCACATCAGAGCGGTCTATTTATTTAACAAGTCTATGGAAATTAAACCAGCGTTTATCAAGCCACTCACTTCCACTTGATTTAGTTCACCCGCGCATTTTTCCACAAGAAACATCGGAATCTTCTCATGGCGACAACAAGACAGACAACAAAAGGCCCAGGAGCAGAAATACAAGCCTTCCAAGACTTGATTAGATCAGCTAGCGCGTGGTGCCAATAATTTGAAATTGAGATCGCGCGGGAATAAATCGAAAAGTTATTTTTATTCGGCGACATCTCGTGTTGTCACACGACTCCAGACACCGGAACTAGCAATGTTAATTAATTAGTTTGAGGTTCTAAATAGATTGCGCGGCTTAAAGTGACTGTTATTAAATTTTAATTACAATAACGGCAGTGTTTAATCTCAACGGGACCATCATAGTGTTACCCTGGAGGAAATGAAATATTTCGCGATTGTAAATATTGAAATACTATTTTGTGGTGCCTTTCACGCTCACCTACCTACTCAAAAATATTATTCATCTTACCTCTTGGTTTAACTCATAACTTGGCAATGCAAATGCCTTTTTTACATACATATTCTTAGGATCTATCTGAACAATAATTCTGTCCATCGCCGCAAGCGTAATTTTGGTTCAGATCCTGTATACTAGTACCTATACTGGCAAAATAGAAAATAAATTAGAAAGATTTATCTTTTGAACCGAGAAAGAAAGAGTTATGAAGGCAAGTCAAAATGATGCGCAAATTTTACATGATGAGGTGCATCAAACAAATCTGAAATAGTTCTAGCCGTTTTCGAGATAAAAAAAAACTGAAAAAACGTTGTCAAACGAAAATGTTGGAAAATAAACCATTACGAACCATCGGCCCGCGGTGCGCTCTGCAGCTACCTTGGCTCTTGTCTGTAATGAACCTCTTTCCGTCTCGGTATGTAATGTACTATTACTCACAACTATTATGGTAATTGATTCATTACATACTATGTAAGAGGGCGGGAAGTCACTCATTACCTACTCCGCGGGAAAAAGAAGAAATGGTTGCTTCGGAAGATACATTCCAGAATAATGCATTCAACCAAACAATGAGTAAGTAAATCCGTGTTCCTTATGAGCCAAGTTTCAGAAAAATTGATTTGCCAATTGGAAGCTATGGCAAAAAAATATTTTCTAATCTGCTGAGGGCTAGGAGCCCCCAGGCTCCGCCAGAACCAAAAGTTGGTCTACGATGACTGAAGACTGACTAAATACCCTGTTGGTGATTACAGAAGAGGCAGATAGGTGTAAAATTAGGTTTTTAGAATAGAAACGTAGAAAAGAGTTCAATTTATACTATTAAAACCAAGTGGTTGTCATGATCGTTTTTCTTTGAAAAACGCTTATGAATCAACTACATATAGGAAGTTCGAGTAAAGTCATAAAGAGAATTAGGGGCGTACCCACGGGGGAGGGATGAAGGGTATAAATCCCCCCCTAAGGCTTCGACCAATATCCCCTGACGAATTATGATTTGATTGATTGCTTGATACCTACTTGACAGGTATCATTCTGTTTCAAAAACAGAATTTAGGTTATGTTTTTTGAATAGTTTTGCACTTTTGAGTTTTGCCTGAGCCTCGAAGGGAAGAGAACAAAATGAATTAGGGAGGCTCTCCTTTTTTCTGCTTATTATTGTCAATATTATTATTACTATTATGCCCGAAAATTTTCGCCTGCGGCGCTAGAGTTTAGTGGCTGCGGTCGTCCAGTACAGAGACGATCTTTTAAAAATACACAAAACCTCCTCGACCCCCCTCTCTTGTCCATAAATCTGGGTACGCCACTGGAGAGAAGCATGGGGCTCATTTTGATTGTAGCCCTTACCTTAAGGGCGCCTGGTCGGTGAACCGTACCCCCTGTTCGAAAATGCTGGAGCCGCCAGTGATACTGATTTGTAGCAGTCCCAGGGAAGAGGACTTTTGACATGTTGAAAAGGGGACTGAAAACTTGCCATGATAAAAAAAACATTTTTGTTTAAATTAATCCCAGCAAAAACTCTATTTCCAATAATATAAGTACTACTCGTACTAGACCTGGCTTTCCACATCTGCACACCGGCCAATTTTTCCTGGGTATTGTATCTAATTCAAGATATATTAGAATTACAATTACAATAATTGAGCTTCTCAAAGCCGATTATGCGGTACCTACCTATTGACTAGGCGTTCGTTAAAGCTATCTGTGCCGCGAAATATGGAATAACAAGCAACTCATCCAGAAGCAACCCTATGTACAGGGTGTTTCCAAAATGGTGATATAAACTTCTAGGGGAGATTCCCCATAAAAAATGGACCAGAAAAAAATATACCTTGATGTCCTAAAATGCTCCGTTGAAAAGTTAAGGATGTTGGAGTTGACTTTTTAAAACTGATTTTTTGACGTAAGTTTTGAACCGTTTAACCGATTTTGTTCACAAAGTTAACTGAAATAAGTCTCTATCGAATAGTAGTAAAGTGTTGAGAAAAATAGTTCAGAGGCGTAGATAATGGGGGTGTCCTTATATTCCCCCCCCCCTACTTTTTACATCCCTAGCTATTTTTCGGAATTGTTCTAATTTTTGGTTTCTACGTTTAATTTAGAGAAAAAAATTACTCTTGCAAAATTTTGATCAGAGGCTTCGTTTTTGAGATATCTGGGTTTGAAACTTGAAAAAACATCTCGAAATCGCCACTTTCAAAGGCCTAAAAATTAGAATCCAAAAAAACTCATGATTTCTCAGCAGAAATAGGTTCTCTAATCAAAATTTTGCAGGAGTAACTTTTTTCTAAATTGGACGTAGAATCCAAAAATTGGAACAATTTGGGAATATAGCTGGGAGGGCAAACAATAGGGGGGGGGTGAAGACACCTCCCAATATCCAAGCCCCTGATTTTTTTTCTCAACACGTTGCTTTTATTCGTTGACCATTGACCTATTCTGGTTGACTTTATTCCAAATTTGAACAAAATCAGTTGAACGGTTCAAAAGTGATGTCAAAAAATCGATTTTGAAAAGTCAACTTGTCAACTTGAATACCCTGTATCTTTTCAACGGAGCATTTTAGGACAACGAAGTTATATTTATTCCTGGTCCATTTTCGATGGGGAATCTCCCCTAGAAGTTTGTATCACCATTTTGGAAACACCCTGTATAATACCTAATTAAATAATAATATGTAATTATTTGATAAGATAGGTAGGTACATAATGGCTCTTCAGTTTCGACTGTCGTCGTTTTTCAAATCTTATGTACCATTTAGTTTGTTTTTCATCGAATATTTATTGTGTTAGGCAGGCACTCAGGCAAGTTTTAGTTTTAGTCTTAGTCGTAAGCGCAGCTATGCTCATTGGCTGTCATGAACCAGCCTCCTCAGATCAGCCAATAAGCAATGCTGCGCTTACGACTAAAATTAAAACTTGCGGCTAAATAAGCTGACTGAACGCACCTTAAGAGCAATAATTGCAACCCTTAGTTTAGCCCAGGGGGGAGGGGGGGGCTTGCACCCTTGCGCCCCTCTCTGGATCCGCCATTGCCGACAGGGTGAGACAACCGGTATGCGCTGCGACTGGATTTATCTAAACAGGTCAGCAATTGAAGTGGGCCACCCAAAAATTTTGTTCCTTTTCAAATATGAATATCAGCGGAAAGTAGCAACCGACTTTAAGACGGTTCACGATGTCTGATAGAATGATCCTTTGTTTACGATGTGTGATGTCAGTTTTTTCTATTGTCAGCAATGTACATGATATACAGGGTGAGAACGGAAGATGTACCGAAATGGTCAATTTTGTATCATGTGCAACTATTGTAAAAATGATATCAGACTTTCTGTGGCTTCATATTTGGAAAGCTCGAATCAATGTCTCGGAACGGTTTTTCAAGTTCCCGTCTACCTCTCCCAATTACAGGGTGATTCGAAAGAAAATTTATTTGGTTTTGCACTGATAATGGGTTTCCTTGTTATCCGATTTTCAAAATATGAACAGCGAATTCAAGCTTATTCTTCGGGAAATGGAGTCTGAAAGTCAGAATCGACTCAAAACAAACATTCGAAACAATGGACTTCACCAAAGGTAACCCAAATATGAAGTAGGCTCGGGATCTGTTTTGGATGAAAGTTTTTGACAAAAACAACCGCTTTTCAAACAAACCGTTCACTCGAACATTCGACGTACTTTTCGCTTGTATCCTCTCCGTAATCATGCGGTTGTAAATTCGGTTTTATCACCGACCATTCTTGATTGATACAAGCGAAAACTACGTCGAAATGTTCGGAGTGAACCGTTCGTTTGAAAAGCGGTTGATTTTGTCATACATTTTTCATCCAAACCAGATCCTGAGTGTACCTACTTCATATTTGGGTTACCTTTGGTAAAGTCCATTGTTTCGAATGTTTTCTTGAGTCGATTATGATTGTCAGGCTCCATCTCCCAAAGAATAAGCTTAAATTCGCCGTCCATATTTTGAAAATTGGATAACAAGGAATCCCATTATCAGTGCAAAACCAAATAAATTTTCGGATCATCCTGTAATTGGAAAAGATAGACGGGAATTTAAGAAACCGTTCCGAAACAATGAGTCGAGCTTTCTAAATATGAAGTCACGAAAAGTCTGGTATCATTTTTACAATAGTTACACATGATTTAAACTTACCATTTCCGACAGCTTCCGTTTTCACCCTGTATATCATGTATATTGCCGGCAATAGAAAGAACTGACATCAAACATCGTAGGGGAAGGATCACTCCATTAGACGTTGTAAACCGTCTTGAAATCGGGTGCGTCTTTCCGCTGATATTTATACAGGGTGTTTCAGAGATGGTAGCAAAAAATTCAACTGTGGGTAGATCTTGTCAAAATATGACGAAAACCTATATGCCATTTCGCAAAGTTCGGCCTAGTGACGAAGATACAGCCCTCCAAAGTTCACTTTTTTCGGATTTCAAAAATTTGTAACTCAGGAACGTTCAGACAAATTTAGCTTCAATTCAGCAAAAGCTGGTTTGTCATAATGATCTATCAACTTGCCAAATTTGGAAAGAATCCAACCAGTGGTTCAGGAGTTATGAGGGTCAATAATTTAGAAGCATCCAAAGAAAAGTTGACTTGAGGTGACCCCTCATAACTTCTACGCCACTGATTGGATTCTTTCCAAATTTGGCAGGTTGATAGATAATTATGACAAACCAGCTTATGCTGAATTAAAGCTGAATTTGTCGAAACGTTCCTGAGTTGAAAATTTTTAAAAACCGATAAAAGTGAACTTTGGAAGGTTGTATCTTCGTCATTAGGCCGAACTTTGCAAAATGGTATATAGGTTTTCGTCATATTTTGATGAGATCTACCCACAGTTGAATTTTTTGCTATCATTCCTGAAACACCTTGTATTTGAAAATGAATAAAAATTTTGGGTGGCCCACTTCAATTGCTGACCTGTTTAGTTGTCTTTGTCATCATCACGCTTTTACCAATAAAGCGTGTAAAAGACATGATAGTCCATGCTGTTTCTTCTCAACACAGTGACACATGACAGTAACGTTGCGCATAACTCGAAAATAAATTCGTGACGTAAGGTGCATCTTTTAAGAATAGGTCCCTTCGTTTCGGTTTTTTTGAGTGCGCATGTCTGGCGCGACTTAGTTTCGTACACCGATATTGAAAATTAACACTAAAAAATATTGTAGTGCACCTAAAATTCCACAAAAAATTTGGTTGAATGTTGAATACCATTTTTTACATTCAAATGAAATGTTTCATTGAAATTAAGTTCAATGATCATTTGTGGAAATTCAGGAACAACGAAAATGACAACAGCGCTCCAAACAACAGGACATCGGCGCCAACTGTCAGTTGTGACAATTATAATCACACTTCTCGTTTATACCTGACCTACATTTCATTTGCTCATGTTTTGACGAAACAACACAACTTGCTGAAAATGGCTGTACCGAGAAGGAAGTTGAAAGAAGCTACGAAGAGATGCATTTACGGTATGTGTAAAAGTGACAGCCAGGAACCAGTAGTTGGTCAGGCGGCTAAACAGAGCATGCAGCGTTGCCATTCAACTGACAGGTGTACGAAAGTTTTCAAAATTTGGAGCTTTCAAGCCTGCGCACCTGCCCAAACGAAGTAGCCTATTGAACTGTATGTACATCATCTTGAACAACCACATTATTTGGCTGGGGTCATGACGCTCGTGCGCCTTTGTGCCAACTCGCTTGTTGTGTATGGTTGTTTTCAAATCGGAGCTGGAAAAGTTGCTGTTTCCCTGTTTTTTTGTGTTTTTCGTGAAAATAAACAAAGTAATGATAAGTTGTGCTGCCTGTGGGTGTTCCAAAACCAAAAAAAAAAAAACAGCGAACGTTACTTTTCCATTCTCAAGTATTTTATTTGAATATAATTTAAATTAGGGTTAGAAATTCAAACACGCCACCGAGACCTCTGAACGGAAATGACTGGCCCCGGCCCCGCCCGCTCTTCTGCGCATGTTCAACTGTCAAACATCCGCCATTTGCAACAACCACAAAAAAAAAAAACGATTCAATGGAGATTGTCTTTTTTGGATATGATGTCGATTTTTGTAGTTGAAAAATCCGATACCTACATATTCCTTATACATAAACCACGGTTGAGAAAACCCTTATAGCTGATTAGCTGAGTACCCAGATTGATACCCGAAGCGTAACTGAAAGCTGAGTCGCCTCTACGCGGTACGCGGCTCGGGATTTCAACGGTGCTCACGCTGTGTAATAAATAGCTAGGTATATAATATAGGGTGGGTTTAAATAATGTCACTTTTTCAGTGGCTTCTGACAGACGAATTACACATTTTTAAACAGGGACATGGCAGCACTTTATAGTTTATAGTTTCAAGTTTTCTTTGACACCATAATCATGGTGTTCAGTCATCAAGTTTGCGTGCACGGTGCCACAAATCTTCAAAGTTGTAAACTTTTTGATTCTTTATTTTGAAATTCAAACTTCCCATCTATTTTGGAATTCATAACAAATTGAAGCCTTGAATTTGAATTTTGATAAAGCCAAGGTAGTGTCCTCCAATTCCTTCCATGGTGATGGTCACCATTTGCCAAGAGAGTCTCTAATTAGAAATGAAGTTCTCATCGGGTGTCGCAGAATCTCGGGACGTAACTTCAGTGCAGACATTTGTTATTCTCTCCTTGAGATAATCGTTGACCCTGATTATGTCTGTGAATGCCTGGTCTTTGAAATGAAAATACCTCCATAAAAAAAAAACCGAAGCGACTTGTCAGCACTGTTTTTCTCCATGCTATGGTCAAGCACAACTTTTTGTTCAGTGGCACCATGCAGACTAAGTTGATGACTGACAACAAAGTTGTAGTGTCGAAAAAAACTCGAAACTGTAAGCTATAAGATGCTGTCATGCCCCCTTATGATAAGCTGAGTAGTTTGTCTGCCAGAACCAGAAGCCATTTAATTTGGGACATGACAAAAAAAAAACACAAACCCTGTATGCTATTCAAGTGTGGTTTGTTTACACATAGACTTTTTTCTACTGGAAAATCCACATCGCGATCAAAAAACGGAAACAGGTATTGTATTAATTAATGATGTAGTTCACGGCTAGTAGTAGAAATTCAATGATTATCGAGCGCTCTG
Source organism: Anaspis maculata (assembly GCA_949128115.1). Taxonomy (NCBI): domain Eukaryota; kingdom Metazoa; phylum Arthropoda; class Insecta; order Coleoptera; family Scraptiidae; genus Anaspis; species Anaspis maculata. The sequence continues at coordinate 3,160,622 of OX421968.1, forward strand.
TGTGAATAAACATGAAAATATTAAGTAAAACACATTTTTCTTGTTTCAGGTAAGCCTCGGATGTGGTGGCGGCCGTTTCTCGCGCGCCGTCCTGGAAGATCTCGTCGTAAATCGTTGCGAGAGAAAATGTAACTAGAGGCCTCGTAATACGGTTTGTTTGATGGTGTCTTCTGGAATCGGATTTTTTTCTGTGTACAACTTATTCAAAGTTCTTTTGATATCACATGAAATATTTTTCACACAACAAATAACGCCCCGCAAAAGTGTTATTTATGGCCCGGCTGATGGATTTGTTAGCATCACACACACGAAATACATTTCGCTCTGCACCATTCAAAACAGACAATGGAATATTAACGCTGGAATCAATATTTCCACACAATTTACCTTTGGTTTTGTATTATAAGCCGGTGAATTTATAGCAAGTACTTACGTATTATAATGATGGAAAATACCCACCCTACTTGCCTATACTTACACCCTCCGAGCTGAAGAACGAGTGAAAACAATGAACTCGCCAAGAGTCGCGGGGCGATAATTATAATATTAAGCCCATCAACAATAAATTTAGAAACGAAGACATCATACCAGATGCATATGGCATTTCAAATAAGAAATGAGAAATACAGGTAGTTATACTAATACTATTTGGCAGGGGCGGACTGGCCAAGGCCGCTAGGCCGCAATCCCGGCCTAGATTTTTGGCGAAGGGCCCCCAAAGCTTCGGTCGATTAGGGGCCCCCGTTGACCAAAAGTAGGTAATTGAGTTAAAAGAGCACAAAAAAATTACACGAAAACAAAGTGAGCCCCGAGGCTCCCTTCCTGCTATTTTTTCTTCAATAAAGGGCAGTGATATTATAGCGCAATAGATAGATGCAGTTCAGCAGTAAGAATTCACAGTTTGTGACAATGAATATATACAGGATGTCTGTTTTTTGAGGCTAAGCATGGGTATCTCGCTTATCTTGAGAGATACAAAGTCGGCTAAATTAGGAAAAAGTTGCGCATTTTCATGACGATTATTGATCCAAAAAGAAATTTGACGTATCGATTTTAGTTTTTGAGATATCGTGAAGAAACAGGAATTCGAATTTTTGTTTTAATTTTTTATTAAAAAAACGGTTGAAGGTGGCCTTTTCTAATCCAGACATTGTCAGAGCACTCGTTCAAGGGGAATTCAAAGCTGCCAAAATCTTTATTCTAGCTTTCAAAGCAACCGAGATACGACATTCAACTTTTTTCTCTAATGAACGCCATATTGGATTTTGATATTTTTGATAACGGCATTCTTTTCTGGTTACAACGATGTGCCACATGTCACTGTTGAATAAATGTTTAACATTTACGTTTTTTTCATTGTCATTGATTTTCATTTTTCATTTTCAGTTTCATTTTTCATTGATTTTCTTTCCAAAGCACTCTTTGAAAAATAAAAAAAATAAAATTTTGCGCAAAAGCATGAATTCAACAGTGGCATGTGACACATCGTTGTAACCAGAAAAAAATATTGCATTCAAAAATGTCAAAATCCAATATGGCGCCCATAAGAGAAAAAAAGTTGAATGTCATATCTCGGTTGTTGTGAAAGCTAGAATGAAGATTTTTGCAACATTGAATTCCCCTTGGAAAAGTGCCTCCACAATGTCTTAATTAGAAAAGGCTACCTTCAACCGTTTTTCAAATAAAAAATTGAAACAAAAATTACAAATTTCTGTTTTTTCTCAATATCTTGAAAACTAAAACTGACAAGTCAAATATCTTTTTGGATCCTTGATCGTCATGAAAATTCGCAACTTTTTTCTAATTTGACAGACTCTGTATCTCTAAAGATAAGCGAGATACCCATGTTTAGCCTCGAAAAACGGACAGCCTGTATAGTTACAGTAGGTAGTTGCGCTTTTTTTTATCAGACCACCAGGTAGGTAGGTTTTACCAGGTAGTTACAAATACTTTTACCCATAATAATAATTTTAATTTAAAATTAAAAAAAAAGTTTTAGCCTGTGACCCCCCCCCTCAGCGTCACAGGGGGGCCCCCAAATCACACCAGCGGCCTAACTTCTATAACCCCAGTCCGCCCCTGCTATCTGGTATCCAAACTACCGGGGGGAACATTTTATTCCTAGAGAATGAATAATTTTGGTTTATGTTTATGTTATCCAGATATTAATAGCACGCACATTCATTATTGTACTTTAAATAATTGATTTTGTAGGTTTCGCCGTTTACCGTTCTTACTACTAAATGGGACCCAAATTACCACGAACAATAGATCTGAAACCCGTCAAGCAGCATACGAGTAACTGCAAGAAATTTAAAGAAATCATGACTGGCGGTCTTCGGATCTGATGAAATTTCAATTATTTTCACTGTCGTTCCTATTAAGGTGACCTTTGCAGTGGATTGTGCAAATGCCTCATTGTGTGATGTTAGAAATAATGTTATAGTGCGATGAAAAATGAAAATAAGGTAAACAAAAATGTATTACAAGCGTCGGACCGGATCATCATCGAACAAATCGGGCGCTTTTTGCGTTTATTATTACTGTGTAGCTAAAAATTTCCGTCATGTCATAATTAAGCACCATCGTTAATTAAAGTGCCGCTCCGTACAAAAGCAATCCGGTATTATAAAACAAGGGTAGCACTTGAGCATTTACCCGTAGGACACCAATTAAAAATTAATTAAGACTTGAAGAGGGCATCGACTAACCCACAGACTTCACTTTGACAAACATGCACAATTGCTTCATTTTTATTGCTCTATTGCTGCGATAAAACAGAGATGTTGCAACATCTCTATTTGACAGAGCGCGAATTATTATTTAAAACTAATTTTCACTCAATCGTGTTTTTTTTTAGGTTTTCGACCCCACGTTTCCATTTTTTAGTACACTTTCCAAAGGGTGCTTCGCCGCTCCATCACATCAGATGCTAATATTATTATTGCACACTAACTACATACATACATCGCGAGACAAAAGCAAATAACTCCCGGCAAAATTTATCATCAACCTTTTATGAATAGGAACCGACCAAAGCGCGCTGTACGAAACGGTTTTCGTCATATTTAAGCCAGTAAACCAGAAATTAAAACCTACTTCTATTATTAAAACTAGGGAAGCTGGAAGATCTATCGAGGAAAGTTTGAAATTTATTTAGAGCTTTCGCTGAAACTGAAGCCTGATGATAGATGAAAGCTCAAGATTTACATGCTACGTTATTTTTTCAACATGCATCATAAAAATCGCGGGCTCTGCGATGATAAAAATACAAAATCACAGCGGTTTAATCTAACCGTGAAAATGACGCTACGTTAACGTTCTAAATCAAATTGTTTCTGATTATATGCCAGGTGAGTACTAGGTTAAAACTCATAAAAATTAACTTTTTGTGACTCATCGCGTCATCATCGCTATAATATAAAACGCAGAAGCAAGTAGAAAACTTAAAAATTGATTTGGAGTGAGTGTTTAATTTTTAGAATTGAAAATACCACTGGTGGCGTTTATACGATACGGGTCTGTGTTGTGTACCATTAAGCTTGGTTCCCAGTTGCGAATATTCGGACAGAAAATGCGATTTTGTATGTCAAATTTTGAATTGGAGGGCCTCTGATTGGCCAATATGACGACTTTGACGTAAAATTTCGCATTTTCTGTCCGATTATTCGCATCTGGGAATCCAGCTTTCAAGTGACGACATTCGACAGTTACTGTACGAGTGCGAGTATAATACTCAGGATCGTTGATTGCGTCATGCGAGATTTATCCAACCAAATCGAGTGTTAACCGTGTGATAACCGATCAATTTTCCCAAAAGCGGGAACAATCCCACAAATATACTTGCTTTGTTGCCTTGCCCACTTGTTTCTCATGTCAAAGACAACAATAATAATAATTATTGAAACTATGACTCTTCTTTCTAGATTTAAAAAAAAAACAGATGAACCAATAGATGTTTTTCTTCTTATCGGCTTCAGCCTGCGACATGAGTTTTGCCCGTTTATTGATCAGTTCAAATGCATGAAGTAACATTTCGGACAACACAAGACTCAGAAGAGTTTTCACCGGGAATCGAGCCCAGAACTTCCGCACTACAAGCAGGCGCAGCCATATTACGGCCTGTCTCACAGAACCGTCTTCCTCTTGATCTTTCTTGAATGGACCTTTTCAGAAAAGAGAGACAGAGTCGTGCGCGTTCGTTCCGCGCAGCTGGTGGTGCCTAGCTTTAACAGCGCCTAATATCTCCAAGGGAAACTCCGTTCGTTATGATGTGCGCAGCACCACACTGCGGTCATGTGGGGCTGTGACGTAAATCGTGCGAGGGAGAACGCCTTTATTGAAAAGGTCCATCTTTTCTTTCCCACAATTCTCTCGTTCCGTTCCGTCTATTATATTTCAACAGCATCAGAAAGCTTTCATTCGTTCTCTATTCGCTCTTTTTATCGGCCAAGTTTTCCAGGCGTACCACATAGGGGTATTTATCAAAAAAACTGGCCAAAAGTCGAAAAATGAAATAAAATTTTAGGTCAGAATGGACATTTTTTGCATGCAGTATAACATCCTACTAAACTGCTCAACATTTGAAATGTCGGTATCGAAAATTTTGCCCTTATTCAAAATGGTATAACTTTGGATTGTCTCAAACCGATTCCGATTTTGTTTTCACAGTTGTTAAGATACATTTTCCAGCAATCTACTCGGTTGGCGAGATTTTTTGACTTATTCCAATTACATTCGTTACAGGGTGGAATGTAAAGCATTGAAAAATTGTGCTTAGTTCAATAAATCCCCATTTTTGTGAACAATTTTTTTTCGAATTCTAACGATATACCGTCCGTTTTTTTTTCTAGGCCCCAGCTTGTAGCGCCTTTATTATGGGTTTCACACCCAACATATTATATATATTTGAAATCAGGAGAACAAAATCTTTCGATTGATGGTATGTCAAATTATTTTTGACAGATGTCATTTTTTGACAATTGACAGAATAGTACTTGTGACACACCATTTTAAAGCCCATAAAATTCTTAGGAGAATTGTGTTTGCATTTCTAGAATAGGATGTCTTTTACAGCTTCTGGAGGTCTTTGAACAGGAAAAATTGTTAAAATTCAGACATACCTACTCAATGATTAATAGGTATTTTTAATATCAACTGATGATAATATTTTGATTTTAAATCGTCCAAATTAGCGGGAAATTCTATAAACACTTTATCTTTCAGATAGGCTCTTAAAAAAATCGAGGGGGTCACACCTGGCCACCTCGGATACTATCGCGTTGGGCTGGCAGTTCCAATTCACCGGTCGTCGAATCTTTCATTCAAGGAACAAGGAGATGGCCATTTCGAGTAACTTCTTCAAGACATTTTTCGTTTTAATGTGATTATTTATTGATTATTATCATTAGTTAATGTTAAAAATACCTGTTTTATCTACTTACGTACTTATTGTATATTTCTGAATTCCAACAATTTTTCCTATTTGAAGACCTCTAGAAGCTGTGAAAGACATCCTATTCGAAAAATGAAAACACAGTTTTTCTCAGAATTTTATGGGCTTTGAAATGATATATCACAAGTACTATTCTGTCAATTGCCAAAAAACGACAACTGTCAAAAAAAAATTGACATACCATCAATCGAAAGATTTTGCTCTTCTGATTTCAAAAATATATAATATGTTGAGTGTGAAACCCATAATAAAGGCGCTACGCGCTGGGGCTTAGAAAAAGAAACGGACGGTATAATCATGAAGCGTGATGTTCCATCTCGAAACGGTTCTTGAATTTTCCAGATTATCATTGTTGAACTTCTGATCTGGAAAATTCAAAAACAGTTTTGAGACAAGACATCAGGCTTCATGATTATAGCGTTAGAATTTGTAAAAAAAATTGTTCAGAAAAACGGGGATCTATTGAACTAAGTACAATTTTGCAATGCTTTACATTCCACCCTTCAACGAATGTGATTGAAACGAATTGAAAATTCTCGCCAACGGAGTAGACTGCTGAAAGATGTATCTAAGCAACCGTGAAAACAAAATCGGAATCGGTTGAGACCATTTTGAAAAAAAGGGCAAAATTTCCGATACCGACATTTCAAATGTTGAGCAGTTTATATCATGCCTTGTTATCTTTCAACATTTTATTGATTCTGGTAGCCGCGACATCCTTCGAAATCCAGCCACTGTTAGCTAGTGCGCCTTTTGCTCTTATTGTTACTTTTTGTCACCGGTTTTTCAAAGTTGTTTGTAGGTTTATGTAAAGTGAAGCATAGCGATTCATATTGGCTTCACAAATAGAAAGTTAGTATTTACTTATGATCCAATGTAGTATATTACCCTTAGGACTTTTTTCACTTTTGTTTCAAGTATTTGAACATGGCTCATCAAATATTCCATTATTATTTCTTTTTTTCGAAAAAAATATATGATCCCACATTGTCCATACGAGTCAGTTTCTTTTCCAAATATTTGTTATCGAGCATATGTTGTTCGTTTGTAGCCCTACATTTTGATGGCTGCCATTTTTCTTACCCACTTCACCCATTCTTATTGTCTACTTCTGCTGCTTTCGTTTCTTCGTTCGAAATTTTAAAAAAAAAAATGTTTTTAAAAAGTACTTTGGGGAAAGCTTCGAAACAGAAAATTAACTAGGAACACAGAAAACCTCTCTAGGAAATGAAATGGATAAATTATATTCGTAATTGTATCCGTTTGAAACTTAATCCAATATGCATAGGTCGCAGTCGATTTTAAATTTAGTCAAGCTCTATGCCATCGCTGTTTCGAAAATACAGCACTGCGACCGATAAAAAAAAAATCAGACCAGACCGCACCAGGGCTGCGCGTATAAAGTGCACTAACTGGAGTTAACTCCCTGGGCGACAATTAAAATCCGATAAACTGTTAAAAGCGCCGGCATAATCGAAGTTATTTTGCAGTAAATCCCCTAAAAACTTACAAACGTTGCGATATTCCGACAAGTTCGGTTCGGTATAATTCAATTCCTTTATATGCATACTTTTTTTCCATATTCTGGTTGGTGCCAACCATGCACAACTCCGATTATACTGCGCAATGGCATTATATTCCCTCAAATCCAGCAAAATGTAAATTTTGGTTGACACTAAGCCATATTTTACTTGACTTTGTTGATACGGTGATAAATCACTGTTCATATACGAATACATGTCTATACATATTTATTTCGTCTGCAATGTTTTATTTTTCCGCACGGTGACAAGCAAAGTCTTGCTTGGATCCTAGGGAACAACGGTTGTTGCCTACAAAAATGAAAATCCTCGTGCGAGGCGAACAAGTCAACGCGAATTTGCATATAAAAAATAATTTTAAGAAGTTCTTTTAGGCGCGCAACCCTAGTATAATTATCTCATCACTATCCAAAATGAACGACAAACACAAGAAGAAAAAGCTGGGTAGGTACACTGCTCTATTTGTGGAAATCGTCAAAAATGAGACCTTTTTTTTAACAAACTCATACCTACCCGTTTTTCTTGTCACTGCGCTATTTGAAACGTCACATCTTCCAAATTTTTGATAAAATAAGCTATTAGTTTTAACCGCGTCACTCAACTTTCAACTTGTGCTCCAAATTATTATAAAATTCACAGCTAGTGAGGTGCCATGACTCACTCAACTGCCAAGATTAAAGGCTTCATCACGGTTGCGGTTTCTCTATCGCTCGAACCAGAGCTTGAAATTTGCCATGCCACACATCTGGATAAATCTATTGGCGTGTAATTTCAATTAAAGACTTTGAAGGTCTCTACATGCTGTCGACGATCTGTAAATATCATGGGTAAATATATAGTGGATACCTCCCAACAACTCTGTCCCCTGTGAAATTATACGAATAGGTACGTCAATTTCGCCTGAGAAACCAGTCGGGAGATAAGACGATTATCTTGCATGTACGGGGAATTGCAACCAGTAGTGTGTTATATAAATTGTATAAAAGTAGGCATCGCGCACGAATTCAAGAAGGAGAGGAGGAGCTGAAGGAAACGGAAATCGAGTTGATAAACTCGGAAACATACGTATTATTAATAACTCTAATGTTGAGGACAACATTTTCCAGAGCGCCTCTGTTATCGGTAATCTGGCCGCTTGGCTGCATCGATACTTGGAATTTCGCTTATGTAGATAATGAACCTTCAAAGCAGCGTTTTTATTCATGCCGAAAAATAATAGCACTCGACTCCCGTCTCTGGCGATATATCTGTATCATCCGAATTGTATTCCGTCTGTATATGGCGTCTTTACACAACCGTACACACATCATGTCAGAGAATGAGGGATGAGAGGATGTTAGTAGTCATCTTCAAAAGCGCTTCATTACCAGATTGCACTTTTTATGCATTATTCGGAAATGTGGAAGTGGAACTGAGTGCTGCTCCCTTAAATTCCAGGGATTATTGTAATTGTCCCGCCGCAGCCAGGGACGACTAGGTATATCATAAGCCCACAATGGCACATTTCGAATTTCGGAATGGCGTGGTTGCACATTTATCAACATTTTCTTTCTGGTGAGAACGACATTTTCAAGTTTGAGAGTGCTTTCCACAATTGATAGTTTCCGAAATGAATTGAAGCCAGGAGTCCCAAATTTTTTCCATATTGGCGGTATTATATTATACGACCTCCACTAAAGCAAGTTGTAATTAAACGCCAGAGATTTAGTAATATGGATTATTTGAAACTTTGAATTGCGAAAAACCACTCCTAATAAGACCATTACTCCGACGATTTCCCGGCATGATATTAATGATGATGGGATGGTACCAGGATTTCGGCTTACAAAATTATAATCGTTATCTGGTCGTTATTGATTTAGGCTGGACCAGACATGGGGCATCGATTTTATATTAAATTTTACGTAGCGGAAAGCACACCGGAGCGTGATTCGACCTTTACTTTCAAATTGCACAAAGAAGAAGGCTTTTTGGCCTTAAAGAAAAGTGGAAAACGTGCTTGTAACATGTGGAAGACTATGGAAATTCAATCCGGTCTTTCTTCTGTGCGGCCAAAAATTTATCGTAAATAGACGCTCGGAGGTGCTCATCAGAATCCCATTTCAGCTATACATATCCGTGCACGGAAATCGTGTCATCATTAAGTGCATAAGCCATGTCGTCCCATATCTCAGAAAGTGTTTAGACGATTTACTGTGCACCCTTTCAATTATTGCAAACGACATTTTGTCGCAGAAGTGAAAATAGTGACAATGTGCCTGCTAATCTATAATATATGAAAGTATAAATTTACCTCTGGGAATTGCTGTCATCACAATCACAACCATCAGTCCGTAAGACGGAAGGTGCATCGAGGTGGGCGACTTAGCCTGAAACAAGAATAATAATTAACATTAGGGCTCTATTGTCAATTAAAAAAAGCATTTTTCTGACAATAAACGTGTTCATTCATCAAATTTATGTTATGTTGTTCAAAACCGCAGTTAATCGTGACTTCTATTGGGGCGCACTTGAATTATGAGGAATTATCCGCGGAATCGTTGAAAACGGAAAAATGCGCCGCAGTTTTGGAAAGTTGCCCAATGCCCAACCGATTTCTCCAAGACGACCCAATGAAGTTTAGTTGCAGCTTATTCGAAAAAGTCCATAAAACGGCGTGTTGGCAAAGTTTGAAACGCACACCTACAGCCCCATAAAAGTGACGATTATTCGCGCCGAATGTGTGCCTTTGGTGGTTGTTGAAAGGTGCCCGATCATTTGGCGTGGGGCCCGGGCTCGCATTAGACGACAGTTTTGGAATATTTCGATAATATTCAACAATGTCTGCGTTAGACTGTAGCCTGTAAGATAACGCGATGTGTGGGAGTGTGTGGTGTGTGTTATTTCGGTTGTGGGTTTTAACGACCCATTGATGAACGGTTCCAGTTTATCGGTAATGACGGCCGTTTGCGTAATCCCCTCTCAATGTTGAGTTTTCCCGCACTGGGATCTGCTGCAAAAGACAGCGGCATGTATAGTTAGTTCATTCCCGCTTAATTGGAGGGTGCCCACTTGAACTGAAAAAATAAATTTATTTAAAACAGGAACATGCCGCACGTTCGCATGCGGTTAATCGTTTAGTATGGCAATATGCAAGGGGTCGTGCTACACTACGCCGTAACAACTCAATCGTACCCAGAATTAAGCAATCGAGAGATGGAAATAACAGGTTAGCTCAAAGCGTACGTATGAAATTATAGAGGCGCCTTAAACCATTATTTTGTCAAAAGTGGTGTTATCTGATCAGGCTGCGATGGCGTCACCGCGACGCCTGATCCTGATATCCGCTCAGCTCGCTCACGTAATTTTATTCGCGTTTCTGATGTGTTCTTTTCTTGTTTTTTTTTTCACACAATTTACATATTGTAAATAAATATGTTTAACACATTTATCAAGTAACACATCAACTCCTCACCTCGGTATGGCCTCGCTTCTTCGCTCTAATGGTCTATCTAGCATCGCGCGGCGCGTCGGCAACTTTTCAATGTTATTCGGTTCGGCCGCCCCAAGAAATGCAAAATCAACAGTTCCTGGGCCATTCTATGACATGTGGATTCCACGTATGTACCTACCGTTGCGCTTTCCTTCGTCGGCAATTGACCTAAAAAAAAAACTGTTCGTCATTCCGTCACAGATTACTGTTGACGAGAATGTTTTATGACCTCAGCCTAATTAATTATTATTAGAACATGCAACAAGATGAGCCAATAGGTATTTTCGACTAACTTGCCTACCCCATCTCTCTACGTGCACCACCTATAGTAATTTCGTGTTTGGCACATTGTCTAGTCGGAAGTCCGATTTTCAAAATTTGCAATATGTAGGTACAATGCCTGTTGTATCGACTGTGATATGCTTTATGATTGTTTTAACATGTTACAGACTAGCACTCAACCTTTTTATGGTTTCGATTCTTGACCACCTGTACCTACCTGCTTATTTGTACTTGTGTATTCATGTTTGAACCTGTTTCTGCGTTATTTTTCCTGTATTTGGGTGCAAGTTTTGTTGAAAAAAAACAAACTTGTTAATTTTTTTTTCATCTATTTATTCATTTATTGTCAGCAGTTTGACAGTTTGTCAAAACTGATTATTATCACATCCGACTCCCACAGAAAGAGAACAACAAGTGAATATGCTTTCACGGGCGTGATGCCCAGTAGCGCAATTTCTCTTTGGAGGATTAGTGAACGCAAGATGTTAATTAGGGTCCTGCCGTTACTTAAGGACGGCATTTCCTAGCATAAAAAATGGCTGAAACAGACTGCGGATTAGCTGCTGAGCGAAAGAGAAAGAGATAGATTCTTGTGGCGTGAGTTTCAGCCAAATCTGAGCAGCTAAAAATGTAACAGAAAAATTAGTTATTCAAATCTGGGCTGGCAAGAAAATGAGGGACTTTTTTGCAAAAAATTTGAAAATTTTGAAAAACAAAATCGAGTTTTCCGAATTTTGAAATTTCTAAATACTTATTAATTTTCATTCTAGATTTTAGATTACTCTCCTTTTTTTCAAGTCTCTTACTCCACTGGTTCTCATGAAATTTACGTTTAAAGAAAAAACACTAGGAAATGCCGTCCTCAAACACGATTTTGCCTAGTTATTGACCTAGCAAAAAAAACAGGAAGTGGTTCCCCTTTGCTCTGCTTTTTCGATGGGAGATCCCGACTGGTCACTGTACAGTGTTCACGTTCAAATTGACCTCCTCCCCTAGCCGCCTTATCCTTAAACCAATTTCAAAAATAAAAACTGATTCATGAAGGATCCAGCCTTGTTAAATAACAACATTATCTTTAATGAAAAATCGGTTGTGGCACCCCACAATACTTTCAAGGCGAGTACCGAGGCGAATACTTATCCCAGGGACGACGTATGTTTTTTGTTCAAGTGGCCCGCCCCTTTGGTTGCTGGGAGAGGTTAGGGTTGAAATTTTATTTGTAAGTAGTAAAATCGATAATAAAGTTGGTCTTCTTTGCAATAATTAGAAAACAATGGTGTTGATATTTTTTTTTGCTCTACTTAATAAACTGCTCGTCAGAAGTTAAGCATATACCAAAATTTGCTCCAATTTCAAGCAAGGATTTCTTCGGGGAAAGATATCCTAATTGAAAAAAATTTATAGTGCCTGGTAGAGCTTTTCTTCAGCTACATGACGCTATGTCGCCTTACGTCACCATCGACTTTGTCCACGATATACAGGATACCAAAGAGTGTCAAAAATGTTAATTTTTGAGGTCGTGTAACTTTTTTAGGAAATATTTCGGATTTTTTTTCTCTTTAGTTCTAGAAAGCGGATATCAATATCTCGAAACGGTTTTTGACTTTTGATCGTATTTTGTTTCTTCAAAGAGTTCCTGATTTTTTTGTGGAACTTGGATTTTTTTATACAAAATTTGCTAGAGCTGTTGCTTTTTTTTTTTTTGAAAATTCACAGAAACGTACACAATTGCCGGATGAATCATACCATGACAAAATTTGACCTCATGGGTACCCAGAAGAGGTTATCTTCTGGACCTCTTCAGGTTAGATACCCAATGGAAGCATGCTGCGACATCACATTGACACTTATTGACTCCAGCATTAATAAAAATGCGAGACTTGTAACCATACGTTGTATCAAAATACCCATGGTAACCAATTAGTCCCATCATGAGGGATTTTGTAACTGCCCAAGTCACTGGAAATTTCCAGAAGAGGTATCATCTCCTAGACGAGTAGAGATAGAGCCATAGTTCTTTTTTTGATTCCAATCGGACACATTATTGACCATTCCAGCATGATGTGCAAATTTTTCACGTTTATACTTTTTCAGTAGTGGGGGGGGGGGGGTAATTTTGACGTTTGTCATGTCGAAATTTTTTTCTTGTACTTGTCAGAATTGAAATGTCAACATGAATGTATACTGTCATCTTCAGCTGATAAATTTCAAGTTTGCGTTCGGTGCTTTACTTCCTCAAAGTCCAAGTTTCCTGAGAAAACCTTTGTTGGTCTTTTGTTTTAGGCCTAATGACGAAGATACAGCCCTCCAAAGTTCACTTTTTTCGGATTTTAAAAATTTGTACCTCAAGAACGTCTCGACAAATTTAACTTTGTTTTAGCATAAGCTGATTTGTCATAATTATCTATCAACCTGCCAAATTTGGAAAGAATCCAATCAGTGGCGTAGAAGTTATGAGGGGTCACCTTGAGTCAACTTTTCTTCGGATGCTTCTAAATTATTGACCCTCATAACTCCCACACCACTAGTTGGATTCTTTCCAAATTTGGCAGGTTGATAGATAATTATGACAAACGAGCTTTTGTTGAATTGAAGCTGAATTTGTCGAAACGTTCCTGAGCTACAAATTTTTGAAATCCGAAAAAAGTGAACTTTGGAGGGCTGTATCTTCGTCATTAGGCCGAACTTTGCAAAATGGTATATAGGTTTTCGTCATATTTTGACGGGATCTACCCACAGTTAAATTTTTTGCTATCATCCCTGGAACACCCTGTATATTAAGGCAGGCACTTCGCTATAAGGGATTTTTCCGGAAGTTTGAATAGTAAAGTCAAAACTTTAGTAATGACCTATCTCAACGTGAATTTCGTGAGAAATACTTCGGTCATTTTTTGACAGCCAAACCTCCGTTCAACGGATGATGCACGCACCACACGCAAGCTGATAGACTTCACGCTGGAAATGCTCTTAGGGCTCGATTTTAAGTTGGAAATACGCCCGCGCAAGTATAGCTCAGGTTCGGTCACTATGGCAACATAACAATCCGACGCAATGATTGGCTTATCGATGCCGTAAATGACTGGCGCAAGTTGCGTGGCTGACTGATATTCGTCGTTATCTGGGAAAAAAAAATCAGCACGACACAATTTTTATTTGGTGGGAAAGTAAAAAGTTGATAGGTACTTTTTATTTTGCTTTCAGTTATTTATGGTGTAGCTGAAAGCAAAATAAAAAGTACCTATATCGTCAACACCATTGAAAGAAGGATGGAAGAATTTTTTCAATTTAGTAAAAAGTTGAGTTTTCGGAAACAGTTGGCTTGCGAAAAATGGTTAGAAACAAAATAAAACGAAACAAAGACTAATGGAATCGAGGATATGACACATCTACGGCTGATTGGTCAAGGCACTCTTTTCGGCCGTCCCAATTTCTTTAATGTAGATCGAAGAATAACAATTCGATTTAATTATGTGTTGAAAAAAATTCAACAACGAGAAAGAGATCAAGAAAAGCAGAAGCTCTGAAAATATGTATCTAGATAAGTATGCGTAGATAGGTAGATAGGTAGGTATAGGTAGGTACGAAGGCGTAGAAGGGACATACGCCAATATTTTTTTTACCCCCACACTATTCTCACTTTGTATCACGAGATTTCGACTTATAACACGAAATTTCGACTTATAACACGAAATTTCGCGTTATATCACGAAATTTCGACTTATAACACGAAATTTCGACTTATAACACGAAATTTCGACTCATAACACGAAATTTCGCGTTATATCACGAAATTTCGCGTTATATCACGAAATTTCGCGTTATATCGCGAAATTACGACTTATATCGCGAAATTTCGACTTATAACACGAAATTTCGACTTATAACACGAAATTTCGCGTTATATCACGAAATTACGACTTATAACACGAAATTTCGACTTATAACACGAAATTTCGCGTTATATCACGAAATTTCGACTTATAACACGAAATTGTGCGCGCGCATAGTTCACGCGCGTTCAGTTCAGAATCAGATCATCTCATCGGCCGTTGAAGCAATTTACGGACCAGCAGACCAGACATCTAGATAAGAACCGTCTGACGGACCAGACGTCTAGACATTCAAGGTCATAAGGTCAATGACCCTTATTGCGACATACTTTCGAATAACCTAATATAGGTCATAAAAGCGCAAACTCGAACCGGCGCACAAAACTCATTGATACATGTAAAGTCATGCTCCCGAAGGTATCTTTCCGTGATTCCACCCTTTCAAAATTTCAACCTTATTCTGGTCCGTCACATAAAATCTGACAGACTGGCTATTTGTAGTGATCCGATCAGGATGACACTCACCACATGTAAAGACATCCTCCCGAGGTATCTTCTCGTGATTCCACCCTTTCAAAATTTCAACCCCTATTCTGGTCCGTTACATAAAATCTGACGGACTGGCTATTTGTAGTGATCCGATCAGAATGAAACTCACCACATGTAAAGACATCCTTCTGAGGTATCTTTCCGTGATTCCACCCTTTCAAAATTTCAACCCCTATTCTGGTCCGTCACATAAAATCTGACGGACTGGCTTTTTGTAGTGATCCGATCAGGATGACACTCACCACATGTGAAGACATCTTCCCGAGGTATATTTTCGTGATTCCACCCTTTCCAAATTTCAACCCCTATTCTGGTCCGTCACATAAAATCTGACGGACTGGCTATTTGTAGTGATCCGATCAGGATGAAACTCACCACATGTAAAGACATCCTCCTGAGGTATCTTTTCGTGATTCCACCCTTTCAAAATTTCAACCCCTATTCTGGTCTGTCACATAAAATCTGACGGACTGGCTATTTGTAGTGATCCGATCAAGATGACACTCACCACATGTAAAGACATCCTCCCGAGGTATCTTTTCGTGATTCCACCCTTTATAAATTTCAACCCCTATTCTGGCCCGTCAAATGAAATCTGACGGACTGGCTTTTTGTAGTGATCCGATCAGGATGACACTCACCACATATGAAGACATTCTCCCGAGGTATCTTTTCGTGATTCCACCCTTTCCAAATTTCAACCCCTATTTGGGTCCGTCACATAAAATCTGACGGACTGGCTATTTTTAGTGATCCGATCAGGATGACACTCACCACATGTAAAGACATCCTCCCGAGGTATCTTCTCAAGATTCCGCCCTTTCCAAATTTCAACCCCTATTCTGGTCCGTAACATAAAATCAACATCCACCACCTAAACCACATCAAGATCTATCCAATTTTCGACAAATGATGCCCCGCCGCCATCTTGTATTCTCCATATTGAACATGTTTCGAAATGATAGAACTATAGGAGAATTATGTCTCAACGAGAAGTCATATCGATGTAGTGCAAACGCTAATCGAATGCGTTCGTGACCACCATTTGAAGTTGACCAATTATTTTTGTGGCTTGGCCGTCATCTTTGATCCGCCATTTTGAATTTCTCTGAAAGTGGTCCGCTTTGAGTGAAATTCACAGGCGATGTGAACTTTATCAAAATACATCCGATTTTGGACGAATGATGCTTTGCCGTCATCTTGGCCGCCATAATTGAAATCTCTTATCACTTAACGATTTTCATGGAGCTTGGGACTTACCTTTTGTTTCGTATGATCATTCTTATTCTCCAACCAAATTCCAACATTCTGCCGCCATCTTGGCCGTCATATTGAAATCTCTTATTATTGAAACGATTTTCATGAAACTTGGAACTTACCCTCATCTATAGTACGATCATTTTGATTTTGAAGCTAAATTTCATGATTCCGACGCTATTTTAGCCAACATATTACCATACTGAAATTTCTGCCCAAATAACGGTAGAACCCTAATTAACATCTTGCGTTCACTAATTTTTCAAAAAGGATTAAGTGCGCTACTGAGCCTCATGCCCATGAGGCATATTCGCTTGTTTATTAATACTACCCATTGTGTTTTCGGAAAGTTTCCCACGTGACACCGAGTTCCATCGCAGATTCCCATTTAGATTTGGAAAGTGATTTCAACGTACAGGGTGCTCACGTGAAACGGATACCCACCCAAAAAAAACTTTCTCTCCACGATAACTTGAGGAACAAAAACTTTCCTGGAATAGTTTTTTCCGTTTCTGAATGTACCTATGTCAAGCATAATTCTCCATTCCGTGCCATATACAGAGTGTCGCATTTTTTTCCAATTTTCCAGAACACCCTGAATTCCATCACACAATCGATGCACATATTGTTTTCCTGGACACAGAATTTCATGACATGAAGTCTCGGAAAAGGTTTTGTTTTGGAGAATGATGGATTCATTTCAAGATTCGAATATGTCAAGAATATTTTGTTTTACATTCAAATGACACGGAATGACATATCATATACCCCATACACTTTCTATTTTCAGTAGAAGACTTTTTGGAGCAAAAATAAAGTGACAAGCTGGGGGTTGAAATTTTGAAAGGGTGGAATCACGGAAAGATACCTCGGGAGGATGTCTTTACATGTGGTGAGTTTCATCCTGATCGGATCACTACAAATAGCCAGTCCGTCAAATTTTATGTGACGGACCAGAATAGGGGTTGAAATTTTGAAAGGATGGGAACACGAAAACATACCTCGGGAGGGTATCTTTACATGTGGTGAGTAGGTATCATCCTGATCGGATCACTACAAATAGCCAGTCCGTCAGATTTTATGTGACGGACCAGAATAGGAGTTGAAATTGTGAAAAGGTGGAACTACGAAAAGATACCTCGGGAGGATGTCTTCACATGTGGTGAGTGTCATCCTGATCGGATCACTACAAATAGCCAGTCCGTCAGATTTTATGTGACGGTCCAGAATAGGGGTTGAAATTTTGAAAGGGTGGAATCACGAAAAGATACCTCGGGAGGATGTTTTTACATGTGGTGAGTTTCATCCTGATCGGATCACTACAAATAGCCAGTCCGTCAGATTTTATGTGACGGACCAGAATGGGGGTTGAAATTTGGAAAGGGCGGAATCACAAAAAGATACCTAGGGAGGATGTCTTTACATGTGGTGAGTGTCATCCTGATCGGATCACTACAAATAGCCAGTCCGTCAGATTTTATGTGACGGACCAGAATAGGGGTTGAAATTTGGAAAGGGTGGAATCACGAAAAGATATCTCGGGAGGATGTCTTCAACATGTGGTGAGTGTCATCTTGATCGGATCACTACAAAAAGCCAGTCCGTCAGATTTTATGTGACGGACCAGAATAGGGGTTGAAATTTTGAAAGGGTGGAATCACGGAAAGATACCTTCGGGAGCATGACTTTACATGTATCAATGAGTTTTGTGCGCCGGTTCGAGTTTGCGCTTTTATGACCTATATTAGGTTATTCGAAAGTATGTCGCAATAAGGGTCATCGACCTCATGACCTTGAATGTCTAGACGTCTGGTCCGTCAGACGGTTCTTATCTAGACGTCTGGTCTGCTGGTCCGTAAATTAGGTAGTACCACGGTACAGACTTGTTGTTTCAACGGCCGATGAGATGATCTGATTCTGAACTGAACGCGCGTGAACTATGCGCGCGCACAATTTCGTGTTATAAGTCGAAATTTCGTGATATAACGCGAAATTTCGTGTTATAAGTCGAAATTTCGTGTTATAAGTCGTAATTTCGTGATATAACGCGAAATTTCGTGTTATAAGTCGAAATTTCGTGATATAACGCGAAATTTCGTGTTATAAGTCGAAATTTCGTGTTATAAGTCGTAATTTCGTGATATAACGCGAAATTTCGTGTTATAAGTCGAAATTTCGTGTTATAAGACGAAATTTCGTGTTATAAGTCGAAATTTCGTGATATAACGCAAAATTTCGTGTTATAAGTCGAAATTTCGTGTTATAAGTCGAAATTTCGTGATACAAAGTGAGAATAGTGTGGGGGTAAAAAAAATATTGGGGTATGTCCCTTCTACGCCTTCGTAGGTAGGAGTATATGGAGTATTGTATTGGTGTGGTCCCGGTGATGACTGTTTCCTTTTCGGCGCCGCCAGTTAACTTCACGGAAACGTTGTCGTAACTTGCGGAGTTACCCATAGCGCTAGCTTATTGATCTTGTGACGTTTCGGGAGAATTGTGTTAT
Source organism: Anaspis maculata (assembly GCA_949128115.1). Taxonomy (NCBI): domain Eukaryota; kingdom Metazoa; phylum Arthropoda; class Insecta; order Coleoptera; family Scraptiidae; genus Anaspis; species Anaspis maculata. Next base: position 3,179,511 of record OX421968.1, read on the forward strand.
TGTAAAACTACATAAATAGCACATCACATAATGCACTTCCAACGCGTAAAGGTGAGTGCTCCCTGGCTTTCTGGGCTGGGTGCTGCTGCAGGTGAAATACTACATAATGAGAAATGAAAATTACTCTACCTATTACTGCTACTATACCGCTGGCACAGCAATCAAGCCTAAGTTACTCTTAAATATCGAACATTCTCGTAGGTACCTATACAGAAGGGGCATAATAATCGAGAAGTGAGTGCACAATTAAAATCAGACACTCTTCACGTATATATGTATAGGTATAGGTATACCTATACCTACACATACTCGCAAATGCATTACGGCAGTGCATGATTACGGCACATGAGCGAAGTAATTAAGCGACTTCAAGTGAAAATTACAACATTACAACCAATTTGTTTCTCAGGTAAATTCTGATTAATTTGCGGAAGACAAATCGGTGACTTATTCATTACTTCACGTGCATTCGCACACAAGCAACGTTGTTCGAAGTTCGTACAAACATACCGCTGTCGCTGTCACATCATCAAGAGCTGAACAATTTTCATTTCGAAAGAACGTATGACATAATTATACCTACCATGCAAAGCTGGGCACTAAACCGTTAATCCGTTAATCCGTAATTAACAAAGTTAACTTTTTCATTGACGATTTTACTTTTAAGTTAACTTGAAAAATCATTAACGGACTAAGTAACTTCCGTTACATTCAACTTCCGTTAACTCAAGTCCGTTAACGTTAACTTGTACAGCTATATTTGTCTTTAAAACCCGTTTAATTCTAAAACCTGTGAAAGATTGCTCTATCGAGCACCACAAGCATTTTCAGAATCGGCCAATTTTTTTTCAAGATATCCTCATTTTAACCGAGGCAAAATTAGGTATATTGCTGGTGTAGGTATTATAGTTTCGTCGCTTCGGCGGTGTTGGGTGGTTTTGGAGATGAGTATTTGGTTTACAAAATTAAAAGGTTATGTTAACGGTTTAACGTTAACTTCCGTTACATTTTAAATCGATTAACTGATTAACGATTAACGAAGTTAACTTTTTTTCAACGATTTAACGTTGAACGTTGAACGTTAACGAAGTTAATTTTTTCGTTAACGGTGCCCACCTTTGCTACCATGCCACTTGAGAAAATTAATAGAATTACTTGAATTTTTATCAGTTTAAATCGTCATCCTAGTATCTACGAATTGAACTCTTTACATCGAACAGTTCCATGTAGGTACCGTACCGCACTTTGCTCCAGGATATAAGAGTAATTTCAACGAGATCAACAACGGTGCAACAGGATTGACAAAAAATGTCATACGGCAGACTGAACAATGCTTTTCATTCTTTCCAGTGACAGCAGCTATGCTCAGTTGCTAGATACGTATTACCTATACATATCATAACTGTGCCAGATAGATGATAGTATATTACATATCGAGGTGGAAAGTGTCTCATTACAGCCAAGGGACTCAATATATTACCAAGGCGTGCCGAGGTAAGATAGATTCCCGTAGGCTGTAATGACGCTTTACTCCGTGGTATGTATTGGACTTTATTCACAATGATCCAGTTTGAATGCAAATAATAGGCTTTATTTAAAGTTTTTCGCGTCAAACATTTTTATCAGGTAGGCATAGGCAACCTTTTCAAACAACGCATCCATCAACACTCCGCGCTTCGCGACAGCTGTTTAGATCAGATCACCTCTCTTCATACGTCATTTTCGGTCCACGGGCTGAAAGTGACATTATTTTCCAACCCGTAAGGAATCATTCACTTTCCAACTTTTTAAACGTTAGGAATGTATCGATTGCTAACTTATTGTGAATAAAGGTAAGTTAGCCTCGAGGTTACCTATACAATCTCACGGGTTTTCAGACTTATCAAAACCAATTAATTGTAGAACCTAACAAGTGAATATCCTCTCACGTGCGTGAGTCGCAATAGCGCATTTTCTTAGAGCAGGTCTGTCATTGATGGGAATGTAGTCCAGCTTGAAAATTAAATGTTCATGCGAGACAAGAGTAAGTTTTACGTTCCATGACAATCGTTCCACTAATGGGAAATTTTAATATGACGGCCAAGATGGTGGCGGAATCATGACATTCAGCTTGAAAATATACGAGACAAGAGAGGAGGGTGTAGCGTGTAGTGAGTCGTTCCAGTCGGGTGACAACTCGACTGCAGCAACGCTGGCCGCGGCCAAGAGTTGGATGGGTGACTAGGTGTCTTTCATCTGATTCGAAGCCGGTCTGGAACTCCTCCTCGGCTGGTCTTAGGCAAACCCCCCGAGTATACATGCCTCCAGCCGGCGGTACGCAATGTGTAGAGGATAACCGGCAGCGTGGTCAAGAGGCAGACGAAGTCAGGAACACCGGCGCAGGAAGCGAGGATGTATCGGACATCCGCACCTGCGGTCCGGGGGTGAAAGACGGAGTCAAGGTCAACCGTGCGCTTGTCGGCCCCAGTGCTTGGATGGACCGACCATCAAACATCCAGGCACCATATTGCGGCTCGGTGAGTCCGGCTGGTCTGGGAGAGGGGTACAATGGACCCAATAATGAGGCCTACGTGTCAGGTGAAACTGTGCTCCACCGACTCCCCAAAATGGAATCCAGATCCAGATACGAGACAAGAATAAATTCCAAGTTTCATGACAATCCCTTCACTAATAACAGATTTCAATATGGCGTCCAAGATGGTTGCGGAATCATGAAATTTACTTTGAAAATAAGAATGTTCATACAAGACAAGAGAAACTTCAAAGTTTCATGACAATCCCTCCACTAATAACAGATCTCAATATGGTGGCGGAATCATGATCGTTTCACTAACAAGGGATTTCAATATGGCGGCCAAGATGGCGCCGGAATCATGGAATTCAGCTTGAAAATAAGAATAATCATACGAGACAAGGGTAACTTCCAAGTTTCATGAAAATCGTTCCGATAAGAAATTTCAGCAGGGCGGCCATGATATCGGCGTAACCATGAAATCCAATCTGCCCACTGGCCACCCACGAGGACCTATAAGCTATCCATTGGAAACAATTCCAGGCCTCCGGATTCATTCCCCGAGGAGAAGTTCAACTTCTTAGAAGTGCAAAGGAAATCTTTGTTTTTTAATAATAATAGTGATAACTATTTATGTATAAAAAAATAATACCCCACCCTTGGGGACATCAGCTATACATTGGAAGAAATTCCAAGGCTCTAGCTTGATTCCCCGAGGAGTTCAACTTCTGAAAGTGCACAGTAAATGGGTAGTATTAATAAACAAGTGAGTATGCCTTCACGTGCGTGAGTCTCAGTAGCGCATTTTCTTAAAGAGGCATATTGTGAATGTAAAGAAATTTGGTTGAAGAAGAAAAACCATTCTTTGCCCACTCTCTTCAATCGAAACTCAATGTGATATTTTTTCTTATCGGAATGGAGTACTTGGCAATGAAATAGATTTGAATGGTAATTCTTTCAATCAACAATATTTTTTGTTTGTGGGCGACAGCTGGGGGCGGCGACTAACAGTAGCCTATTCTTTCCAATTTTTAGTCAGCTATCCATATAGCGAAAGAATTAAATCGTTATGTCTTCGGGTTTATGTTTTTCATGTATCTCTTACTTTGAGGGCGGCGTGTGGGGCCGCCAGCATTCGGTAAAGTAACTGTTGCACAGTTTTAGTTGGAAGTTTCTAAATGTTTGAGGTAACATTGGCATCCAAATCAGTGAAAATTGTTGAAATTTGCTTTTTTTTTTTGTTGGGGAGTGGGAGCTGGAGGCGGCGACTAATCAAAAGTAGCCCATCTTTTCCCATTCTTAGTCAGCTATCTATATAGCGAAAGAATTAGAATGCTATGTCCTCAGGTTTATGTTTTACATTTTTATCTCCTACTTTGGGGGCGGCGTTAAAAGTTGCACTTTTTCTCTTTTGGGAGTGGAAGCTGGAGGCGGCGCCATATCAATAGTAGCCTATCCTTTTCCATCTTTATTCAGCTATCCATATAGCGAGAGACTTAGATCGCTATGTCCTCGGATTTATATTTTTCAATTTATCTCGAGATTTATCTCTTACTTTGGGGGCGACGCGGCGTGTGGGAGCAGCAGCGTTCGGCTAAGCAAATGTTGCACAGTTTGAGTTGGCAGTTTCTAAATGTTTGTGAAAACATCTCAATTAGTAACAATAATGGAAGTTGCCCTTTTTGTCGTTTGGGGGCGGAATCTGGGGCGGCGACTAACCAAAAGTAGCCTATCATTTCCCATTTTCAGTCAGCTACTTATATCACGAAAGAATTAGATCGCTATGTCTTCGGGTTTATGTTCTTCATTTCAAAGTGATTGGATGCGGTTTTTAGCAATTTTTTCATGCCGGCGGCGCATATTGAAGATGGAATGTTTCTGGGTTCACGTTTATAAGTGGCAACTATGTATTTTTAACAGTAATATAACAAGTGCTCAGTGTTTTTTCAGTTAAATCGTTTTAACCCGAAAACAACTGTCAATCACGAGGGAAAAAGAGACCCGATATCATCTGACTAAGATCCCGAGACAAAGTCGAGGGATTTTGTCCAAGATAATATCGGGTCTACTTTTCGAGTGATTGATAGTTTGTTTGAGGAATTTAAAACATTTAACTCGAATAAAACATAAAGCACGAGTTGAATTCAGCAGATTATCGCCCAAATAGACTAGTAGAAAAAAGTTAGGTCCAATGTATCATTGTATTGAACTGTTAATTTCAAAGCATGCCTTGTTGAAAAAAATCAATTTCAAGAAAAGGGTAAAAATGTTACGTTTTTTCTTCTTTCTAATAACTGAATACACTTGTGAAGCTCACTACTAAATCAAGCTAATTCTGCTTGGCTAAATAATAATAATCTTGCCATGAGTGGTAGTTCACAACACAGTAGTTTCACATGGGCGGTAGAGTGGTAGAGCTAAAAGCTAAATGTCACTAACAGCTGTTGACAGCGCATGAAAGGAGAGTGCACAGTCGCGGATCAAGGAAGGGGCCTTGTCGCTGGAAACAATGCTAAAACGAAGTCTAATAGGCTGTTAAATTGTATTTTAGTAAGCGGAAGACCCTTTAAACGCATCAGAACTAATTTCGATCCAAACCAGTATAAATACAGTCGTTTCAATTACATATTATTCGTGGGCTCAAAAATATTTCAATCCGGTGCTATTACCTAGTGTGCATTAATCACCTCCTAGTGTGCATTAATCGATAGCTTAAACCGAGTCACGTGGGTTTCATTCAGTTGTTCTGATTGGTTGAATTGGGTATGTGGGCGATAATCATAAAATGAAAACACCAGAGCATTAGGTATGGGAGAAATTGCAACATCATGTTATTTAAAGTTTATCGGGGGCGGTTTTCTCTATGTTGGCGGCGCGATAATAATATAGACATTCAATATAGCCTAGCCACGCTTTGGGGGTGGCAGCTATGTAACAGCGAAAAAATCAGAAAGCTGGGACGTCTAGTTTGCGAGGAGTTCGAGGAACGGACGGACGGACGGACAAAGCGGCTGCAAAAGCGATTTTCATCAAGATTGAAAATGCGCTAAAAATAAGTATAAGCATTTGTTTGGATTTCATAGGCGTTGCTACAAGAAAGTCTGCTTAGCAACTCCTCAAAAATCTAAGCAAATGCTTCTTCTTATTTTTATTAACACAACCCAATATCTGTTTTTTGATAATAATATAATGATAACTAAAAGACGCAACTAATTAAGTATCACGCTGCAAAATTTGACCTAACTTTGAACCTCGACAACTTTGGAAGGCTATAGGCGACTCAATCAATTATCAGATCGTTCGCTGGCCAAGTCCTTCAGCTAGTCCAGCTAGCTCGCTGTCGCTCGTGTCCTAAACTACACCCTTGTGGATTATAACTATCATTATATGCTCGTTGAATAATATACTATTAATATATTGCCAACGTTTCGGCCTCGTAGCGAGGTCTTTTTCAAGGCAGGTAAAGGTAGGCAGGAACTTACAGAAATTGTAAAAATATAAGACCCAGTGTATAAAGAATGAATAAATATGTCAAAAATTTGAAGTTGAAGACCAAAAAGTCAGACAAATTAACAATTAAATAACCAACACCCCCCGAGATGTAGGTCAAAGTGATGTCATGGGTTCAAGTGTGGTTTATAGTAATTTACTTGGAATGCTATAGGCGACTCAATCAATTATCAGATCTGCGTCTGCTATTGCTGATGGTAGTTTCTTAGCTTCTGCCATGTTTAGAGCTCCCTTTGAGATTTTTTTTACCGCTCCAGTAAATTTGCAGTTTGGAAGATTAGCATGAAGTGAAGTGACGTCTACATTTGAATTATTCGAATTGACGACAGAGAGACATTCTGGATGCATTCTTGATATGTGGATGTGAAGACCCCTCTCTTTTTTGAACTTTTTAAGATCCTTACAGTGGGGGCATGAATGAGAAGCTGGATCTTTCAATCCTGCATTGTTGACACAAATCAGTTCTCAAGTTAGGTACCAAGTTGTTGGACTCAATTTTTGAGTTCATCCGTTCAAGACAAGGCAAGTTTCCTGGAAGTTTTGATGGCTGGGGCCAATATTCCTCAGCGCTGTCATCATACATACTTGACATTTCTGAATAGGTAGACATAACTATAGGTGGAATTGCAGGTGACGACAAATCTGGGGCTGGGCATGTCAGGACTGGGAGTAGTTCAGGGGCTACTGTGTGGCAATGAGGCGTGGACTTCGGAAGACCATTAGAAGTTTTGTGCGTTCGCGAATAATGGACTCTCAGGCCCACTGAACTTTTGAAAATTTTGTCGCAATCAGTACAAATGTCACTTCCGGGTTTAGTTTCGATATTTCCAACTCCCATTCCCTTGGAGGGTCCAGCATCTTCCAAGTTCTCTTGAGGAATGTTCCATGTAGCTATTATATCGGTGAATTTGCCACTGTTCGGGTATTTTAGTGGGATTAATTCGTCATTTTCTGAGGACGTGTCGAATGGCATGACACTTAGTCTCTCGTCTTTTGTTTGACTTAGAAATGCTTTAGGTATTGTAAATATTCTGCGATTTGTTTTCATCAAGAAATATCAAGAAATCTTGACACATTTTCAAGAAGTCTTGATTCTTGACACACCAACTCTTTTCTTATCTTTATTTTCGGACCTCAAATCTTGTCTCGATTTTTTCCTAATTTCAAGACAAGATCAAGACAAGATCTTGATTTGGTGAAACACCAAACACTATTGCTCATGCCTTGCTCACATGAAACTGCCGTAACCAACGCTACAAAAATCGGAACAATCACTCACTTGTAGATTACTGTTTGTTAGTGATTATTAGGTTTTTGTTACTTTGGTGACGAACATTTTCAGGTGCACAAGGGCGATATTTCTCGTTCAAAAGCAAACAGTTCAAATGTGGCCTGTTAACCAGCAATTCTAGTCCCATAGAAGAAAAAAGCACCTTGCAGTGTTCAGAATTAATGGTACTTCAGAAGGTAAGTTGACTTTCATTCGATTCTCCTCTCAACCTAGATTCCGAAAGAAGTTCAGGTGTGGGTCACTTTTCATGCAACCCTGTGTCCTGAATGTCTGTCTTGAATTGATTTTGTGATAAAATGGAAAATAAATAATAATAATTTTCTCATTATTATTATTATAACTTATTTGCCCGCACCAAATTTCTTAGCATTAACTTAAAGGGAGACTTACTCTTTTTTTCCAGTACAGCTCGACAGCTCGTGCATTGTTAATGTCTGTAATTGTGTGATTTTGTGATAAAATAGGAAATAAATAATAATAATTTTCTCATTATTATTATAACTTATTTGCCTGCACCAAATTTCTAAGCATTGACAGTTGTTGAGCAAATAATTAAAAACTCTTTTACTTTGTATCTTTGAGATCCTTAACTCCCTCACGAATTTTCGATTTTTTTTTGAGAGGAATCATCTCCCGTAGTTTAATGCAAGGTCGCCAAAACATTCTGTTTGTCCTCCAGACCCATACCAGTCCCATACATCCTGTTTGTACTTCAATGAACGTTTGCTGTGACTCAACCAGCGATGAGTCTCCTCCAATAACGTGGTTATCGTGTAATGAAGTGCGAGTGTTTCATCATGCGTGTAACGTAACTTTTTATTTAGAAACATTGCTGCAACAATTATTATCTACGGTTCGAGTGGTTTATAGTAGCGTCTATTTTAGATAGATAGCGACGAGGTTTTCTAGATATACCATATACATGCGATAGCGGCAAATTCTCTTTTATCCAACCCTTCATCTATTTTTATGTTCTCCAATGGGAATTTTATGACATTATTGGGTCGCAGGCATAGCATATATGTATGCCCAGATTTTTGCGACGTCGATATGGACATTTGCGTGTGAAATGTTAATTTCAATAGAACATAGATTTATCAATATCTACTATAAGAGACGGTCCCTTTGAGTGAGTACTATCTATATACTCCATGGTTCGTTGGTTAATGATTATTATAAACAATTATATTGTGAATAGGTACACGTTGAAAATTACATTGGTGGTGATGGAATGCTGTGTGAGGGTGAGCACCCGTTAAATTGCAGTGAGGAGCGAGTTGAAGTCGCCGTTGTTATAGGTTATAGTTCGAGTATAGTTTGGGCTGAGTTCGATTTGCGGTGGCAGCACGGTCAGTTTTTTAACAAATACAATAATTGGTTGTCGGGGTTGTTGCGTATAGGCGGATGACAATTTGACGAAATATCAGATCGGTTTTGGGTGGGTAATTGCTCGCCCTTAAGCTATTCATGAGTCTGATGTTGATGTTGAGGCTGACTGGTGCATGTCAGTTCGACACGCTATCGTGTGACTATACCATTACCCAATATTCGTGTGAGCCGTTTGCGCACCAAGGAATAAAATTACCCACTTCCGCACCGAATATTGGGTTGTTATATAACACGACACACGGTGCTGTTCTTCACGATGACTATTGTACATATGCACAGCACAGCAGGGGGTGCATGTCATACTACATGTTCTCTACCCCCACAGCCCGCAGAGGACGAAATAGCGCGCGCCGCGACGCTTTATACAGCGCCAGCGGTAAACGATAACGTTTCGATAGAACTTGTCTTAAAACCAACAGTGTGGAATCGAGATATTAGTGTCGATGCCTGGCTGCTACGCTTTCGCAATCTATAGTCAGCGATTTTACCAATCCAATGCCCAAATTATAACTAAAAAAAAAAAAAAACAAAACCAACAAAACAAAACATTATCTCACGCGAGAACCGGAGCTGAAGCGCGAACTTTGCATCGTCGCGTCGTGCCTGCGGAACTCGCGGAAGTGCGCTTCTGAGCTACCGAATTGCCGAGATCCATTTCTTACAATAACACTTAAAGAAACATACATAATGTGATGCATCGTGGCCCGGCTCCGTCAATATTTCCATTTATCGTGCTCGGTCGTGTGTGCGTATGTGTGTGTGTGTGAGAGAGAGAGAGAGAGAGAGAGAAAATCATTTGCAAAACACGAATACGTCAGCTAGGTGTGTGTGATGATGGTGTATGTATAACACGTATAGGTATAATATTGTATCAATTTATCTCCGCCGTTATACGCAACGGGAATTCGCAACTTCCATGCATTCATTATAAACCAAAAGAGTGCAATTTTGGGTTAGGTATACCGAAATAACCGGGAAAATCGGATCTGTTAGTGAACACAGTCGGGATTACTTCCGTTCTATTTATATTTACATAAGAATGAATATTTAGCGGATTTCTGCCCACAGGCCCTTGCACTCCAGATCTTCAATTTTTGTTCTAATTGCTGTTTCGTATACTTCGCTATGGTCCCGATCCATGCTACATTGGAGATGCTACGCGCATCTCGAGATTTACAACGGTCCCGATGATCGGTCGTTATAATTGATTTTGGAGCACTCCCTATCCTAAACGGTTTGGAAACTGCGGCTTTGATATTTTATGGGTATTTAATTAATGAATCGGTCCAACACGGTGGTGCTAAAGTCTTCATCAGTATGCAGGTGAAGGACGAAACTGAAAGATAATCTAGATCCACTTAAACAGGGGACTTACTTTAGTAATTCTGGGGGTGCTATACCATCCAAGGATTAGCCTTTTTATGTAATAGCAAAAAGACAATTCCTTTCTTTTTAAAACGCCGTCGGAATACCAAAACTATGCACGACGGTGGCGGTTATGATACGGCTTCGGATTGTGCTGATCCTCTTCCTTCTTCTCTGGGGGGATGACTTTGAAATGCGGCCATCTCTGCATGGGAGAAGAGTAATGAAGTAATTAATTAACGGTTTTTAGACGCGCAGCAAGAAGCTCCCGTTCAAACTTTGCATCAGATATCTCGCTCAGCAGCTCCCAATCTAACAATCACACTTTCACTCCCTTATTATTTAAATCGCAGGTCCTGACACTAATAAAATTATTTAAAAGGAATAGGTACGACTGCGAATTTCACGCCGCTTACTGTCTATTTCATACTACATGTTAGGCCTCGCGTTATTTCTAATTTGATGTTCATGTTGATGTTCATATTATGAAGCAAATGTGGGTGGGTGAGTCTGAAATGATCTTCTAATTTGAAGCACGATTGGTGTGCGTTATTTATATGTCGCGTTTCGAGAGCAGGAAAAGCGGACTAATGCCGTGTACGAATACCAATGAATGTAGAAATGTCACACAATATTATTAAGTAATTATTAGCCGATAATGTTAAGCGCTCGAATAAATGGGCAGGTTTGAGCACAGCTGAATTATAATATAATAAAGTTAAACGAGCAACTAACATGCAAAGGGCATTGACTAACAACTCTATTTCGTTATAATTAAAAATCGAAAGCCGTTTCCCCCCGCACGTGCCAATTCAAATAAGTATGCGCTTCCTATATTTTCAATAACAAGAATGATAATGTTATAGTTCGGCGAATTTTGAGGGTTTAAGGACGATGATAAGAATCTTTTCTTTGTTAACGCACAACGTTTCGTCCCTAATTTAAAATTTTTACTCATCGTCCTTGAACTCTCAAGATTCGCCGAACTATAATATCATCCAATAGGACAAAAATACAAACGAATTAGTAATGATAATGATTATTGATAATATCTATGTATCATGTACATACTACCAACCAATTATTTGCCTTAGCAACTCATCAGAAATAACAACAACGTTCTCCATCAATTAAGAGCAGAAGCAGAAATGAATTTAAAAAAAAAACGCACAAACATTCCGTTGGCTTTTCATCGCGAGTTCTATTGCATTCCACAGATTTCGAAATGCTTATTGCTCTCAGTCACTCCGAGCTGTTTTTTCCCGAATGCCATTCAATCGATGCCGAAGATTTAATTATCACCACTCGCGTTTAGTCAGTACCGCTGGAAAAGTGCTGCGCGATGAATTACCGAAGGTGTACAGGCAATGAATAGAACATTTGTTTTGGGGATGTTTCATTGCGGTTGAAATGCACTATTTTGGATTCGAATACAATAAAAGTTTGATGAGTTTGAACAAATATAACTGCCATAAATGTCATTTTGAATAAAATGTGTGGTAGGAAACTGACGCAAGTGAAATATCCACCGCTGAGCGCTGGGTGTAACTTTTCCAGAAATTAAAATACAACTGGTACCTCCTATGCACTAGTTATACTATGTCAGGAAAAAAAACACCATGCTATTGTCAAAGCATTCTCTTCTATACAGAGGTTTTTAGAACAACTTGCGGCTTTCGGGATGCAGCTTATTGCGAAACCATAACAAACAATCATATATAATACCTACACCTTATTTAATAATAACATACAATAAACACTATAGATAGAACGACGAATCAAAGTTCAAGAAGATTCTCGTTAAATTAATGTGCCCCTCGACTAAATTAACATCCCATGTCAACAGACAAAAAAGCGATGTCATGCTGAAGCAACATACACTCCCTTTAACATATCAAATTGTGGCCCCGGGGGCGGTTTGTTCAAACACAGTGACAACTGTTTAGAAAGTAACATGCAAAGAAGCGTTTTAAATAATGTCTCACGTCAAATAAAAAGTCCGAAATACACATTAACTGAATCTCGACTGAAAAGGGAACGATCGCCTGAAGAGGAGGAAAAGACGACGAAAAATCGTATCGTGACACTGAGATCTAAAATAATTTATTATTGATGAATACTTCTTGCGTCGGGTGTAATGACGAGAAAATATAGAACCCCATGACGATGGAGACGACGACTCCGTGCTGGGGTCAAAAACAGATACTAGTCGCAGTACAAAAAAAAAATCAAGCAAGTTAGTGTGGATGGGGGCATCATTTATGAAACGACGGAGCGTTCCTAAATAAAGTGACGTGAAGACCTGCTCTTAAATAAATAGTGGGATTGCGCCCATACAGATTGCAGAGATCCTCAACTATTTGAATGTTCCTGAAACTATAGACATAAACATAAATTTCCTGCACGTAGATGCTATCGATTTTGTTTCACAATCCATTGTGGGAGAAATCTGACGATCAATTAAAACGTGAACAATGGATCACCTGCAATATCGCAACTTTGGCAAGGTCCGCTCCGAAATTAGTTAAAGTTCGGGTAAAATGACCAACACATCTCGAGCGCCATTGTTGTCAAGCCGATTGACTTTCGACTTATCAATCACTGATGTGATGTTAATTACCACCGTCACCGCCCCACAAATTTGTCAGTTTTAACTAGACTGAACTTTCGTTGGGTTGCCCCGGGTCAATTTTGCCGACATAGTAATTGGCACTATTGGCAGCTCATTCTAGATGCAACTATACCACCGGACCCGTGTAGACTAAGCTACCTTATTACCTACGCCGACGCAGAGGTAAAGGGATCCAAAAAAAAGTTTGACCTTTCCTATGTATTCATGTATACCCTAAACATCTTGGTTTTTCATACAAACATAATTTATGAAGGCCATGGTGGCCATAAACGTGTGAAACAGTGTCTTGTCGAACATGATCTCCGCGGAATTTCGACTGCTGAGTATCATCATTTTATTCCCGGGACCATTATTTTTTATGTTGTATAAAGAGCTTTAAAAGGATAGGTGTGGGTTCACGCACAATCCTGTAACTTTTACTTTTGCTTCTGCTTTTACTTTAACATAACTTCAGTGTAACTCCGGGATCGTTGCGTTCATGCACACTTTTGATTTAATCAAATAGGACCACTGCTCACGTGCATTTGGAATATTTTTCACGACAATTGACAGTTGTTTCACAGCTTGTTAACAGTTTGGTTGCCAGTCATCAATCAGCCAGGGCATCTGTATTTTATAATGGTAAAAGTAGCTGTAGCTTTGTTTAGTTCTAAAACGTTTACCGTTCTAGTCCCAAGTCAGTTTGACATGTCAAGTCAAAATCAAACGCGAAGTTTTTTACTGTCGTCGTTCAAACTGTCATGTATCTGTCCACCTAGATAGCTTTTGAGAAGAAAAATCATAATAAGCACCTATCGACGCAAGTTCAAGAATCTGTACGTGTTACTTATAGTGTTACTATTACTCCTGTTGTTATGTTATACCTACTGTTACTGTTGTGCTGTTTCTGTTACTGGTTTTGATTACATGATCATTTTTACGCCATGCCCGGTGATCCAGCTCGTTTATCTGCGAGAGAACGTGAAACACTTTGCCGTTGTTACGAAGAATTTTTTTAGAGATTTCAATAAATGCAGCTGCTGCCAGCATTCAGCGCGTTGCTTTATTATTGTTATTATCATTATTGTACTGCACCCAACAGGCAGAAGAGCCCAGTTGAAGGGTGAGGGATACCAGAGACAAATCCGAAGGGGAATACATACTTAGGTAAAAACCTTCGTCTTTGTCGGATAGAGAACAGTTGAAAAGATCAACCTCGCTCTCATAAGCAGAGTAATTGACAATCATCTGTTTAGAGAGGATATGCCACTAAAATTCTAGCCGTGGGAAGGTGGAACAAACTGTGTGATCTAGAGGAAAGCCGAGACCCACAGAGCCAAGAAAATCAGGCCAATCCAATGCGTTGCTAAATAGACCAAAAAGAAAATGGATTTGATCTTTAAAGTAACGTCCTGCACGATCAAACGCATACTGTCAAAAAGAAACCAAGGTTTGTCACTACAACCAAAAAGCGGCCGTTTTGGGCCGTGACGTGGTCTCCGAAAAAAGGAAATCCGTCCATCACGATTACGGATTCAAAAAGTTGGGTACTGAATGATTTTATTTTTACAAAAATCAAGAACAACGAATACATAAATGTGAAATCCATCTTTGACCACGCCAAGGAACATCTCGATTTTGGCCATAGTAAAACGTCACTCGACTCAGGAGTAGGTACGGTCTTTTGTGCCATCCTATGAATTTTCGTGCTTCTGTCACCATGTGCAGGGTCCATGTCACTAACCTCTTGACTACAGTAACACTATAAAGGGCTCAGTTGAAATAGAAAAGCGTAACTCGGCTTAGGAGCAAATCTTTCTCGATATCTGATACCTCTCAGGGCTATGGAGTTTGCTTTACATCTATCTAGAATGTGTGATATGTGCACAATGTTGATTGAGACTGTGTGGCAAGTAGGAATTCTGCTCACCCAGTAGTCACCAATTTTTTTTTTTTTGGTCCTTATATCGGAAACAGACGGTTTGACATCAAAACTGCATGTATCTTTCTTCAAGTGCACCTTGAATGAGGTGCTGCAGGTGATACTCGATAAAGAGCTAAAGAAATACTTTCTGACTGGAACGAGTGAAAGGTCTGACTTATAACCTGGAAATAAACAATGAAGTTTCCATGAGATTGACACTTTTTATTTGACGTCTTTTGTAACTAAATCGAAAGCTGCATTTAGATTTTCATGACCTACTGGGAATACTGGGATAGCAGTACTTCGGAAATAACGTGTAATGAGAATGGCTAATCCTGGCAATAGTCAACCGGCTTTTATCCAGGGATGTGATGGTAAGGGGGGGTTTGGAAGGCGGGACGGGTGGCGTTCTTCGATAATCGCATCGTTGATGCTGACGCTCCTAGTTACCGCCCTCGAAATCTATCCTGGACAACTAAATATATCCAGGATAGGTGTAAACCAGGATAGGTCAACTGGTTTATATCCAACCAGCATGCAAGAGAGAAGCACACTAAGTACGATAAAGCTGCGGAGGATGTTGGGAGATCCTTCACACCCCTAGTCTGTTCCTGCGAGGGAGCAATCCACAAGGAGTTTGAAGCTTTTTTGAAGCGAATAGCATGCACCCTAGCTGAGCGTTGGGAAAGGCCATGCTCTTCCATCTTATGCTGGGTTCGAGTTAGAATACAGTTCAGCCTGATCAGGACAATAAGTATGAGGATAAGGGGAACTAGGAAAGTTATTCGCTACTCGCGGAGCAAGGCTAGAGGATCGGTCAGGTATTTAGAACTACAGGCTGTCTGATTTCTACATGATTCTAGAGGGCTGTGTTTCTGGTCGCCATCGCCATCGGCCGATCGCGGCCTGAATCGCAGCCCACTAGAATCATGTAGAAATCAGACAGCCTATATATATTTATTATGTATCATGTTCTTTTACACATTCTACATTATTGTTTATTTATTTTAAATAATTTTGTAATTTCCACGAATAAAATGTTTCAATTAAAAAAAAAATTAAGTCGTGTTATTCTTGGTTGGCTTACGAACAATCATGAAAATATTATTAAAAAAAAGCTGCCATCATCGGTTGCATGCTGTTTTTGTAATGCCAGTACAGGGGCCCTATTCCTGTGGGCGAATCGGTTGTTCGCTTCGCCTGGGATCCGGCCGTTGCTACGTGACGCGGCGTCCGCCTGGCTTTTGCATGCCATGAGTCATGCAAAGAGAGGTGCGTGCAGCCCTCGTGCAACTTTATGCAGTGTTCCCAAGGTTCCCAATTTTGAAACAGGCGAAGCGATCGGGTTGCATCCGATCCGGTCCGCATCGCTTCGCCCGTAGGAATAGGGCCCCTGGACATCCCATACGAAAGAAGGCGATAACGCTGTTCGACCTATGGAGGCATTGCCATAATTTGGTTATGTTCGTGAAAAATCATGAAGAAGAACAGTTCTTCAAATATACCCGCATGAACCTTGGTTTGCTTGATTACTTGGTGAATTTAATTGAACCACACGTGAAAAAAAAACACTGCTGTCTGATACTGCAACGTATACATGGACTGGACATGCAATAGGAGCGAAATTGAGCACTGTTAAACAGCCGAGTCTGAATGAAGTCTGTGAAAAATAATCGATTTCTCGTGATCATCCGCATTTCAATAAATCAGCAACTCAAGTGTAAGAAGAAAAGTGAAAGTTACAGGATTGTGCATGAACTGGGCTTTCCTTTGCAAAATCTTCTCTGCAAACTATCATCCTACTCGCATTATAAAACATGTATCGCAATATTACCGAGTTAAGTATGCCTTTTGTCGTTTAATAAAATTATAGTATTTAATCTACCATGATGTGGTGCCACATTTGTCGTCGACGAAATGGTGTTTTGAAAATTAAATAGTACAAGTCATCAATTTAAGCGCTCACCATTTAAATCAACTCATCTTGGTTTTAATTATGTGTGCGGGAATAAAAACGCGTCTAGTAAGCTTTAGAGGCGTTCCTTCTGTGTCGTGCCCTGTTTTATTTACAAGAGCAGAACTGGCATGATATAATTTTATGTCCTGCCAGAAATATTGTAAATATTAGTGAATAAGATCCATCGTAAATGAGCTTATCGCCGCGGGTCATCTCAGTGGGATATTTAGCTGCGGCTTTCCTCTTGCCACCCTCCATCATCTTGGCCTCTTGCTGATGCGACAATTTTATTTTTGCTCTCTCGATTCTCGTCATTTTTACAAAATTAAAATCGCAAAATTCAGCCGAGGTAGCTCGCCTGCACCGCAGCTTTCATCAAATTCTCTTTACCTCCAAACTATGCCGCGTTCTGAAATTTTTAACGGGCCGTACCTACAGAGAGATGGCCCCCATTTTGGAGTGTTTTTTGATTAACCAATATCAGGGCATAACATTGTGGAAGCTGTTTTATGCCTTCGTTTCAATTTTCTGAGTTACAAGTGCACGCAGATGGGACAAAGGAAATATTCCTTGGAGGTTGCTGTAAGATTATTGTTTTTCGCTTGTATATGCTCTCTCGTGAGATTATTTTAAAAATATAATATGCATGCTCTGTAACCGTAAATTCGCATACAGCACAACCATCCGCTTGGTCCCAGGGAGGCATTTATAATGCCTTACACGTAAGCTTCTAAAAACTTAAAAGTATTCAAAAATAGATGCCTACCAACCAGCCGCCCGAGCTTTACATTAGCTTTATTGAGTCCAAACTTATCTGAAAGCAAGAATCAAAACTGAAAAAGTTGGTTGAACCTGATAACCGGTGGCAGTTTCCGGCTGTGTACGTAGTCAGGTATCCATATTACATAGCATCAGTAGGCGACTATCGTGGTGACTGGATCGTTTTAGGTGTTTTGAAAAATTGAAATGTTAGTCTTTAGTTGTTGGTTCCTTTTTTAGCGCACTTCTCCAAACGGGAAGGCGCTTTTGTCCTCGCTTTGTCCGTCCGTCCGTCCGTCCGTTCGTCCGTCCCTGCATCTAGTCCTAGACGAAAAGGTTTTTGCGAAAAAATTTTACTCCATTGGGTAGCTCATGACCTTGTATCCCGAACCAAGAAAAATCTTGACGAAATAATAATAAACAATGACAATAATAACAATTTAGTGTGACGCGGCATCGCCGTTGAATGCTGCATTTCAGAAGCCGGCCTGATCTCGAAAGTTATCACATGCGAGGAAGTACCCGATCTTATCATTTTACCATAATACATATGCGGAGTTATATTTAGAGAATGATTTGAACTTTATTTTAATGAAAATTTCACATCGGTGCGAGGTGCCGATTAGTAGTTATTAATTTTTGAAAATGACTCTGAAACTACGGCTCGGCCGCAAAT
Organism: Anaspis maculata; assembly: GCA_949128115.1. Classification (NCBI taxonomy): domain Eukaryota; kingdom Metazoa; phylum Arthropoda; class Insecta; order Coleoptera; family Scraptiidae; genus Anaspis; species Anaspis maculata. Next base: position 3,197,505 of record OX421968.1, read on the forward strand.
GATTTATTCGTTGCTTGCTGGTGCTTGATATCCTTTCCTCCGAACAAAACGAAATTCAATACAGAAAATATTTCAACTCGAATGGGTAGCTCATGGCCTTGGTACGCGAATCAAGAAAAATTTTGCCGAAATAATCATGAACAATTACAAAAATAACATTTTGGTGTAGGGCGGCTTCGCCGATCAAGTGCTGGCATTCGCGGTAAGATGTAGAAAGTTGCGATATGCAGGCAACTACAATTTCTTAATGAAATACATCACTACATGTACGGCATTATATTTAGAGAACAATTTGAACTTTCTTTTGACAAAAACCCCACTTCGATCCGACCGTTGGGTCAATTGTTATCAATTTTTGAAAACGACCGCAAAGCCACGGCTCGGCGCATATTACACGACCCTACAAATTTAAAATCAGACGTGCCGAAATAGTAATTGAACATTTTGAAATAGTCAATTCTAGGTACCTGAAGGATAATGGCACTCAAATTACGAAAGATGTTCGCTCAATAACAAAAAAAAAGTAGGTAGGTATCACTAAAAATCATGTGACAAGGCTACCATTTTTTCGGTTTTTTGATAAAAAAGAAATGTTCCAATTCAAAAGTGAACCCGATATTAGTGTTCAGGAGGTCGAAATCAGTTGGAGAACATTTTTTTATATAAGTAACAGAATGACGCTTATGTGGCCGGTTTGTCTGTCTGTCTGTCTGTCTGTCTGTCCGAGTCCGTGCAGAAATTAAGACGCTGTACTCCTTCTCGAGAATTGAAACAAGAGTCTTGGAACTCTTTTCCGATTAATAGCTGATGTCCCCAAAGGTGGCCAATGGGCACTATTTTTGTTATCCATACATCGTTATCATTATTCTCAAAAAACAGAGATCTTCTGTGCACTTCGATGAAGTTGAACTTCTCCTCGGGAAATAAAGCTACAGCCCTTGAAGATTGAACTTTATCCGGTGGATAGCTTAGGTCCTCAAGGACCAAATAGGCAGGTTGGCTTTCATAATTCGGCCGCCATCTTGGCTGCCACATTGAAATTTCTTATTAGTGGAACGATTGTCATGAAACTTGAAACTTACCCTTGTCTAGTACGATCATTCTTATTTTCAAGCCAAATTTCATGATTGCCCCACCATCTTGGCCGCCATATTGAAATCTCTTAAAGGTGGAAGGATTTTCATGAAACTTGAGAGTTACGCTTGTCTCGTACGATCATTCCTATTTTCAAGCTGAGTTTCATAATTCTGCCGCCATCTTGGCTGCCATATTGAAATCTCTTGTTAGTGGAACGATTTTCATGAAACTTGAAACTTACCCTTGTCTAGTACGATCATTTTGATTTTCAAGCCGAATTTCATGATTCTGTCGATATTTTGGCCGCCATATTGCAATTTTTTGCCCAAGACGGTAGAACCCTAATCACTTAACATCTTGCGTTCACTAATCCTCCAAAAAGGAAGTGCGCTACTGAGCCTCATGCCCATGAGGCATATTCGCTTGTTTATCCATCTCTTGGGATTGAGAACATCGAGTAACACGAACGTATGTATTCCATTTCTTTCCGAATACGTAGTAATAGTCTCCCTCTCCGCCAGTGTTGGCAGTAAAGCAAAACCCGAAGCCTCAATGGCGCGTGAAGCCAAAACTCACCATCTAATTTACATTAATATGTCGAGGAGAAGTGTAAAAAGCGGCATAAAGATCCGCCAAAATTCAGCTTCTGAAGGCGCAGCACCGTTGCGTTGCTTTGCCTTTTGCCTTATTTAAATAATTAAATTGAGGAGTGGGTGCATTACAAGTCATTAAGTCCGGAAAGACGACGACGTATAAAAATACATTTAATTGAAGCAGTGGAATTTCCTCTCCTATCTAGTGGATTGTAAAACTTACAAGACCGGAATCAATTTGGCATAATAAACTGTTAACCCTTATAAAGTGAGTCAAATGTAAAACAAACTTGAACGATAAAATAAGAATCGAACGTAACTTTTTATAGTTTCACTGTGCAGCAATAAAAGGATGCAATAAATTACTGGTGGGCTATTTATTATAAATTTACGATTTGTTTTACTTTTATGAGCGATTAAATTAATTATCGAACAAGGTAGGTAGGTACTTTACTTTTGTGAGATTCATCGATTGGAATTTGCACATGAGTTTTTTTACTGCTACTCCTTAGCAAAAGTGCATACAAAACTTGCTCAGTATATAAGAAATTGAAGTCGAATCAATTTTTGTTAGTTTGCTCTCAGTTTACTGCGAGGGTCGCTCATTAGATGCGCGATGGTGGTGTAAGAAGATGATTGATTCGAGCCATAGGAGAGATAGACTTTCGCACGCTGCAATAATGTAAGCACTCGTAGCGCTTATAAATGCAATTTTCAAATGGAAGTACCTTAACCTGGGGCACCACCTGTATTTCCATAGTTTGCATATTAAAATAATTTATTTAATGTGCGAAATAAAAGCGCTCTTTTAACGGCGTAAAACCGTCGTGCTCTTGTCCCAACTACTTTTGGAGGCTTAAATCTCTAGAGAACCAACAAAAACTGCTTATTAAGTTAGCATTATGCAGAATAAGTTTCAAGTTCCGACTCGCACATAATGTTAATTGGTAGGTGAGGAACTCGACGGGAATATTAATATTTTGCACTAGAATCGAATAGCGGCATGTAGGTACGGTACTGAGTACTTGTAGGTACTGGATTGGATCCATTCGACCCAAGAAGTGTTTGCTAGAGATGTGCAGAAAGTATCAATCCGTTACTAGAGTATTCGTTACTTGCTCGGATTTTACGTATCGGATATTTATTTGGAAAAGTATTCGATACCAAGTATCAATTCGATACTTTTTTCAATCGATACAAAGTAATCAACTGATACTCAACATCGATACTTTATATCGATGAGTATCGATATCGAATTGATATTCTCGATACTCGATATCGATACTTGGTGTACCTATCGATATTCTCGAGTATAATGTTTGTATCCTTACCAACCAAGTAGCGGCGGTAAGTATTCGGTATCGGATCGGATCAGTAATCATCAATATCAGTAACAGCAAGTAATTGGTGAATCGTGAACTGAATATAAGATATCAGTATCACTAGGTACCTATATGAGAATTGAGAAACTGAGGAAGTCACAACAAAAACAGAGAGCCAAAGGCACAACCAATTTCGATCTCGATTTCGAATTTCGATACTTGATTACAGGAGATGGAGTGGAGCATGAAGCATACATAGATTTGGTTAAACATACCTACTCAATTTATTTAAAAATTTGACTTGATTTTGATTGTGTTTGTGTTAGTTACTTTCACGAAACATAAGCAGGCAGGTAAGTATAATCTTAATTTTAACGCAATATAAACTCAAACTGATGAATGATATACGCCACTGGTAAGTGATAACTAATAACGATGCATTTCATTCAGTTTAAAACACGACACAGTAGTATTTTCTGCGTTTACTCTTTCAGTGCACTCGCACTCGGCAAATACACGTTCTTCAAAGAAGTGTTCCCTTGAATGCTTAAAGGTATTACTGAACGTATTTCTTGTTAATTTTCATCGTATTAGCCCGGCGATAAACATCAAGACTGTTTAATTTCAATTTGCATCTTTCTACTTAATTGAAGTCGAAACGTCATGTTACCAAGGCTGCGCGGAATTCCCTTTAAAATATATAGCTTTCGCGCCAAGTAATTTCATTCTCGAGACTTTTGTTTCATTTTCTGAATTGTTTTTTGTCATGTGCATGTATGACATAACATTCAGTACGATTACAAAAACAAAACGAGGAGTCAAGAGAACAATACAGATGCACATGTACAAGACAGCGTTTTTAATGAATAGTTGAATTCAAAGTCAATATGTATGTATTTGCCGTTCACGTTTCAAATTCAGTAGAATGACTTTTTGGGTGAAAATAAAGTGACAACCTGGGGAGTGGGGAGCTGCGGCTACGGCTGTAGGCACCTGCAGAGTTTTGGAGCGAAACAACCAGCCGCCATCAGCCGTATCCTCCCAGCGCGCCAGCTTGTCACCTAATTTTGATTGAAAAAGTCATTCTACTGAAAATAAAAAGTGAACGGGATATATATTGTACAATTATTTTTTTAAAAGAGCCCCTTTCATTTCTTACGGCACAATTTTTCTGTGTAAGAAAAAACCTGGAACAGGTCGATTTCCACTCATGATGGGGTTCATTGCCAGTTGCTTTGTTGTGGGTTGGGAGTCGGGGCTGAGAATTTTTGTTATATCTGCATAGGTTGTAAGTTTTTTCTGTTGCTGCTGTTGTTGTTATTACTGGTTTTGTTGATGCTGCTGGTGCTGATATTGATGGTGGCGCTGACGCTGTAGCTGAAGTTCTTGATATTTGCTCTTGCTCTTGATAGTTGCGATTCAGCCTTCAGTTTCACACTTTCAATCTCGAAATATTTGCTGCGGGAGTCCAGTAGACTGAAAGTCGTGTATGAGACCTCTCTTGCAACGGATACCGCTTTGTACTTTTGGAACGCTGAATCGGCAAGTCCGTATGTGTCTGTGACACTCAATGTCCAGTGCTGCAATACTGTCTTCAACAAAACTTCATCTTTCAACTTGAATCCTTCTTCATTGGAAGGATTCATTCGAAAAAATTATTGGTAATGATGCTCTAGAACTTGATTGAGAGACAGCAAAACATATTTGCCAAATTTCACCAGAGGTGAAACACCCCATTCATGCAAAAGTAAGGAAACGAAAGTAGAACAAAAATGCATGCAACACATAAGGAAAACGGGTGATTATTTCACTACTTTGAAAGTTCGATAGACACGATCAAAGCAAATCTCGGAAATACATATATAGGACCATTCCGATTTAGAAATTAACGGGAAATATTTTTATATCCATCATACCTATTTTACGTTAGGGTTCCGTCCCATAACTCGAATAGCGTTTTTTGTTGTTGTAAAGGATAAATTTGATTATTATTGTTATTATACAGGGTGTCCCGGAAATATACCGACAACGTTCTAGGGCAGCTTCCTCTCATCGAAACAAGAAGAAAGGCTATAAAGGATGAGCTGATCAAGATGTTTTATTGTCTATGAATAAATTATTAACCAATTGCCCCGTAACCGCTGTCCACACATTACAAAGGTTTCTATATCGTCCCCTGTTTGATAAAGCGACGTATTTCAATTATTTTGGTCAATTTTCAGTTTTTGGTATCATTGAATCCGTCTTGATAAAGGCTTCAAACCTGTGCAACCGAAAATGGCGTATTTTGACAATTGGGCAATACAGTGAAGAATCATTGATGGACGTGAGTCATGAATAACAATATTATATCCAACAAAACGATGTATGTCATGGATTTTATTTGCTTCAGGTTGATGAACAAGCTGTCCTTTACATTCTGTGGAAAACTTGTCTTGAACGGGTTAGAAATAGAGGCTTTAGGTACATGAGAATTAAAAAAAAAAGCTGAAAACTCAAATCTCCATTTTCTCGAAACTATGATCAACAGACACACGTCGTTTTGTCAAACAGGGGACGTTATGTACACACATCAAAAGAATCTAGGGGACAAGCAAATTTAGACGATTTCTTAAATCATCATAACTTTTTATTGCCGTCAGCGATTTAATATCTGTTTTCAGTGTTCGATAGCCCAATCCTTCGTTTTCATGTCTTGATCACGTCGAATACGAACAATGTTTTATAAAGTTTCAACAGGGTGGTCAATGGAACAGTGTAAAATTGCCGAAAGTTCAGTACGAGCGCGATTTCCCAAAAAAATTTTTGTATGCATGTCAATAGCACAGTTATGAAGACTGGTACTTCATATTCAGTAGCGTTTTTGAATTTTAGAAATTGAAGGTGAATTGCCGAAGATATTGATCATTTTGTGCCGCCATGTTGAACTTCCAAAAAAAAAGATCCGATTTCATTGAAACTTGGATTACACTCATATCTGGCTTCAGTAATTGGGAGTCCAAGGTCAAATGTCTTTCTTGGTCACTTCCAAGCCGCCACATTAAACTTTTATGTAAATGATTCGATTCTAGTGTGTTTCAAGTTTTATTCACATTGGATCATTTATGTATAAAATTCAATTTAGCGGCTCGAAAGTGATATTTGACCTTGAAATTCCAATTACTTGAACCAGACACGAGTGTGTTCCAAGTTTCAATGAAATCGGATCACTTTCTTTTTTCTTGGAATTTCAACATGGCGGCACAAAATGATGAATATCTTTGGCAATTCACCTTCGATTTTCAAAATTCAAAAACTTTACTGAAGCTGAAACACCGATCTTCATAACTGTGCTATTTGAATGCATGAATTTTTTTTTTTGGGAAATCGCGCTCGTACTGAACTTTCGGCAATTTTACACTGTTCCATTGATCACCCTGTAGCAACCTTATGAAACACCGTTCGTATCTGACGTGATCAAGGCATGATAAAGAAAGATTGGGCTATCGAACACTGAAGACCGATATGCAATCGCTTACGGGAATCTGAAGTTATGTTGATTTTTAGGAATCGTCTGAATTTGCTTGTCCCCTAGATTCTTTTAATGTGTGTACTTCAACTTGAAATAATAAATACACTTCAAATTTTCCAGTGTCCTAAGTGACGGCGACGCGACGCCCAGTATGACTCTGGAAATTGGAAGGACCTCTAAAAATAACTCGGTATCTAGCTTGTGGTAGAGAAAGAACGCAGGTATTGGGAGGGAACTCTCGAATTAGTCCTATTCGTGTGCTAGATCACTTTGAACTTCATCCTGTGGGGTGGGCCACTCCGCTTGTTGAGTAGTTCATTTTGACATCAAAATGGTTTATAATATTCCATTTGGTGACAATATTCCCTATGGCGAGCCACAAAAAAGCTGAAGGGACCACAACAATCAGTTCCACCTCTGAGAGACGCTGCTGGTAAATGAACCGAAACAGTAAGGAGAAAGCTCTCGCATTTGTATAGCATCTCTTAAAGAGTGTTTCAACCATATGACCTGGTATCAACATCAACCCAAGAAGAACAGGAGGGAGTCAGGGGTGGATGGGGTGACCTAAACCGATCTAGGAAATCAGGAGAAGCGGCCTCAAAAGATGCACCGCAGGCGAAAATTTCTACAAGTAATAATAATAATAATAATAATAATAATAATGTTGATGATGATGATGATAATAATAAGTTTTTCATCAATAATAGTCGCCACAAAGTTCAAAAATTTTGTTTGAAAAACCCCGGTAATTTTTTTTATAAAAAATACATATAGGTATCTATATTAAGTTATATAAATATGTGTATAATAATAAATTGGTAAAAAACTAAAAAAAAGGGATCATCCGACCGAACGAAGGTCCCTATCACACTCGCTGCATTGGCTCGTTGAATCTCGATGCCTATTCTTTGTGTCAAGAATTTTAGGTACCTATAATCAATTTCACGGCTTTTTTCATTAGAGTAAGCTATGGAAATGTGTTGTGTTGGCACGAATGTTACGATGCTTACTTGACTTTGACGCCTTGATAGATGTGCTGTGTATAATGTGACAGCTGTCACCGTCAGGCACGGAGCTAGACTTTCAATGTCAGGATGAATCTCAATTGGTTTTTACTATTTTGATTTTTCAATTTTTTATTGAGAAAAATTATGTACCTAAGCGAGATTTTTTGTTTTGAATTTTTCAGGCAAGTATTTTCAGGTGGGTAGGTACCGATAGTTATTTTTATTACCTTCACCAATAATAGAGTAGGCACCTATATTAGTATATTACATACCGAGACTGAGACCGAGACATCATACCATAAGCTGGAATGATGTATTTACCGTCGAGAGTATGTATACTATTTTACTCACAACCATGTAGGTACTCAGCTTGCAGGATTACAGGCGTTCAAAAGTTGAAATCTGAAAATTAACTTTTTGTCATAACTTCTAGATAGGCCGATTAATTTTGCTGAAACGTGGTTCAAGAAATACTGATTAACAGTTAACACACTTACTGTTGGGTTGGATGCATATTTTGAAATTTCCCTTCTAAAGCTACCATTTCTTCACTTTCTCGGGAGGTCGGCAATGGGTCACTTCCCGACCTCCTACTAGGTATGTAATGAATCAATTACCATAGTGGTTGTGAGTAAACTTATTTATCGAGGTATTCATCTTCTTTAGAAATCTGACCTACAAATAATTTCTGTTATCTTCAACTAAAGTCAAATCGGCTGCATCAATTTGACTCGCCACCGATAATTAATTGTGTCTGGGCTTTGATTGTTGAAAAGTTGATCCACTCAACATGAGAATTTATGAATTTTAGTCTTCTCCAAACTTCATGGGAAACGTTTTCACTATGAATCATGCATTTCTCTCAAATTTCAATGGAGAACGTGAACAGGAAGAGTCACGTTTTTACTTCCAGAAAAAAATTGAAATCTTTTTTATTAAACAAGATACGATCAAAATTCCAAAACCGTTTGAAGATGTTGATAATTGCATACCTTTTACTTTCTCCTAAAAATTATGCTTTTGTAAACTTTGACGATCCCGTATCTTACCAACTTACAGAACATACACAGTTTCCCAGTTGAAGGAGTTCATCTTGTTTTCGCTTATCGTTGGTGTTTATTTTTTATTTGTGTACATTTACCATCAGTGATGATCGATAAGTTTCCTCGTCGTTGTTTTATTTGGATGCGTCAAGAAAAAATCATGTTTGCCTTTATAAATATTTGCGTCGGTTGGTTTAGGTCCCGGTAAGGTCAGTTTAAATCGCATTAAAAGATGACCAATCAGATTAACCCCGACCTTGAGTCCGCGGGTGCCTTTTCCGTGTGCAGGAAATGTATGTTGGAAATATGAAGAAGACAAATTTTGGTGAAATTAGTTCATGTGGTGCGCCAGTACGCAGAGGCGTGAAACACTTTTATGACATCATAAATCAGTCCGGTGACATTATTAAAATTGAGTGTTTTAGGGAATTTATGAAATAAGCACTTTTTATGGTGGAAAGGGGTGGCGCGCGTCCATCTGAGGCCCCCTTGAACTGGGTCAAGAGTTCTCAATTTTGACCGGGGAGGTAAAAATAATAAAAAATATGGCAGGAGACTCGGGCTGTATACATATATGGAGTAAGAGCAATAATAAGACTGTTTCATTAAGGCTCACTTTTATTCGGATTTTATTTGTTACAGTACGTCGGAGTGTTGCGGTTTATTTCGTCTATCATAACAGTCATTAGAGTAGACAGGGGTGTTATATATGGCTGAATATATCCGTTCAGATTGTGACCTTTCCCTAGGGATATCGTTCTCTATCATACCTATTTCGCCGGCAAATGTCATTCCGACAATAAATTCAACTTAGACCGATTTCGCACAAAGAATACTAATTATCTGATAGGTAGGTATCTGCTTTATCACCATACATACCTACATATAGTCGCAATTATATTCGCAAAATACAGTGACAAAAATTCGGCACCGTACAACATCACTGCATGATAATATGTACCATGAGACAGAAAACAGTAATTGCCAAGATGTTCGTGCGATGCATTATGGTTTAGTTGTGGTACCTTTACAGGGTCATATGGAGGAATGTTGGATTCATGATCATGAGGCCATTATCTATATAGTGAAAGTCGTCCCCACTCCTTTAATTTCGGTCATCGATGCACAAACGTTCGAGTGTCCGCATATTGTGATGTTTCGTGTGTGCGACGAAAACGCGAGATTAGCTGTATTTTAGCGCTTGGTTCGGACGACCAGTAGTGGTCCAGTGAAATGCACAAGTTAAAGAACGTCCGTCGCTTCCCGTGCAGAGTTCACATGGTTGATATGATTCTACGTTTTAAGCTATTTAATTGCCCATTGTCCGATTACTTTTGTCACAGTATGTTGACGCCTTAGTTGGTTTGCTTTGTGGGCGGTTCTGTGTTTGGATTTCAAATCATTTCAAGACGGATCTCGGCGCGGTCTACTTCTCCTCCTGAGCTCTCTATGACTACAGCATATCGCACCCCCGCGAGAAAAGTGACACAAGTCAAAATTTGCAATTTTTGAGTTAAATGCTGCATGATGCTGCAAAACGCAAGAGCTTCCATCAGAAAAAGTGGCTCAAGTCAATCTATAATAGTAAACGAGAGGGGGCGCTACTGTCGTTTTGCCGCGGGCCATATTGTGAGCAGCTGACGCAGGAACAGTGACACAATCAGCTGTGACCAGCGTGTTCAGCAATATTTCCGCAAGAAAACCGCCATAATCCAAAAAGTGTCGTTTTTCAACAAAGGTATATTCCTATTTTGTAACAATTTGTTAGGTAATAAAGTGACTCATTTTCCAAATGTGTCGCTCTTTCAGAAGTTGTGACATTGTTCTTGATAATACGAGGAAATATTTCCCCAGTTGCGTCTCTTTGTTAGAGTTGTGACGTTGTTCTCGATATTATAACTGATAATTTTTCATAATTATGCTGCTATTCTTTGAGTTGTGACATTTTTCTTAGAAATAACAACAACAATTTTGCATGTTATTACATGAATCCATTGGGCACTTTTGGTTCAATTGTACACCTTTTGAGATATTTTGGTTCGCCTTCTCTTCAGTCTCTAAGATAAGCTAAAGAGAGGGCGGGAGCAGAGATTGAAGAGCAGACGGAAGATGACGTCGAAGACAAGACGGAAAAGAAAGTGAAAGAGAAGACGGGCGAGGAGATCAAAGAGGATATGGAAACATAGACTGAAGAGGAGGCGGGAGCAGAGAATGAAGATAAGACGGAAGATGACGTCGAAGACAAGATGGAAGAGGAAGTGGAAGAGAAGACAGGCGAGGATATAGGAGAGAATACCGACGAGGATATAGAAGAGAATACGGAAAATAAGATTGAAGAAAAGGCAGGAGCAGAGGATGAAGAGCAGACGGAAGACGAAATGGAAAAGAGGACGGATGAGGAGATAGAAGATGATACGGAAAATGAGATTGAGGAGGAGGCGGCAGCAGAGAATAAAGAGTAGATGGAAGATGATGTAGAAGACAAGACCAAAAAGGAAATGAACGGAAATCTCAGAAAAGAAGAGGAGGACATCGAAAAAGGCTTGTAAAAATCCAGTGAGCCTTAAAGCCACTGTTAATGCTACTAAGATACCGTTGAGTGGCCGAAAGAAAGCTGATCTCTGTTTTCTCTGTGTCTCTCTGATCTAAGTTTTGACTGATTACAAGATTCAACGTTTATTTTGAATCACTAATTTTAATTGACGTTAAGAGTTTTTAAGTTGTAAAAGTGCCTGAGTGAATCCTAGCTATTAGCTTAAGGACTATTTTTCTTTCATAAGACCATATTTCAAATTTGACATACTTCTATAGTCCTCATGCATGCATGTTTCAATTATTTTTTTGTACAATAACATTTTTATTCATTCCCAAAATGAAAGTAAAATGACACAACTTATGAAAAGAAAAGGGTGCGGTTGAATTCCTAAGTGACACAACTCAAAAAAGGGGTTGAAATACCGCCCTTAACAATTGGTGTTCACCTGCAATTGGTAGTGCCGTAATTATTACCATGCCGTGCAAAAGTTCTATAGAATTCCCACAAAAAGTCTTGAGCAATGAAGAGTGACAAAAAGAGTCATATTTAGAAACTGTTTCCTGAGAAACTTCTTTTTTTGACTTCGGTCACTTTTCTCGCGGGGGTGCGATATGAGCACCTCATAAAACGGCCCGTGTCCGAGTCTAATTGTTATATAAAGCTTGGAAACACGATCGATCGTCATCTACGTCGATATATAAACTGCTCACAAATTGAAGTGGATATTTAAAAAAAAAGGTTTTTCTAAAATCGCCAGAAAATTCTTGAAAATCATTCGATTGTGAAACCGTTTGCACTGTTTTGAAGAAAAATGTCAATATTTTCAAGAACTACTGAAGTCCTCCACAAAAATCCCATGGATATGTCTAATACAGGGTGATGAAAAAAGTCGTTCAGTTTTGTTCTTTTTTAATCTCATGAAGGAGATTGTTTATCCACCCTGTACACCTATACTTGTTAGGATCTTATAGTCTGTAGCTTATGTAACTCGTTAGTTTTTATTTTTCCGCTTTCCGCTGCGTACTTACCGAAATATAGCCTTTTTACTTTCCAAAGTCATTTTGTCAATGAATAAATCCGGGGGCTACTGGATTTTTTGGTACTTACAAAACAATGCCACTTGGTACTTTTAAAACGATTTTTTGAGCAGATTTCGAATGGAAGACTACATAAAAATATACAGGGTGTGGCATGAACGAAGAAATTTGTTTCTGACACCTTATTACAGGTTGTAGAAAATATCACTTTTCAATTTTACAATTTTATGTCTAACAGGAAGAGATCGTCCATTATTGGAATCATTCTCGGGCGACCTTCTCCATGTGTGATTCGGACACTGCCAGTGGCAAGGAGTCGTCTCTTTGCCCACCGATGACACTTTGTGATACGTTCACCAAATTGACAATTTCTCTTTTGCCTTGTACCATTCCGCAAGATATTTACCACGATATCGAACTTACCTGGAGTTGATCTTTGCAACGGCATTTTGCTACTGATTATTTCGAAATAAAATGAATCTTATAAATGATTTTTTTTTTGCGACACCCTGTATACATGAGATGGTTGAGACGCCATATCTTCGTTAATTTTAAAATCTGCGCAAAAAATCGTTCTAAAAGTACAAGTGGCATTGCTTAGTACAAAAAAAATCCAGTAGCGCCCGGATTTAGTAGATTCATCGATAAAACGACTTTGGAAAGTGAAAAGGCTATATTTCGGTAAGTACGCAACGGAAAGCGAAAAACTAAAAACTGACGAGTTACATAAGCTGCAGACTATAAGATCCAAGTAAATATAGCTGTACAGGGTGGATGAACAATCTCCTGTACAAGAGTAAAAAAGAACAAAACTGAACGACTTTTTTCATCACCCTGTATTAGACATATCCATGTGATTTTTGTGGAGGACTTCAGCAGTTCTTGAAAATATTGACATTTTTCTTCAAAACAGTGCAAGCGGTTTCACAATCGAGTGATTTTCAAGAATTTTGTGGCGATTTTAAAAAAACCATTTTTTTAAAAATATCCACTTCAATTTGTGAGCAGTTTATGTATTACTTCTTCTAAACGTTTCAGCCACGTCTTCAATTATCAGTATAATCATTTTAGTATCAAGCTGGATTCCCAGTTGCTAATATTCGGACAAAAAATGGGAAATTTCATGTCAAAGTTCTCATATTGGCCAATCAGAGATCTCGAATTCAAAATTTGACATACAAAATCGCATTTTCTGTCCGAATATTTGCATCTGGGAATCCACGTTGATTTAAAAAAATCTTGAAAAGTCATACCTGATTCCAATAAGAAGCGAATGGCCACATTCAGGGCCGGCAACAATAGTGGTGCTGACGTGCTCGAGCACCACACGTAACCCGAAGAGGTGGTGCTGAGCACCACATGTTGAAAATGCAGAAATTGAAATTAGCGCCATAGCACTCCAAGTTACCAATTTCGAGATTGTTTGTTTTATTTTGAAAGTTTTATTTATCCATTATCCCCCCTATATTATACAGGTGTCCCAGACTGTAGTAGCCAACGGTCTATGGGAGTCCAGAGGACACTAGAAGACCTCTACATTATTTTTTTGCGAAAGCTTAATATTAACCGAGATGCAGCTCTTCAAAATTTGACTTTTTCATTGGTATTTCATGGATAATTCATAAACGGGTCGAAGTGTTCGGCTGAAATTTGCCAGAGACTTGTTTTGAATGATTTCCTACCTATTGGCATAATTTTACTAGAATCCAACCAGTAGTAAAACGAATAAAAATTAAAATAAAAAAAGTTCGAATGCCGAAAAAAATATGTAGGGGCCTCTAATTTCTTCCAGGCTATCTCCCATAGGCGTTCGGATACTTTATTTTGGGACAGCCTGTATAGTATATTTTATTTAAATATGACGTGTGCCTGAATATTTTTTTTACGTTTTAATAAAACTTCAAAAAAAAATCGCCTGCGACGCTGATACCACCCCCCCAGTTCTTTTTCTGAAATATTCAACAGTCAGCACCACACGTTCAAATCCAAAGTTGCCGGCCCTGGCCACATTTGCTATTTCCAAAAATATGGCTGTCGACTTTTCATTTCACCATGACCGTAATGTATAAATTTACATTTATTCTTTGTGTATTACCCTGTTGGCCATTATTGCGGCGGCCGCTACCGATTAGCTGCCATTCTCAACATCACTTTTATTATTATTACCAAATTGCACCACGATGTATCTCGAAAAATCATTGAAAAGTTAAGAAATAAGGAATGGCGGCCATTGTGGATATAGTCCATATAAACAAAACCAAGCTAAGAGTTAACCCCGAGACTTAAAAACTGACTTTTATTGTAATACATGTGTGAAACAACCCGCTGCGCCGTTCAGAATACAACAACCTGCTTTACCTATTATAAAAAAGATGCTACTGAAAGAGCGTGGGGCGTAGCCCACGATTCCACCTAGTTATACTTAAGCAGGTAGATAAACTAAGAGAGTGCAATTATTAGTACATTACGTAACAAGAGTAGTAAGTAGCATATTACGCACGCAGGGAAAAGTTGCGCACGAGCGAGTGTAGCGAGCGAGTGCAGTACTCCCTGAGTGCGTAATTGCTTTACTACTCGTGTCAAGTACAGTACTTTACCTACGACCCCAATCCAAAGCGGTATTGTAACTTTGTGAGGGGCCCAGAATAATTTTCAGAAATCCAAGGTAATAAAACAGTCCTACATCAACAATAACAGTGGATATTGACTTAAAAGCTATAATTAACGTGAAATGTAGCCAGTGGTATTGTAAACGGCAAAAATTATAGGTAAAAAAGCCACGTATTTCATGAAATACCTACGATTTAAGTTCTCCCCTGATTCAAAATTCAAATAAAATCCCGCCGTATGCAGATTGTGTTGATTGGTCGGTGCGAAGTGTGCCTTGACACTCTTGACAGGAGGAGCACGCACCACATAGCAATGTCAGCGGCCGTCATCCGTGTTCATAATATTAATATCCGTGTTCATAGGATACTGGGTTTTGCTAAATTTAGAGCAAGTAGAGCAAGTTAGAGCGAGTTGATTACTTTTATTGTATTTAAATAAGAATGCGATAGTATTATGTATCGCATTTTATACACTTTTTAAAACTAAAACTACAGTAAATCGGAGAAGGGGGAGGTACTTTGATCGGTGTTCACGGCCATCAGATTATTCCAATGTCAAAGACGGATAGCATTTTCAAACTTTGGTGTCTGCTGGCTCGGTGGTTGTCTGTTGTACAACGCTTTTCGTCGAGACCTGAAAAAAAAGCACCCACAAATCGATTCTTGAAAATTGAGTGTTCACTTACTGTGCCTAAAGCGAGGCCTGAGGTGTATTTAGAAGCGTACCTACCTATAGCCATTCAATTATTTGTTCGGCGTGGTGATATAGTTGGATTACAAACACTGGGACATGAATACTGGATAGCAATAAATAGTATTATTTGAAAATTATCGAACTTAGGTAGGCAGGCAGCAGAGTACCTGTCATCAGACATTTGATGCTTGTTGTAACTGTCTAATTTTTACACCTACTTGATCCCAAGTTGTTGTTGACTGCGAGCAGTCCTTGCATTGATATTTTGAATCTTTATTAATAAATCTCGCAAAATTATTGTGATCAGGTAAAAACTTAGCCCTACAAATGCAAGCTAAAATTTAATCAAGAAATTCTCAAATCCCTCACTTGGAAAAAAAATCTGGACGATTTTGTTGTTGATACATCTCACTTCTATGGCCATGCCTTCGCTACGAATATATACAGCTAGTCTCGCCTATGATTTCGGTGTGAAAGGTGCTACCGGGGCACGCGTCAGATTCCCGTGAAATGCTCCCATTTTTGAATGTGAATTATTTGAGAACGTCTTTCAATAAAAATTCCCCCAACATCAGAAACATAAATTCCCTAACTGTGCGATTTACTTTACCATTACCGCACGCTGTGCGATTTACTTTACAGAATACGTCACGATGTGCGTAAGGACTCACTTACTTAGGTTCCGAGTTGTGCGGTATACGGCACTTACGGTAGTGGTCGTAGGTAATAGTATTTTATGTTACTAGCGCCAAAAACCGGGCATAGCATAACGAACATGAATGCAGCTCGAGTCCCTAGGCCGAGAGCTGCATGTAAGAGAGTTATGCTATGGCGTTTTCAGCGCGAGTATCATACATCGTTTTTCGTGCTGTTTTTAATAAAATTACAAATAAATAAGATCATATCAAAATAATCATTGGAAGAAATTTCAAGTTGGTACTTCTGCCATCCATCACCAAGGCACGAGGCATGTACCTACTAGATGCAGCTTCTTTTGTTAAATGTCGATGTGGAAAATTGCGTCTTACGTTTGAAGTTTCTTGCTTAAAACCTCCGCCCCCCCCCCCCCCAATTAGAAGGGCCCTCCCCCAAAAATCCAAAAATCCCTCAGCTCTAGTGTCTTGTGTGACGACGAAACACAGAAAATAGCAGAAGTTAATCACTTCTAAACGTTCGCGCCATCCACAAAACGTCAAAAATCATCTGCAAAATTTGTATCAACAGCTATTAGAAAAATGACTCTAAAATGTCAATTTTAAAAGTGATTATTCATAATTTTAACTAATTTAAACAGAACACTTCAAACTTTAACATTGGAAACGTGTCTCTCTTGAATTGTATAAATGATTTTGCAAGGTTAGTTCATTTTTCAAGGGTAGTTTTTACTTTGCCGCTCTGGATCTTTTCCGGAATGTTACAGTGCAGGAGGGCAAGCATATATTGTCATTTTCGGGTATAGCAGCACGAAAAATATTATACATGTCTCAATCGTCGTTAAGGAATACAGCATATTCTTTTGAATAATAAGTAAACACATGCGACAGCAGAGTTGGCATGCTCCGATTGTTTCTAGATTGTTTTGTTTACGTTGCCATCGGAAGAGCAGATGAAAATCAAACATCAATAAACAGTCCTCAGATAAGTCCTTAGCCTTCACTTTTCATTTTATCGCTGCAAAAGAACTTTTCAAAATCAAGCGTTTTTTTACAAATACATCTGTACCAAAACTTGCGACCTAAGGAAAATTAGAAGGTACCGACAACAACAGGCTGCCAGAAATTGCAAAAGGGTAAAGGTGCGGTCAGTCAGCTTATTTAGCCGCAAGTTTTAATTTTAGTCGCAAGCGCAGCGACGCCCATTGGCTCTATGAACCAGCCTCCTCAGAACAACCAATAAGCGATGCAGCGCTTACGGCTGAAATGGAATCTTGCGCCTAAATAAACTGACTGAACGCACCTTAATTTACAGCTGCTTGTATAGCGTGTTCAAAATTGATTGACCTTGCCGCTATGATGAAACAAAGATTGAACTAGGCTTTATCCGCTCCCTATAGGCATCAAATTATAATGCTACAAAAACAACGTCGCTAAATGTAATGCCGACTTCTGAATAATAGGTGACATATTGTCGTTATGATGAGTCCCTATGCAACAGCCCACCGAGAAATCAAACCTACCATTAAAACATCCTACCGGAGAAACAGCCACCGCTCATTTTGCCACGAATTCTGCAACCGTGCAAACATGCTACTGCTAAATCAACACACCGGAAAAAGTGCAACCGCTCATTTAGCCACCGAGAGCGCTTCAGCAGTAGGATGAATGCCCGGCAGCGCTCTCGGTGGCTAAATGAGCGGTTGCACTTTTTCCCGTGTGTTGATTTAGCAGTAGAATGTTTGCACGGTTGCAGAATTCGTGGCAAAATGAGCGGTGGCTGTTTTTCCGGTAGGATGTTTCAATGGTAGGATGATTCCGCTGTGGGTTGTTTAGTGGGCTCCCGTTATGATCACCTCAAAAAATCTAATAATAATGGATTGTTTGAAAACAAAGGCTAGAAAAGATGCTGAAAGTGTTGGCCATCAACTTCCAGACACTTTGTGATGCTTCTGTTGAAATTTTCGCAAATAAACAAAGTGCGGTTTTGTGGTTGTCATTGCAGTATAGGGATCGTTTATGGCATGAGCGGCATCCTAAAATACATGATCGCAACAAAACGGCAAGGTCAATCAATTTTGAACACTCTGTATGACATATACAGTGTGTCCCAGATGCGAGCCTCCACTATGGGTAATGTCGTTATTATAGGAGATACAACAAAGTCAGTTAAATTATGGGAAAGATTCTTGGAATTTTATAGCTTAACATTTCAATACTGCAAACAGATTTTGACTTTTTTTTGGTTTTTGAGATATCTGGAAATGATATCTTCGAAATGCTGATTAGAATAGAATAGAATAGAATAGAATTTTATTTGTACGGGGCCGATTCAAATAAACTTTTTTTTATTCGTTTATTCTTTATTCCGGAAGTTTTGCCGAACCCCTGTGTATTCCAACACAAGGTAGGGGATTTTTTAACGACCACCAACAATGTAAATTTTAAATACGGCGGGCTTGTGAAATCAACACAGCATCGGCGACGCCGCACTACCCCAAATTGTTATTACTGTAATTGTTTATACTTATTGAAACAAGATTTTTGACAACTTGACATGCAATAGAAGTAGGCTACAGATTAGCGTTTATACTAGATCGATAGTTTTTTTGCGGACAGACAAAGTGCAGCTAAAAACGCCATTTACTTTGGAAAAATGCGTTAAACAAGTAGCAAAGTCCCCACAGGGGTGAGTCTCATGAGCGCATTTTCGGAGTACAGATGAGTAGACTGTTCACTGTTTACCTGTAACCAGATTGTCCCAAAAGTACCACAAGAAACCATCAATCTTTATTTAAACACGAGTAGTCAAGAACAAATGAAAACAACACTTCAACCAAAACTAGTCCAAGTTATTATTGATTCATTATATTCATAATGAGTCAAGTGGATCCTATCTGAACTGCTCAACAACTGGAATGACGGTATCGAAAATTTTGCTTTTTTTCCAAAATGACGTAGTTTTGGATTGATACAATCGATTTTGAATTTGTTTCCATAGTTTTTTAGGTCCATTTTTCAGCAATCCATCCCAGTGACGAGATTTTGTTTTTAATTTCACTTTATTCACAGAGGGGAATGTAAAACATTGCAAAATTGTGCTCAATTCCACCGATCCTCGTTTCTATGATTTTTTTTAATTTATTTATTGAATAAAAAATTATTCATGAAGCCTGGTGTTTAATCTCGAAACGGTTTTTGAATTTTCTAGATCAGATGTCCAACAATGACGATATAATTTTTTTTACTTTCCCGACCCACCAAAATCTGTTCACGGGATAAAAAGTTGGAAATTTTGTAGTTTTCCCAGAGAGGAGAACTCGAAAACCGTGGGTCCGATTTCGAAAATTATTCCTCTAAAAATTAGCTCAATCTATTTTCAAACTTTTATTCCCAGCACGTCTGCCCTTAAAATGGATATTTCGTGGGGCTCATCGTATGTCGAAGTTTGCACTGCAGTTTATTCAAATTCACGGAATGTGCAAATTCCATTTTGAAAAAACGACCGCCGGGAAACCTAAACCGTGTCGATTTTGAAGATGGATCTACACGTTGGAAATGGTCTTAATCGTCATAGGCGACCTCAAAACGGATATATCCGTCGAAATCTCGAGAACAATTTTTAGGGCGTTCACAATACTTCCCCTCCTCGTTAAGTGGTGGGTCGGGAAAGTAAAAAAATCATATCGTCATTGTTGGACTTCTGATCTGGAAAATTCGAAAACCGTTTCGAGATTACACATCAGGCTTTATGAATAATTCATTAGAAATCGGAAACAATATTTTTCATAGAAACAGGGATCGGTCGAACTCAGCACAATTGAGAGAGTACAACGGTGTTTTTGGAAGTTCTTGCTGTTCAAAAGCGAAAGGATCTATCCCCCTCTGGGATGTCCCGAGGACATACTCCTGGCACGAACACAATTTTTGAGTTTACAATCCAGACGAGACCTGCACTTGGTCGTTTTTCTGTATAAACTTATAACGGTGGGATTGATTCGGCGAGCTTGCTCCAGGGATTGCTGTTCAGGGTCCCACGTGCAAACTCGAGATGCACTGGAACCTTTTATCTTCCAACTGCGAGTACAAATGCCTTGAGAGCTTCTCCTCTACATCAGATGTGCTCGGGTTATGCATCTATCCAGGATACTGTAGACATTTTCAGCTGTTCTCTAAGCGAGATCAGGTTGCCTTTCAGTCATAACATCGTATAATATCTGATTTTTTCGTTCACTTTCTTTCTTCCTGTTTTCTTTCTTTTTTCTTTCTTTTTCTTTTCTTTAGATAGCCCTCACTCTTTCAATGGGTATCACCTGTTGAGTGAGTATCACAGTAAAAATAATAATAATAATAATAATAACAATTTTGCAATGTTTTACATTCCAACATGTGAAAAAAGCAATTGGAATCAAAACCTAATTTCGTCAATGGGATGGATTGCCGAAAGATGGATCTGAAAAAATTTAAAGATCTATTTCAGTTTGTAGAAGGATTAAAAGATGAGAATAAATTTATTATCATTTTCAGTTTAATTTAATAGATTTTTACTGTCAAAACCAATTCAAAATCGGTTGTGTCAATCCAAATTACGTCATTTTAAAAAGGGCAAAATTTTCGATACCGTCATTCCAGTTGTTGAGCAGTTTATTTCAGGAAGTAATTTCCAAGGTAATGAATGTCATACTATGCGGGTGGGTGCTTGCGATGAACACAATTCGACGCTTGTGATGTTTTCTTCAATAAATTGTCAGGATGACGTTGACTGCATTGAAGAAAATTGAGGGGTCAAGAATATTAAACTGGACACAAAAAAAAAGAATTTAAAGAAAATGTAGGGTTGAAAATTTTAGAAATATTTTTTCGGGAAGAGAATTCAATTCTCTTCAATTTGATGTATCGCAAAGAAGGTAGAGTCATTTGAATTTTTGAAAGTAAGGTGGGTGGGGGCGAGAAGGCTGAAGATAAAAACTCGCTAATGTATGTCTTGGATGTCCCCCTCGATATAAAAATTAAAAATCGACCTGTTTTGTTCGGAGGCATCTTCACTAGGAATCGGGAGTTGATGCAGACGAATAGTTTTCAAATGATCACCCGGTAGATCCCGCATTAAAATTAAAATTAGGAATAAAAATACTCCTTGTGTCTATTCCTATCCGCAGACAATCAGCAATTATTTGCAAGAAACCTGATACCGCTACGACTTTTCGTTTAGGAAGAGTTCAACTACAAGATGGACGGACGGACAGGCGCACTTCAAAGCGCGGCTTATAGCGGATTTTTTACGAAAATGCGCTAAAAACAAACTTTAAATCGATCGCGATGATCCAGTTATTTAGTTTTGAAACACGACTAAATTTCACACCACAACTTTTCGGATGTTGGGAGTTTATCTGAGGCATCAAAGCAATTCAAAAAATTATATTTATTTCATAAGACGAACGTGAACGTCCTTTGTGCACTCTTTTTCTTGAAGAAACAATTAATGAATTAATTTTTGACATGCCTCAAGTAAAATTTCTTGAATAGCTCACTCAAGGAGAATAAAATATTTGCTTTAAACAAAACTTGAAAGGAGTAGAGATTTCTTTGTGCGGAATTCTTGCGGAATTAATTTCAACAACTTTCGGGCGGGATCGGTAATGAAATAATTACTGTGTGTAGGAGTGAGTGAAATCGTGGTTAGGTATGAAGCACCAAAAACGTAGCCGAAGATTGACGGACCCAACTTCGATACATACATTATTCAGGGTGATCCCGAAAGGTCGCATCAAAACAGTACTACGGTACATCAGATCTTCCGTAAATTTCCAAAAAATCGAGTAAAAATTCTTCGACTTTTATTTTCGAAGTTATGAAGGGTCAAAGGATGGTCCTTCGGCACAATCTGGTGGCAGAATCAACTACTAAGTGTGTACCAGATTTCCATTTACTATATGGGAAAAGTCGTGAATTTCTCTAAAAATTCCTTGGTCCAATGCCTTCAATGCCTTGGAGAAATTTTTGAAAAATCGGTTGTGTCACCCCAAAACTTCCCCGACTAGTATCCAGGAACCTATGGAAATTTTTGTTCGAAACGTCCCTTCGGGTGGGAAGTTGGAATTACAGAAAAAAATCGAAAATAATTTGGAGAAAATTCTTTTCAGTCGGAAAATTCCCGGGAAATTTGAAAAAGTTGCTGGAAAATGTTCAAGAACCAGTTGCCTCTTGTTTAGGGAAAAATAGTTGAAATCGGTCCACGGAATAAAAAGTTGGAAAATTTGCAGTTTTTCCAGAGAGGAAAACTCGGCAACTGTTGATCCGATTTCGAAAAATTTTGCTCCAAAAATTAACTCAATCTTTTCTCCAACTTTTATTTACAGCATGTCTGCACCTAAAATTGATATTTCGTGGAGCCTACCGCATGTAGAAGTTTGTATTGCGTTTTTCTCAAATTCATGGAATGTGCAAATTTCATTTTGAAAAAATTACCGTCGGAAAACCGGCACGGTGTCGACTTTGAAAATAGACCTGCACGACGCCCAATCCAATCTACTCTCGATATCAGTCGAAATTTTCCAAAAAAAGTCGATTCCCGAGCAGGAAAATTTCATTTTGAAAAAATTACCGTCGGAAAACCGGCACGGTGTCGACTTTGAAAACAGACCTGCACGACGCCCAATCCAATCTACTTTCGATATCAGTCGAAATTTTCCAAAAAAAGTCGATACCCGAGCAGGAATGAATTTTAGAGTGCAGTCCTGCTACAAAAGCGAGTCGTTCTGGTCAAAACACCGGCGAGAGCCCCTCTTGAGTGGCAACGGCCAGGAGAAATTTTGAAAATTCATAACGTCCAACTGGAGAATGGTGGAAAACTGCGGCCTTAATTTGACTCTTTTGTTGTGTTGCTTCCTGCCAAATCTGGTTCCAATCCATCGGATAGATTTTGAATAATTAACTGGTAAAGTTTTGAACTTTAACATTTTTTATTATTTGACAGATGGCAGATAGGGCAATGTTTTCAACTGTTCTGAATACAGTTTTTCAAGGGCTTTCAAATGACATATTGCAAGTTGAGTTCCGTGAGATATAGCTTCTGACATTTGATGATAGTGACAGTTAGGTTTGACAGATGACAGCCAAAAACTAATGGGCTCTTTTCAGAAAACAACCATGTTTGTATACCAAATTTCAAGTCGATCCAATCAACGTTACGGCAGTTATCGTGGAAGATCACATACAGACACATACAGACACACGCGCACGCGCACGCACACGCACACACACACACACACACACACACACACACACACACACACACACACACACACACACACACACACACACACACACACACACACACACACACACACACACACACTGAAAATGGTCTTAATCGTCTTGGGGGACCTCAAAACGGATATATCCGGTGAAATCTCGAAACTTTTTTTCTGCACGATTACAATACTTCCCCTTCCATGTTGGTGGGGGGTCGGGAGAGGAAAATTATTTTCGAGGCTGCTGACTCACCTGTATAGAAAACAATAATTCAATGCACATCTGGTGGATGATATTTCTTTCATAATTCTGTCATCAACAGTTTACTGGAATGTTTCGAAAAAATGGAACTAGCAGGGTTCTAAGGGATGGAGTATACCGGTTTAGCGCACTTATCCAAATGGGAAGGCGCTTATGTCTTCGCTTTGTCCATCAGTCTGTCTCTCTGTCTATTTGCCCGTCACTGCATCTAGTCCTAGATGAAAGGATTTCAGCGAAATATTCCAACTCCAATGGGTAGCTCATGGCTTTGGGCCGAACCAAGAAAAATCTTGACGGAATAACGATGAACAATTGAATTATTACAATAGATTAACAATTTAGTGCGGCGCGGCATCATCGCCGATGAAGTGCAATAGTCATGACACGCGGACAAGTGCCCATTCTTATGAAAATACATGAATACAAAGCAGTTATTTCAAGAGGAAAATTTCAACTTTCCTTCAACATAAATTCCACATTGGAACGACCCACGCTATGAGCCAATACTTGCGAATTTTTGAAAATGACCTTCAAGCTATGGTTAGGCGGCAATGAATTATTAGTTGCTTGCTGATGCTTGACATCCTCTTGTTGAAATGGGATGGAGTCTCAAGGTGCGTTCAGTCAGCTTATTTAGCCGCAAGTTTTAAGCTACATTTACAACCAATCAGATTTCGGCACAATTCGGAATCCGATTGCGAAGTGGGCTGAAACTTTCGAAGTGATGTTTGGTAGCATCTACAATAGAAATTCGAATTGTGATTTCGCTGGTGACGCCATCTGACAGCATTTCGTCGAATGTGATACAGGAAACGAATTTATTGATATTTGAAATCGAAAAATCGGATGATACCTAGAATAGGAACCGCAAAGTCACAGCTAATCGACATCCACATTCACGACAAGAATTCATTTGGAGATTATGGGCCAAATGAATGCTACTGCTTGTCAAACGACTGTGTAGACATCTCTGTGTAATCGATGAAAACAACTTCATCACAGAGAATCATTTCTTGCAGCTAGTTTTCGTATTGGCCCTGGTGTTTGACGGTTCTGCAATATTGCGGATTGACCCATAATCGTCGTTTTCTCCGCATTTTCTTGACTTTGTTTTCGGGTTGTTCTCCAAGACTGCGAGTGTAGCCAGACAAGCCAAACTTCCCAACAAGACAACTTTGGCCTCAACATTCTAAATTCATTGTTTTATAATAGAGGTAGGTACGATCATTGATGTTTATTAAAAACGCGTACAAGCTTTTGGCACAAAGTATAGGCGTTTTTATGGGCAACGACCGTACCTAATATAATAAAAATTGAAAGTTAGAGGGTAGGTTCCTAATCACACTCACTAATTTGCAAGTTGTTTCTTTTACCAAAGATTTTTTCCGCCTAACGATATTTTTGAAAGGTTAGGTACAAAATGTAACCATAAACAGAGGAGAGTAGAAGAGAAACTCGGTTCAGATCGAAGCAAATGGATATTGCGCATGTCCACTTCAAAATTTGTGTCGCAATTCAAATTGGAAGTTTGTCATCTGCAAACATGCAATCGGAATTCGAATTCCAAGTCGGGGTCGTGCCGAATTCGAAGTGCGTTGTAAACGCGAGTTCACATAGAGCACGATCAAATATTCACTTCGCAATCGGATTCCGAATTGTGCCGAAGTCCGATTGATTGTAAATGTAGCTTTAGTTTTAGTCGGAAGCGCTGCATCGCTTATTGGCTGTTCTGAGGAGGCTGGTTCATAAAAGCCAATGGGCGTCGCTGCGCTTGCGACTAAAATTAAAACTTACGACTAAATAAGCTGACTGAACGCACCTTTACACAAGAAAGATTTCAACCCCATTGGGTAGCTAATGGCCTTGGTACCTAAACCAAGAAAAATCTTGCAGTGCTTAAGTTCACAAGGAACAATCCAAGTACTACACGAAGGCGATTGCGATATTGTATATTGTGACTGCCTGTAATCTACTATTTTGAAATAAATTCTACTGTATTGTATTGTATTATATTGTATCGACACTTCGACGCTTGGTGGGTGGCTTAAGCAGAACTTGGAGTACAAAAGCTACTTGTCAACAGATTAGAAGTTCGATTTTCGTCGTTCGTCGAAATAGCTCGAGCTATGATCATGAACAGGTCGCCAGGTCATCATCAGGTCGCAGGGATTGTGACTATCGCATCCCGGCATTAGCGCTAGGTATAGTGGTGGCTTTAACGCGTGTTTATGAAGCCCCATCTCGAGATGACGGTGCCGGCGGAACTTGGCGTGACCCGGAATGACAAAGTCAATGACTGGGGATCTTCTTTCATACTCGTACTCGACTATTCTATCCACTTCAGTGTTCTTCCTCCAGGTCTCCGTTTTCTCTGTTCCTGCGGAGCGTAACAAGTTTAGCCTGATCAAGGCAATCGTGCGCCGGGACTGGGATTGGGATGAGCATCAGGGTGGATCGCCGCCGAATCGCCGGACGACCGACCGCAATGCAGGTGGAAGAAGAGCACAGTAGATATAGTTCGTTCCCCCCCTGGATCGGGACCGTTTCGGTCGTGGTTGAAGACCGTCGGGAGCTATCGCATAGTAGAAGTTGTTAGCGAGCCTTAACTCGCCGCTAAGCAATAAATCTATGCAAGAGACACATAACGTATGCGCGGAACAATGCCGCGCTATAATACTCTGACTCCCTCGCCCGCACTATCCCTTTGATATATTTACAACGCTTTGTTCAGTTTCATCTGAAATTTCATTTTAACAAGTTGCTCTGGCATGTTTTTGTCTCGCCCCGTATTGTGTAAGGTCACTTGGACACTTTCATAACTTCCAGCCGACGAATTTGCCATACGACCGACAGCGACGGTGATTTATCGTCTCGCAATCATTTTACATTTAATGTATATTTATCTACAGCTCCTCGAAATCTGGGATCTTATTTGCCGTTCAAGCCTTTCCAAAGCACGATTCTCTGGGCGAACGTACTGTCCCCAAGGAAAAAAACGCTACATCACAAAGGAATCCCTTTGAAGGATTTCCACTGAACATGATGCAATATTAATAAATTTGATTCGGCATTCCCGTCAGATACCTACGCCTTCACCTACATATTTTCTCTACGTAGGCACCTACATAAACGTCGATATCGATAATTTAACCAATTAAAAAGCTTTTCAATACTTGTAGCCTGACAACAATAAAAACAAAAGTAGACCAGCGCGCGACCCTTGAAGGCGGCGAACTCTTAACCTTCGTTATCGTATTAAATCGCGTCAAGCCAAGAGCCGACATCCAAATCTGCCGGGAGCTTCTAAATCTAAACGCCGCTCAACAAATTAGTGTTTCCTTACAATGGATGTAGCAACAGCACTTCGCGACATGCATCAATAGTTTCCGTGGGGGCAACATCACGAAACTTCGCAGTCTTCGCACTCACTATCAGTCGGGATTGGTTTACTGGGTGGACCAAAAATCTTCTCCCCACCTTGCGGTGTGTTTAATAGGAAGCCTCGCTCGGAAAATGGATTAACTTTGCAGCAGTCATTCGTTTTGGTTTTTGGTACATACATTACTACAGAAAGTATATTTATAGAGGACACCATGCACGCATACAATAATGATAAACTGCTCGTCAAAAGTTACGCATAGAGCAAAATTTGCTCTAATTTCAAGCAAGGATATCTTAAGGAAAAAATATCCGATTTGAAAAAAGAGATGATGATGCTTGGTAGAGCTTTTCTTCAGCTGCAAGACGTTATGTCGATCTACGTCACCGTCGACTTTATCCACGATATACAGGATGCCAAAGGAAGGAGTGTCAAAATTTTTGAAGTCGTGGAACTTTTTTAGGAAAAATTTCGGATTTTTATCTCTTCAGTTTTAGAAAGCGGATATTAATATCTCGAAACGGTTTTTGACTTTTGATCGTATTTTGTTTCTTCAAAGAGATCTTGATTTTTTTTGTGGAATTTGGATTTTTTGATACAGAATTTGCTAGAGGTGTTGCTTTTTCTTGAAAATTCACAGAAACGTACATAATTGCTGGATGAATGATATCATGAGAAAATTTGACCTCATGGGCCGGCAGAAGAGGTTATCCTCTGGACCTCTTCAGGGGAAATACCCAATGAAGCATGCTGCGACATCACATTGACACTTATTGACTCCAGGATGAATAAAAATGCAAGACTTGTAACCATACGTTGCATCAAAATTACCATGGTTACCAATTAGTCCCATCATGGGTGATTTTGTTACTGCTCAAGTCACTGGAAATTTCCAGAAGTGATGATCTCCTAGACGAATAGAGGCAGAGCTCCCCACTTTTTCAGTAGTGGGGGGTAATTTTGACGTTTGTCATGTCCGAACTTTTTTCTTGTACTTGTCATCATTGAAATGTCAACATGAACATGTCATTTTTAGCTGATAAATTTCAAGTTTGCGTTCTGTGTTTTCCCTCA
Organism: Anaspis maculata; assembly: GCA_949128115.1. Lineage (NCBI taxonomy): Eukaryota > Metazoa > Arthropoda > Insecta > Coleoptera > Scraptiidae > Anaspis > Anaspis maculata. Next base: position 3,225,558 of record OX421968.1, read on the forward strand.
AAGTCCAGGTTTCCTGAGAAAACCTTCGTTGGTCTTTTGTTTTCACTTCTGATGTGGAAGTAGTAGATTTTATTCATGCTCACATTTCAATGATGACAAGTACAAAAAAATAGTTCTGACATGACAAACGTCAAAATTACCCCCCCCCCCCACCACTGGAGAATTAGAAAGTGAAAAATTCACACATCATTCTCGAATGACCAATAATGTGTCCGATTGGAATCAAAAAAAAAGAATTACGGCTCTACCTCTATTCGTCTAGGAGATATCACTTCTGGAAATTTCCAGTGACTTGAGCAGTAACAAAATCACCCATGATGGGACTAATTGGTAACCATGGTAATTTTGATGCAACGTATGGTTACAAGTCTTGCATTTTTATTCATCCTGGAGTCAATAAGTGTCAATGTGATGTCACAGCATGCTTCATTGGGTATTTCCCCTGAAGAGGTCCAGAGGATAACCTCTTCTGCCGGCCCATGAGGTCAAATTTTCTCATGATATCATTCATCCAGCAATTATGTGCGTTTCTGTGAATTTTCAAAAAAAAGCAACACCTCTAGCAAATTCTGTATCAAAAAATCCGAATTCCACAAAAAAATCAAGATCTCTTTGAAGAAACAAAATACGATCAAAAGTCAAAAACCGTTTCGAGATATTGATATCCGATTTCTAAAACTGAAGGGAAAAAAAATCCGAAATTTTTCCTAAGAAAGTTCCACGACTTCAAAAATTAACACTTTTGATACTCCTACCTTTGGCATCCTGTATATCGTGGATAAAGTCGATGCTGACGTAGGTCGACAAAACGTCTTGCAGCTGAAGAAAAGTTGTACCAGGCACCATAAACTTTTTTCAAATAAGATATTTTTTCCTCAAGATATCCTTGCTTGAAATTAGAGCAAATTTTGCTCTATGCGTAACTTTTGACGAGCAGTTCATCATTATTGTTTTGTTGTTATCCTGGAAACTCCTAAAAAGCTGGTTGGCAAAAAACTATTTGCTGACTGCGGTGAAGCGAAATATAGGTAGTTGTCAAATGTCACCTGAGATAAAATGGCCATTTATGCAAAAAATAAGAAAACGGAAGAAGAAGAGAAACTGTATGCAACACGTATAAGGAATACGGATGATTATTTCACTAATTTTAAAGTTTGAGAGACATAAAGCATGTCCGAATAAATAGGACCTTCATGATGTAGAAATTAGCAGTTAATAGTATCATCTCCATCATACCTATTTTACGTTAACACCGTTGAGGCCTTGTTTTTTTTTGTGAAGAGCAAATATCTCATCATTTCTGTGAAAGCTCAGCGTTATACGAGAGCTCAGCCACCTCAGTAGTTGATGTACTATGTAGTGCATTTTGCACAGTGAATATGAGTGGCATGTGCGCACCACTTCTTTACAAGTTGTTGGTTGCGTCAGAAAAAAAATCATATCTAAAAAACTATAAGTCCTAAATGAATTTTGTTTATTCGTTTCTTTAAAGTCGGCCTATTTTCGCAACGAGGCCTAACACCGACGCCGGTGAATGCTTTCCTCCACTATACCGGAAATTCTGCCGAACCCCTGTGTGTTCCAACACAGGGTAGGGATTTTCAACGACCACCAACATCGCATGGGGTCGGCACCATCGTTTATATTTTACGTGGTATGCGAAACACATTTGCATTTAGCAAGCATTCCAACCAAGCAAAAGCAGGTTTAGTTGGGAATTTTTTGTTTCAAAAAATTCTCCAATACTTTGACCTCATTTGCTTCGCTGGTTGTATATAGAAAACTGTGAAAACAAAAAAGTCCCTCGCTGACTGAAAATCATGATGCATTCATAGCCGACGAAAATGTTTATAAACTAAATAAATAGACGACAAACCATTGTTTCTCAATCGCAATTCAAAAAAAAAAAAAGGGTGAGCTTATAGCTTCATTAGATCGAAAGATATGATGCAAAGGATGGCATACATGCGTGTTCTCTAGTTTAGATAAGTGCCGCCACTTGTGCATTTTTTATTGTTGTTAAAGATTGTTTATATTTGACCGATCATCTTTAAACGTCGTCGGTATCAACCTGCAATAGTTAGGATTCGATTGGTACTACGAAATGGTAAAAGTTCGAACGAGGATGCGCCCACCTTCCGGATACAACTTGCAGCCCTTGACGTGTCTTCCGTTGCAGTGATTTCTTTTTCGGTCACCTGTACGTCTTTTTCGATAGGACGATAGATTTGTTTCTTTCGCCGTGCTTTCTCTTCGGCGTACGGTTTTTGTTCGGATAATAGTATATTATTCAACAAGCGGGTAATGATTGCTTCTTGCCCATGAGGATGTAGTTTGCCGACACGAGCTTTGGCGAGTGTCGTAAAGCATCCGAATGAGTGATAGCCATTACCCGCGAGTAGAATACTATTCGTTATCCAGTCTTTTTGAAAAATGCAGGCATGTATGCGCGTGATAATGCGTGCATTATTCAATAGGATTGGATAAAACATTTTATAGATTAACATTTTAAATAATGCAATAATTCTATTCAAACAATTTCCATCAAGGTATGTGGATTGTGCTTTTCTTTACATCACTAATTGTTATAGTCTTCGATCTGAGGATGACCCCATTCGGATGGGTTGGAACATTGTAATTTTGACAATAAATAAATTGCGGTGCTGACGCCAAGAGAAATTTGATTATTATATAAAAAACCATGCTCGAAATTTTCATTTCCACACCGTTTTTTCGAGCTTTACAGCATTGGCTAGCAAATTGAATAGGCTACCATCTCCGTATTTCAAAATGGCCGACATATCCAAAGTCAAGATCGCAGAAACAATCGAAAATAGGCCTTCTTTTGTTTGCATTGCTTTTTATTACAATTTGTCAGGAAGTATAAATCAATAATGCACTGTGAAGGAATAGACCTTCCTTGTCAATTCAAGACCATAACCAATAAAATCGAATCATCTGCTGAGAAGCTACTGCGAGTTGAAGCGAAGCCTATTTTCCAACGGATCAATAATGTAGAATGTAGCCAATGTCTATTCGTCTGTTACTGTCGTCGTCACCGGTACATGTCACTTTTTCATATATTTCTAACGTTTTTGGTAAAGATTTTGCAATCAGACTACGTATTTTTATTGTGTCGAGTGATTCTTAAGAGACCGCCATATGGACAGGATCCCAAGACATGAGGCAGTGTTTCGGTCTCAGCGCAGTGTCTGCACTGGTAGCCGTCTTAACATCGTTCTGGAATTCCTCGAACGTTGGACACGTGGCCCACCATTTTGATGGCTTCTTTCCATTCGGTGTTGTATGGCCGTCTGGTCATCTAATCCAGAAGTTGGCGGGGGTATATTCATCGAATAATTCAATGCCGCGGCCTTCTTGTTTGAGTTCTTTCCATTTGGTCAATTGTTCTTGACAAAAGAGTTTCCCTCGGAGTTTCCTTATACTCTTACCAGTCGAATTCCAGATGTCGGTTTCTTTAGTGGCGTAACTTCAAAATTGGGGCCCCCCGCAAGAACGAACCAGTGGCCCTTGCGTTGGCGAAAAGGTATATCCACGCGGCCCCCCTGGTAAAACGCCGCATCAGGCATTTTTTTCTCTTGGAGACTGGACACCCAAAGAAGAAAATTTTTCAGAAACAAAAGAGCTCTCATTTCACATTCACTCGCATTTAGCATTTCCACTAAATCGGCAAAATTCAATAAACTCAACACTTCCAAAAAAGAATAAATAGAAATAGTGCAGAGTTTCGCCGAGTTGGAGGCTATGTTGAGCAAGGTGGATTTATTTAGGACGTTTGAGGGAAAAACATCTTGAAGGAGGTTCTACTTATATAATAATAGGAATCACAAAACATAAGAATGTTACAAAACTGCGAACTCGCAGCTCTTGGGACCAAGTTTGGGACCCCTAAAATGAATTGTATGCACATCCCTTTCCGACTAGATTTTTTTTTAACACAGACTACTTGGGGCCCCATAAAATCTCAAAAAGTTTGACCGCTCCCCCGTAATTGCGGGGGCTGTGGGTACCTAGTTACGCCCCTGGGTTTCTTCAAAGGGAAAATTTAGTATTTGAACACACTTCTTAGCTTCCTCTTCCAGATCTCGTAAGTGCTCAACAAATTGGTTAGTTAGTTGGTTACTTGTTTCGTGTAATTTCTTACAGGTAATAAAATTTTGGATGAAGGCTTCCCAAGATGATCTAAATAAAGCTGAACCTTTGACTTTCTGCGAGCTAGATAGCATGTTGTCTGGAATGTCAGATGGTAAACCTAGGATTTCTTTGATAGAAGACTTGACAATTTTGTCAATATCGTTAAGAAATTTTAAAGGCAGATTTTCTAAAGGAAAGGAAGGAGTCTATAAGGGAAGGCCATATAGAATAGTTGATGATCTGGAATTTTTGGTGGGCTTTTAAAAGAGGACTTGACGTCAGTTTTTGTAACGAGTTTCTTAGGCTGTTGATAATTTTGGTTGTATCAAGCACGATTTCGTCGTTGGAGGCCACGCCGAGGTATTTGATCTATTCGTTGGCCGTTATACATTCAACTGGACGTACGTGTTCAAAACTACAGAGCTTCCCCCTTTCAAATGTTTATTGCTATGCATTTGCTATGGTTGAGGTCATGGGCGCCCGGAGGGGGGGGCAAGGGGGGGCACTTGCCCCCCCCTGGCTCTGGAGCAGCTGAATAAATTCTTCCTCACGAAAAATTTTTTTTTTTTCGAGGAAGGACAAAAAATTCATTTTCGAAAGAAAAAACTTTGGAAGGTAATTTACATTTTCTTGAATTATTGTTAGAGTAATTTGAAATTTCATTAGGCTTCTACCTGAATTAGATAGCTACCCGTAAAGTCATAAAATAGGTAGATAGGTAGGTAGGTAGGTAACGATCTGCAATTTGTGCATTCCAGCTACCAGCTCCACTGCCCAATATAAGGTGAAATGATTATGTTATTTTTTCCGTTTGGTATAAACACTGTAAAGAGCTTTGGATAAAAAGCAGTTTATTATCAAAACATTTCTAAGAACTAATAAGCCACTAAAAAGGTGCAGACTGGTGGGGGCAGAGGGCTGCCGCTGTGGCGCAGCGCTGCTTGCTCTACACTTGGTTATTCAGTTATCCAGTAATTCAGTCGGGGTTTTTTCAAGATAATGAACGAGTGTAACTATTGACCTGGCTATTTTGAAGTAAATTTTTATACATTTTGTACAAAATTACAAATTTTAATAAATTTCTCTAAAGTTAAGTTTAATTTTCAAATATATTTTCTTATTTTTCGCACAATAAATATTATCACCATTATTATTATTATTCGAAAAAATTTTCGCCTGCGGCGCTAATCTAAACGACTTCGCAAATTAGGCCAGGTAGGTATGTGACGTTCTCTAACTAAAGCTATTTGCCCCCCCCTGACAAAAATCCTGCGGGCGCCCATGGTTGAGGTGTATCCCAATCTCGGCAAATCGTTATTGTGCCATGTCGAAAAGGGTGAAGGCATTTGCTTGTTTTTCCAATCTGCACATTATCATCAGCGAATCCAAGAATAGTTGGATTGGGCAGACTTGAATGTAGTTGATATCCACAGGTGTTTGAAATTTCTGTTTCCGATAGTTCTTCTGTTATGTGGTCGGTAGAGATGTTATACAATGTGGGAGAGAGTGGAGCGCCTTGCATTACACCCCTCCTGGGCGCGATGGGTTTGGTTCTGCATTCCATGTTGACTTTTCACGCCGCAAGTCAAGTGATTTTAATAAAACTTGAAACATTTTCCTGCCCAATAATCAGAATTTTCCTTCAGTAACATATTATTTATTATTCATCACCTTATCACTCTGATTTTACTCGCAGAAAATGCGCTTCAGTAGGTCAACCCGTGAGACCTTTGCTACTTATTTACATGTGATTTCACATGCCAGTGACTAGTGTTCGAACCAAAACATTGAGCAGAAAAGGACTTCAACAAAATAGTAGTAATAATAATAATAATCATAAAATTAACCCCAATAAGATTTCTTTTTGCCCTGCATTAACTACTTGGTTATTAGTAGGTTTTTCCGTGGTGTTTCAGTAACGATAACAATAATAATGGCAAATAATAATAATAATAATAATATTAATTTATTCCCCACTTCAGCACAAAAATGAAATTTCACCAAATAACTAAATTAGATACATCAATAATAAATAAATAAATAAATACATATATTTCCAACAGGTATGGAGACTACCCAATTACAGGAAACAATAACAATAGATAGATATGTATACTTGATACAAATAATTACAAAATAATACACGAGTTGTACTGGGAAAAGAGTAAGCCTCACTTTAAGTTTGTCTCGGCCCCGTTCATTGAACACTGCATTCGTGTGCACTGAGGGTATGCAACCCAAAATATCCCTGTGTCGTCCAAGTCCTCACCCCTCACCCCCTGTTCGGTGTGCCTGGCACTTGGCTGTCAGGCGCAAGCGTAAACGAGCTCCAGCACTTTCTTCGGCCGTCTTCGGCATTCTTCGGCTTTCTTTCCGCTCGTGCCTTTGCCGCTTCGTTCGAAGCGGCGTTGATTTCCGTACGTCGAGCGGGAAGCCACGCCGTCCTTTTTTTGGTCATCGTTCTCGCGGCCATCTTGTCGTGCCATCGGCGTACATTCGTACTCGACCAGAAGCCCATCCAAGGCCCATCGCGTCCGATAGTGACTCCTGGAGGAGCTCTGCAGCATCTCCAAGTCCAGAAAGCGGCAGTTTCCACCGCTTTCACCGGGGAGCGGCTTGGATCAGCCAGCCGCACACAAAGCTCCAGTTTCGGACGGGATCGAGTCGTTCGTCCGCCATTTTGGTGACGAACACGGGCACTCGTGCATTTCACCAGGAAATCCACCACCAGAACGGCCATCCACCACGACGCCGCCTTCGGACTCCGCCAGGACGACGCCGCCACCGAATAAGATCCCGTAAGTTCCATATTTTCCATTGTTTTTACCATTTACCGTTTATTCCCGTTTGCCGGGGTGTATGCCTTCAGTGCAGTTCGTCTCGTTTTCAGGACGCCAATCTGCCCCCGATCAGAACCATTCGGATTTTTCATTTCATTTAATTCACATTGTTTTTTTTTATTGTTTTGTAATTCTGTCTGTTTGTGTTTTTTTCTTTGTTTTGCATTAAAGTTTTTGATTGTTGTTGTGAATTTTATTTCTGACTGTCGCTTGCTGCTTTCCTAATCCAAGAGTTATTATTTTAATGCAGCCTTCATCGGAAGGCTGCCGTCTTTATGTGTACCGCGCTAACAAAGTTCCTCACGGGAACTTTGTATGTGAGTGCGATTGCATAATTATTGAAAATTCAAAAAACATTGTTATGATGAAACAAAGATGAAAACATTGTTAAAATTCAAATAGAAAATTTGAAAATAACCCAGTCGGTAGCACGGTGAGCTCGGCCTCGCTTTCAAAATCGAAGGTCCCGGGTTCAAATCCGTACTGGGCCAGATGGACTTTTTCACGCGTATCCTAGTACTGGGGCATCTACTATCGTGCGGTGATGCCCCGGGAAAAAGAATGAAACGAGAAAGCCATTGAAACAAAACCACACTGATTAATCCCCACTGTTCCAAAAATGTCTTCGTTGTTATCGTCAATACTGTTATCGTTACTGAAAAAACCCCCACAGAAAAACTATCAGTTGAGTTTTTTTTTTTTTTTTTTTTTGAATGTTTTACGACGCATCAACTACAAGGTTATTAGCGTCGATGGGACATTCAGTGGGTTTTTGGTACACGTCCTCAATTATTCTTGGATTGCCTACTGTTTACTTCGTTTTTCGTCGTACGTCGGTTTTGTTTCGATGGCTTTCTCGTTTCATCCTTCTTCCCGGGGTATCACCGCACGATAGTAGATGCCCCAGTTCTAAGGAAAAGTCCATCTGGCCCAGTGCGGAATTGAACCCGGGACCTTCGCCTCTGAAAGCGGGACTGAGCTCACCGTGCTACCGACTGGGAAAAATAAAAGTGACAATAATAATGACAATAAAAGAAATCGCGAGAGCCTGCATAACGTTCCCAGATCTATGGATGGGTAGTACAAATCTCTGCACCCTGCTACAGCTATGCGGAGAAACGCGATCATGGCACAAGACTACACAATATTGCTCTCCCTTACTTCGACAAACTGACTGAGGATCTGAGACAAAGTGATGGACGGAATTACGATACGGTTCGCAAATATTCCCTTAAATAATTGGTTAGAGCTTGAAAGACAGTATATATCATTTGTTGTCCGTCAATTTCCACTCAAATTTAATTTTATATGCAAACACAAAATGCAAACATCATTTTCTTCCTATATAATGTCATAGTTCCGAACGACACCGAATACACAGAAAAGCAAAAATCGAAATGAAAAAGTTTAATAACGCCGAGAACACATCAATATCGTCAAACGCCTTCAGTTATGTTCTAGCTTGAAAACAATATAGGCATCAGCGCTGGTTTTGCAATTTTTGAAATTCAAAAAAATAAACGAAAAGCAAAAAATCAAAAGCACGCAAAAAATATTCTAAACGTCAAATTAAGCAGACTATAATTCGATTCATATCAATTCAATAAAAATTTATAAAATGCAAAATACAAATTTACTGTAGAGTAGATACATATAGACAGCCCTTTCATTAAAATCTAAGCGTTTGTTACGTTGGTTCCAGCTTATCATAAACATTTATTTATGATGAGAATTTCCATCGTTCTGGTCCGCTGCAGTTGAATCAGTCGCATTGCGAGGTTTTGATTGAAAGTAGTCATTTGTGTCACAACATTGTTACTGATGCTGATAAAATGAGTTTACCCACAGAAAGGAATCGATCAATTATTTTGTCATATCCGTTTTACGTCATGCCGAATGTGTATTTGCAAAATATAAGCTAATACATCTATATCATCAGTCAAGTATTTCCAGGATAGATATGCAGTCAATGATTTGAATTAAACTCGGCTACATTGAATAAGTTACTTTAATTAAAACAATGTCAATCTCGCATTCATTTAGATTTAACTTTCGAATAAATCTAAACGTAAAAGCATTCCTCGAAGCCAACTCGGAAAATTACCACCTCGATATTGGTATTTCCGTGCAAATAAATCGTGTCTGAACCCGCTTTATTGCATAGTATAAAACAAAAATGTTCATTCAATTCGAATGAAATAGGTCAAAAGATATAATATGCCTGCATACTTGTTTTCAAGGGGAAAGTTTCATTATGCTTCTCTCGTTCAAGTGCGTCATGCTGCTTGTCTTACAACCACAACCACCTTTCAAAAATCAAGTGAATATCAAGGGCCCAGGACGCTAATAATCTCAAAGAGTGATGCGCCAAGTTTAAAAACAAATCCCACGTCTCTCAGTTGAAATCCAAGTGCAATTTTACAATTTGTAATTTTTGAAAATAAAGCCTTCGGCTCTTCCGTTATTCTAGATTACAAATTAAAAATAACTACGAGCAAGAATTCTTTCGTGCTGGAGATACCTTAGAGAAACGTCGCGACGCGTAAAACAAGAAAGGCATTCGAGGGAATAACAGAGAGCGCTGGCAGTGCTGGCACCCGTTTTAAAATTGCTATTTAAGTTCATTTGGAACTAACACCTGTGACCGGCCCTTTAATTTTATAGTCGCATTTTGCACGACTATTAAATAGGCATAGCTTCCCTTTATTCTTAATTAAATCAAGCTACGTTTGGCCTTACTAATTTTGAGAGAAAGCAGCACGAGAGGGGGTGCGGAGCACCGAGAGCCCTTCGTTATTACAAGCTTCACAAACCCTCTCCAAAACCTTTTGTAATTGAACAATGAAAAATTCAACTTTACCTTTCAATTCGATAAGTTTATTGATACAATTTTGATACAGATGTTAAGGACTCGATGAGCATTGGGCAATACGAATTCAGTTTTCAAACCTTACGATATTTCCAAGTAAAAGCTAGGTTTCGGTTGAATAAAAATTACGCGAAACCTGAAACCAAACAGCAAAAGTTTGTACATAATATGTATGTACTTATTTTAAAAATGCGTTTAATTATATCCGAAGGAACTTCTTTCTCAAAGAAGTTCAAAGCAAGTTTCCATCTCTGTTTTCTTTCATGTGGCAATGCTATCACAGCTCATCAATCTTCGGTGATAAAATCATTTGATCCGAATTATGAATTCAACAGGGTGACCCATATTCGGTGACCTTGGCTTCAGTTTGACAATAAATCCTTGTCATCGAATGTTTGTATCACAATTTCATGCCTGTCAACATGGATTACGTCACTCTGAATGAATCTCCTGATGCAGTTGCTGATGATATCATACACATTCAATTTTCGAAGTCATAGAGTTGGCTCGGAGCTGAATGCTAAAGAGACCAGAGCTCTACATTTCTGGATTAGCGTCAAATGTTTCTACTCCCATCAAATCCACCCTCCTTAATTTACTTCCAAATGTAAAAATTCTTCGTATGTAATACCACAAGAGCTATGAGTTTTATCGATAAAATTTTCGAACTATCTCGAAAGCTTTGTTTTCAAGAAATTCACCGAGTGTGAAATGGTCACTTTATTATAGCTGGAGGGTTTTTGTCTTTGATAATAAAGTGACCATTTGCACGAGTTGAATTGCTTCATGAAAACAAAGCTTGAGAAACAGTTCGAAAATGATGATAAAACTCGTATTAGCTCGAGTGGTATTTGCGGAGAATATTCCACAATCCACAAAACGTAAAATTTATCAAAATATAGAAACGTTTTGATCCCAAATCTACCCCATATCCAAAAAAGGAATTGTTTTTTGGCGTTGTGACACCGTCATGCGGTCATGCTAATTCAATCAAGTTGCTTCGGAAATCAAGTGCACTTACAATTTAACGAACAGCTAATATTTCATTTATTATTGTGCTTTTCAACGTAGAAATGTCTTCCAAAGCTTTGCCTTTCAAAAAACCAAACCACATTGGCCGCAAACTATAACCATAACCTTACAGAAGTGATGAACTGGTCCTCTTTGTGGCTGGATCTGCGATTTTGTGCCCCGCGCGGATTACGGATGTCATTCATTGTCAATGTGTCATTTATGCAGGAGGGTGGCCTGGGCTGCCTAACCTACGACGACGTACGGTGCCGTTGTGGCAAAAATAATAATGATGCGGTAATTATAACAAACAGAAAGTTCCATGGATAATTGCAGATCAAAATTATTGTTACTTATTTGAATTAGAAACTGCCTAAATGTGGTATTTCATAAATATAGTAAACTACATCTCACCTCTAGTTGGACACATAGGATGAGTATATACCGGGTGATCATTTGAAAACTATCCACCTGCAATAACTCCCGATTCCTAGTGAATATTTTTCCGAGCAAAAACAGGTCGATTTTTATATTGGGGGGGACATCTAAAACATACATAGGCAAATTTCTATATTCACCCCTCTCGCCCCCACTTACCCCAACTTTGAAATTTCAAATGACACTACCTACCTTGCGATACATCAAATTGAAGAGAATTCAATTTTGTTTCTAAAAAAGATATTTCAAAAATTTTTAACCCCACCCCCTTTTTCCTAAAAATTCTCTGACTGTCCCATTTTATATCATGGACCCCTCATTTCTTTCTCAATTTAGTCGGCGTCATCCTAGATAGCATCGAAGAAGAAAATTTTCGGTGGAAAAAGTACTACCCAAATTCACCCCTTTGCTCCCCCCCACCTCAACTCCCAAATTCAACAAAGCACCACCTACTTTGTGATACATCAAATTGAAGGGAATTGAATTCTCTTTCCGAAAAGAATTTTTTTCAAATTTTCTACCCCTCCCCCAATAAATTGACTTTTTGGAGTATTCTAGGGGGAAAATGGGGGGCTTTAAAAATTGTGAAAAAAATTTTTTCAGAAAGAGAATTCAATTTCCTTCAATTTGATGTATTACAAAGTGGGTATTGACATTTTAGATTTTTAAGGTCAGGTGGGGGGAGCGAAGGGGTGAATTTGGGTGGCACTTTTTTCATAGAAAATTTTCTCTTTCGATGCTGTGCAGGATGACGTTAACTGTATTGAAGGGGAATGAAGGTCAAGAATATTAACTTGGACACTCAGAGAATTTTAGGAAGAACGGGGGGTGGGGTTGAAAAATTTCAAAATATTTTTTCAGAAAGAGAATTTAATTCTCTTCAATTTGATGTATCGCAAGGTAGGTAGTGTCATTTGAAATTTTAAAGTTGGGGAAAGTGGGGGCGAGGGGGCTTGAGATATAAATTCTCCAATGTATGTTTTAGATGTCCCCCTCGATATAAAAATCGACCTGTTTTTGCTCAAAGACATTTGCACTAGGAATCGAGAGATATTGCAGGTGGATAGTTTTCAAATGATCACCCGGTATACCGATTGCGATACTACCACTATGGGAAGCGGTGTCATCGTGTGTTGGCGCTTGAAAAGCTTATAACAGGCACGATTTTCAGGAACTTTTTAAATTAAGTATAATGTCTATGTATGAAAAGGAAGGCACAGTTTTATCAATAGTAATATAACAAGTGCTTAGTGTTTTTTCAGTTAAATCGTTTTAGTGATGTGAATAACAGTTACTTTCGGATACTCGTTACTTCCGTTAACAGTATTAGTTCTTTTGTATTCGTTATCGTTACTCTCGTTTACAATTTGCGAAAATTATTGAGATCGATTGAATTGACCACATTCTACGGTTTTTATTAGAAAAAAATGAGTATTGAGTATCCCTTACATAATGATAACAATAAAAAATTGGAGTTCAAGAAATTCGCCCGCTTTGTTTTGGTTTTCGTTTACTTCCGGAAAAATATCGAATTACTAACCACGAGTAGTTCTCCCTCTCTGCTCTAACCACAGAATAGACCTTCTCATATAGGCGGTTCCCTTAGCTCACAGCTCGTGCGCAGGTCTTCAAGTAGACAAGCTCACTGGTTCAATTGGCTGTTAAACCGGGAGCGGTTATCGATCGAGCTGGTTGCTTGAACTCGACCAATGACAGCCGATATAGGTGAACCTGTGCCCCGAAGACCCCAGGTAAATGAGAATGCCCCAGGTAAATGAGAATGGCTATAGCTCTAACTCCGCATAACTCGTCCAGTAACGAAACCGAAAAAGAACGAATACCTTTCAAAGTCAGGATTCGTTCCAACGAGTACACGACAGGTAACGATTACTTAGGAACGAATCCTTCCTTTTTTCACATCACTAAATCGTTTTAACCCGAAAACAACTAGACCCGATATTATCTGACTAAAATCCCGAGACAAAGTCGAGGGATTTTGTCCAAGATAATATCTGGTCTACTTTTCGAGTGATTGACAGTTTGTTTGAGGAATTTAAAACATTCAACTCGAATGAAACACAAAGCACGAGTTGAATTTAGCAGATTATCGCCTAAATAGGCTACTAGTAGAAATAGTAGGTCCAATGTATCATTGCATCGAACTGTCAATTTCAAAACATGCTTTGTTGAAAAAAAATCAATTTCAAGAAAAGGATAAAAATGTTTGATTTTTCTTCTTTCTAATAACTGAATACACTTGTGAAGCTCACTACTAAATCAAGCTAGTTCTGCTTGGCTAAATAATAATTATCTTGCCATGAGTGGTAGTTCACAACACAGTAGTTTCACATGAGCGGTAGACTAGTAGAGCTAAAAACTAAATGTCACTAACAGCTGTTGACAGCGCATGAAAGGATAGTGCACAGTCGCGGATTAGGGAAGGGGCCTCGTTGCTGGAAACAATGCTGAAACAAAGTCTAATTGGTTGTAAAATTGTATTTAGTAAGTGGAAGACCCTTTAAACGCACCAGTACTAAAATTTCAGTCCAAACTAGTATAAATACAGTCGTTTCAATTACATATTATTTGTGGGCCCAAAAATATTTCAATCCGGTGCTATTACCTAGTGTGCATTAATCACCTCCTAGTGTGCATTAATCGATAGCTTAAACCGAGTCACGTGGGTCTCATTTGGTTGTTCTGATTGGTTGAATTGGGTATGTGGGCGATAATCAGTATAAAACTGCACGAAGGTCGTGTTTTATCAGTATAAAACTGATTTCATTGGTTCAACTCAAAGGTTTCAAACGTATTGATTGGCCAGAAGTATGTTGTGTGGAATAGTCATGGAAAAATTTTGCTATTTGACAACCCTTTTACTGTCGATACCATCGGGATGGTCCTAAATTACAGACTTCGTAAACTAAATAGAACACACTACACTACAGTTTCCACACCTTCTTTACATTCCAAGGACATGTTCCTTGTGGAATCATTCAAGTACATGGTAATGTCAAATCCATTTTTTTCTTGGTAGTGGATAATCAGAATCACTTTCTGGTTATTAACTGGGTCAAATCTAGACATAACTAGGAAATTGGAAGCATTTATGATAAATATATGTTTCACCTCCTGCATTTCAGCATACTATTGAAGGATATAGCTCAAAATCTTGAGAACCGTACTAGACAAAATCATGTCTAAATAACGGTAGGAATTATTTTGCGTTCACTGTTTCTTCAAAGGGAAAATGCGCTACTGAGCCTCACGCCCGTGAGGGCATGTTCACTCTCCAGATTTATGGGTCATCTGTGGTAGGTATAAAAAATATCGGTTTTGTTTCATTCCATACAAGAACAGAAATGGACAAAACAGCGATAATGCGATGCAAAAAGGTGACGCACGTGTGTCACGCTCCCATCCCTGCTCACTGTTGATTTGGGTGACCAAACCGAAGAACAAATCTGGCGAACGCTACGCCTTATCGATTTATCATTTCCCCACATGATTTAAGACTGTTTTACAAAGAACGCTGTAATTTTGAGTCGAAATTGAAAATCGCCGATTTATATCAAAGTACGGGCTTCCTCAATAGCTGCTGAAAGCCATTTTGGGACAATATTTATGAATATGGACGTTTTTATACAAGGCACCCCGATCAAAACCAACGTAACAATGGGAGAAAGGTATGCGGGACCTGGGAGATATTTTCGAAAACGATAACTATTGATAGATACCCTATTACGGTCCTTTCAGGATAATCTTCAAATTGCGCTCCCCACCCCCCTTTATCTTGGCATCGCGCATCGGCTTAGGAACGTGACTCAAACCTACTTATCTTTTATTCGTTTAAAGAGGGCTTTTATTATATCGCAATCAGACCAGCGCCTTGATTTATCGGTCCACCATTTACTTACTAATATCACACACGCTCTCACACACATCCGACGAAATTTACTTTCGAAAAAACCCACCCAGCGTAGGACGGGTCAACAACCAATTCTTTGTATCCGACTAAGTTATGGGAAAAAACATAGTACCAATCACTAACACTTGAAACTCGCGCGCCCCCTGGAACAGTAGCATGAAGGAAAGCTCCACCAAAGCTGTGTGGTGCTTTTTCACACAAAAGCTTTCACATTACATCAATTAATTAACCTTTGTTGGATGCATCACTGGTCTATGGCAAAATGCTAGGCTTCAGTGATGGTTTTTTATTCCATTAGGGTCGCACGTGAGCCATGGAAATATGCAAATGAAATGCCCGTATCGTGACATTCGTGACCTTTAAGGAAGCCCAGTGGCGCGAGAATACTTCCTTAAATTATAACATTTACCGCTGGTATTGGATATTCCATTCCAATGGCGTATGATATTTTTCGGCATGTCTTATGGCATCTTGCAAATTGTATTGCTGCAAAGTTGGTATTGAATAAAAGGTGGAGAACGTGTCATCCAGCGCATATGGCATGTGTCTGACAAGACGGAAGATATCACTATGGGAACAAGAATTTCTGATGACAAGACACGCACGTTGTCAGTAACAGTAACAGTTCATGTATTATTTCGCGTAATCGCGTATGTATTGTACCTACCTATATAATATGCCGTTCATTAAGAATGCTATGAACCTAGTTCCAAAGAATTATGGTTAACAAAAATAATCCAATCAGGCTTATAAGCTTTTAGTTAGATGATACAAAAATGGCTGGGTGGTTTCAAGTAAAATTAGAATCAAATCGAAACGCAATAAAATCATACGCATTTAATTTCAAGTCATGTAATAGGAAACAAAAGAAAAAGCACATGTGAGAGGCAAAATCATCAAATGCAGGCATGGCGTGTTCCCATGAAATTAAACTGATTTTGTTGCATTAAAATTTTAACAACTCCGATTGATAAATGAAAGCAGATTATCTACCGCGGATAAAATCTAGGCAAAGCAAAAAAAACTAGCAATTACCATTCGCAATCTATTCCAAATGCCTAGTAGTATCAAAGCATTAGGGGCCACCAGTTTTAAATTTCAAATTTCATGTAAATTTCGTCGTCTTGATCCAATTCAGGTCTTCAATCGTGGTATTGATTTTTTTCCAACTGTCACTGTATTAGGATAGGGTAGGTTAGTGTCCGTGTTAAGTAAGTGTCCATGTTGTATAGGACGCTTTGGGGGAGGGGGAGCTATATCATTTCGGCAGCTTATGATATGAAACACAAGTCACTAGGGCATCAGGGCAAAAAAACTTTCGGAGCTAAACCAAATTTATGTAGAACTCAAAGGGAGTGCGTATAACAATTCCGCATGAATGTGTAAATTCCTAACACAACAAAGCTTTCCTTCACTTGAACGAGCATGAAACATGAAATGACAGTCTCTATTGTTTAATTAATACTGTTCATAAATGAAGCTAATGCTTTATCAATCAGACGATGAAATTTCTGGCATGAAGTTCCTATTTTCTTTCTTGTATACTTTCTCCTACAATGACAGGTGGAAAAACAAAAAAGGAAGTGAGAATAGTTCAACAAGACATTTTATTGCTAGGAGGCTATGGCATCCTTGGCCAAGTTTTCCTAGTCAATTCGAATGTAATAGTAAACTATTTTATTTTTCGTTTCATATGTGGTGGGAATTAATAGCGGCGGCAGTTTTTTTTCTAATATTCAAGTATTTATACCTACCCTCGTTCTATTATCGTTGTGAAACAGCTTCAAAACATTTTGAATTTTAGCTTTCCAACATATGAACACCACGAATATCATTCAGAAACTCATAAATCGGTTGGGCGCGCGTTTTTCCGTAAAATCAACGGAACCGTGGTGATGACTATGGCTGTTTTGCTCCCTCTCGTCCGGCACGGTCAGTTGAACAGTACAAATTATTAGAATGCAGGGCTTTCTGATACGGGAATGTGGGGAAGTAAGAATGCGTGAATGGATAGCCAATAATTTATAGGCCAGTATTTCGGAATAAAAGTTTTCATGGGGCAGTCAGAGGAGCCTTTCCTCTCTTGTTCTTTTGTGAAATTGCTGGACATCCGATTGGTGCTTAATTTTTAAGCAGTTTCAACCACCTATACGAAAAAAAATAGTTTCTGAAAGGAAATGATTTAGGACGTGCAAAATTGCTACGCAAAATCTCATGCAATTTTAGTTTTCCGGAGGCCTTCCTGGGTGGTTATAAATTAAGAAAAATGCGCTCCAACTTATTTACGCCTTTCAAGTTAAGTAATTTCCTGATTCGACTCCACACGCCGCTGCTGAAAAATATTTATGTCGTAATCAATATGCTCTGTTGAATGGACTATGGACGATGGATTCGATGGTGGTGTATCTTAATATGGGGGTGTTCATGGCTCGTATCTGTTGTTATAGAGCCCTCGCTTGGCCATGCAGGCGAACACGAAGCATATCTTGCGAAATTCGAATTGATTAATGGTTCTTGGAGAAACATGACATTCAAGAAAAAAAAGGGAAAAAAGATTTCACCGCAAGCCTGATGAGTTGTCATAAAATAACAAGTCTAAGAATATGATCAAGCTGACATACCCATGCCCTAGTAAATATTCAAATATGCCCAGCTATCGACCCCAAATGGCACCTTATCGTCTTTCGAGTAATGGATTTGGATTAACGGTAAATGTTGAGAAGAAATCCCTCTGAAGCTATATTTACTTAAAAAACTGTGGGAGTAAGGTAGAGGTATCACTGCTAATAGGTACCTATACCAAGAGACCAAATGGCATTCAACTTAGCAGCAAACCTAAATTTTAGCTGTGAAGCCCTCAGATATTTTGGAGATAAAGGGGGAAGGGTAACTTTCACAAGAGTTGGCGATTATGGCTGAAGAGGCGAAGCAATTCTGCACTCCCAAGACAAGGCGGAAACAGCAGTAAATTACTTCGCTCCCACTAACATACAGGGTGTACCCGAAAGCGGAAACTAACATCCTTTTCGTCCATTTTGTATCCTAAATTTGTGCAGGTCGACGAGAAAAATCAATGTTAGAAAGCCACCGTGGCAAAGATACCGCAACTTGTCGAGCAACATTATAATAGGTGTGTGGGTGGGACAGCATTATTTGGAGGACGGAGGATGGGTTGTTTGGCACCACGACCTAGCCATATACTTGACTCGTATGTATTATGTAATCCATTGTGCATGACTGAGTCGATCTAATAAGCACACCAACAGTGGCAGTGGCACAAACTTACATTTTCTCTCGGTTCATAATTTATGAGCACCGTCAGACCTAATGTCATTTAGCTTTACATAAAGAACTTTCACAGGGAGAGATACCACCATTCCATGTATTATTCCAACTAAACCGGGCAAAATAATTCGCCATTTCTTACATACCAGCATGTAATAAATATAAAGAATTCAAGTTATTGATTTATTCACAATGAGTTAGCAATCGATACATTCCTAACTCTTAAAAAGTTGGAAAGTGAATGATTCCTTACAAGTTGGAACATAATGTCACTTTCGGACCACGGGCCGAAAGTGACGTATGGAGAGAGGTGATCTGATCTAAATAGCTGGCGGAGTGTTGATGGATGCGTTGTTTGAAAAGGTTGCCTATGCCTACCTATAGGGCATCCAATCCCGAGACTTGAACGAAATCGGGATTGGAAATTTCAAATCCCGGCATCCCGGGTTTTTCGGGATTTCTCAAATGATGCAGCTTTTCACCTCAGTTGAGTGGAAAACAGAGTCAAAGCAAGTAATACAGATCATTTAAGTAAGTATATCATCATTTGACACCAATATTAGTATTTTATTGTATTTATTTTGCGTAAATAAAACATTGCAGTTGCATTAGTGTGGTCCAAAAAATAATTTTTTTCGATTTTGGATGGGGCCACCCTCCATTTTTGTTACACATACCCATAGTGATTTCCTAGTGAAATTTCAATTATCTACCATGGCAGGAAGGGGGTGCTCATCAACCCTCAAAATTTGAATATCCCAGATTTATCCATAGGAGTTTGTAGTATCCAGATTCAACAAAATACGAAGTAATATATGAATTATTGTTGGATTGGTGTACCTAAGTGAAAAATTATCTAAAAGAAAAATTGAAATGAAGCGGAATTATAATGTTCAACTAACATGGTATGATTTTCCTTCAGACTACGTTGATCAAACGTTTCTGGTCGTCCAAATAGGCACCATTTTCCAATTGGTCTACCATATGCAACAAAAACATCTTTTCATTCTTGTCATTGGTCAGTAGTTAGCTGTATTTCTCGAACAATTGGACACCCCTTTCAGCAGTATCGTTTACCACCCGTGAATTTATACCTAACTCAGTCTTTGCCTTGAAGGTAATCATGGATGTTGATCCATATTTAGAAGAAATGTCTTAGGAAGTAGACACTGATATTTAAAATCAGTAACATGTTTATGGTTCTTTCAGAGGTGAAATATCTTCAGGTTTCCGCAGTCCTTAGGATGGCAAAATTATTTTTAGACTCAGTATTTCCGTCCCAGGATAACTCTATCCAGAGGTCAACTTGAGGTTAATTGCCAAAGATATTAATGTTCCAGCAATGTTGATATGACAATTATGACATTGACCTTTTGGTTAAAGTTAACCTGAGATGAAAATACTGGGCCTTACTTTGTGACATCCGGCTTCAACATCAAAGAGTCATACCGCGAAACATTTCCGCTTTTTTGGTAGGTATCACTATTAGTTCAACGATCAATATTTCACTCTCACATGATTTTTCTTCTATATAATTCTCAAATTGTGCTAAATAGATTATTACTGACATATTCCTTTGTGTTTTTGGTAAATCTGGATGCCACAGACTTTTACGAATAAATCTAGAATTTTCAAAATTAGAGGGTTGATGAGCACCCCCTTCCTGCCATGGTAGAGAATTGAAATTTCACCAGGAAATCACTATGGGTATGTGTAACAAAAGTGGAGGGTGGCCCGATCAAAAATAGAAAAACAATTTTTTTTTTGACCACACTAAGTTGCATTGCAATTATGCGTGTTTTCAATTATGCGAGGAGGCAAAAGTTACTTGCTGAGGCAAAAAGATTTTTTTTAAATTTATCACAGTTTTGTTTTATTTTATGTGTTTGGACATATTCTTAAGTTTTCAAGGGCCGCTATTTTCATTTCCATATAATTTTATCTGGCGCTTGGAAACCATGGTGTTTGGTGCTGTGGTAACCGGAAGAGGTATCTGATGTGAAAATATTGACTTTAATGTACCATATAGAGTTGACGGCACACCACAGGGACCTGTGGGAGGGGCTAAACAGAAAAACAAAAACCGTTTTGAACGAGTCCGTGTGTTGAAATAGGGAAGCAACACCGTCAGCTGGAGTGGTGGACCATTATCAGGTCACAGGCGAACCTAAAATCACACTGCAAATCTAGGTGCACCACTAGATGAACTCAGTTCGCGCAGTTAGGCTCTGCCCACAGGTCCCTCTGGTATTCCGACTACTCTACCTCACCTATTAATTCTAATATTAGTATTATTATTGAATACCAATCAATTACCACCAATTATTATGCAACAAATGATGATTGGGTACTAGTTTTATTTCAGCAAAATAAATATGATAATAATTATTACTAATAAAGTGGTTTCAAATTCAGTGTGCTCATTCAGTGTGCTCACTTGAATAATCTGTCTTCTTGCATTAACGCCATTAACTCTATTTTTCATTCAAGTGAGGTGAAAAGATTCATCATTTGAGAAATCCCGAAAATCCCGGGATCTCGGTGGAAAAATCCCGGTATTTTCGGGATCTCGGTGGAAACATCCCGGGATTTTCGGGATTAGAAATTTAACGGGATCCCGAGATTCGGGATGCCGGGATTGGATGCCCTACCTACCTGATAAAACGTTTGACGCGAAAAACTTCAAATAAAGCCAATTATTTGCATTTAAACTGGATCATTGTGAATAAAGTCCTATACATACCACGGAGTAAAGCGTCATTACAGCCTACGGGATTCTATCTCACCTCGGCACGCCTCGGTAATATATTGAATCCCTTGGCTGTAATGAGACGCTTTCCACCTCGTGACCTCGGTATGTAATATATTATTACTACTGCAGGTGAGCGGAATTAGAATTTGAAAACTTTGAAAAATAACGATTCAGACCAAACATGAAGTGAAGGGACTGCTCAATGTGGAAGCTAAAGGTCAAAAGGATGAGGTTTTATTGAACGTTGTGGCTACTGCCCCTTGCGCAAAGCAGCTACAACCCGTTGCGTTAAGAGGGAAAGGAGATCCGCGTTTCGGCGACATTCGTTAGTGTTATAGAGTGCTTTAGCTAGGTTTAGTGGCGCACTAGGGGGCCCTGGGCCTCAGGGCCTTGATCATCTGGAGGAGCCACCAATTCCTTTTGTTTGTAAATAATACTGCAAACAAAAAATGGATAAAATCAAAAAAATTACCTTTTTTCCTTAGCGGTCATTTTTTTGTTGGAAAATTTGCAGATTTTCCAGAAAGGAAAACTCGGCAACCGTTGGTCGGATTTTGGAAATTTTTCCTCCAAAAATTAGCTCAATATTTTCTTCAACTTTCATTTGCAGCATGTCTGCACCTAAAATCAATATTTCGAGGGACCTACGCATGAGAAGTTTTCACTGCGTTTTTTCAATTTCACGGATTGTGCGAATTTCATTTAAAAAAATCGGTTGTGTCACCCCAAAACTTCCCCGACTAGTATCCAGGAACCTATGGAAATTTTTGTTCGAAACGTCCCTTCGGGTGGGAAGTTGGAATTACAGAAAAAGATTGAAAATAATCTGGAGAAAATCATTTTCAGCCGGAAAACTCCCAGGAAATTTGAAAAAGTTGTTGGAAAATGTTCAAGAACCAGTTACCTCTTGTTTAGGTGAAAATGGTTAAAATTGGTCCACGTAAAAAAAAATTGGAAAATTTGCAGTTTTTCCAGAGAGGAAAACTCGGCAGCTGTTGATCCGATTTCGAAAATTTTTCCTCCAAAAATTAACTCAATCTTTTCTCCAACTTTTATTTACAGCATGTCTGCACCTAAAATTAATATTTCGTGGGGCCTACCGCATGTAGAAGTTTGCATTGCGTTTTTCTCAAATTCACGGAATGTGCAAATTTCATTTTGAAAAAATTACAGTCGGAAAACCGAAACCGTGTCAACTTTGAAAATAGACCTGCACGACGCTCAATACAATCTACTTTCGATATCAGTCGAAATTTCCAAAAAAAAGTCGATCACCGAGCAGGAATAAATTTTTGAGTGGAGTCCTGCTACAAAAGCGAGTCGTGCTGGTCGAAACACCGGCGAGAACCCCTCCTGAGTGGCAACGGCCAGCAGAAATTTTGAAAATTCATTACGCCCAACTGGAGAATGGTGGAAAACTGCAACTGCGGCTTCCATTTGACTCTTTTGTTGTGTTGCTTCCTGCCAAATCTGGTTCCAATCCATCGGACAGATTTTGAATAATTAATTGGTAAAGTTTTGAGCTTTAACATTTTTTATTATTTGACAGATGACAGATAGGGCAATGTTTCCAACTGTTCTGAATCCAGTTTTTCAAGGGCTTTCAAATGACATATTGCAAGTTGAGTTCCGTGAGATATATCTTCTGACATTTGATGATAGTGACAGTTGGGTTTGACAGATGACAGCCAAAAACTAATGGGCTCTTTTCAGGAAACAACCATGTTTGTATACCAAATATCAAGTCGATCCAGTCAACGTTACGGCGGTTATCGTGGAAGATCACAGACAGACACACACACATACACACATACACACACAGACAGACATCATTCTGAAAATGGTCTTAATCGTCTTGGAGGACCTCAAAACGGATATATCCGGTGAAATCTCAAAACTTTTTTTCTGCACGATTACAATACTTTCCCTCCGTGTTCGTGGGGGGGCCGGGAAAGTAAAATGGAAGACCCGGGTTCGAGTCCCGGTCAGGGCGGACACTTTTTCTCCGTCACATCGCGCCATAAATGGTGACCCCTAACAAGGGCAACACGCACGCAACATGCAACTCAAACAAACAGGTACAAAGCAAGCAACGACGCACATGCAGAAGGCAAAGAGGTACAAAGCAAGCAACAAACAAGTAAACAGCACCGCCACTTCTCTGCCCTACGTCCACCCGCGTCCTATCCGTCGCCCTAGGTGGGGGGTACTGAACAACGGTCAATGATCCATAAGTACGGCGAACGCAGGGGTAGATACGAGACGAACGACGTCTCTGGGGGGGGGGGGGTACTGTGGCGGCTCTCATATGGGCATGTGGCGGAGGAACTGTTGTCTCCCCGATAGCTTAGTGGTCAGAGTATCCATCCGGCAAATGGGAGACCCGGGTTCGAGTCCCGGTCAGGGCAGACACTTTTTCTCCGTCACATCGCGCCATAGACTCTAGAGCTGGTACTAACACTGTCAAAGTTACAAAGGGAGTTCTCCAAGGAGACTGCCTGAGTTCTACTCTCTTTTCCTTTTTCTTGAGTGATTTGGAGCAGAATCTATTACGCAAGGGAGCAACGGGGGTTTCTTCAGACGGAGGGTCAGATGTTCTAACTTTACAGTATGCAGACAATATAGTCATTTTTGGTGACTCACCTGCTTCATTGCAGAAAAGTATTAATAATTTTGCAGCATACTGTGAGAAGGTGAAACTCAATATAAATGCAGAAAAATCAACGGTAGTAGTGTTCAGACGGGAAAATAGAACTAAAATGAGCATTTCTACTTTGTTGACAGCGACATAGAGGTCGTAAATAAATACAAGTACTTGGGACTGACGTTCTCATACAATGGTTTTTTTACAGAACACTGCAGTACTGTAGTTAGTAAATGTAACATTGCGAATGGTGTAGTGAGAGGTATAATCTGTAAAAATAAAATCACTAGCTGGGACAGCGGACAGCATAATGAAACTGTATCATAGCGTGATTGTACCGATGGGGTCTTACTGTGACTGTGTGTGGGGTCCGAAATGTGTAGAGGAATTAGGAAAAATTCAACTCAACTTTCTCAAGAAACTTTTTTATCTGAACAGAAACACAGCCGGATACATTGTTCGTATAGAAATCAACATCAACAAAATGGAATATATGTTGATCAAAGAACGCTATCTTACCTTAAAAAAATATGCACCATGTCAACAAACCGGTTACCTAACACAGCTCTCAATAGACTTTTACAGCTACATAACACTAATAGACTTAATCAAAATCACTGCTATAACTGGTATACACTTTTCTCGAATATTCTCCTTTCCAACGGTACCTATACATTTTGAATATGATGAGTTCTCCCTAAACAGTAAAGAGCACACCTCCAAAATCGTAGAGACTGTTGAAAAGGACAACTTTGACTCAGACTGACTGACTGACTGACTGACTCAAAGTAAGTTTTTGAATAGCATCACCAACACCTATGATTTGCACAACAAAGATATCCCACTGTACCTCAAAAGATTTTTCCTACAACTTAGAACAACAAGCGTTCGACTACCACTCCAGAGTAGTGGAGCGGTTGAAGCTCGCTAACGCGTCTCCTTCACGAGTTATTTTTTTTTAGAGTATAACACTTTGGAACCATCACCATTCGATGGAGAAAACATCAGGCTTTCAGAATATATCAATTTCAGCAAAATCGCGAGGTACCGACATCGAGTTTTTTGTCATCAAACTTCGAGAAGGTCCGCTTTTTCAAGGGATTTCATTACTTACAAAAACTAAATTTTCTCCAAAAATATACGGTCTTGATGGCAGGTTCTGACGTCCATTTCTAGAGAATTTATGGAGCACTTTTTTGATGTACGTCGGTCTTACTCTGTTTTCCTAATTAACCTGGAAACCAAAAAAATGTGCAGAAAACAACGACGAAATTTGTCAATGTCCGCGTTCCCTTTACGATAACTTTCGAATTCACGATATCAACTCAAGATTTTTTTACACAAAAATGTTCCTCAATTTATTCTGAAAATATAATATCACATAACATATAGACGTGTTTCATAAATAAAGGCGTTAGAAGCAAAAACATCGGAGCGCGCGCTCCCGTCAAACTCTCAGCCGCCCCAGTATTTGGAACATGGACTATGAGGTGTAAAAATATTTCTCGACCTTATTTTTGATGATTGAGTGATGAAACTTTATAAAATGGTTTTATCCTCTACCTCTACAAACTATTGAGACCATACCATCCTGCAGAGTCCCTACAAGGTCGCTGCAAGGGCTTCTTTGGTTTGAAAAATTACCGCTAACCTACTGCAGAGCAGATTTTTTTGTTTTTTTCCTTTTCATTTTTTTTTATACAGGTGTCCCGGAATTAGTGTTACAAAACTCACAGGGAGATAGAAAATTGAAAAATAAGGGGGCTTTTGTTGATAAACATACCCTCTCAAACGTATAATAACGGAGTACAGGCTTTCAAAGTTTTTTTTGCATACTTTTTGAACCGTTCTGCCGATTTCATTCAAATTCGAACTGAAGTTTACTAGCACAGGTCTTTATTGAACAGAGATAACGAATTTCATCAGACATTTTTAGGGGCGAGATAATAGGGGGTACCCTCCCCCTTTTCTTTCTATTTTTAACCTCCCTGAATATTTTTGGAAAAGGTTTCAATTTTTGAATTCTGCGTTCAATTTAAAGAAAAAAGTTACGATTGCAAAATTTTGATTAGAGGCTTCATTTTCAAGATATTTGGGTTTCAAGCATTAGAAAACACTCGAGAAAACATCACGAAATCGCCACTTTCGAGCGCTCAAATTGTTCTTTTTCTGAATTTCTAAAAAACTCCATATTTATTAGCGAAAATGATGGTTTATCAACTTAAAACAAACAGAAAACTCATTCCAGTTGACGAATCATGGGTTTTCTTTAATTTTAATTTTTAGGCCCAGGAAAGTGGCGATTTCGAGATGTTTTGCAATGTTTCAATCCCAAATATCTCAAAAACTAAGCCTCTAATCAAAATTTTGCAAGAGTAACCTTTTTCTTTAAATTGAACGTAAAATTCAAAATTGAAACAATGTTCAAAAATATTTAGAGAGGTCAAAAATAGGGGGAAAAGGGGGGGACATCCCCTATTATCTTCGCCCCTAGAAATGTTTGCTGGAATGCGTTATTATTGTTCAATACGGACCTGTTTTAGTAAACTTAAGTTCAAATTTGATTAAAATCGGTTGAACGGTTCAAAAGTTATGCAAAAAAAACTGTTTAAAAAAAAACAAATTTGAAGGCCTGTATCTCCGTTATTATACGTTTGGGAGGGTATGTTTATCAATAAAAGTCCCCTCTTTTTTCAATTTCCCATCTCCCTGTGAGTTTTGTAACACTAATTCCGGGACACCTGTATATCACTTCTTATTGAATGCTACCAGGAGAGAGTGGAAGATCGGCCAGAGCTGAACTCTCTCCTTAACTTGATTTGTATTGTCACTGCATTTCAGTTTAAATAAATCTATCTAATATCTATCTATCTATCTATCTATCTATTCAGAACTGTATGATCTAAAATATTATGTGATGCGAGATGTGATGCCAAGTGATAATCAGACTCCAATACCAAATCAGTATCGAAGAAAATACCAATAAGGAAAAAAAAAATTCATTAATCCTTCAGACACTGGCATTTCGATGTTGAACGATTTTCAGCGCATTTTCCATCTTGATAAGAATCGCTATTGCAACCGCTTTGTCCGTCCGTCCGTCCGTTCCTCGAACTCCTCCCAAACTAGACGACCAAGCTTTCTAATTTTTTCGCTGTTACATAGCTGCCACTCCCAAAGGAGGGCTAGGCTATATTGGATGTCTATATTGCGCCGCCAACATAGAGAAAACCGCCCCCGATAAACTTGAAATAACATAATATTGCACTTTGTACCAGACCTGATGCTCTGGTGTTCTCATTTTTTGAATAATACATAGTTGCCACTTATAAACGTAAGCCAAGAAACATTCCGTCTTCAATATGCGCCGCCGACATGAAAAAACTGCTAAAAACCGCCCCCAATCACTTTAAAATGAAAAACATAAACCCGAAGACATAGCGACCTGATTTTTTCGGTATACAGGGGTGTCCCTAAATTAGCCTGCCATACTTTAGCAGCAGATTCTACGATCAAAAATAAGATAAAAAGTTCCCAAAAACTTGGGTCAAAGAATGATTCTCAAGGGAGCTACAGCCCCCTAAAGGTGGGTCCCTGAAGATGGTTTTTATGTAATGTGTCCGAAACTAGTCGAAGCAAAATAATGAAATTTGGTACATACTCGAAAGTTTTTATGCTTCACAGGATGAAAAAGGAGTCATTTGAAAAATTTGCCCGGGAGTGGGGTAACGTGTTAGGAGGTGGGGTAAAAATTACCCCAACTTTTTTGTGTATGTTTTCCTCAAGATTTTATGCGAAATTATGAAATTTCAGGGTATTTTACGGAAAAAAGGTGCTCTTGTTGAACTTTGATAGCGTGCCCCATTTTCGAGTAAAATGATTTTGAAATTTGTTTGTATGCTGAATAATCGAATTTGTGAACGATGGGCAGTTTTTTGGTTTCAAAATCAGCCCTGAATATTTCATGAGCGTATTTTACAACCAAAAATAAGAAAAAAGTTCCCATGAACATCATCCGAAAAATGCTTCATAAGGGAGCTACAACCCCCTAAATGTGTGCCCTAGAGTATGGTTTTTATTTATTACCTCCGAAACTAGTTGGGACAGAATGACGTAATTTAGCACATACCTACACTAAAAATTTTATGCTTGACAAGATTGACTGAAAATCATTGAACAAAATTACCCGAGGATGAGGTAACTTGGGAAGAGGCGGGGTAAAAATTACCCCAAGTTTTTTGTGCTCAACTTTTTCCAAGATTTCTTGCTAAATTATGAAATTTCAGTGTGTTACGAGACCGACTTCTTTCTGGTTCCAAAACCAGCCCTGAGTATTTCATAGGCGAATTCTACGGCTAAAACCATGACGAAAATTCCTCTTGATCATAGGTCAAAAATACTCTACAAAGGAGCTACAGCCCCTGTTCGGGAGCTGCGTAGCCTCGTTATAAAGCGATTTTCGGCCTATGGTCATGGTTAATTTTTCAAAGTCAGTAGTTCACAAATTTGATTCTTTAGCCAGCAAAAAATTTCAAAACCATTTTACACGAAAATGGGGCAAGTAATCAAAATTCAACAGAAGCATCTTTTTCCCGTAAAACACCCTGAAATTTTATAATTTTGCATAAAATCTTGAAAAAACACATACCTACACAAAAAAGTTGGGGTATTTTTTACCCCACCTTTCAACAAGTTACCCCACTCCCAGGCAAATTTTTCAAATCACGTTTACCCCATTCTGTTGATCATAAGAATTTCTGAGTATGTGCCAAATTTCATCATTTTGCCCCGGCTAGTTTCGGAGATATTAAATAAAAGCCATCTCCAGGGACCCACCTTTAGGGGGCTGTAGCTCCCCTATAAAGCATTTTTCGGCTTATGTTTAAAGAGACTTTTTCCTAATTTCTGGTCGTAGAATATGCTTATAGAATACTCAGGGCTGATTTTGGAACCAGAAAAAAGTCCATCGCCCACAAATTCGATTCTTCAACGTGCAAAAAAATTTCAAAACGATTTCACTCGAAACTGGAGCAAGCTATCAAAGTTCAACAGGAGCACCTTTTTCCCGTGAAACACGCTGAAATTTTATTATTTTGCATAAAATCCTGAAAAAGCACTTACACAAAAAAGTTGGGGTGATTTTTACTTCACCTTCCAACAAGTTACCTCACTCCCGGGAAAAATTTTTTAATGACGTTTATTCCATCCTGTTGAGCATAGAAACTTCTGAGTATGTGCCAAATTTCATCATTTTGCTCCAACTAAACTGCTTGACAATTGAACTGCAACATCTAAAAATTAGGTGCGTTTTCAAATTGAGATAGCTCGAAAAATATTTGACGGATTTCAGAAATTCAGGCATGTGAGGAAAGGTCATTCTTAAGGTAAAGGATATGCGATATTGGAGGGGTAGTTGAAGGGGTAGTTTCGGGTAGATATGTGAATGAAATCATCGTAGCGGCTAACTATTGCGACAGATTTTGAAAAAATTCCAACAAATGAGGTATTGCGGAAGTATGTACTGGTTCTTTAAAGGGTAGCTCTTTTTCCGAGAGGGTAGCTACTGTTGGGATGACCTACGCAGAGGGTTATCGTGTAGCATCACTTTTTCAATGGAACAGTTGAAAAAGACATTTTTTGAAATTTTCATGTACATATTGCATGTCTTATTATACCAACCCTGTCCCTTGAAGTCAAGGGGTGGTTTTTAGGGAGCTGTACGTGTGGGGTCATCGCAGTATCCTTATTTCAATCCAATTATTGACGAGTAATTACCTTATGCCTTTTAAATGAAGCATTGCATATCTTGTTGTGAGACGGTGTCCCAGAAGGGGTAGTTTCTAGGGGATGTGGAGGCTCAAAAAAAAATCTTCGTAAGCAAATTCAATATGGACGCCGTTTGAAAACAAACAATTTCTCTATTTCTTTTTCTTAATCAGAAAGTGCATATTTCAGAAAATTTAGCACAATTTTTTGAAAAAAAAGTTAGAGCCAAAATTCCAAAACCGTTTCGGCACAATGATTTAACCTTTCAAAAGCAGGCGATAGAAAAAATCTCGGATTTTTTTTTCGAAAGTTGTACAAGGTGAAAGATTGCCTATATCTGCACGCTCTCCGTTGGCACCCTGTATATGACAAATTGTGCAATTGAACTTATCATCGATACCAGCACTCGATAGTCAAAGAAATGATCTTTCTTCACATGCCTGAGTTTCTAGAATCCGTCAGATATTTTTTGAGCTATCTCAATTTGAAAACGCACCTAATTTTTAGGTGTTGCAGTTCAATTGTCAAGCAGTTTAGTTTCGGAGATATTAAATAAAAACCATCTTCAGCGACCCACCTTTAGGGGGCTGCAGCTCTCCTATAAAGCATTTTTCGACCCAAGTTTATCGAAACTTTTTTCTCATTTTTAATCGTAGAATCTGCTGCTGAAGTATGGCAGGCTAATTTAGGGACACCCTGTATAAATAGCTGACTAACAATGGGAAAGGATAGGCTACTTTTGATATGGCGCCGCCTCCAGCTTCCGCCCCCAAAATAGAAAAAGTGCAACTTCCAACAATTTTCACTGATTTAGCTGATAATGTTACCTCGAACATTTAGAAACTCTTGACTCAAACTTGCTCTTTGCCAAACTCCGCCGCTCCCACACGCCGCCCCCAAAGTGAGAGATAAATGTAAAACATGAACCTGAAGACATAGCGATCTAATTCTTTCACTATATTGATAGCTGACTGAAATTGGAAAAAGATAGGCCACTTTAATTAGCCGCCGCCGCCAGCTGCCGCCTCCAAACCAAAAAAAATGCAACTTTCACAATTTTCAGATTGTCATATTTCCCTTACATTTAAAAACTCCCAACTCAAACTGTGCAACAGTTACTTTGCCGAATGCTGCCGCCCCCCACGCTGCCCTCAAAGTGAGAGATGAATGAAAAACATAAACCCGACAACATAACGATCTAATTCTTTCGCTATATGGATAGCTAACTGAAAATGGGAAAGAATAGGCTACTTTTGATATGGCGCCGCCTCCAACTTCCACCCCCAAAAGAAAAAAGTGCAACTTTCAATAATTTCCACTGATTTACATTTTAATGTTACCTCCAACATTCAGAAACTCCCAACTCAAACTGGAAGAATTTCTTTGCCAAACTCTGCCGCTCCCACACGCCGCCCCCAAAGTAAGAGATAAATTTAAAACATAACCCTGAAGACATAGCGATCTAATTGTTCCGCTATATAGATAGCTGACTAAAAATGGGAAGAGATAGGCCACTTTTGA
This sequence comes from Anaspis maculata, assembly GCA_949128115.1. Classification (NCBI taxonomy): domain Eukaryota; kingdom Metazoa; phylum Arthropoda; class Insecta; order Coleoptera; family Scraptiidae; genus Anaspis; species Anaspis maculata. Next base: position 3,256,767 of record OX421968.1, read on the forward strand.
TTAGTCGCCGCGTCCAGCTCCCGCCCCCAAACAAAAAAATGCAACTTTCACAATTTTCACTGATTGTCATATTTCCTTAAACATTTAGAAACTCCAAACTCAAACTGTGCAACAGTTACTTCGCCGAATGCTGCCACCCCCACACGCTGCCCTCAAAGTAAGAGATAAATGGAAAACATAAACCCGAAGACATAGCGATCTAATTCTTTTGTTATATGGATAGCCGACTAAAAATGGGAAAGAATAGACTACTGTTCATTAGTCGCCGCTCCCAGCTCCCGCCCTCAAACAAAAAAATATTGATGAGTGAAAGAATTTTCATTCAAATCTATTTCATTGGCAAGTACCCCATTCTGATAACAAAATATCACAATGAGTTTCGAATAAAGAAAGTGAGCAAGGAATGGTGTTTCTCCTTCAACCAAATTTCTTTACGTTCACAATATGCCTCTTTGAGAAAATGCGCTACTGAGACTCACGCACGTGAAGGCATACTCACTTGTTTGTCTTTGCAGGAAATGTCCAACATCTCCCGGACTTCATTTGGGATGGGAGGCTGTAGCGAGGTAGTTGGTGAAATATAATTTGATAACCGAAACGAAATATGTCCAATTCAGGCACTGAGCCCACATTGCTGTTTCGCCATATGTGGCACTGCAATATCATCGTAAATCGATATGTTTTGATGTCGTCATTTTTACATCTGAACAAAATCTTGATGAATCGTCTCGAGATTTCAATATTGCCAGAAATATCATGTACATTTTCAGCAAAATACGCTAGCGATTCAACTTCATTCAAGTCTCTTCCTTCCTAGCAAGATTGATTCATCAAGATTTTGTTCAGATGTAAAAATGACGACATCAAAACACTTGACGATTTGCGACGAACAATCTGAAAAAATCTGAAACTTTTAATTTTTGAAGCATTTGATCTCTTGAATTATGTAAAAATGATGGAAAAGATCTCATTTGAAAATTGAGGTTGTTTGCAGGGGATGGAAATTGAACTTGATGAATGAAAATCTGAAACTTCTGATTTTCATAGCACTTGACCTCTTGAATGAAGAAATTAAAAGAATAAATGATAGGAAAATTATGAAAAAGAACTCATCTGAAAATTGGGGTTTTTTTCAGGGGGGTGAAAATTGAACTTACGGAATAAAAATTTCCAATTTTCATAGCATTTGACCTCTAAAATAATGAACAGAGAATATTTGCGGTGGTGGTAGCTCGAAGATTCGAAGAATTCACATCTGTTGTTGTCTTGAGTTACGCCACCCAGATGAGTTTGAGAGCATCAGGGCAAATAGATGCATCGAAATTGCTTCACGAAATTACAAGTTTAATCCTCCTCCCTGAAAACCAGTCCATTTTTGAGAAGAGATTTTTTCATTTTTTTCATCAATCAAGAGGTCAAATGCTATTAAAATCGGAAGTTTCAGATTTTTATTCCGTAAGTCAACTTTCCACCCCCTGACAACAACCCTAATTTTCAAATGAGATCTTTTCCATCATTTTTACATTATTGAAGAGATCAAATGTCATAAAAATTGTAAGTTTCAGATTTTTCAGATAGTTCAATTTCCACCCCCTAAAAATAACCCCAATTTTCAGAAAAGTTTTTTTTCATAATTTTCTCATCATTTATTCTATTCATTCATCCATTTAAGAGGTCAAGTGCTATGAAAATCAGAAATTTCATATTCATCAAGTTCAATTTCCACCCCCTATGAACAACCCCAATTTTCAAACAAGATGATATTCTTCATTTTTCCCTTATTTTAGAGGTCAATTGCTGTGAAAATTGAAAGTTTCAGATTTTTATTCAGTGAATTGAATTTCCACCCCCTGAAAACCACCCCAATTTTCAGATGGGATTTTTTCATTATTTTTCCTAAAATCACAAGCCCATTCTGGACTAGTTCTGTAAGTTTGAGAGTTTTCGCCACAAAATGTCCACTCTCAACCCACTGTGCGACGTTACGTTTTATCGTTCGCCGCCAAAAATTTATAATCCGCAGATAGCCTACAGCTTGATTTCTGTGTATGAAACGACTTGAATAAGTTTAATTTCATAATACAAAAATTCTAATAAACCAACCGCCTGGAAACATCCTGAGATCGGGTATAATTTGTATAACAAGCTTGTAATGTATGCTATTAGTCAAGAGGAAGCAATCTGTCGACACGAGCCTTGGCGAGTGTCGTAAAGTATCCGAATGAGTGATGGTCAATATACATAAGTAAGACCAATGAAAAGAATAGTTTGCTTTCTTCAACCCACGAAGTATTGTAAGATGACGACAGGAGGCATTCAGTTGGCGTTGCATTAGGATTTCAACTAAGCATTTTTTGTATACCGAAAAACTTTTGCAGGCATTTTATTTTCAGGCTGACCTTGCTTCATCATTTGAATTTCTAAATAATTTTTTCATTGCAGGAGATAGGGGTGCACTTTTTCAACTTCCAATACTTCAGCAGATGTCTTTCTGATGTAGACCAATGCAATTTATATTTTTCGTATGGATTATGCACACACAATATTCAGACCCTGTCTCCCTGTTTACGTTTTGGATATAAACTATGAACTTTGAGACTTACTTAACTCCATTTCGGACAACAAAAATCGATCGGTTGGTCCATTACTGCCAATCCAATTTGGGCCGCCATCATAAGAGTAGGCACTGAAATTGAAGAAAACAGTCAATTCACCATGATTTTCAGGTTATAATTGAGATTGGTCTGATTCTTAAGCGACAAATGGACAGAAACTTGCAAATCGTGATTTGTGCTGCTGTACCACTCAGTAAGTATATCTTTGGGGCTTAGAGTTGGATTTTTAGATCGTTTTTCCATCGTAACTAGGCTGACAATTGACATTATACAGGTGTCTCGGAATGGGTGACGGAAAAAAGATCGAAATACAAAAGGTCGAAAACAAAACATCGAATGCATAAAGTCGAGAAACAAAATAACGAAACCACAAAACATCGAAAGCACTATTGTCGAAAGTACAAAAGGTCGAAAATCAAAAGATCGAAAAGTGAAATATCGAAAAGCAAAAGGTCGAAAACAAAAAGGTCGAGAAGTGAAATATCGAAAAGCAAAAGGTCGAAAACCAAAAGGTCGAAAAGTGAAATATCGAAAAGCAAAAGGTCTAAAACCAAAAGGTCGAAAAACAAAAGATCGAAAAGTAAAACATCGAATAATAAAATGTCGAATAGCACAATGTCGAACTAGAAATACCTGTTTTAAATGTGATTACAATTCGGATCGATTGAAGAGCTGTGACTCCCTCAGAGAGCACTTGAGGAAAAATTTTACTCTCACTTTTCGACTTATTCTTCAGAGATAAATCACCTCCCAAAGTATTATGCAAGGCCACCGAAACACCTGTATATTCTTTTAAACCTGATCAGCGTCAGCGTAAATTAACTTAAGACTTATAAACCTGTGCACGCATGGACCTTGTTAGGTTGTGATTTTTTTGCAGACCTGATTGGGTTTTTTGACGCAAAATCCACTCTGAAACGTAAAGCTGTGCACATGGACCTCGTCAGGCCTAGTAGTTTGTTTTTTGAAGACCTGATTTGGTTTTTTGACGCAAAATTCACTCTGAAACGTAAAGCTGTGCACATGGACCTCGTCAGGTCCAGTAGTTTTTTTTTTTTTTTGAAGACCTGATTTGGTTTTTCGACGCAAAATTAACTTGGACTTATAAACCTGTGTACATGGACCTCGTCAGGTTCAGTAATTTTTTTGCAGACCTGGTTCGGTTTATTGACGCAAAATCAACTCTGAAACGTCAAGTTGTGCACATGGACCTCGTCAGGTTTAGTTTTTTTTTTTGAAGACCTGATTTGGTTTTTTGACGCAAAATCAAGTTGAACACATAAAGCTGTGCACATGGACCTCGTCAGGTCTAGTAGTTTTTTTTTGAAGACCTGATTTGGTTTTTTGACGCAAAATCAACTTGGACTTATAAACCTGTGTGCATGAACCTCGTCAGGTTCAGTAATTTTTTTACAGACCTGATTCGGTTTTTTGACGCAAAATCATTTCTGAAACGTCAAGTTGTGCACATGGACCTCGTCAGGTTTTTTTTTTAAGCCCTGATTTGATTTTTCGACGCAAAATCAACTTGGACACATGCATGGACCTCGTCAGGCTCAGTAATTTTTTTGCAGACCTGTTTCGTTTTTTCTTTTGACGCAAAATCCACTCTGAAACGTGAAGCTGTGTACATGGACCTCGTCAGGTTCAGTGATTTTTTTGCAGATCTGATTCGGTTTTTTGACGCAAAATTGACCTATACTCATAAATCGGTGTACACACTACACAGACCTTGTCAGGTTCAGTATTTTTTTCAAGGCCTGATTGGGTTTTTTCACAGAAATAAGTTTGGGCTAGTTGATTTTTGACTCGGTGCTTCTCTTCTCTCGTACCAAACTCTCAAATCATTTGTCTTTACAACAATTGTACATACACCTATTGCTCATTTTCGATTTTCACGGTTTTTCTTTCTAGACCTTTTCTTTTCGATTTTTTGTTTCTCGATGATTCTTTTCGACGTTTTGTTTTTTGACCAATTGTTTTTCGACCGATTGTTTTTCGACCTTTTGTTTTTCGACATTCTGTTATTCGATATTATGTATTTTCGACCATATGTATTTCGATCATCATCACTTTCGATATATTGTAAATTCGACCTTTTCTTTTTCGACCTTATGCATTCGATGTTTTGTTTTCGACCTTTTGTTTTTCGTTCTTTTTTCCGTCACTCGTCTCGGAATAAGTGCTACAAAATTCACAGGGAGACGAAAAATTGAAAAACAAGGATAGGTCATTATTGTAGAGTATAAATAAAATAAACTTAATTAAGCGGACTTTTGTGATTAACATACCCTCGCAAACGTATAATAACGGCCTTCAAAGTTGTTTTTCAAAAACAGTTTTTTTTTGCATAACTTTTGAACCGTTCAACCGATTTTATTCAAAGGACCCCGAACGTTTACTATGAAAAAGTGGTTTCGGTGAATTTGTCTGAATCCTTTATAATAATATGTTTATTTACACCTTCAACAGGCCAAGTATGTAGGTACACGGTATAACAATAGTAATAGAATATCAAAAATTAAACAACAAAAATCAATAACAATTAATAACAACATATGAGAAACAGTCACGACATATAAGAAATCGGTGTACAAAACAAGGTGACACCCGCGTCAATTATTTAAGACACTCTGAACCGTTCTTTTGAATGCGTCAAATTTGATTCCGTAAAAATCTAACTTATCGCAGTGCCTGTTGGATTCTGCCATCATGCTTTCAAGCGGTGAATGCATTGCATAATTGGTTTTGTGAGTCTCCAGTCTAAATAAATACTGGGAACGTGTGCCGAACTGCGGTACATGGAAATTTAACTTCGCGATCAGCTGAGGAGAATCCACCATTGAGTTGATCAGTTTAAAAATAAAATACATTTGAGCACACTTCCTTCTCGCCGACAACGAAGACAAGCCACAGTATTGCATGACGCCCTCTCTGTTGTCAATCTCTACGCCTTGCATTTTCAACTTATATGTCAAATACCTGAGCCATCGAGTCTGCACCCCCTCAATCCTATTAATGTGTACCGCATAATATGGGTTCCATATAACACTGCAATATTCAACCAATGATCGAACCAGGGCTGAGTACAAAATGTTCAGCGCCCGTACATCAGCAAAATCCGCAGTCCATCTTTTAATGCAACCAAGCATTCTATTACCTCTCGATATAATGTGATCGTAATGATATCTGAACGACAAGCGGCTATCAATGTACACACCCAGGTCCTTGATATAAGGTACAGACTCAAGGGCACCAGCACCCAACACGTAGACCGGATCTGATCTAATCATTTTCCTACTGAAATTGACAACCTTGCACTTCCCGAAATTAAGAGTCATCCGATTGTCAACACACCACCGATCGATCGCGCAAAGATCCTCCTGAAGAACACCAATGTCACTGTCATCGGCTATCCTTCTGAAGATCTTCAGGATGTATGATGTAGATCTTGATTCGAGAAAAATATTTTCTTAAAATTGGACCCCTCCTATGACCAGTTTTTCCCCTACACTCCTAATGAGGTCCAAATTAAGATTTAGCTCGAAACTTTTGAAATTCATGAAACAGGCTCCTATCGAGACTGTGATCATGAGAAAAATCTAACTTACAAATTGGGGTGGTCACCTAGGGGATGGGGGGTCAAAAACGAGAAATAAAATAAAATTCCGGAACTTTATTTGATCCCCATGAAAGCTGAGCAGCAAAAGAATAATGGAGAATTATTTTGAAAAAAGTCCTAATCCATTGACTGGGGGTGGTTTTCATGGGGGTTGGGGGTCTAAATCAAGGAAATGGAGTAAAATTCCGAAACCTCTGTTTCCCATAATTTTTGATCTTACGAGCAATGGGGAAATAATTCTACAAAATCTAAACGGTCTAAACCAATGACTTTGGGCGTTATTGAGGGTGTGGAGGGTCGAAAGAGAAACCAGTGAGTATGCCTTCACGTGCGTGAGTCTCAGTAGCGCATTTTCTCAAAGAGGCATATTGTGAACGTAAAGAAATTTGGTTGAAGGAGAAACACCATTCCTTGCCCACTTTCTTCATTCGAAACTCATTGTGATATTGTGTCATCAGAATGGGGTACTTGCCAATGAAATAGATTTGAATGAAAATTCTTTCACTCATCAATATATTTTTTTGTTTTAGGGCGGGAGCTGGGAGCGGCGACTAATCAACAGTAGTCTATTCTTTCCCATTTTTAGTCGACTATCCATATAGCGAAAGAATTAGATCGCTATGTCTTCGGGTTTATGTTTTTCATTCATCTCTCACTTTGAGGGCAGCGTGTGGGGGCGGCAGCATTCGGCAAAGTAACTGTTGCACAGTTTGAGTTGGGAGTTTCTAAATGTAAGGGAAATATGACAATCAGTGAAAATTGTGAAATTTGCATTTTTTGTTTGTTTGGAGGCGGCAGCTGGAGGCGGCGGCTAATTAAAAGTGGCCTATATTTTTCCAATTTCAGTCAGTTATCAATATAGTGACAGAATTAGATCGCTATGTCTTCAGGTTCATGTTCTACATTTATCTCTCACTTTGGGGGCGGCGTGTGGGAGCGGCAGAGTTTGGCAAAGAAATTCTTGCACAGTTTGAGTCAAGAGTTTCTAAATCTTCGAGGTAACAGTATCAGCTAAATCAGTGAAAATTGTTGAAAGTTGCACTTTATTTTATTTGGAGGCGGCAGCTGGAGGCGGCGGCTATATAAAAGTGGCCCATATTTTTCCAATTTCAGTCAGCTATCAATATAGTGAAAGAATTAGATCGTTATGTCTTTGGGTTCATGTTTTTCATTTATCTCTTACTTTGGGGGCGGCGTGTGGGAGCGGCAGCGTTCGGCCAAGCAAATGTTGCACAATTTGAGTTGGCAGTTTCTATATGTTTGAGAGAACATCTCAATCAGTAAAATTGTGAAAGTTGCACTATTTGTCGTTTGGGGGCGGAATCTGGGGGCGGCGACTAACCAAAAGTAGCCTATCCTTCCCAGTTTATAGTCAGCTGTTCATATACCGAAAGAACTAGATCGCTATGTCTTCGGGTTTATGTTTTTCATTTTAAAGTGATTGGGGGCGGTTTTTAGCAGTTTTTTCATGTCGGCGGCGCATATTGATGACGGAATGTTTCTTGGCTTACGTTTATAAGTGGCAACTATGTATTATTCAAAAAATGAGAACACCAGAGCATCAGGTCTGGTAAAAAGTGCAATATTATGTTATTTCAAGTTTATCGGGGGCGGTTTTCTCTATGTTGGCGGCGCAATATAGACATCCAATATAGCCTAGCCCTCCTTTGGGAGTGGCAGCTATGTAACAGCGGAAAAATTAGAAAGCTAGGTCGTCTAGTTTGGGAAGAGTTCGAGGAACGGACGGACGGACGGACGGACGGACGGACGGACGGACAAAGCGGTTGCAATAGCGATTTTCATCAAGATTGAAAATGCGCTAAAAACAGTGAAATTCGGGACCTTCCAGTTCATCTAGAAATTGATCCGGTACTACCTTGCTACTCGACAATTCCGGTGAATTGTGACCGAATAACAAAGAGCACCCGGTCAGCTCGATGTTACGTGTAGAGCGGGGTTATGGGATCCGAAATAGGTTCTGGGGCGCCAAGTAATTCGATATTCAAAATTTAGAAAAGAGAGTTGTCTGAATCACTAAAGACAACAACAAAAATAAAATAAAGATGAAAGAAATAAATGGGGATAACAGTGTTTATTGTTCAATCAAACCAAGAGAGAAATTATCGTAATGAATTCAGATCAGCCTACAAATTTTAACAAATGTTCTTTTAGAAAAAGTGAAATAATGCCAGTACCGAACGTAATAGAAAATGACGATATACCTTTGTGTTTCTTTCGCCGAGTGCACTCCGTAAGATATAGCTTTAGGTATCTTTGTAAAAGCTTTGAACCCGTTCGATAATAGATATAGAACACCGTAACAATTGGTAATTGACAGTAGGTAAATAGACAAAAATAAAGGAAATAGGTAAAAATGTAAAAAGGTAAAATCTGGCCTTATGACGTGTTCCGTCAAATCTTTCAAATCGCAGTGTCGGGAATGTCCACGAGATTCACAAATCCTCGTTGGATGAATCGGAAGGCCTACTGCGTCTGCACCACGAACGTCCGCGTCCTCTGTGTCCGAAGAAGAGCAACCACAACGAAGTTAAACTTCCACTCTTGACTCCCCAGACACCGGAAAGAAAACACGTCGGTGCTGGGAGAAATGGTCTTCTTACTTATTATGCGTTCGGCACTCGATACGGAGAATAACTCTTGTTGGGTTGATTCGGTAAAAAGACGAGACGTGTGACAACGACGACTGCACCAAGATAAAGCCTCGGGAAAAAACCCTGGGTGGAGAAAATTGGTCTTAGTTTTGATTTCTCTTCAAAGATTTGAACTTACCTTCGCACTATCGGCGGAAGGGTTATTGTAGGTAACGATAAACGGTAGTTTTTTCGATATTTCAGAGACTTTCTTTTTGACGGCCCTTTTTTTTTGCTTTTCGTCTGACCTTCTTTTTTTTTTTTCGCTACCTCTGATTTTATTTTGAATTTTCATTTCAATGAAAATTTTGAACGCTACACCGGTCGAATGATGAAATGATAGTGAAACCAATCTGGATAAGGATCGAGTCCTTCATTTCTCGATCATCCCTACCCCTTATCCACAACGATGATACCTATACCTACAACCATAATGGGAGGCCCGGGGGTTGCAATCGATATTCTGAGAATAGTACGGACGTTAGAGGAACCAACCTTGCATTTCATTTCGATGCAAAACGCTTTTGCACGTGGGTAGTAGGTACCTACAGATAATTTTTAAGAAGTGGTGCCCTGGTGGGACCCGCGACTGGAGTGGTCCCGAAGAGGTCGAAGATCCAAAAATTTACCATTTTTGAAATCGTTGCTTTTTTAATACTTTTTTCGCTGGACTACATATTTTCAAGGTCTAGGAACACAATGCAAAAAGTTCCCAGAAAGTGTCATGCACCAGTGGCGTACCAGACGGCTGCGAAGGGGCCGAGGTGCGATTTTTCACAAAATCTTCTGGTAACCCGTGGGTAACACTTTTTTCGACATGTTTGGTATCATTTCAGACCAAATCGCACCTTCTGATCCCGAAAATAAGTATGAAATTTTGATGGAGACGTGTTTTAACCGGTTTTATCAGGAAAAACGTGATTTTTTTACCCCCAAAATTGATGTATTGTAATTCTAATTTTATAATTGTCCAATGTATTTATAACCATGATTTTGACTTTGACAGTTTGTTTGGGCTATTTCACACACAAATATCATTTGTTGATTTTTTTTTCCGTTTCCACAAAGTCACGGATTGATTTTGTCTCTTGAGATGTATCATGTCAAAGCTTGATTTGACGAAACGTGCTATTTCACAGAAAAAATTTTGCTACGACCAGAATTTAGCTTTGATTCGACACTTTATTCATTTCAAGGCACAAAAATAGTTTTCTCTATCAAACAAAACAAAACAAAAAACTGGAATCGGAGCCGTATTTCATTCATGACATCATTTTTCTCCCGAGATTGCGAGCTCTTGACATTAAATTTCTTCATGATGCACGTTTTGTAACAAAACTACCGTGTGACTTTGTAGCATCGATAGAAACTTCTGGTGCATGAAATTCATCTATAAAAAAGTTCAATTGGAGCAATTGGAATGGAGCTAAAAAACGACATATTTATAGGTCGAAAATTCACCGATTTTCTCGAAATTTATGAATAGTTCGGATGTTGAGGGCCATAATACCACCACCTTGCATTTGATGATTGAGATGTGCCGTTTGATACGAATGTTGTATATTACCCATGCCTTGATTTTTTAAGGGATGTTGCCAAGATGGTGGTGGTATTATTGACGCTCAACATCCGGACTATTCATAAATTTCGAGAAAATCAGCGAATTTTCGACCTATAAATTTGTCGTTTTTTAACTCCATTCCCATTGTGGTTCAAAACACCTATGATCACAATTTTGACATAGATTGTTCAATTGAACTTTTTTATATATGAATTTCATGCACCAGAAGTTTCTATCGATGCTACAAAGTCACACGGTAGTTTTGTTACAAAACGTGCATCATGAAGAAATTTATTGTCAAGAGCTCGCAATCTCGGAAGAAAAGCAATGTCATAACTGAAATACGGCTCCGATTCCAGTTTTTTCTGTCTTGTTTGATAGAGAAAACTATTTTTACGCCTTGAAATGAATAAAGTCTCAAATCAAAGCTACATTCTGGTCGTAGCCTAATTTTTTCTGTGAAATAGCACGTTTAGTCAAATCAAGCTCTGACATGATACATCTCAAGAGACAAAATCATCCCGTGACTTGATGGAAACGGAAAAAAAATTCAGCAAATGATATTTGTGTGTGAAATAGCCCAAACAAACTGTCAAAGTCAAAATCATGGTTATAAATACATTGGACAACTATGAAATTAGAATTACAAAACAACAATTTTGGGGGTAAAAAAAATCTTGTTTTTTCTGATAAAACCGGTTTAAACACGTCTCTATCAAAATGTCAAACTTATTTTCGGAATCAGAATGTGCGATTTGTTCAGAAATGATACCAAACATGTCAAAAAAGGTGTTAGTCACGGTTTACCAGAAGACTATGTGAAAAATCGCACCTCGGCCCCTTCGCAGCCGTCTGGTACGCCACTGGTGCATGACACTTTCTGGAAACTTATTGCATTGTGTTCCTCGACCTTGAAAATATGTAGTCCAGCGAAAAAAAGTATTAAAATAGCAACGATTTCAAAAATGGTAGATTTTTGGACCTTCGACCTCTTAGGAAGCACTCCAGTCGCGGGTCCCATCGGGGCACCACTTCTTAAAAATTACCTGTAGGTACCTACTATGTACTCACATGCAAAACCGTTTTGCATCGGAATGAAATGCAAGGTTAGTCCTGATATGTGCGGATAACGTCCGTACTAGAACTCACGGATGATATTTATATTGCAGATTCTCGAGAAGCTCTCCACAGTTCTGTGTGCGTCCATCATATAGCTAAAAAAAAAGTACACCAGACTCCCACTATCTTTTTTCATATAAATATGAATCCTCTGCTTTTGATCATTGGTTGATTTGATGAGATTCCAAAGATAGATCGATATTGGGAGTCAAACTATTTTTTTTTCAAATCTGAACTTTCAATTCTGTCCTTTGAATTAATTTAAAGTTCAGGAACTTTCTCCCGTTTTCTAGATTGAGGTCCTCTCAGAAACCACCCCAGTTCATTGATTCAGGGTTTTTTCAATTGTTTCTTAATTATTCCTTTAATCGAAAGCTCTGGAATGTTACTTCTTCCAGTCGATTTCAAACCTCCACCTCTAATAACTAAACTGCTCCACAATGAAGTTGTCGCAACCAAAACAATGTCTTGACTTTGACGGCCAATAACTTTTGATTGCCGAATGTGATTTCCATTCTGTTTGTTGCGTTTACTAGCCCAATCTATCCTCAACAGATCCTGTGATTGTGAATATCAAGAAACTGCATGTAACATTTATACAGGGTGATATGTAAAAAGGTGAAAAATTGCGAAAACTTCATCAAACCCCCATTTGCAAAAATTTTTTTTTTTTCAAATTCCAATGTGAAAATCAAGAAGTGTGATGCATTGTCTCAAAACGATTTTGGAATTACTGAGATTGGAGGTCTTACACAGAAGATGTGAATTTTTTTATGGAATGTAACAGATTCGCCCTATTTTCTCGCAAAATTGAATCACTTCTGATGAATGGGTGGTTGACATTAAGCACGATTGTTCCTACAACCGTTCCGGATAACTTGAATTTAAAAACAACCCGAAAATTTGGTGTGGGGCCACGCAGGGGGCACTTTTTGAAACGCTAGTCACTGTCTGTTTTTGGAACGTTGAATTTCACCAATACAGGCTGTCCCGTTTTTCAACGCTCACTATTGGTATTTCGGAAACGGTAAGAGATACAGAGTCGGTTAAATTACAAAAAAGTTGCGTTATATTATGACTATCTCAAATATGTCAAGATATCCAAGATATCTTAGATAATTTCTGAAATATCTAAAAAAAAACTGAAAAATGCCGAATTCGAAAATCTCAAATCACTTCTTTATTATGACAGCTATCAATTTGAAAATTGGTATCCTGACATTTTTGGAAGTTCTTGATCGACTGACGTCAATAACTTTTTCCTGCGTTCACTAGTTTTTGAGATATGACAGCTAACTTCATTTTTTCTTATGGAAACCATATCATTTGTTCACCCCATAAAACTCATCTTTTTTTCTCTTTACGAAGATATAAAACACTTGCAGCATTTCTGTCAAAATAACCTGTAAAAATTGGAAAAACTATGCCTGGGGAGGAAAAATCGAGTTACCGCTTCGGTTGCCATGCTCTCGTGGCTTATGAACAATGGCATTCGGTTACCATGGTCTTTTGATTTTGGAGAAAGTTGAGTTACATTCCGTTTTTATGAATTGGATAATGATAATAATCAACAATAAAACAAATACAAAACCAAGTATAACACAAAATAACATAGCAATAGCAATAAACATTCAATAATATGCGTTTCAACTTATATATAGTCTGGTTCTTGAGTAGTACCCAGCACACTTATGGCGTTTCCTCTCTGGATGGCGATTGACAGCCGCTGTTTGAACCACGAACCTTCAATGACATTACCAGTTGCGTCTACCAGTCGTTTACATATGTCATCAATGAAGGAACGTGCACCAGGGCCATATGGGCCAAAAGTCTCCACTGCTATTGGAACAAAGATGTAATCGTTCGATAGGTCAGCGTACTTCGTCCTTTTGTTGGTCTCGGCCTTTTCTGCGGTAGCTCCTGGGCAGATGGCACTGCTTGTTAGATGCGATGGTGCTACTGTATCGACAGCTGTGAAGTCCCAGACTAGGCATTTACCATGGGCGTAAGGGATTAAGGTCATGCCATCTGGGCGTTTTCCATCAATCCGAGCCAGAAGCCCGGGTGGTTCCAAAACTGGATGAAGACCGGCAGTCGTTAAAGCCCTTTCTATATAAACATTCATAATTTACAATTACTCGAAATGGAGTCTATTTTGCGGGGAACGCTTAAAGATCGAATTCATGGTTTATGACAGAATATCTCAAAGGAACCAAGAGCTGGAAGAAGGAGTTGATGATGCGTTTCAGTCAATTAACTAGCACGATATCAGCGCAACCGTTGAAAATATGGCTGGAAGGATACAACTCTGCATACAGCAAAATGGACTCCATTTCGAGCAATTGTAAATTATGAAGGTTTATTGCTATTGCTATATTATTTTGTGTTATACTTGGTTTTGTATTTGTTTTATTGTTATTTATTATTATTATCATCATCAAACACATAAAAACGGGATGTAACTCAACTTTCTCCAAAATCAACAGACCATGGCAACCGAATGCCATTGTTTAATTGTTTATATGCCACGAGAGCATGGCAAACCGAAGCGGTAACTCGATTTTTTCGCCCCAGACATAGTTTTTTCAATTTTTACAGGTTATTTTGACAGAAATGCTGCAAGTGTTTTATATCTTTGTAAAGAGAGAAAAAAGATGAGTTTTATGGGGTGAACAAATGATATGGTGTCCATGAGAAAAAATGAAGTTAGCTGTCATATCTCAAAAACTGGTGAGTGCAGGAAGAAATTATTGACGTCAGCCGATCAAGAACTTCCAAAAATGTCAGGATACCAATTTTCAAACTGATAGCTGTCATAATAAAGAAGTGATTTGAGATTTTCGAATTCGACATTTTTCAGTTTTTTGAAATATTTCAGAAATGATCGAAGATATCTTGGATATCTTGACATATTTGAGATAGTCATAAAATAGCGCAACTTTTTTGTAATTTAACCGACTCTGTATCTCTTACCGTTTCCGAAATACCAATAGTGAGCGTTGAAAAACGGGACACCCTGTATATCAGATGTGGAACATGACGGCCCCGTGGCGCAGGCGGTCGAATGGCTGCCTGCGACGCGGAAGTCCTGGGTTCGATTCCCGGTGAAAAGTCTGGGTGTTGTGTTGTCCAAAATTTGCAATTTTCAGAGTTTGTATAATTGATAAATAAACGGGCAAACTCCTATAGCAAGAAAAAGCCGATAAGAAGAAAAACATTTTTTTTAACATGCTTTTTGCAAGTCTAAACCCCTGAATATGGTGGAACTTCATTTTCTGTGGAAGAGGGAGCCCCCTGGAAGTTTACTTGTTGTGCTTGTGCTCTGCCGGAGCTTTACCCCTGATTGCGTTTTTCTGGTGATGCCGTGCCACAAAGATGATCAAAAATGTGTGTTGCTACAGTAACGCTGAAAACACAGGTCTCGGCATTTGTTGGAGTGACTTGACGTGTCAGTATGAACAATGGCATGAATATAGGTTTTCATCGTTACTGTAGCAACACACATTTGTGATCATCTTTGTAGCACGGTATCACCAAAAAAAACGCAATCAGGGCTTAAGCCCAGGCATAGCACAAGCACAACAAGTAAACTTCCACGGGGCTCCCCCTTCCACGGAAAATGAAGTTCCGCCATTTTCAGGGGTTTATAGACTTGCAAAAAACTTGTTCCACATCTGAAATATTGATGAAATTCAACGTGCCAAAAACAGACAGTAACTAGCTTTTCAAAAAGTGCCCCCTGTCTGGCCCCACACCAAATTTTCGGGTTGTTTTCAAATTCAAGTTATCCGGAACGGTTGTAGGAACAATCGTGCACAATGTCAACCACCAATTCATTAGAAGTGATTTAATCTTGCGAGGAAATAGGGCAAATCTGTTACATTCCATATAAAAATTCATATCTTCTGTGTAAGACCTCCAATCTCGGTAATTCCAAAATCTTTTTGAGACAATGCATCACACTTCATGATTTTCACATTGGAATTTGAAAAAAAAAACTTTTGCAAATGGGGGTTCGATGAAGTTGTCGCAATTTTTCATCTTTTCACGTATCACCCTGTATAAATGTTACAAGCAATTTCTTGATATTTTTAATTACAAGATCTGTTGAGGATAGATTGGGCTAGTAAACGCAACAAACAACATGGAAATGACTTTCGGCAATCCAAAGTTATTGGCCGTCAAAGTCAAGCCATTTTTTAGCTGGCGACAACTTCATTGTGGAGCAGTTTAGTTAACTATTCACTCTAATTCACAACTTGAATGTTTTAATTATTTTTCATGATCACAGCCTTATTTCAAACCATTTTCATGAAATTCAAATGTCTTGAGACAATTTCTAATTTGGACTAGGACATGGTTATAAGCAGATATCATGGTGGGTGGGTAAGGCAGCAGTCACACTGAGCCACCCACCACCACCCACTACCATCAACCAAAAATCAAACGCACGCAATTTAATGATGCTGGTCACACTGCAGCCACATCTTACCACCGGCACCGCCCAGTGACCACCGGTGGCCATGTGTTTGAAATTTCCAAAGTGGTGGTCAGTGGTCGGTGGTTAACAATACGCATCTTGATGCGCATACAGAACAAACATTTTGTGTATACATACAACATACAATGTGTATGTCCCGAAGAGAACAAAGGTTTCACTTTTGTCACAAACAAGTTGTAACATTTCTTGTTCATACGGTAATAACTGTAAAATTGTTCTTCATCATCAACAAGCTGCGGCACTAATTGATGGAATTCCCCTAGTTGTTCTCTATCGAAAAACATTTGACGCACCCACATGTTCCGGCGTTTTTTACGGATTTTTTTCGAGATGTAGTATAAAGCTACAACTTCGTCGGTATTTAAGTCATCGGACGAAATCATTGCAATCACAGAACTTGTCAATCTTGTCATGAGCTGGGCCGCTATTCTTGAATCGTGTGAGAAAAGTCCCTGGGAGTAAAATACATTCCGCAGTACACTGATGTAGCAAATGTTGCCTAAAATCGTGGTTTTTAGGCAACTTTCGCTACAGAATTGTAGTACGGATTATATAAAACAGGATTATGTCAAATTCAGGAGGGGGACACGGTGGTTAACAGTGGCACGGTTCGGCAAAATGTGAAATAACGAAAAAAATTGTCCACCAAATCTAACACCGTAGCTTGATTCTTTATTATTTTCCGATCCAGAAAAACCCAATTTCAAAATAATTCATCGGTGAATTTGTCCTGTGGGCAATTAATTACAAATTTCATTTATCCCAGTAGGTTTTCTTATGTTCATTTTTTGAGGCCCATCTGCAACGTTTAGTTAAAGTATAGTGATTGGTGCCAAATTGTGTCTTGGACCATGACAAACAAGTATCACGATGGTGGACATCTAAGATTCGCGACTGGGCAGCCGAAGGAGGGGAGGGGGCAGGAAACGTGCTAAAGAAGAGATAAAAAATGTTAACTCATGAACCAAAAAAGTTGGAATTATGAAATATCGCATACGAGCTCGCTATTTTACGCCATTGATAACGCAGTAAACCATTTTTGAAAATACTGAACCGTTCCAGAGAGATCTCAATTGAACTTTTTTTTTTTGAAAATTTTACTGTTGAAAACATACAAAAAACTACACAATAATATTTTTGACAGCTAGAGGTGTTGGAAATATATGCATATTAGTGAAAATCCCTTGGTCTTCTATTTCAGGAAATAAGACCCCATTACTCACCTACCTAAGTGACTTTTTCGGTCATTCTTGGCCATTGGTCTCCCCGAAGAGCTTTGTTATGTCTATCAGGAATTCGTTTTTGATGGATTTTTTTGTGGAAAATGAGCACTCTTTAGTTCAAATAACTCCCAACAGATAACCTTTCAACTTGTATTCAACAGTTTTGGTAGGTGACTTCAAAAACTAATACATTTGATGATAAAAGCCGTCCGTTGCCGGTTCATAATGAGCCATCATGTGACACTAGTCTTGTGCAGATTCACGTGAGACACCAAAATGACCATTTTTCTCGCCAAAGCAGCCACTAACCCGAGCACTAACCTAACTTGGGTAAGTTGTATCTTTTTATCTTTCAAATTCGTCAATAATTTGGATTTTATTGATAACATTCTCAGAAGAAGAATAAGTTTATCGAGATTTTTCTGAAACGTTTCGATATTTTCGAAAACTGTTTGCTGCAACTTCATTGGCGTAAAATAGTGAGCATGTATGCCATATTATATAATTCCACCTCTTTCGGTTCATGAGTTAAAAAAATGTTATCTCTTCTTCAGCACGTTCTCTGCCCTTTCCCCCCTCCGGCTGCGCAGTCGTGAGTCTTAGATGTCCACCATCGCGATTCTTGCTCATCATGGTCTAAGGAACAATTTGGCACCAACCACTATATTTTAACGTCAAGTTGCACATGGGCCTCAAAGAATGAACATGAGAAAAACTCACTAAAGTTAAAAAAAAAACAATTAAATTGTCCACAGGACAAATTCACCGATGAATTATTTTGGAATTGGGTTTTTCTGGATCAGAAAATAATGAAGAATCAAGCTACGGTGTTAGATTTGGTGGACAATTTTTTTCGCTATTTCACATTTTGCCGAACCGTGGTGGACGATGGACGGTGGCTCAGTGAGACCATGGTCGATTATTTTGCTTGGTGGTAGTGGGTGGTGGTGGGTGGTAGTGGGTGGTGTGGCTCCAGTGTGACTGCTGCCTTAGAGGTAGGGGTGGTCGAGAAATAAAGAACTTGATCCTTATTCAATATGGTTTTATAATCATTTTGTCATTCGACCACATCAATTTCTAGATGAACTGGAAATTCCCGAATTTCACTGTTTTCTTTCGTGAGAGAAAAAATCCTAACAAATTTGACAACTACGAGCTTCAATTTTAGGAGGGAAATGTGTGATGTATGTTGGCATGCCTGACAATGCGCAGTCCAGCGCACAATCCAGGAACGACAACGGCTGTGCCCAACAGTCCCAGCACTCCGCGTCGGGCATCGAGCCGAACATGATGTACCCACTCTGTAGCAATAACAAAATGTACAACAGTCAATTACAATAAAACGCATGTATAGTTCACAACGATGCTGGTGTATCATTAACATAGAGCGTGCATAAAACTCCCTGTATTGTCAACCACCTTTTCAAGTTAACTACCACATGAGTCGTCACATGTGATTCACAGCCCATCTTTCTTTGCCTACCAAATGAAAAAATATACAGGGTGGTCCAGGATTATTCTGAAAAACTAAGATCGATAGAGCATGAGAGAACAGAGTAAGAACAAACCCAGTGAAATTCTACTAGATCATTTACACATACAGTATAAAGAGCACCGGTCGGACCGGTCCCAATATTGACGCCTGAGGTCAATGTGTCAATGTGATATCTTCGGTGTTCCAAGTAAAGAGGCTTCGGTGCTTTTAGATCTGAATTTTTTCGACATCAAGCCCAGGTGTCAACGACAGCAATTAAGGAAACCTAGACCTAACTGTCACTTTCTTCGCATATTATATGCATGAGAAGTGAATCATTACATACCGGATAGATGACAGTAAATAAATATATTCATTGCTTGTTGTTTGTGAGTAAACTAATTCAATATGAATGACACCCAAACTGGTCCAATATGAGGCGAAATGGTTCAGAATTTTAATGTTCGTTAGTTCAAAGTGCATTAGGCGCGCTGCATGCAGGTCTGTAGTGCCAAGGAATTCCTTCACATCAGCAGTAATTTCCGCGCCGTATTGCTGGCGGTCGCGGCGAATTTACTTATCGCTTTCCGACTGGCGATATATGTGGGGTTTTTGCGCAGCTAGAAAGCTAATTAAAATCAGGTATACAGGGTGTCACATAATTAGCGTGCAATACTTCGCCACCAGATTCTGCGACCCAAACTAAGAAAAAAAGTTCTCATAAACATAGGTCAAAAAATGCTTCATAAGCGAGCTACAGCCCTCTAAAATTGGTACCCGTAAGATGATTTTTATGATTTTTTATGACCCTTTTTGATTTAATATCTGCGAAACTGTCAACAGCAGAATCAT
The DNA here is from genome assembly GCA_949128115.1 of Anaspis maculata. Taxonomy (NCBI): domain Eukaryota; kingdom Metazoa; phylum Arthropoda; class Insecta; order Coleoptera; family Scraptiidae; genus Anaspis; species Anaspis maculata. The sequence continues at coordinate 3,276,385 of OX421968.1, forward strand.
GAAATTTTGCACATCGGCCAATCTTTTCATGTCTAATAATATGTGATAATAACAATTCCAAAATTCGATCCAAAAATGGGTCAGACTGTGGGGGGTGGGGTGTAAAATCACCCCAACTTTTTCAAGTGCCGTTTTTTTGCAACTTTAGCATGAAAAATATGAAACCTCAAAGCATTTTGCAATAAAAATGTCCCCTTGTTCAACTTTGATAGGAAGCACCGTTCTCGAGAAAAATCGATTTGAAACTTACCCTACATGTCATAAAAATTCATAATGAAAATTACAAAGAAAAAATAAAAATTGAGCGTAGGCCATGGAACACGACTTCTATGTTTGGGAAAAAAATAATCGAGACAGGTGACAGGCCAGAGCACGACTATTAGAGAAGCCATACACGAAGTGCATGTCTGCCAGCTCTTGGTTTTTGAAACGTTCCATTTTTACAAAACAGTACCCGCAAGAAAACTTCTCTAATTAGAAGGGGTTTCTGATTCGACTAAAGAAGTTGTTGACGGGAACCGGTCTTATTTTATTTTTTTCGTCAAGTAGAAACTTTTCCAAAAAGAAAATGTACGGGCATTGCTATCAAATTTTGAAAATTTTTGATTTTGATTTTTGAAAATCAGAAAACTAGATAGCTTCGACAATGCATCTTTCCCCAAGAAAGTCGCATGCCAAATTTGAACTTTCTATTTTCAAAAAAAGGGTACCAAAAATGATTTCTCGTAGACATGAAAAAGTGAATTAGTAGAAAAAATTTTTGGACCATTTTTTTGAAAATAGAAAGTTCAAATTTGGCATGCGATTTTCTTGGGGAAAGATGCATTGTCGATGCTATCTACTTTTTTGAATTTTCAAAAATCAAAATGGAAAAATTAATTTTTTTTTTGAAATTTACAAAATTTGATTGCAATGCTTGTACATTTTTTTCTTGGAGGAGTTTTTACTTGACGAAAAAAATCAAATAAAACCTATTCCCGTCAACCTTTTTAGTCGCATCAGAAACCCCTTACACACAACTTTCAAACACACTGTCACTTATTTCATGAATCTGTCACCCTGTCTTAATTATTTTCCCCCAAACATAGTAGTCGTGTTCCATGGCCTACGCTCAATTTTTTTCTTTTTGTAATTTCATCATGAATTTTTATGACAGGTAGGGTAATTTTCAAATCGATTTTACTCGAGAACGGTGCTTCCTATCGGAGTTGAACAGAGGACCTTTTTCATGCAAAATGCTTTGACGTTTCATAACTTTATGCTAAAGTTGCAAAAAAACGACACTTGAAAAAGTTGTGGTGATTTTACGCCCCACCCCCCACAGTCTGACCCATTCCTGGATAGAATTTTAAAATTGTTTTTATTGCATATTATTAGACATCAAAAGACTCGCCAATGTGCAAAAATTCATGATTCTGCTGTCAACAGTTTCGAAAATATTGAATAAAAACCATCTTCAGGGTACAACATTTAGAGGGCTGTAGCTCGCTTATGAAGCATTTTTCGACCTATGTTTATGGGAACTTTTTTTCTTATTTTCAACCGTAGAATCTGCTGGTGAAGTATTGCACGCTAATTATGGGACACCTGTATAGGGCGAGGCGAAATGGCAACGAGTTCTGAGAAATGTAACACTAACGGTCGTTGTGCAAGCGCTCCAAAAATTAGCGAATATGTACATAATTCCAGGGTGGAGTAGTTTCGGAAGCAAAACACCGGTAATATCTGCATAATGAGCTTGTAAACAAGCGCAGAGTCGTTCCCTGCATCTACGTATATCTGAGTTAAATTGTCTCTATTACGGACGCGCGAGAGGTAGATGAGAGCACTTCGAACTTGGAGGGCGCGGCTGTATAACCAAGGCTCATTGCATAAAAACTTTTGATTAAGAACAAAGAGACTCAGCTCGAAAACAGGACTAAGTGAATGATAAGTTGGTTGAAAAATCTTAGGTTCCGTATCCTCAACAAGTGAACTTGTTAAAAGATATAAAGTAGATGAACTTTGCGGGTAAAGTAACGTGATTCACAAAGTCACTATTGCAATTGTGTTGTTCTAATTGACCGTTCTAACACTCGATAACAACGTAATCTAATGAGGTGCACGTAGGTACTCATTTTACTTTCGAATTTCGATAGATGAAGCTTGGAGCATATAATAATAGGCAACACAACATAAACAGTAACCTTCACTGAGCTAAAAAGTGAGACGAATGATCGTAATCAATGCCAAAGAAAGAAAGGACCGACCGAACCTACTGCGCATTTTTCTAGGCATCTTGGTGGACATCTCTTTTCTAGAGTAAGGACAACAGCTGAACCACAGAATAATGCTGAACTCTGAACTACGACCTGCGACTACACGAACACGCCGTAAACACAGAATCACAGAAATGAAATGCGTTATTGTGTAGCATTGAATGTTCTAGTAAATTCCAAAACAAATTTGGAAACCACACTCAGATGTGGACAACCAAACATACTTCAACTGATGTAGGCGAATAGTGTCGAAGCTAACGCAATCAAATATGGATTATTTTATAAAAAAGTACCGAGCTTTCGGCAGAACACCAACATTAAAAAATTCATTCTGAAAATTGTGACCAAATATCATATGATGATCATGTTCGTTTTCACGTTTATTACTTCTTGTGATACATTCAGTGTTCACAGTCACCTCAATGTCCCCTATCACTTCGTTTCAAACTGCCTACTTGACCACGTGATCAAGTTTGAAGTTCGAACAGCGCAATCGCGTCCATGGCCTTGAAGTGGACATCTCTTTTTTTAAGTTTTGGAAAGCGCGCCTTTCACCAAAAGGCAGGTGGTCCTGAGCATTGAATAAACTTGGAGATTAAATGATCTTGAAAAATAAATAATCTCGAAAACTGAATAATCTTGAAAATTGAATAATCTCAAAGAATGAATACCCACCCTTGAAATTATTCGAATTATAATTTCTCCTCAACATTACTTTTTCATCCGTTATTGTAGAACATACAATGAAAAAGAAATCAATTTTTGAGATCATTAAAGGTGCGTTCAGTCAGCTTATTTAGCCGCAAGTTTTAGTTTTAGTCGTAAGCGCAGCGATGCTCATTGGCTGTCATGAACCAGCCTCCTCAGATCAGCCAATAAGCGATGCTGCGCTTACGGCTAAAACTAAAACTTGCGGCTAAATAAGCTGACTGAACGCACCTTAACATTTCATAGCTTAAAATTTCTTCTTTCCAAAGTCTGATATGTATAAGATTCGGAGGCCACCATGAAACATGCTATAAAATGCGATTCTTCAACTGTTTGGCACACTTTGGCTGTTTCGAAGAAAAAAAATATAAGTAACTGAAATGTTTCAGGAATATTTTCAAAAATTTCAATTTAAATAGATCAGTCAAACGCTATTCCAGATATTCACAAAGTTGCTATTGCAATTATGGTGTTCTAATTGACCGTTATAACACCCGATAACAACGTAATCTAATGAGATGCACCTCGGTACCTACTCATTTTATTTCATTAAGCTTGGAGCATAATAATAGGCAACACAACATACAACAGCAACCTTCGCTGTTGTACAACACAACCACACTCAGATGTAGACAACCAAACATACTTCAACTGATGCAGGGGAAGTAGGGGAACAGCGTCTAAGCTAACGCAATCAAATATGGATTATTTTATAAAAAGGACCGAACTTTCGGCAGAACACCAATATTAAAAAATTCATTCTGAAAATTGTGACCAAATATTTTATGATGATCATGTTCGTTTTCACGTTTGTTACTTCTTGTGATACACTATCAGTGTTCACAGTAATCTCAATGTCCCCTATCAGTTCGTTTCAAATTACCTACTTGACCACGTGATCAAGTTCGAAGTTCGAACAGCGCAATCGCGTCCATGGCCTTGAAGTGAACATCTTCATATGGGATGGACATATGGTAAGGATGACTCCGTCCTTAAACACCGACAGAGTACTTGCCCTTGTTCTTCACGACGTACTTTTACACTCGCCGTTCACAATCAAGACGGCATCATAATTCACGCCGTTCAACAATCATGAAATGGCGAAATGTGATTATATATTTTTTACTTTCGTATAGTGTGGTAAGAAGACTCACTTAGGTATTAGAATTTCGTTGTACATGGTTGTACCCACCAGACGCCCTCCCAATAATGGGCCTATACACCAAACCTTTATTTCGCTTTTCTACAAACTTCAGGAAAAATAAAAGTACCCGTATTATTTGTCAATCATTTGAGCCCATTTTAGCTGTCAAAAAACAAAAAATCATCGAAAAATCACAGTTTTAAGGGGGGATTGGCAGGTCTGAAAGTGAGGCTGGAATGACGAGTCTCTCCAATATTTGTGCAACTAAGAACTAGAATACTATTAACCTGATTCATTCTTGTTATCTTGTTCTCATTTCCCCTTCATCCACAACAGGCCCATAGATCTTCCGCACTATCTTTCTTTCGAAGCTCTTCAACATATTTTCGTCTCTGGTGGTCATTGTCCATGTTTCACATCCATACGTCAAGGCTGTCCTGATTAAAACTTGGTACATTTCCACCTTCATCCTTGCACTCAGTAGTCTCGACGCAAAGATTTCCCTGTGTGCATATTAACATTTATTTGCACTTTGTATCTTTGGTTGTATGTCCTTCGTCACGTCATTGTTTACTATTAATCAGTGCTCCCAAATAAATATATTCCTTTTCGAGCTGCCATAACCGAAAATGACAATATATGCTTGCCCTCCTGCATTAATATTCCGAAAAAGATCTAGAGCGGCAAAGTAAAAACTACACTTGAAAAATGAACTAAGCTTGCAAAATCATTTATACAATTCAAGAGAGACCACGCTTCCAATGTTAATTTGAAATTTTCTGTTAAAAATCAGTTAAAATTATTAATAACCACTTTTAAAATTGACATTTTAGAGTCATTTTTTTAGTAGCTGTTGGTACAATTGCAGAATGATTTTTGACGTTTTGTGGCGCGAAAGTTTGAAAGTGTATAATTTATGCCATTTTCTGTGTTTTGCCGTCACAGAAGTAAGACACTAGAGCTCAGTGACTTCGGGATTTTTGAGGGATGGCCCTACTAATTGGGGAGGGGGAGGGCGGTTTTAAGCAAGAAAATTCAAACATAGGACGCAATTTTTCAAATCGACATTTGACACACAAAAATCTGGCATCTAGTAGGTATATGCCTCGTACCTTGGTGATGAATGGCAGAAGTACCAACTTGAAATTTATTCCAATGATTATTGCGATATGATCTTATTTATTTGTAATTTTATTAAAAGCAGCACGAAAAACGATGTATGCTACTCGCGCTGAAAACGGCATAGCATAACTCTCTTACATGCAGCTCTCGGCCTAGGGCCTCGGGCTGCATTCACGTTCGTTATGCTATGCCCGGTTTTCGGCGCTAGTAACATAGATAGATATATATTTTATTCAGCCATCTTAACTACATTACAGTGGTATTGTAGAATCGAGCAACGTCAATTTTAAAATAAATAATGAATTTTAACACAAATGGAACATACACTCAGGGACATATAAGTCTGTACATACATATATTTGGATAAATTTCCTTTAAAGGGACGAAGATATTATTGAACCTTTGGCGTTAAGGCTATACTTGAAGGCGAAAAACACACCAACCCTATAGAAACACTGGTCAAGCATGAACCTGGAGACAGTCTTTTTGAACTTATCCATCGGATAGTTCTGTACTTCCAGCGGCAAACGATTGTACAACTGCAGATTGATGGAATTCTTTTTAGTCCGGGCAAGACGGTGGCGGGGCGGTACCATTAGTGCTTTTGATCTAGTGTCGTGGCTGTGGACCTCACCGTGTGTAAGGTAGTCATGCTTCCAGCCATGGATCTCAACAAGTGATTTATAGACAAACAATGATGGCAAGGACATTATCTTCATTTCAGAAAACAACGGTTTGCAGTGTGCCCGAAAGTGGGAATTAGTCAATATACAGATCGCTTTTTTTGCATAACAAATATCCTGTTGGCATGACTCGAAGCTCCCCACAGGGTTACTCCGTAAGAAATACGCGAGTGGAAATGCGCATGGTATAGTGACAATAAAACATGAGAGCTGAGTTTTCCGTTTAATCTCCGAAGGTAAAAGAGTGCAGAGGAGAGCTCCCGGGCCAGCTTATCTACATGGAACGCCCACGTCAGCCCAGCATCCAAGACGACACCCAGCACCACGAGGCTGTCCTCTCCCCCGGACACCGCGCCGCCCGTTCCCACCGTGAGTCTATGCGTTTTAGACTGATTGAGTTTTAGTGTATTTGCCGAGAACCAATCTCCCGCCCTCTCTTCAATTGCCCGTCGTTTAAGAAGCAATTCACTTGTCCCAGGCGCCGTAGCGATTAGTGTAGTGTCGTCGGCAAATAAAACACAACGGCTTGGTTCCATAAACCGAGACAAATCATCAATATAAAGCAAAAAAGGAGTGGTCCCAAGACCGACCCCTGTGGAACACCAAAAGGTACCAAACCGGGGGTGGAAAGCTTTCCCTCGACGTAGACCATCTGCTTTCTGTCAGACAAGTATGATCTGAATAGCTTCAGTACCTTACCACGAAACCCGTATTTTGACATCTTTTCCAGTAAAATTTCATGGGACACACAGTCGAACGATAAAATACTATTTCACCTTCAAATTCATAACTTTATACCGCGAGACGGCTGAATGCGACTGCTTTACAGCCATTGATATCATCAACATCATCGGCTATCAACTTCTCGTTTGAATTTAGCCAGATTTTTCTGTTTCTGAATTTCAGTTTTAATATTGATAGTGAAGTTTAGAATTCCAATTTTTGCTACCAAATTTCTATTCTCCACTTTTAATACAATACAATATAACCCTGACAACAGTTCGATAGATAGGATAGTTTGATAGTATCTCTTATGGTTCAGCGTGTAGGTACCGTATGATCAAAAACTTTCCTCCTCTGGGCAGGCTGTGGCCTGGCCAAAATCAGCCTCGTTGGCCTGCCAATGACCAGACCACAGCCTACCTAGAGGAGGAAAGTTTTTGATCATACGGTACTCACCTACATACTAAATCAGTGTTGTGTTTGTTGCCGTTTCAAAATCGAATTGGCGGTACGAAAAAGTGGGAACCAGGGAAACAGAAAAATAACAGGGGGGACATTTTTTATGGTGGCGTCCTGTCTCGTACAGCTACGGAATTTCCAATAAAAATTGGCCAAAAAGACGATTCAGAGTTCCTGTTGTTCCTGCTGATGGTATCACCAGTGTGGTGTGATGTGTCTCACGAACCAGAATGGTCGGAAGCAGTGCTGAACTCCACTTCTAGAACGCCGCCTTGTTTGATAGCATCTGTCAGTAGCGGCCAGCTTCGTCGACGTGACTTCCGCGGCTGAGTCCTGAGCATCGGGTCTATGCGAGATGCCAGAGCGTTGTGAGCTTCTGGGTTTAAACGGCTTCTGGACGGTCAAAAGGTACCGACTCAGTTCGTTACCCTACCGTCGAATCGGCGACTTTGCCAACGTCGTCTGTTGCTTCTGATTCCCAAGGATCCTGATAATCTTTGCCGAATGCTGAGTCCGTTGAGGAGCCAATAGATGTTGCTGTTGTCCTACGATTCATGCGTTCAAGATTCGTTGACGGACAAACCAAGTGTCGCTACTTTTCTTATGTTGTTTTAAAATAACTTATTTGAAATTTTGCGTGTTGTTGTCATATGTATTATTGTCTCTGCGTGGAGTAAGACTAGTAAGAGACGTAGGTTATTAGGGGGTAGCTATAACGGCTTACTGCCAATTTCCTTTGGAGTAGGACGGCAGTATGTTGCTTTTCGTGTAGGTACTTTGTTTCAGTGTCGTCGCTGGAACTTCGTTGGGCCCTTCGAGTTCCCGTAGCGTCATCGCAAAGGTAGGTACCTACGTTATAGTTTGTAAAGCCGTATCTCGCGGTATTGCTCACCCTTTCTATTCGGCGTCCTCTGTACAACGCCCTTTGTTTTGTTAACACGTCATGTCAAGTTGAACCGCAAATATTCATGAACTTTTTAGCGCATTTTCGTAGGAAATACGCTATTAGCCGCGCTTTGATGTCCGTCCGTCTGTCCGTCTTGTAGTTGAACTCCTCCTAAACGAAAAGTCGTAGCGGTATGGAGTTTTTTGCAAATTATTGCTGATTGTCTGCGGATGGGAATAGGCACAAAAAATATTTGGTCAGACCGCATGATTGCAAGAAAAAAAATCTGTTGTGGGGCGACACAAAACTTTCCCGGTGGTATCCAGAGACCTCAGTGATGATTTTGGGCTAAGCGTCCCTTCGGGAAAGTGAGGTTTAATTAGGACATTGATAAAAAAGTTCTACATAGTCAGTTGAGCGCTAAGCGAGGATCCTGCATCCATTGTTTGGCCGACAGAACAAGTGACAGATTAGGTTAGTTTTCCAAGGTGATGATATAATTCAAAAGGTAGCACTAGGTAGCTAATTGTTGTGATATCTCAAGAATGCATGCTAGTTTCTTATTGAAATTTTTGTTCCTACTTTATAGCTGTATAATAGCTGTATTACACTACACAATTTCTTGGACAATCTGCCAAAATAGTGTCAAAAAACAATGAACTTCATTGTTCAACTGACAGATTGTACAAGAAGTTGTGTAGTGTAATACAGCTATAGACATGATGATGAAATTACACAAACTTGATTGAGAACTTTTACTGTATCTGTGGGCCAAATTTCAACTCTATATTTTCAATTTAGAGCTTGGACAAACAAGCCCAGACCCAATGTGCCACCTGAGGGCTTCCGATCAAAATCATCTACACAAAGTCCAATCAGATCACTCCAGGCTGCTTTATATTTTCAGTAGGAAAATTTCCGGGAAATTGGAGAGAAATTATTGGGAAATGTTCAAGAACCAGTAATCTATTCTTCAAAATCAAATGATAGAAATCTGTTCACGGAATAAAAAGTTGAAAATTTTATAGATTTTCCAGAAAGGAAAACTTGAAAACCGTTGGTCCGATTTCGAAAAATTTTTCTCCAAAAATTATTTCAGTTTTTTCTCCAACTTTCATTCGCAGCATGTCTGCACCTAAAATGAATATTTCGTGTGGCTCACCGCATGTTGAAGTTTACGCTGCAGTTTTTTCAAATTCACGGAATGTGCAAATTTGTTATTGAAAAAATCACCGTCGGAAAACCGAAGCTGTGTCGATTTTAAAAATAGATCTACAAGACGCCCAGTTCAATCTACTTCCGATATCAGTCAAAAAAAATTCGAAAAAAGTCAATCTTTGAGCAGGAATGAATTTTTGAGTGGAGTGCTGCATCAAAAGCGAGTCATCCTGGTGGAAATCCGGGTGAGTCGTTCTCTCGGGTGGCAACGGCTAGGAGAAATTTTGAAAATTCATAACGCCCGACGGGAAAATGGTGGAAAATTGCAACTGCAGACTTAATTTGACTCTTATGATTTGTTGCTTCCTGCCAAATTTGGTCCCAATTCATCGGATAGATTTTGAATAATTGAATGGTAAAGATTTGAATTTTGACATTTTTTATTTTTTGACAGATGACAGATAGGGCAATATTTTGAACCATTCTGAATACAGTTTTTCATGGGCTTTCAAACGGCATTTTGCAAGTCAAGTTCTGTGAGATATAGCTACTGTCATTTTTTGATAGTGATACTTCCGTTTGACAGGTGACAACCAAAAACTAATCAGCTCATTTAACAGCAAGACCCTGTCTGTATACTAAATTTCAAGTCGATCAGACTATCGGTTCGGCAGCTATCGTGTCAGAACGTTTATCCTGCATCCTGCATCATTACATAACTTTCCCTTGGACGGGCCGGGAAAGTAAAATTGAAATGTTCGGAAGATGCAGAAGGTAATAAAGAAATTTTTCGTGAAAAAATCAACCTGATTTATTCATTCTCAAGGAAGATATCTCTATTTTTATGCGGAATCTATACTTATGCACTTATATGAGGATGCGATTTTCAAGTCGCGGCGCTGTGGCTCAACAAGCTGGCTTCGTGCTTGTGATCGATATAGGTATAATTCTCACTCATTCAGGATATTTTCTAGTTCTAGTTGATGTCATTCTGTTGTTTCTATTTATTATTGACTACTCGTGTTTTCATAAAGATTGATGATTTCTTGTGGTAGTTTTGAGACAATCTGTTTACAGGTAACAGTGAACAGTGAACTTATCTACACTCCGAAAATGCGCTCATGAGACTCACCCCCGTGAGGACTTTGCTACTTGTTTGTTTTCTATCATAAATCTGATTTTGCAGTTCATTTGGTATAACTTCCCCGACCCCCCACCAACATGTAAGGGGAAGTATTGTAATCGTGCAGAAAAAGTTTTGAGATTTCACCGGATATATCCGTTTTGAGGTCCCCCAAGACGATTAAGACCATTTTCAGAATGATGTCTGTCTGTGTGTGTGTGTGTGTGTGTGTGTGTGTGTGTGTGTGTGTGTGTGTCTGTCTGTGATCTTCCACGATAACTGCCGTAACGTTGACTGGATCGACTTGATATTTGGTGTACAAACATGGTTGTTTCCTGAAAAGAGCCCATTAGTTTTTGGCTGTCATCTGTCAAACCCAACTGTCACTATCATCAAATGTCAGAAGCTATATCTCACGGAACTCAACTTGCAATATGTCAGTTGAAAGCCCTTGAAAAACTGTATTCAGAACAGTTGGAAACATTGCCCTATCTGTCATCTGTCAAATAATAAAAAATGTTGAAGTTCAAAACTTTACCAATTAATTATTCAAAATCTATCCGATGGATTGGAACCAGATTTGGCAGGAAGCAACACAACAAAAGAGTCAAATTGAGACCGCAGTTGCAGTTTTCCACCATTCTCCAGTTGGGCGTAATGAATTTTCAAAATTTCTCCTGGCCGTTGCCACTCAGGAGGGGCTCTCGCCGGTGTTTCGACCAGCACGACTCGCTTTTGTAGCAGGACTCAACTCAAAAAATTATTCCTGCTCGGGGATCGACTTTTTTTTGGAAATTTCAACTGATATCGAAAGTAGATTGTATTGAGCGTCATGCAGGTCTATTTTCAAAGTTGACACGGTTTCGGTTTTCCGACTGTAATTTTTTCAAAATGAAAGGACCCCGCACGATTCTTATGGAAAATGGCTCCCGGTTAAATTCTCTGAATTTTTGATATGTTGTAGCTCATGAGATACTAATCAAATACCGTGAACCCCAAACTCAAATAATGGACAGTTTTTTTTTCACAGGGGGTTGAAGTTGGAGGTTTTGACGGCTTCAAAATGATATTATGACGTTGATAAAAGCTTTTTATTTGGTTTCTCTTCAAGTTGTGTTTCATGCTAAATGTATTTATTTGACAGAAAAATATCAACCCCCTCCTCCACCCCCAACCCCTATCTACCATCATAAAATTCGAGATTACTCCCAAAAACCATGCGGATGGCTTCTGTGATTCAAATTATGAATTTTGACATAAAAATTATTTCCCACCCCTAATGTTGGGGTGCCGATTTTCCAATTTTCCTCGGTTAATTTGGCTGAATTTTTGGTATTGTGTACTTCTTATTCTGCTGAACAAAAAGTTTCAATGCCAAAACTTATTCCTATGGACAGTTTTTGTTCTACAGGGGACTGAAGTTGAAGATTTGAGAGCATAAATATTGAACTTCAGTCCCCTGCAGAACAAAAACTGTTCATAGGAATAAGTTTTGGTATGAGCTTTTTGTTCAGCAGAATTAGAAATACACAATACCAAAAATTCAGCCAAATTAACCGAGGAAAATTGGAAAATCGGCACCCCAACATTAGGGGTGGAAAATAATTTTAATGTCAAAACTCATAATTTAAATCATAGAAGCCATCCGCAGGGTTTTTGGGAGTAATCTCGAATTTTATGATGGTAGATAGGGGTTGGGGGTGGAGGAGGGGGTTGATATTTTTCTGTCAAATTAATACATTTAGCATGAAACACAACTTGAAGAGAAACCAAATAAAAAGCTTTTATCAACGTCATAATATCATTTTGAAGCCGTCAAAACCTCCAACTTCAACCCCCTGTGGGTGAAAAACTGTCCATTATTTGAGTTTGGGGTTCACGGTATTTGATTAGTATCTCATGAGCTACAACATATCAAAAATTCAGAGAATTTAACCGGGAGCCATTTTCCATAAGAATCGTGCGGGGTCCTTTGCACATTCCGTGAATTTGAGAAAAACGCAATGCAAACTTCTACATGCGGTAGGTTCCACGAAATATTAATTTAAGGTACAGACATGCTGTGAATAAAATTTGGAGAAAAGATTGAGCTAGTTTTTGGAGGAAAAATTTTCGAAATCGGATCAACAGTTGCCGAGTTTACCAACTTTTTATCCCGTGGACCGATTTTAACCATTTTCACCTAAACAAGAGGTAACTGGTTCTTGAACATTTTCCGACAACTTTTTCAAATTTCCCGGGAGTTTTCCGGCTTAAAATGATTTTCTCCAAATTATTTTCAATCTTTTTCTGTAATTCCAACTTCCCACCCTCGTTCCCACCCGAAGGGACGTTTCGAACAAAAATTTCCATAGGTTCCTAGATACTAGTCGGGGAAGTTTTGGGGTGACACAACCGATTTTTTTTAATTCTCCCAATCCCAACTATCTCCTACCTCGGAATCAATCACCTTTTTTTACGATTTCAACCCGTAATATGTTCATTCGTATTAAGGAGACTGCTTGTTTTGCTTGAGCAAAAAGTTCAATGGAAATGAATATTCACGAATTTTTGTTTTTGTGAAATTTTGAAACTTACAGGGAGAAGAAAATAGTAAACTTCGAGAATCTCACTTTTATTTTGAAACTGGCATTGCATGTGTACGCGCCATGTGTGTCGTCATCAGCCCAAACAAGAACAAGCATTTGATTTTTTTTTCTTTCGGTTTTTAGGTGAAAGTGGGCTTCCAATTTGATAGTTCGGTCGTTTTTTACGAGCTGTGTGTGTTGAACAAGTCGGGATAGTAAGTGTTTTTGATATTAATGCGTGAAGTATGTGATTGTGGCACGTGAGGACGCTGATGTGCTTTTGAGAAGTTATATAGTATTACGTTTCTGGGGTGGCAGTTTGCGGTCAAAACATCTTTTTGGGTTAAACGCTCACGTGCAGAATATAAATATCCAATCTCTATCCCAGCGATAGCGCTTCAATAAGTACAAGACTCAGGGGCGCACCGTACTGGGGATGAAACTTCCCCAATAAATTTGGATATATATATATGGATTCCGCGTTAACTGATAATAACATCTGGAAATGAGTTGTGACAATCTTGGAGGACCGGTGCATATAGAATAGGTAGTGGCGGCGGCGGCTTTGGCCAAAGTCGTACATCAACATAGACGTTTCATTAGACCATTTTGACTATAGGCACGATGAAAGATTGATACTGGCTGGGATTCATCAAGTTATTGCCCGTGACTTCGAGAGACAATGCCCCTCAACTTACTTCATAGTTTCTTCGCATTGTAATTTTAATAATTCGCCTCTGGGCTAGAACCTCGCGAAACTAAATCAAAATTAATGACATTTTAGATAATTTTAATTAGATCATATATCACCTATTGATTCTTCGCCAGTCATTAAAATAGTTTCACCTCTTCTCTCGTAAGTTCCCGCCGATCTAACAAAAATTCTCTTGCCGTTTTTTGACAATCCTATCCCGGCAGGCTGCAATTGAAACAAGTGAGAATGCCTTCACGTGCGTGAGTCTCAGTAGCGCATTTTCTCAAAGAGGCATATTGTGAACGTAAAGAAATTTGGACCATTCCTTGCCCACTTTCTTCATTCGAAACTCATTGTGATATTTTGTTATCAGAATGGGGTACTTGCCAATGAAATAGGTTTGAATGAAAATTCTTTCACTCATCAATATTTTTTTGTTTGAGGGCGGGAGCTGGGAGCGGCGACTAATCAACAGTAGTCTATTCTTTTCCATTTTTAGTCGGCTATCCATATAGCGAAAGAATTAGATCGCTATGTCTTCGAGTTTATGTTGTCCATTTATCTCTTACTTTGAGGGCAGCGTGTGGGGGTGGCAGCATTCGGCAAAGTAACTGTTGCACAGTTTGAGTTAGGAGTTTCTAAATGTTCAAGGAAATATGACAATCAGTGAAAATTGTGAAAGTTGCATTTTTTTTGTTTGGGGGCGGGAGCTGGAGGCGGCGACTAATCAAAAGTGGCCTATCTCTTCCCATTTTTAGTCAGCTATCTATATAGCGGAACAATTAGATCGCTATGTCTTCAGGGTTATGTTTTACATTTATCTCTTACTTTGGGGGCGGCGTGTGGCAGCCGCAAAGTTTGGCAAAGAAATTCTTCCACAGTTTGAGTTGGGAGTTTCTGAATGTTTGAGGTAACATTGAAATGCAAATCAGTGGAAATTATTGAAAGTTGCACTTTTTTTCTTTTGGGGGTGGAAGTTGGAGGCGGCGTCATACCAAAAGTAGCCTATTCTTTCCCATTTTTAGTAAGCTATCTATATAGCGAAAGAATTAGATCGCTATGTCTTCGGGTTTATGTTTTTCATTCATCTCTCACTTTGATAGCAGCGTATGGGGGCGGCAGCATTCGGCAAAGTAACTGTTGCACAGTTGGAGTTGGAAGTTACTAAATGGAAGAATGTAATATGACAATTAGTGAAAATTGTGAAAGTTGCATTTTTTTGTTTGGAGACGGCAGCTGGAGGCGGCGGCTAATTAAAAGTGGTCTGTCTTTTTCCAATTTCAGTGAGCTATCAATATAGTGAAAGAATTAGATCGCTATGTCTTCAGCTTCATGTTTTACATTTATCTCTCACTTTGGGGGCGGCGTGTGGGAGCGGCAGAGTTTGGCAAAGAAATTCTTGCACAGTTTGAGTCAAGAGTTTCTAAATGTTCGAGGTAACATTATCAGCTAAATCAGTGAAAATTGTTGAAAGTTGCACTTTTTTTCTTTTGGGGGCGGAAGCTGGAGGCGGCGCCATATCAAAAGCAGCCTATCCTTTTCCAGTTTTAGTCAGCTATCCTTTTCCAGTTTTAGTCAGCTATCCTTTTCCAGTTTTAGTCAGCTATCCATATAGCTGGGCTTCGCAAGTCAAAGAGTACTTTGTTGGGGCGGGTCATGGACAGTCGTGGTTGAATTTGGAAAGCGGAAGTTTTGACTTGTGCAGGAGTGACATTCTCTCATTCTATAGAGATAAGTACCTTAAGGAAGACATTGAGAGGGCTCGGTCCTCCAGCTTTTCGGGTCGGTTTGTCACTTTTAACTTTGACGGAAATCCCAAAGATTATCTGCGGTTGAGGTTGCCCATTCACTACACTAGACTGATCGCTCAAATGAGACTTGCTAGCGACAAATACATAAAGCTATCGTTCAAGGGCACACGTTACAGAATAGCTGCTGATGAGATATGCTCCATTTGCAATCTCAACCAAAATGAAGATCTGAATCATTTTTTGTTCAAATGTCCTCTCTACTCTAACATAAGATCTGCATACATATCCAAAAATCTTAGTAACACCGATGATTTGTTTGTATTTTTAGATGAAAATGTGCGGGGTAAAGCAATGAAAGATATTTGTAATTTTGTTATGAATGCACTAAGGATCCGAGCTTTTTGTAGGAACGAATGACATTGATACACTTGGTCATATTTTTAATTGTATTTCCATATTTTATTATCTATGTTGTATGTTTTGCTTTTGTTCTTTTGTCATAAATTTGTTAAAAGTGTGAAAGACAATAAATTATTTGTATAGCGAAAAACTTAGATCGCTATGTCTTCGGGTTCATGTTTTTCATTTATCTCTTACTTTGGGGGCGGCGTGTGAGAGCGGCAGCGTTCGGCTGAGCTAATGCTGTACAATTTGAGTTGACAGTTCCTAAATGTTGAAGGGAACATCTCAATCAGTAACATTTGTGAAAGTTGCACTTTTTATCGTTTGGGGGCGGAATCTGGGGGCGGCGACTAACCAAAAGTAGCCTATCCTCTCCCATTTTTAGTCAGCTATTTATATACCGAAAAAATCACATCGCTATGTCTTCGGGTTTATTTTTTTCATTTTTAAGTGATTGGGGGCGGTTTTTAGCAGTTTTTTCATGTCGGCGGCGCATATTGAAGACATAATGTTTTTTGGCTTACGTTTATAAGTGGCAACTATGTATTATTCAAAAAATGAGAACACTAGAGCATCAGGTCTGGTAGAAAGTGCAATATTATGTTATTTCAAGTTCATCGGGGGCGGTTTTCTCTATGTTGGCGGCGCAATATGGACATCCAATATAGCCTAGCCCTCCTTTGGGAGTGGCAGCTATGTAACAGCGAAAAAATTAGAAAGCCAGGTCGTCTAGTTTGGGAGGAGTTCGAGGAACGGACGGACGGACGGACAAAGCGGTTGCAATAGCGATTTTCATCAAGATGGAAAATGCGCTAAAAATATATCTCGCCTCATGTCCTCTTCACAGTTTTTGTACAAGTTTTCGAAGTTTCCAGCAGGTTTCGTTATAAACTCTGTCGCCAGAGCATAAATCCAGTTTTCCTCTATTTTCTTCCGTTGAAGTTAGAAGGCAAGCGACATCTAAGGATCCAAATAACAGGCAACGGTGTATTTAGTTTCCTATCTGGAGTTCGGTACTATTACACGAAATTTACGCTTGCTCAAGTCAACTAACTGAATTGCGCATTATTCCGAACGGTAGGTACCTATCTAATTCATTGTCTAGATCTAATTCTGACGCGATACTACAACCGACCGTGATGCATACACATAACTTGAAAAAAAGTAATTAAAAATTCATCAAAATATCAAGTATTGTAGCTTTAAAAGTACATATGAATAAATAATGCAAAGGGTGGAGAAACTTCACGTCAGTCAATTCTGAGCTTTGCCTGGTGTCGGATGATATCAATAAAATATCTTTCCGACAATCTATGAAGTAAATGCTCTCATTAAAACGTTGTCGTCGTCAACATAACATTTAAAAGCCTGAATATTGCATTATTGATGATCCTACATTTTGTTTTTCCTTGTATTCATATAAGAAGTTTGCATTTACTTCGTGCATAATCTGCTTGGGGACTTGTAAATAATCACCCGGGGATCCGAGCAACGTAAAAGGAACATCATCTTTAACAACGAAATTGATCGCTAAAATCTCGTTTACCGGGTGAACATTTTAAAACTCTTCACCCGTAATAACTCCCGATTCCTGGTGAATAATCCTTCGAGCAAGAACAGGTCGATTTTTATACATACAGGGGGTGTTTCGGTGACCTTACATAATACTTCGGGAGGTGATTCCTCTCAAGAAAATAGGTCGAAAAGTGAGAGTAACATTTTACCCTGAAATGCTTCCTTAGGGAGCTACAGCCCCTCAAAGGTACGAAGTTAAACAAAGTTTTCAATTATTTGCTGAAAAACCGTCAAAGGTAGGAACTTCAAATTTGGTATAGAGAAGTTTCTCAACAGTGCAAATGTACGTGCAAAGTTTTTAACAAATCTAACCAGTGGCAGCGAAATTAGAGGGGATTGGGATTATGTTGAAAATTATTCATGACACGTCCGTGTTTTTTCACTTTTACTTCAGAACGATGCATCCTCGGAAAAAATGCCAGAGGAATAAAAGTTTTGGATTGAACGAATCTATCGAAAACATCAAATTTGAAGCTCTTACCTTTGACAGTTTTTGAGCAAATGATTGAAAACTTAGTTGTATTTTGTACCTTTTAGGAGCTGTAACTCCCTCAGGAAGCACTTTAGGAAAAAATGTACTCTTACTTTTCGACTTATTTTTTTGGGAGGAATCACCTCCCAAAGTATTAATTATGCAAGGTCACTGAAACACCCTGTATAGAGAGACATCTGAAACATACATTGACTGCGTTTCTATCGTAGTTTTGGATCCGATCGAAACTCTATCCGATCGAGTCGATCCGCTCGAAATTGCCGATGTAAACGGTCAGGATTGAGATTTCAATCGGATGGAGCAGTTCAAGTCGATCCGGTGCTTTGACAGGCTTGACTTGACTCGAGCGGATTGAGGCTTGTATCCGCTCGTATTTTAGCCGATGTGAACAGGATCGTCCGATCGGATCGAAGATCGAAGTGCCAGATGGCCGACTTGTAAACAAAGTATAATTCTTACTAAATCGAGGGATGCTTTCCAGTACTTGTAAATGAAATACACCAAACAAATTCAATGCAAAAATCTTTTCCGGTTTGGAGCAAGTTTGACGCATTTTAAACCATGTTGTGTTCTCTACTAACTTCTAGCCTAGTTTTCAAGGAGTGAAACAGGATTGAATGAAGCGGCTCGAACGTGCGATGATAAAAACGTGCTTGACTGAAGCCAGTTTGGATCCGATCGAAATTGCCGATAGAAACGGTCAGGATTGAAATTTCAATCCGATCGAGCAGTTCAAGTCGATCCGGTGCTTTGGCCGGCTTGACTTGAGTCGAGCGGATCGAGGTCGCATCCGCTCGTTTTGTAGCCGATGTGAACGCGATCGGATCGAAGTGGCAGATGACCAACTTGTAAACAAAGCGTAATTTTTACGAAATCAAGGGATGCCTTCCCGTAATTGTAAATGAATTACACGAAGAAAATTCAATAGGTAGTGAAATCTTTTTCGGTTTGGCGCAGTTTGACGCGTTTTAAACCATGTTGCTGTCTTTCATCAATTCTAATTTAATTCTAAAGGAGTGAAATAGGATTGAGTGAAGCGGATCGAACGTGTGACGATAAAAACGCGCCCGGTGTTGTGATCCGGTGCTTTGGCCGGCTTGACTTGAGTCGAGCGGATTGAGACCCGCATCCGCTCGATCCGCTCGACTCAAGTCAAGCCTGTCAAAGCACCGGATCGATTCGAACTGCTCCATCCGATTGAAACATCAATCCTGACCGTTTACATCGGCATCGGTGTTATTGGCAAATTTTTATCTCAAGAAGGGCCATCAGTAGTCCTCCAAACCGTCCTAGAGGTCAATAGTGTCATTCAATAATATTCAAAAATCTAGATAGCGCAATGTGCGTTGAAAATCGTTTCATGTTGAAAATCGTTTTATATCTCTGTTTATAGTCGAATGCCGCCCATACGCCTGAACCGGCCTCGCCACAGCATACATTGCATTGGTTCAGTGGTTTTTTGGTACATGTCCCTCACACTTTGGATTGCTTACTGTTAAGGACGGAGTTGAATTGGTATTGGTATAATAAAGCGCTGCGAAATCAATCCCTGTGGGTTTATTCCTTGACAGAATCTTACATTTAGGTCTCTTTCGAAGGCCACAAAGATGTACTTTGGTTTGGGCCCATTGGCATTTCCAAAATCCAAAAAGCAAAAAAATTATCTTAAATAAACTATGTGAGGCCTCAGTAGGTACTCAGATTGCACTCAGCTCTGTAGTCGGAAATCAATTCTTTCTGTAACCGCTGTAGTCAGACAGGTGCAGATATGGCATAGTAAGGTCGGAACAATTTTAGAATGATCGGACAACACAAAATATCCATGGACGAGGTGGGATTCGAACCCGCGCGGTATAACACGACTGACTTGTCATGCCAACAATTAAACCACTCGGATATCACCGCTCCCTTTCTTTATTCATCACACCGTTACAAATGACCAAGTACAATAGTTTCATACACAGAAAAGTCCACCTCGGCTTGTCATTCACCCTGCTAATATGAAACGAACAAACAATAACCTGAAATTATCATTTTGAATTAAAAAAGTTTTAATTGCGCTTCGAAAACTTGCCTTTAGTTTTACTTACAACGAAGTTTCTGCGCGGAAGTATGGTCTAACTATGCGATTAAAAATAAATTGCCTTCAACTAGTTGAAAATAATTAATTTGAGCGTGAAGGCATCTCTCCTCCAGTGTTTCACTTACGAGCTACAAATTACAATCAATTCACCTAGACCACTTCTTCCAAGCAATTAGTTATGTGTGTTTAAATTGGGGTTTTAAGGGTCTGGTGAAGACCCGCCAGGACAACTCGCGAATACACTGACCGAGTGACCGACAGGGTGATTCATCGAACCACCTACCGAATACATCGATTAAGATATCGGTAAGTCGGGATTCGGAGGAAGTCAAGTGATTTCCATTTCGAATGACCCATACAAGAAAAGAAATTCTGTTCAATAGACTACTGGACTCAATTTTCTTTTCAAATACATATACTTTACAACTACATTTTTCATATGAATATGCGATATTCAGCGGCAGGACATGCGCTGTAAGTTCGCAGAGCTAGGGGATGGAACTCGATGCGTCTGCGCGAGCTCGGAAAAGTCAAAACCTGCAGGTTTTCAGCCACTGATTTAACAAAGAAAAACAGATGACAAAAAAACTCTTGATTTCCATGTTAGATTGTGCGAAATAATGTTGTTCATGTGCATTGCTTCCGAAAAAATGAACTCCGCGCGTAGCTCTCCGGAAAGAACGAAAAAGCCGTTTTCAGTGTATAACTGGTTGCCTAGAAGGTGATGTTATTTGGGAACATACATGGAATGAAACTGCAATGTTTTTTTCGTACGGTTTTGGCAGCCAGGCATGCAACAAACTCCCCGTCATTTTTGAAAAAAAGAACAGAAATCACAAAGCTTCTGATATAACCCGAGATATAACCCTAAAAATTTTCATTTACCATTTGTTCACTTGCAGTTGTCATGCCATTGACAGACAGGACGGCAACCGTGAGGCAGAGAAGAATACTAGAAGTGGGGCGGTATTTTCAAAAAACACTCACTGATAAACACGTTACCATATTTTCGCTCATTGTGTATCTAAAACTGATCCATCATTGCTAGTCTTGAGCACAATGAAAGATCAAGAAACGCTCTTATTTTCAAAACTTATTTGAAAATTCCATTTCCAGCCGTTTCAATAATATACAATGTTGAAATAACGCTTTTTACATGTGTTAGCGCATGGCACTATTCTCAAATCCCCTCGCATAGTTACGCAAGCGCAGAAATGGCACTGAATTTCGCTTATTATGGTGATATATAGATAGGAATATACACATAAGATCATTTTGGTCAAGGGTGCCTATATTACTGCCTATGGATTTGAAAACGAATGTCGGAACTAACGTCGTGCATTCACAGCTATCACTTTTTGGTTGTCGTGATTTGTCAAACTGTAAGCATTTTTTTGAAACATTTTGAATACCATGGTTTTCACCCACAGGGTACAAAACATGATAAAAGCATTTCTCCCAGCTGGTGCATGGTGCAGTCCAGGACCGATTTAAAATGATGTAGACATCTTTGATATAGAGCTAAGTTTCTGCAAAGATAATCGCAGCCATGTTCTAATTCACCAAAAAAAAGTGCCCAAATGTCCCGTTGGCGCTAGTCGAGTTATGGGGTGAAAACCCCTTAAACTGACATGGTGCTGGTTTTTCACATTTTTCTGCCAAATGGTTACTTGCACGTGAAATAAGTATGTGTTGGCACCCCACCACGAGTAGTTCTAGCGGAATATCTCCGAAACTTGCCAAGCTAAAATGACGAAATTTGGTTTGACCGCTACATGTTATAAGCTTGAGGTAATACTGTGAAAAAGATTTCCATATTTCATTAAGGACGTCCGACAAAGGGGAAACGGGGTATGAATTTAGCCCTTTTTTTTTGTTTAGGACTTCTTTTGAATTTCGAAAGAAATTTTGGTAAAACTAAATTTTTCATTAAAAAAAAAGAGGCTGAGTGTCGGAAAGCATCTTGTGTAACCAGCCACGGGTGTTGTACACTATTTTACTTGTTCTTTCTATTGCAAATTGTAAAATTTATGTAATTTTTGAGGTTATTCTGACAAGTGTCAACTTGAATACATAGGGCCGTATTCATACCTCGCTTTTAAGCTAAAAGCGCTATTAGAGCGATGCGCATTTAGGGGCATTTCTCATATTTCAGTGTTCAAAAATACATCATTGGCGATTGGGAGCGATTGTATGTACTTAATTGCAATTAATTTGCGAGTTCATTTGTATTTTTGAACACTGAAATATGAGAAATGCCCCTAAATGCGCATCGCTCTAATGGCGCTTTTAGCTTAAAAGCGAGGTATGAATACGGCCCATAAACTGTAATATCCATATACAACTAAAGGTGGGTTCAGTCAGCTTGGTTTTAGTTTTAGTCGTAGTCGTTGTCGTAAATTTGAAAGTAGAAAGCACGCGTCATATGCGCGGCGTTCATACAGAGTTTTAGTTTTAATTTTAGTCGTAAGAATTCCGAACTTTGTCGTAAGATGCCGACTTGCAGGTTGCGTAATTACCGGTATAAGGTTTGGTATAAGGTATGAGCATTGTATAGTATGAGCATGGATGGTGATGGTAATGGGTTGTATGTATTAATAAAAAAAATAGCATAAGCATTTGCTTCGAATTCAGAGGAGTTGTACTCCTCATAAATGTAAGCAAATACTTATTTATGCTTATTTTTTTACGAGTTTTCATATTAATACTACCCATTATGAACACGGACCGTATGAAGATGAAGGTTCGCGCAGTATCATTCGAGCTCCTATTGGTCAATTCTTACGACTAAATCTTGCTGTATGAACGCTCTTCTCTGTTACGACAACGACTAAAACTAAAACAGCGATCAAATAAAGGTGCGTTCAGTCAGCTTATTTAGCCGCAAGTTTTAATTTTAACCGTAAGCGCTGCATCGCTTATTAGCTGTTCTGAGGAGGCTGGTTAGTGAGAGCCAATGGGCGTCGCTGCGCTTGCGACTAAAATTAAAACTTGCGACTAAATAAGCTGACTGAACGCACCTTAAGCTGACTGAACCCACCTTTATATAAAAGTCATTACATCTTATACAGGGTGATTCATGACTAAACCGATATAAATCAAGAGTAGATCCAGTTTTTTGAAATGGATCAGCAACTGGCTTCGGAATTTTATAAGCTCTTCCGTTTCAAAGTTACAGGGTGATTTGTGTATTTTGGTCGAAACCTTAAAGAACCGTATCTTTGAAACGGATGAGGGGAATCGAATGAAATTTGGTAAGTATGTTCTAGAAACGATCCTTCATAGAATGCATCATCGACCAAATCAAAAACTCTAGGGCCAGATTCAAAAATTGTGTCCCTTAAATTTTTGTGTGAAAAATTACCCTGTATAATTTTTTACAAAAGTCGTTACCATTTTCTGAAACTACATGAAAAATGCTGCGAATTCCGCAAATAAAATTATATGGCGCAGTCGAACTGTATCAGGAAAAAAATGATGACTGAGTTATGTGTCACACAGGCCATGTGTGAAGTGTTGAGATCACAAAATTCAAATGATTGTACATCTGCAGTATGTATCGATTTGTCCAAGGCTTTTGACATGGTCGATCACGTAACGTTGGTTAAAAAGCTTGAGTTATACAGGGTGTTTCAGTTTTAATCGAGCAAACTTTGGTATTAAATTCTCCCCATCCTCCTGTTTCAGAAAAATATAACATACATGCCTTTCACTTGTTTCCTAAGAAAGATGCAGGGTGTCAAAGTTAATTTTTTTCGGTTTTCAAAATTTTGTAAGTTAAGAACCGTTCAACCATAGTAGCTGAAATTTAGCATAGGCTGATTTGTCAGAACCGTCTACCTACCTGCCAAATTTTGAAAGAATCCAACCAGTGGCGTAGAAGCTATGGGAGGTCATTATTTTGGAAGCATCTGTAGAACCTTGATAAATAATGACCCCCCATAACTCCTACGCCACTGATTGGATTCTTTCAAAATTTGGCAGGTAGGTGGACGGTTCCGACAAACCAGCCTATGCTCAATTTCAGCTACTATGGTTGAACGGTTCTCAAGTTCCAAAATTTTGAAAAACCGAAAAAAATTAACTTTGACACCCTGTATCTTTCTTAGGAAACGAGTGAAAGGCATGTATGTTATATTTTTCTGAATCAGGAGGATGAAGAGAATTTTATCCCAAAGTTTGCTCGATTAAAACTGAAACACCCTGTATAGGGTAAGGGGACTGGCCAATAAGCTTATGAGATCTTACTTGACGGATAGAATGCAGTACGTCAGTGAGCAGGAGGTTTCATCAGAAAGAATCATAATTAAAAAAGGTGTTCCGCAAGGCTCAATTCTAGGGCCTTAATTGTACATATTATACACAAACGATCTCTCAAATATTATGACTGATGGTAAGATGGTCCAGTATGCCGATGATACTTCATTAATTCTTACTAGCAAAAACCAATTAGACAATGAAAGTAAAATTGTGACTTCCCTTGAATTTCTGGACGATTGGTTTAGTGCAAATCAGTTGAAGTTGAACACGGAGAAAACCAGTTGATTTATTTCAATTTCTGTAAAAATGAGCATATTATTGTAAAAATTGGAAATACTGAGATTGAGTCTGTATCTAATATAAAGTTTATTGGCTTGTGGATAGATTCTCGGCTTGACTGGAGATGTCACTTAGACAGACTAGCACAGCAGATGGCAAGGTACTGTTCACATGTACTGTTATGCACTTAGAAATTTGTCGTACTATGTCAATGAGGAAGCAGCTTTCATGGCTTTTCATGCATTTGTACAGTCAAAGATCAGATATGGGGTAATTTTGTGGGGAATTTCCATGGATGCAGAGCGAATATTAATTCTGCAAAAAAAAATGTCTTCGAAATATCTTGGGCATGGGATTTCGAGACAGCTGCAGGCAAGTTTTCGAGAAATACAGAGTGTTCACGCTGGTGGGGTTGTATATCTATGAGGCAGTTTTGTTTGTGATGGGTAATGGTGAACTTTTTGTACAACACATAAGAGACCATTTGCATAACACAAGAAATAATAATAATAATAATAATAATAAAGGCCTTTATTTATAGGGCGAAGTTTAGCCAGAGCTATTCCACTCAACCCCAATCAAATAAATGTGATTGATTGAATCTTGAAGCAAATTATACATATATAAAAAAAAAGTTCATTACATGCTTATAAAGATGTATAATAATCTTCCTATAGAGTTTAGACGGCTACCGCGTGCATTGGCTGCAAAAAAAAAACTAAAAAAGTTTCTTCTGATGAACCCATACTATTCGATCAATGAGTACTTGAACGACGAAAAGGGCAACACACATTTAAACTACACACCATTGATCACCATTGTTCCATTGATCACCCTGTAGCAACCTTATGAAACACTGTTCGTGATCAAGGCATGAAAACGAAAGCTTACGCTATCGAACACTGAAGACCGATATGAATTCGCTTACGGGAATCAGAAGTTATGATGATTTCAGAAATCGTCTGAATTTGCTTTTCCCCTAGATTCTTTTGATGTGTGTAGTTTTAGTTTGTTTTATAAATGACAACATTGATTTTATTACTGTTTCAACATTGTTTAAAAAGTGTGTGAGTGTAATTTTGATGTTCAACATTTCATTGTTAAGTGATTTATTTCCTGCTGTGATATTTATTATTGTAACTAAATGCAATGAGCTCTCTGTGGTATTCTAAATTTTACTGTAATATGTATGAATGATTGATGACGGGTTACACACATATTATTATGTATTTTTGTGGCAATAAAGTTATTTATTTATTCATCAGGTGATCCTACTTCTTGTCTGTTCCTTTAATAGAGTATTTCTTTGATTTCACAGGAATAACAGACAGTTTCTTTGTAGAATTTTTTCTTTTAATAAATTGCCAACGTTTCTTGAATGTGGGGAGGTGGTGTAGGATGATTTTTTGGGGGTGTTGGTTATTCGATTGTTATTTTTTGACTTTTTGGTTCTCAACTTCACATTTTTGACATATTTATTCATTCTTCATACACTGGGTCTTATTTTTTACAACTCTTGTAAGTTCTCGAATTTTATAATGTATTGTTATTTACTGTATTATTTTCAGTTACTCGCCTTGAGAAAGACCTCGTCACGAGGTAGAAACGTTGGCAATTTTTAAAAGAAAAAAATATACCAAAAAACTGTTATTCCCGTGAAATCAAGGAAATACTTTAACCCAGTCGGTAGCACGGTGAGCTCGGCCCCGCTTTCAAATCCGCATTGGGCCAGATGGACTTTTTCACACGTTTCCTAGTACTGAGGCATCTACTATCGTGCGGTGATGCCCCGGGAAAAGGGATGAAACGAGAAAGCCATCGAAACAAAACCACACTGATCAATACCCACTGTTCCAAGAATGTCTTCGTTGTTATCGTCAATACTGTTATCGTTACAGAAAAACCTGCTAATAACCTGGTAGTTGATGCAGGGCGAAAAAAAAAAAAAAGGAAATACTTTATATTTATTTATTTATTTATTTTAAGGGTTTTGTATCATTTTGATTAATTAATCATTATTACCAAAATTATTATCTTATCTGCCATATTATCTTCTTTATTACCAATTGCCAATAATATCGTTAAAGGGAATCCTGCTCGAGGATTCCCTTTAATAAGTAACTCTACAACCGCCATTTGATAATACACACAATTGGACTGACTATTTTTGACGTTATAGTCAGAAGCAGGGTTGGGTAAGAAGAAATACCTGACAGGATACCTAAATTTGGGTCTATTATGCGGAAATGAAAAAAACGGAAAGTAGGCTTCGCTTCAACTCGCAATAGCTCCTCAGCAGATGACCCAATTTCATTGGTTGTGGTCTTAAATTGACAAGAAAGGTCTATTCCTTCATAATACATTATTGGTTTCGACTTTCTGGTAACTTTCAATAAAAAGCAACGAGAACAAAAGAAGGTCTATTTTCAATTGTTTCTGCCATCTTGAATTGTGACATGTCGGCCATTTTGAAATACGGAAATGATAGCCAATTCAATTGGCTAGCCAATGCTGAAAAGTTCGATAAAATCGGTGGCGAAATAAAAATTTTAGAAGAAGAAATTCCTAGCACGGTTTTTTATGGCCCACCCGGTAGAGTTGCCTCTTCCAAATTGCTGGGTTAAAGGTGTTCTGTTTTCTCGTTGGGCCACCTGCATGTCTAGGCAACTAAACATCTTGAGACATGTACCTCCTTGGCCTTGCATAATTTTTTCTACAATATAGTAATCTCTATGACGTTCTCCCTGTGTACCAATCACCATGGTACCAATATAGGGTCAGCCAGAAATGATTGCTCGAGTAGTGTAGTGTAATAAGATACTGAGTTCGCATCCCACGACAGGACGAGGGTCGCGCTTTCGACTACACCGTCGGTCTTCTATGTGAGGAGAGTGCAAAAGATTTGGAGAGGCGGCCGATTATGTAAAACGCGCTTGTATTTTGCTTAGGTAAAGCATAACACACTGAATTTTGGATCATAATGAAAACATAATATAAAAGCAGCGCAAAATAAACGGCTCTTACAACTGGGCGATTTTTTTTTACAAATGCGTATGTGTAGGTATGCGTGTGAGTAATGTATGTTGGAAGTTACAGGTGAATTTTTTGTGTTTCACTTGATGCGCGCTTCTTTAGTGCCAACCGTGAAGCGGACGAAATGAAATCATTAAACTTGCCTTAATTGAAACATAAACGGATGCGAGTACACAAATTTTTGCGTAAGTGCCGGGACCCCGAGATGAGTTGCCCAAAAGATTGATGAACCCGTTCGTTGGGAAACCCACCGTGGAAAAGGTGAATCTGCAATTTATTCCAGCGCCCCACATTTGAGCGCGGCGCGCATTAGGCGAGAGTTTTTTCCTGAAAGCTCCCGCGCCTGTAATGCATTCCTTTATTTTACTATCAACTATGCTTTTGTCGAGTTAATTCTGAGGATTTTTTGCTCAAAAGCAGATGATGTTCCTTCCGAGCTGTGGAGGCAACGGAGTCAGCTGCGCTACTTGAACCGCCTGAGCCTAGGCACACCAGATTGAAATTTCCGGCATTCGAAAAATTCCGGAATAGTTCAATATTGCTGTGGTGCATGCAAGTAAACCACAATCCCTCCCTGGAATGTTATTATATAATATGTGGAAATAGCCATTGCTATTAATAGCCCATTGGGTTTTATAGAGGGCTGGGGGGAAATTTGAATTTTTCATGCCGCTCTCGCTCCTATTGTCTCATAAAAAGTCAAATTTATAGACTGCCGATATTAAAATATTTCATTATTTTATAAATCCGACGAGCAGGGGGCGAAATGTAAATACACAGCGCCGTAATTCAAATATCGACTTATTGTTATTACATATTCGATTGTGTTCAATGTTTTGCGGTCATAATTCGTCAGTGTTTCTGACGAGACCCAGACAGAGTGCTATGACCGAAACCGAGAACGAAATTACCATAGCGAGAGTATCGGTAAAGCCCAGAGTCTCAGTGGGCAACGGCATATGCGTCATCGATTGGTTATTGATTGACACTATTATTATCAACTTTCTCACCATCAACTATTAATCCACCAGGTGATGAAGCTCCTTCGACCTCAGCAGGGCTGCCCGGGTAACTTTCCTAATGTTTACGGTTTTTTTGACTTCGACATTTTTAGCGCATTTTCCATCTTGATGAAAATCGCTATTGCAACCGCTTTGTCCGTCCGTCCGTCCGTTCCTCGAACTCCTCCCAAACTAGACGACCTAGCTTTCTAATTTTTTCGCTGTTACATAGCTGCCACTCCCAAAGGAGGGCTAGGCTATATTGGATGTCTATATTGCGCCGCCAACATATAGAAAACCGCCCCCGATGAACTTGAAATAACATAATATTGCACTTTCTACCAGACCTGATGCTCTGGTGTTCTCATTTTTTTAATAATACATAGTTGCCACTTATAAACGTAAGCCAAGAAACATTCCGTCATCAATATGCGCCGCCGACATGAAAAAACTGCTAAAAACCGCCCCCAATCACTTTAAAATGAAAAACATAAACCCGAAGACATAGCGATCTGATTCTTTCGGTATATAAATAGCTGACTAAAAATGAGAAAGAATGGGCTACTTTTGGTTAGTCGCCGCCCCCAGATTCCGCCCCCAAACGATAAAAAGTGCAACTTTCACAAATGTTACTGATTGAGATGTTCCCTTAAACATTTAGGAACTGCCAACTCAAATTGTGCAACAATTGCTCAGCCGAACACTGCCGCTCCCACACGCCGCTCCCAAAGTAAGAGATACATGAAAAACATGAACCCAAAGACAAAGTGATCCAAGTTTTTCGCTATATGGATAGCTGACTAAAAATGGAAAAGGATAGGCTACTTTTGATATGGCGCCGCCTCCAGCTTCCGCCCCCCAAAAAAAAAAGTGCAACTTTCAACAATTTTCACTGATTTAGCTGATACTGTCACCTGGAACATTTAGAAACTCTTGACTCAAACTGTGCAAGAATTTCTTTGCCAAACTCTGCCACTCCCACACGCCGCCGCCGCCCCCAAAGTGAGGGATAAATGTAAAACATGAACCTGAAGACATAGCGATCTAATTCTTTCACTATATTGATAGCTGACTGAAATTGGAAAAATATAGGCCACTTTTAATTAGCCGCCGCCTCCAGCTGCCGCCTCCAAACAAACAAAAAATGCAACTTTCACAATTTTCACGACTGTCATATCTCCCTCACATCTAGAAACTCCCAACTCAAACTGTGCAACAGTTACTTTGCCGAATGCTGCCGCCCCCACACGCTGCTCTCAAAGTGAAAGATGAATGAAAAACATAAACCCGAAGACATAACGATCTAATTCTTTCGCTATATGGATAGCTAACTAAAAATGGGAAAGAATAGGCTACCTTTGACATGGCGCCGCCTCCAACTTCCACCCCCCAAAAGAGAAAAAGTGCAACTTTCAATAATTTCCACTGATTTACATTTTAATGTTACCTCAAATATTCAGAAACTTCCAACTCAAACTGTGGAAGAATTTCTTTGCCAGACTCTGCCGCTCCCACACGCCGCTACAAAGTAAGAGATAAATGTAAAACATAACCCTGAAGACATAGCCATCTAATTGTTCCGCTATATAGATAGCTGACTAAAAATGGGAAGAGATAGGCCACTTTTGATTAGTCGCCGCCTCCAGCTCCCGCCCCCAAACAAAAAAAATTCAACTTTCACAATTTTCACTTATTGTCATATTTCCTTAAACATTTAGAAACTCCTAACTCAAACTGTGCAACAGTTACTTTGCCGAATGCTGCCACCCCCACACGCTGCCCTCAAAGTAAGAGATAAATGGAAAACATAAACTCGAAGACATAGCGATCTAATTCTTTCGCTAAATGGATAGCCGACTAAAAATGGGAAAGAATAGACTACTGTTGATTAGTCGCCGCTCCCAGCTCCCGCCCTCAAACAAAAAAATATTGATGAGTGAAAGAATTTTCATTCAAATCTATTTCATTGGCAAGTACCCCATTCTGATAACAAAATATCACAATGGGTTACGAATGAAGAGAGTGGGCAAGGAATGGTGTTCCTCCTTCAACCAAATTTCTTTACGTTCACAATATGCCTCTTTGAGAAAATGCGCTACTGAGACTCACGCACGTGAAGGCATACTCACTTGTTTTATATAAGTAACAGAATGACGCTTATGTGGCCGGTTTGTCTGTCTGTCTGTCTGTCTGTCCGAGTCCGTGCAGAAATTAAGACGCTGTACTCCTTCTCGAGAATTGAAACAAGAGTCTTGGAACTTTTTTCCGATTAATAGCTGATGTCCCCAAGGGTGGCCAATGGGCACTATTTTTGTTATCCATACATCGTTATCATTATTCTCAGAAAACAGAGATCTCCTGTGCACTTCGATGAAGTTGAACTTCTCCTCGGGAAATAAAGCTACAGCCCTTGAAGATTGAACTTTATCCGGTGGATAGCTTAGGTCCTCAAGGACCAAATAGGCAGGTTGGCTTTCATAATTCGGCCGCCATCTTGGCTGCCATATTGAAATTTCTTATTAGTGGAACGATTGTCATGAAACTTGAAACTTACCCTTGTCTAGTACGATCATTCTTATTTTCATTGTATATAAGCTCAGTTAAGCATGTAGTTTAAGATACTAAAAGTCCTCAAGAATCCGCTGTGAGCTTCGGCCGTTGTGGCCTCGAGAGGAACTCGAGGATCAGTTTTCGCGTGTATCTCGTGAACAATAGCATTTGGGAAAAAAGTACCTGGAGAAAAAAAGTTGGCAATTTTATTGTCTATAAGAAGGGCCCTTACACATTTCATCGTCAGTCCACTCCTTCGTCAAAACACAAGAAAATTGAAATAGTCCAGATGCTCGATGCTGAAGGCTATATATATTATGGATCTTGAGTTCTATGATGGCGGGGTGCTACTTGATAGAGGTGTTGTTTGATCTGTTTTCTTTTGATTGAAACTTGAAGCCATCAATACCAACTATGCCGCGGGCATATACAGGTGTCCCGAAAATACACCGACAACGTTCTAAGGAAGCTTCCTCTCATCAAAGCAAGAAAAAAGTTCCTATAAATATGGGTCCGGAAACGCTTTCTAAGGGAGCTACAGGCCCCTAAAGGTGGGTTCCTGAAGATGGTGTTCATTCAATATTTCCGAAACCGTTCAAGGGAAATCAATCAAACTTGACACATTTTTTAACCTTCTAATTCCCAACAAAATTTGAATGCCTAACAGAAATGAAGTTGCTTTGAAATAGTTTTTCTTTCGCGTTGAATATCGTAATTGAAAAATATGCATTTTTGACCACGTTTTCATACATTCAAACTCAAATATCTCGTAAATATCGAAGTTGAACCAAAAGACGTTTTTTTGGTAGAAGACTCCAATATTCCATAATTGCTTATTAAATTTGGGAACAATCCACATTCAAGAAAATTAGGGCTATTTTTTTATTCACACACCTCAGTCTGACCCACCCCTGGTAAATTATTTTGGGATTAATCTTGCCTCATTTTGTTCGGCATAAGAAGGTCAGTAGATGTGTCAAGTTTAATTGATTTCCTTTGACCGGTTTCGGAGATATTGAATAAAAACCATCTTCAGGGTCCCACCTTCAGGGACCTGTAGCTCCCTTAGGAAGCGTTTCTGGACCCATGTTCATAGGAACTTCTTTCCTTATTTTGATGAGAGGAAGCTGCCCTAGGACGTTGTCGGTGTATTTTCGGGACATCTGTATGTATAGGTTGAAATATTAAAAAAAAAAAAATTTGTATCTCAAGAACCAAAATAGGGAAAGACATGTAAATCGCCATAAATAACCCTGATTTCATGGTCATGAAGTCGTTGTAAATTTTAATCAAATATCTTGAGCCGTTCTTGAAATATCTTCAAAAGACTGAAGTTGTTACCGAAAAAAAAAAATGTCCATTTATCAGAAAAAAGTTGACTGTGTTTTTTTTATAAATAGTTGGCCTAGAGAGTGTTTTTCACTATAATTTCATTTTAAATGTAATTTATCATAGAAACACCAAGTTTCAATTCAATATCTGAAGAAATACTGATATACGGAAATAGTACATTATTCAACAAGCGGGTAATGATTGCTTCTTACTCATTAGAATGGAGTTTGTCGACACGAGCCTTGGCGAGTGTCGTCAAGCATCCGAATGAGTAATAGCCATTACCCGCGAATAGAATACTAGATATGCTTTATCCAGTCTTTTTGAAGAATGCAGGCATGTATGCGCGTGATAATGCGTGCATTATTCAATAGGATTGGATAAACTACTTTTTTTGATAACAACTTCAGTATTCTGAAGATATTCCACACTCTCACACCGGATTCATGAGGACTTTTAGTATGTTAAACTAGATGCTTAACTGAGCTTATACAGGGTGTTTCAGGGATGATAGCAAAAAATTCAACTGTAGGTAGATCTCGTCAAAAGATGACGAAAACCTGTATATCATTCCCTCGCTGACTGAAAATCTGGATGCATTCATAGCCGATGAAAATGTTCAAAAACTTAATAAATAAATAATGAACCATTGTTCCTCAATCGCTGTCACACTGTAAGAGAGGTCTGGATATGTACATCAATTTAAAAGAAAAAATTGAGCACATAGCTTTATTGGATCAAAAGATATGATGATGTATATGTTGGTAATTATGCGTTTCTTCTATTTTCGAATGAGTGCCGCGACTTGTGCATACTTTATTGTTGTTAAAAGATTGTTCAAACACGAGGAAAATGATCACGAAAAAAAGAATAAAAAAAAAGCGGCCACAAATAGCCTCCGCCACTACGTTTGGCGAGGCATAAAAAAAATAAGAAGAGTTAACCCAATGGTTACACTCTGCTCTTCCCTAGCGTAAATACCAATAATAGTGAGTGTTGAAAAACATGGGACACACGTGTAGGTATACTAGTGTGGTCCAAAAAATTTTTTTTTCAATTTTGGTCGAGGCCACCCTCCATTTTTGTTACACATACCCATAGTGATTTCCTGGTGAAATTTCAATTCTCTACCATGCCAGGAAGGGGGTGCTCATCAACCCTCAAAATTTGAATATCCCAGATTTATCCGTAGGAGTTTGTAGCATCCAGATTTAACAAAACACGAAGTAATATATGAATTATTGTTCATTTGGTGTACCTAAGTGAAGAATCATGCGAAAGAAAAATTAAAATGAAGCGGAATTATAATGTTCAACCAACATGGTATGATTTTGCTTTAGACTACGTTGATCAAACATTTTTGGCCGTCCAAATAGGCACCATTTTTCAATTGGTCTACCATATACAACAAAAACATCTTTTCATTCTTGTCATTGGTCAGTAGTTAGTTGTATTTCTCGAACAATTGGACACCCCTTTCAGCAGTATCGTTTACCAGTTTTACCACCCGTACACTTATACCTAACTCAGTCTTTGCCTTGAAGGTAATCATGGATGTTGATTCATATTTAGAAGAAATGTCTTAGGAAGTAGACACTGATATTCAAAATCAGTAACATGTTTAATGTTCTTCCAAAGGTAAAATATCTTGAGGTTTCTGCAGTCCTTAGGGTTGCAAAATTATTTTTAGACTCAGAGTATTTCCGTCCCAGGACAACTCTATCCAGAGGTCAACTTAAGGTTAATTGCCAAAGATACCGATGTTCCAGCAATGTTGATATGACAATTATGACATTGACCTTTTGGTTAAAGTTAACCAGAGATGAAAACACTGGGCCTTACTTTGTGACATTCAGCTTCAACATCAACAAGTCATACCGCGAAACATTTCCGCTTTTTTGGTAGGTGTCACTATTAATTCAACGATCAATATTTCACTCTTATCTGATTTTTCTTCTATACAATTCTCAAATTGTGCTAAATATATTATTACTGACATATTCCTTCGTGTTTTTGGTAAATCTGGATCCACAGACTTTTACGAATAAATCTAGAATTTTTACAATTGGAGGGTTGATGAGCACCCCCTTCCTGCCATGATAGAGAATTGAAATTTCACCAGGAAATTACTATGGGTATGTGTAACAAAAGTGGAGGGTGGCCCGATTAAAAAAAAAACAATTTTTTTTGGACCACACTATATACTATTTATAATGAATTAATTGTTGGAAATCGGTATACAGGTGTCCCGGAAGCATATTTTTATATAGCAGACGGGTTAGCCGTTCGGCACGCTTCGTGCGTTCGCGAAAGGACCGATCATACTGATTATCGCAGTGTGCAAATAACTGTACTAGGTGAGTTAGAAACGTCAGGAAAACAAAAGTCAACAAAAAAAATTTGACGTAAGATTTCGCTTCGTTCAGAAATGTTGTAGATGAATCTTGAATCTGGTAAGGTTTCTCCAATACCTATTTTGTACCTACTAAATCTTCATCATAGTCCCTATTGCAGATGTCGCCTGAACCTTCGGCAGATTGGGCAGTCTCAGGAGCCGTTTGAATTGTTGACGGCCAAATTCATCGTCAACTACTAGCTACCCTCCGATCATTTGAAGAGGTCCTTACAATCACTTCTTGTGAGATTGATGAGATTTACGTAGCCATGAGTTCTTTGTTGTAGATTCTTCAGGCGAGAACCAATTTTGGCGAATCCAATCCTTGATGAGTCAGTCAATCTGAGGCCACTCTACTTTTCTACTCTTTCGAACTTGCTGGTGGTACCTCGACTCAATCCTATTTCAATCATACTCATTCGTCTCTTTGGTTATAGGCTCTGCATGGCTGAGACATCAATATTACCTACTGACCTGTTATTACCGTGCAGTGTAGTGATAGACTCTGTTCCATGCATGCTGACCATCTTCGACAGTGTCTATTACGTCATCTGCATAAACCACCCCACATAGGACCCAAAAATTTGGTCACACGGACAATTCGTCGCGCCGACAAAATCTTTTTTGCTTTTTGCCTCAACTTTAATAGCCCCTATTGTGCTTTCTTGTTGCTTTTAGAGCTCCAGTGAGTCTTCTTATGCTTTCTTGTATAATTTAGAGCCCTCATATGCACCATTGTATGTATCGTTTTGTGAATTTCGGAGATCTAGTAAGCCCCCTCCCAGTTTTTGTTTGGAGCTGTAAGGTGCCCTCTTACATTTTTCCTCGCTTTCAGAACTTCAGTGAGCCTCATTTGAATTTTTTCGTGCTGGTGGGAGCTCTACTAGGCCCTTTTGTTCAGTAAATGTCGTTTGAAACCCTGCTGACACCCTTTGCTGAATCCCAGTGATTCCCATTTTGCGTTTTTGTGGCGTTCGAAGCCCTATTGGATCCTTTTCTTTCTTCACTTTCACTGTCATCTGTTACCCTGCCAAACTCCCCAATAGGTTCTCTTTTGTCTAAATTTGTCGTTTGGAGCTTTAAAAAGACTGTTTTCAAGCTTTCAGAATTCAGTAAGCCCCCTCTAGCCTTCTTATGGTATTCAGAGCCCATTGGACACCTTGTACCTTATTGGGTTGCTAGTAGCCCTATTGAGTTCCCTTACTCCTCCAATGTTGTTAAGAGCTCTATTGAGTTCCCTTGCATTTTTCTATGGTTTTCGGCGATTTAATAAGCAACCCTGTGCCTTCATATGCTATTCGAAGCTCTGTCGGTCCCCTTGTGACCTCATCCGTTGTTTGGAGATCCATCAAGCTCCCTTATGTTCAATGGCTTTCAGACTTTCATTAGCCCCCATTTTGCCCTCTTATGTTATCAGGAGCCCCATTGGCCCCCTTTCCAACGCCTTATTGCGCTGTTAGAAACCATACTGGGCCTTTTTGTTTTGTTATAGTTTTTGAAGCCCTTTGAAGCCCTCTTCCATTCTTTCGTGGCTTCGAGAACTGTATTAGCAACCTTGTGGTGCCTTCATCTGTTATTCGGAGCACTAGCAGGCTCCCTCATGTTCTCATCTGTCATTTTCCGTATCTTGTGTTATCCAGAGCCTCAGTGCCCTCCTTGTGCCTTATTGCGTTGTAAAAAGGAAGCCCTAATGGCCCCATTGCTTCGTAAATGTCTTTTGGAGCCCTGCTGAACTCCTTTTTATTGTTTCCGGAACTTTCAAAGTTTAAGTAAGCAGCCATTTGCCTTCACGTCTTAGTCCGAGCCCCATAGGACCCCCTCTCTGTCTTCATCTGTCGATTGGAGCTCTGATAAGCTCCCTCATGGTTTTTAACGCTTACAGGATTTCAATAGGCCCCATTTCATCTTTTTGTGTTATCCAGAGCCCCACTGTGCTCCATTGTGCTTTACTGCATTGTCAAAGCCTAGCTGGGCCCCCTTGTTTCGTAAATGTCTTTTGAAGCCATACTGATCGAGCCTTATTAATTTTTCTGTGGCTTCCAAAGGTTCCAAGCAACGCTGTGGGTAATTTATTGAGCATCCTTGTGCCTTTCTGTGGTATTTTGAGCCCTTTCGGGCTTTTTTGTG
Organism: Anaspis maculata; assembly: GCA_949128115.1. Classification (NCBI taxonomy): domain Eukaryota; kingdom Metazoa; phylum Arthropoda; class Insecta; order Coleoptera; family Scraptiidae; genus Anaspis; species Anaspis maculata. The sequence continues at coordinate 3,313,191 of OX421968.1, forward strand.
TCCTCATCTGTCGTTTATTATTAGAGCTCCGATGAGCTCCCATGCTCTGTTGTGGCTTTCAGAATTCCAGTAAGCCCCATTTTGCATTCTTGTGTAATTTTGAGCCTCATTGGCCCCCTTGTGCCTTATTCGGTTGTAAGAAGCCCTACTGAGCCCTTTTATCTTGTAAATGTCTATTGAAGCTCTGTTGAGCCTCCTTGCATTTTTCCCGGAGCTTCCAAATTTCTTGTAACCAACCACGTTGGGCGATTTAATTAATAAGCACACCATTGGCCCCCATGCCTGATTCCGTTGTCAGTTATACAAGCTATGCTGGATTGCTGAGCCTCATTGTCTCACAAATGTCTTTTGAAGTCCGGTTGAACCCCCTTGCATTTTTTTCTTGCATTCGCTTCCAAATCTCTAGTAAGCAACCGCAGTGGGCAATTTAATGAGCAACCTTGTAACTTCGTGTGATATTTGGAGCCCCATCAAACCTCTTCGTGTCCTCATCTGTCGTTTGGAACTATGATAAGCTTTCCTATGCTTTTTTATGAATTTCAGTGCTCCAGTAGACCCCATTTTGCCTTCTTGTCTTATCTAGACCCCTCTCGCCCCCATTCTAGTTATGTTGTTAGAAGTCTTGCCATGTTTCACTATTTGCTCTGTACATTCCGCTCCCTGGTTTTACCCCCCAAGCTTAGGTCCCAGTTTTGTTCGCCTTTGGCAACCCCCACATACTGGGGATCTCGCTTGTTACCTTCTTATCCCAGATCCCATTTTGCTTGACTCAAACAGCCCCCATACCTCAGGACCTAGCCTCCTGTGTTTTTATAACACAAATATTGAGAGCACTCACATTTTCTCACCTCACCAGCATTCTCCAGTATTTTATAATAAACATAATAGTCTATTTAATTTATTGTTTCATTATAGTTGCAGCGGTACGCTTTTTGATTCTGCATTTTGTGATACTGCAATGAAATTCGGCATATGCAAACTCCATGAAATTTCAAGTGATTTGACCCGCAGCACTCAAAAATTTGTCCATTAGGGGGCGACTGGGGACCCCTCAAAATTTCAAGATGTCTGAATTTCTCCCATGCGCCATTCAGTACCGCCCTATCTAAACAACTTTGTTCTTGACCATCATAACATTTTTCGTCATGTCAATTCCATTCTTCTTATAGAAAAAAAAAAAATTTCTTTGCCTGGTCAACAAATTGAATTTTTTTTTTTTTCGACCACCAATAGATTGTTAGGTAGTTTTTGTGCGATCATCGATAAATCCGCATCCCCTTGATTCATTTATGAGAATAAAACTTTTGCAGTGCTATTTTTCAACAAAGGAGTGACTTCAACTTACCATTATTTCCAACATTACCTTTTTAAATGTTTTACCCCGGTAAGTATGATTATTGTTATACTAATATATAGCTTGAAGTTCTCTTTAACGATGTGGATAATGAAACTGCCCAGATTCCACCTGGAAGCCGTACATAATAATTTTTGGCATTTTTTATTTTCTAGCGGGAGCGGCCAAAATGTCAATACACACCACTCCGCCCAAGAGCACCGGTTTGCTCTAGCGGAGAACGATATTCACGCCTAACAATTTTGCATTTTGTGATACTGAAATGAGAGTTGAAGAAATGAAAGTACTGCAACCGGTGCTCTTGGGCGGAGTGGTGTGTATTGACATTTTGGCCGCTCCCGATAGAAAATCAAAAATGCCAAATTTGACGGCCTTGCAGAAAAATTGATATTCACGGCTTCCAGGTGGAATCTGAGGCCGTTTTACCATCCACACCGTTGAAGAAAACTTCAAGCTATATATTAGTACAATAAAAATCATATTTTTAGGGATGAAACATTGAAATAGGTAATGTTGAAAATAATGGTAAGTTGAGGTCACCCCTTTGTTGAAGAATAGAACAGCAAAACTTTTGTTTTCATAAATGAATCAAGGGGATGTGGATTCATCGATGATCACACAAAAACGACTCAACAATCTATTGGTGGTCCAAAAAAAATATATTTTTCCATTTGTTGACCAAGCAAAGAAAATATTTTTTTTCTATAAGAATGGAATTGACATGGACGAAAAATGTTAAGATGGTCAAGAACAAAGTTGTTTAGGTCCTGTACGGTAGATAGGGCGGTACTGAATGGTGCATGGTAAAAACTCTGACATCTTGAAATTTGGAGGGGCCCCCAGTCGCCCCCTAATGGACAAATGTTTGAGTGCTGCAGGTCAAATCACTTGAAATTCTACGCAGTTTGCATATGCCAAATTTCATTGCAGTATCACAAAATGCAGAATCATGGTCATTTTGCTAGCGTGACGCTGTAACTATTACAAAAAATCATTATTGGGAGGTCCAAATGTGTCGAGAGCTCTCACACTACCCACTTTCTATTATTGTAATGGATATCTACTTAGAAATACAAAATGGGGGTAAAAAATTTACACGAATTACGATAGAAGGGATTCTATCGAAGAATTTTGGAACGGCCCTAACCCTATGTCAAAAGCATTGTTTTTCCTGACGTTTGTTGGTTGCCTGGTCGTTGTCGTATCCATGGAGGTTAGGAGTAACCTCCATGGTCGTAACCATGGCAAAATACGAGCTTTCCAGCACGAAATGGGCCGAACGGCTAATCCGTCTGCTGTTTATGAATATGCGTCCCGGAATAACTGTTACAAAACTGACGAGGAGATGGAAAATTGAAAAATAAGGGCACTTTTGTCCATAAACATACCCTCCCAAACGTAGAATAACGGAGATACAAGCTTTCAAAGTTGTTTTTTGTAAACAGTTTTTTTTGCTAACTCTTGAACCGTTCAACCGATTTCAGTCAAATTTCTTGAGTTTACTGAAACAGGTTTCTATTGAACAATAATAACGCATTTCATCAAACATTCTTAGGGGCGAAGATAATAGGGGTGACCTCCCCCTTTTCCCCCTATTTTTGATCTCCCCAAATATTTTTAGAATTGTTTCAATTTTTGAATTCTATGTTCAATTTAAAGAAGAAAGTTACTCTTGCAAAATTTTGATTAGAGGCTTAGTACTAGAGATACTTGGGATTGAAACATTGCAGAACATCTCGAAATCGCCACTTTCCTGGGCCTAAAAATTAAAATTCAAGAAAACCAACGATTCGTCAACTGGAATGAGTTTTCCGGGTGTTTTAAGTTGATAAACCATCATTCTCGCTGAGAAACAGAATTTTTCAGAAAAAACAATTTGGGCCCTGGAAAGAGGCGCTTTCGTGATGTTTTCTAATGTTTCAAACCCAAATATCTTGAAAATGAAGCCTCTAATAAAATTTTTCAAGAGTAACTTTTTCTTCAAATTGAACGCAGACTTCAAAAATTGGAACTGTTTCCAAAAATATTCAGGGGGTTAAAAATAGGGGGAAAAGGGGGAGGGTACTACCCATTATCTTCGCTCCTAACAATGTCTGATGAAATTCGTTATTATTGTTCAATAAAGACCTGTCTCAATAAACTTTGGTTTGAATTTGAATAAAATCGGCGCAACGGTTCAAAAAGTATGGAAAAAAACTGTTTTTAAATAACAACTTCAAGGTCTGTATCTCCGTTATTATGGGAGAGTATGTTTATTGATAAAAGTCCCCTTATTTTTCAATTTTCTATCTCCCTGTGAGTTTTGTAACACTAATTCCGGTACATCCTGTATATCCAACACACCGAAGTGTGTTCGATTACGTACATAAACTGCGATTTTTTGTTTATCTCGACCTCAACAGACATGCACGTCTCGGCTTGAACAAATTACAACTCGAAATTTGAATTACATCAGATACAACAAAAATTGAGGTTTATTAAATTCCACATCTTCCACCACTTCTGCGTTAATTACGCGATTAGCTTATAAACTTGGGATGCTTCACTTCGAAAGTTATATTATGTGAAAGTTATACGCCACCTTATAACACAAACTTGTGAAATCGAAGCTCTTACGAACCAGCTCATCGCAGCTTTTTCAATTGTCCCTAACAGCTCCCAAATTAATGATGAGGTACCTGGGTTATTGTAAGTAGTCTACATGTGTATTCAGCCACCGGAAAGTTCAGCTGAACCCGCAGCCTGGCCTCCGTAGTCCGTACATACAACGAGTTCCGAGGATGTACAATTGTGTATTTAGTACTAGCGGTAAGCAAAATAAAACTGCATTTTATGATACAAGCAACAGATTTGGTACACGTGATCTTTGAAGAATTCTGAGCGATTTGACCCGTAGTTCTTGAAAATCCCTTCGGGGAGAGCCGAGATATTAGGGGGGGGGGAGGGGTTGATATCTCTAATTTAGAAAAAAATCTATATGCGCCAAAATGGCATGGAAAATATCGAATTAAGTGAATTGAACATGCTGAACACACTTGTAAATCGCAATTTCATAGAAATATGCAATTAGTAGCTTTTTTCAAAATGGCCGCCAATAAATGACAAAAAATCATGTATGAATAAGGTGTTCGAGTAAGGTATCAATTTATATGTTTTCGAGGTCGCTGGACTCATTTCTCTTATTGAAATCACCATATCGAACATAATTATCCATTTTGAGTCAGGGCGAATGAACCCCCCCCCCCACACCTGAAGTGAAACTTTCAAGATTTGAAGTGAATAGTCGGAAGACCAATATAAAGCTGTATATAAATAATATGTTTTTGATTGAAAAATGAAAATTACCGATGTAACTACATTTTTAAACTCACAACCATCCCTGGAAGCCCCAACCACCCTTGATGGGAGGGTGTATAACCTAGATTTCCTTGTGTCATAGAAAAGTGCTTTGGAAATGTTTTTACTTTAAACTGGCGGGTGAAGTGTCCATTACAAGCGTCCTTTGACGCAGGAAAGTAAGACTTCCCTGTCTAGGCAGGTAAATCTTACTTTTCTGCGTCAAGAGACGTTTTGTTTACTGAAAATTTGCTGAAAACTGTTGGAAACCAGACCCAGCAACGTGGTATTTGCAAATTGGTATGTGTCAGAATGGCATTTCAGAATTCTGGAACCAATGTCTATCTTTGTGGATTATTGAGGCATAGTTTCGGGTAAAACTTTATACATAATACGCCAGGAAAGTTAGTGTCTTAACAGGGCACGTAGGCTCCCAGGCTCGCTCCCAGGCCTCGCTTACGCTCGTCCTTGAATATGCCTACTATATAGCCCTGGGAAGATTCATTTTCCCGCCTTATTATGTCAATAACCACTAAATGGTGTAAAAAAGTATAATACCTACTTACTTAATAATATTTTATGTATTGTTACAGTTCTCAGTTGAGATTCCTCACCACTTGTAAACATGTTCATGGGGTTTAAAATTAAACCCGAAGGGACGGCCCCGTAGCACCGTCGGTCGTCTGCCGTCTGTGGTGCGGATGGCGCGGGTTCGAATCCCGGTCAGTCATGGATGTTTTGTGTTTGTTCAAAAATTTGCATATATTGTAATTCATATGTAATAATTTACTGTTATCAATAAAAGGCGCAAAAACTCCTATGGCGCTGATAAGCCGAGAAGGAGGAAAACTATTATTATTATTATTAAAACAAAATTAAACCCGAAGTAAGCAACTGTAGGTACCCTCAATATAGCCTTCAGGAGGTCGTGGGTTCAAAATCGATCGGCTTAAATGATTTTCTAGACGATTTTAACGTCAAAAAATTTTTGAGAATATCTAGGATAATGATCGAAAGAACACAAAAATCATCACAATAAAGAAAGTGTTATCTAAGGGGGTCGAAGTCTGTTACAGATGGGTTATACGACACACTTTCTTGAGGATAGCAGAGGGTCTAGAGACCTTCCTCCCATCACTCCTAAAAATGGGGACAAAATTTAAAACAAAAAGAGCACTTAAGGAAAGTTAGGGGAACAGCTGGTCATAAACTGTAATTTTCTGCCATTGCCGGTGTTTCAAAAAACACCACACCAATGTCACACCCAGCACGTCGTGGCCAGCATTGATCCGAAAATTTGTTTTCCAGCCAGATCCTTGAAGAATCATCCATAGTTCAGAGATAAAACATCCAAATCAGATCAATTGTTCTTTAATAATCTGACTTCAAACTTGGGTGAAAATTTATTCGTGTTATTCAGTTATAGCTGTACATGTTACACTACACAATTTCTTGTACAATCTGTAGTTAAACAATCATATTCATTGTTTTTTGCCACTATTTTGGCAGATTCTTCAAGAAATTGTACAAGAAATTGTGTAGTGTAATACAGCTTTTATACGTAGGTATATCTTATTCACTTTTTATTTTCAGTAGAATTATTTTTGGAGCAAAAATACAGTGAAAAGCTGGGGGCTCCAGCAACGGCTGATGGCACCTGCAAAGTTTTGGAGCGAAACTATCCAGCGACCATAAGCCCGAATAAGCCGGATCCTCCCAGCGCTCCAGTTTGTCACATCATTTTTATTCCAAAAAGTTATTTTACTGTTTACTGGAAATAAAAAGTGAACGGGATATATACATACCTATTCATAGCTACAGTAGGTACGTGAAATATCAACAAGTAGGTATTACTATACTATTTTATACCATTTTAACTCATTTTTGAAGGGCTTTCCTGCGATACCAGGGAAGCTAGGTCATACAAGACCCCCATTAAGGGTGGTTGGGGATTCCAGAGATGGTTATGGTGACCTTAGAGGTGTAGTTAGTTACATGGGTAATTTTCATTTATCATCAAAAAAGATATTATTCAGATGTAGCTCCATATTGTTCTTTTGATATTCACTTCAAATCTTGAAAGCATCACTTCAAGTGTTGGGGGTGGTGGGTGGTTCATCTACCCTGACCCAAAAGAGATAATTTTGTTCGATATGGTGATTTCGATAAAAGAAATGAGTTCAGCGTCCTCGAAAACATATAAATTGATACCTTACTCGAATAACTTATTCATGCATGATTTTTTGTCATTCATTGGCGGCCATTTTGAAAAAAAGGCTACTATTAGCATTTTTTATGAAATTAGGATTCATCAGTGTATTCAGCATGTTCAAATCACTTGAATTAGACATTTTTCATGCCAGTTTGGTCGATATAGTTTTTTCTAAATAAGAGAAATCAACCCCTCTCCCCCCCCCATATCTCGGCTCCCCCCGAAGGGATTTTTAAGAACTACGGGTCAAATCGCTTAGAATTCTTCAGAGGTTACGTGTACCAAATCTGTTGCTTGTATCATAAAATGCAGTATTCTTCACAAGTTAGCTGCTTACCGCTAGTACTAATTGTCAGGCAGTGGCGCCGAACTCATAAAAAGTTACTATGACGAAAGAATTTTCAGACACCCCCCCCCCCTATTGCAACGGTCGGACCGGAGGACCTAAAAGCCCTTCAGTTTATTGTGTTGATTAGCCTAATGTTTCGGTAACCCATCCTGTGAAGGTGAATGTTAAAAAAACTCCATGTAACATTTCTACAGGGTGATACGTAAAATGCTGCAAAATTGCACAGACTTCATCGTACCTCCATTTGTCAAAAAAATTTTGTGTATGTATTCTGATACAAAAATCATGAAGTGTGATGTATTATCTCAAAACGGCTTTTGATTTACCCAGATTGGAAGTCTAACATTGAAGATATAAATTTTTATGTTGAATGTTACAGATTTGCCTTGTTGGCACGCGAGATTAGGTCACTTTTGATTAGTGGATGTTGACATTGAGCGAGATTGTTCGTACAACAGTCCAGGACAATTTTATCCTCAACACAATCCGAATATTTGGTGTGGGACCAAGCAGGGGGCATTTTTTCAAGTGGTTGTCACTGCCTGTTCTTCGTACGTTGAATTTCGTCAGAATTTCATCAGAATTTTAGATGTGATACATGTTCTATTTGCAAGTTTGAGCCCCTGAACATGGTAATGATGTAAAACTCAAGTTTCCGAGTGAAGTAAAGCCCCCGGACGTTATACTTTTTGGGCTTGTGCTATGCCTGAGTTTCGTAAATCTGCAACATTCAACATAAAAAGTTACATCTTCAATGTTCGACTTCCAATCTGGGTAATTCCAAAACCGTTTAGAGATAAGACTCCACATTTAATGATTTTTGTATTAGAACAATGAAGAAATATTTTTTTGGAAAATGGGGGTACGATGAAGTCGTTGCAATTTTGTTTTACGTATCACCCTGTAGAAAATTTACATAAAATTTCTCAACATTCACTATTATAGGGTGGGCTACGGAAAGATGGAGCTAGTTAACGCAACGAACAAAATGGAAATCGCAATCGGCAATCGGGAGATATTGGACTCCCAAAGTCGAACCATTTTTCCGATACCGACAACTTCGTTGTCCAGCAGTTTAGTTGCAATCAACACAATCTTTGGGATGACTGAGAATTTGTTGTAGCTTTGAATTGGTTCTGAAGAAAATGTGATGGGGGTTTGTTCTTTGAAAAATTCTTGTAGTAAGTTCTGTAGTGTTGTCAAGCCTGCTTCTCCGCCTATGAAAGATTGTGACGTCATCGCGCCCGAGATCGCGCCAAATTTGAAATGATCGAAAACTTTCATAATTTTTTTTCAACAAGAAAACTTGCGAAAAAAATCTGTTAACTGTATAGCGTCACTTATCAAGAAGTGAACTTTAAAAAAAAAATTAAAAAAAATCGGTCACTACCCTATTAGAGCCATTTTTATAGAATTTTGCTAATACCGGCTAGGATTATCATAGATGTATGTGAAGGGTTTCGCGTGCTCTATATTGGGTACGTACGAAGTGATTGCGTTAACGTATGTATAACTCCATTCCTAATCCATTTACATAGTGTACTATCAAATCGTTATGTCTGTTCGTATTACGGGTACTCACGCCTAAAAACTATGATTAAGTAATTCTCTATTGGGGAAGTGAGCATTTATCTTTATCTATATGCGTGTTCCTTTAGCGTGGGGGGGTGACATATCGATCCCATCTGTTGATGATTAGTCGGGTGTCAACACAAACTCCCTATGGCGAGAACACTTACCCTTGTGCATGGATTGCATAGCTTCTGCTCCTGGCGCTTAATTCTCCTCTTCGCATTAAACGCCAAACATTACTACGGAAAACTCAAAAATGTTCTCCCTTTCTCCATGTGTGTCCCTTTGCTGAGATTTTTATCAACAGCTACATGTTTGACACATGGGATGGGTGGATCTAATATACGACTTGTAATATTCGTGTATGTGCTTGTTTGGAGGCTCCTCCGCTGTCTTACGCAGCCTCGTAAATCAAATTCAGTCCCACCTTTTAGCATCCCATTCACTTTTAATTAATTTGCACATCATCCAACCAAGTAGCCCGCCGCTACGTTCCGTTAATATTTCGAAAATTTATGCAACATCACATCAGTGTATAGTGACATTCGGAGTGTTCAAACTCTCAATTAAATTTTGCCCACACCTCAACATTTATTTATATAAAAGCAAACCACCCCATTAATAACCTTTAATTAATTTGGATAGACATTACGTTCACCAGCTCAATTTTGTTCTCGAAATGTTACTACGGGTGGTTTATTAGAGGTTTGAGGATAATTTATCGCAATGGTGCTCCTTAGCAGAAGTGGGGCACCATTCAGAATTTCTTTGAAATACTGCGACTTTGCATTGATGTGGCTTTCCCGTCCGGAGAATGAACTTTAGATCTTCACCTTCGTGGACATTTTCCACAATTTTATATATTTCGTAACACATGTACGTGATTCTTAAGGAGGTAAGAACCTAGGTACTACGGCATTACCTCTCAAACAGAGCACTAGATTCTATTTGTTGCAAGATACATGGTGGCCCAATGAAAACGAAATAGACATTTGACCTCTTTTTTTTCGAAATTAGCCCGGACAGGTCAACTTGGTTTTCAAGGGGAATGTTCAAAATCACCTTTTCGTAATCGTTTCATAGATACATAACGCGCAAAGTAATACATAATCAAAAATATAAGTTTTGCAGTTTACGTATCTAGCATGACATTTGTCGAAGTAGTGTCAAAATTTACAAGCAATTCGAGTTTTCTCTCAATTTAAGCAACAATTACGAAAAACGTTGTTCGACACATAAGCGCTCCGCTTTTTCAGGCCCTCAGCCTCTTTTTGCAGCATTCGGCTACGCCTCATGATGGTGAATCTATATATTAAAACCATCCCCACCCTTCCATTTCTTTCTTTCTTTCTTCACAATCCACAATAATGTCCTAGGGAAGTACATGGGTATTGGCTGGGTAGTTGGGTAGGTATACAAACAAAAATATATAATAGGGGAAAGTTGCTATCTATCGAACTTCAGGTTTTTTCGGACATGTATCACTGTTTTTCAATCTCACCTGACCATTTATTTTGGATTTCTCACTATGAAAACAACTGTTGCAACAATAAAATCCATAACAACAAGCGAGTCAAAAGTTTAACTCCGAGACAGAAAAAGTGACTCTTATTGTAATACAAGTGCGAAACAACCCGCCGTTCGAAAAACACCAACCTGCTTCACCTATTATAAAAACAATTGCTACTGAAAAAGCGTGGGGCGTAGCCCACGGGTGCACGGGTCCACCTAGTACATTGTAACATTCGCCTTGGTAAATAGTCGCAATACAGTCGAGGAATCTGTCGGTCTAAATAGCGACCGAAATTAATTCTTGCATGAGTTATGAGTTCCATGTGCAATTAATTTCTTTTAGCAGATATATTGGTGATTCTGGTGCTTTTGTTGTTCTGTGCTCTTTTGAACTACCTTATATTTCTTGTACGAATGTCGACGGTCCCGTTTAATTTCGTTTCAGAGAGGGTATTTAGGAAAAGGTCATAAGGGGCATTTTGTAATAATGGCTGCAGTCAAGACATACCCTTTCTAAGTTGTCGCGAGAGCTGATGCCTCCCATTCAACATTTTTAATAATTAAACGCCTAATAGGTGCGACATTTAATTTTGCGCTTGCCGAGACGAATGTCTTTTTGCGACTGATATTACCATCATTTGACGTTTTAATCTGGCATATTAATTGTGAGCCATGCTAATTTTTTTATTGCTTTTTATTCTGTGCGAGTAGGCAACAAAGTGAACTTTTCTTCTGCCGTTCAGCTACACTGAGTTTTGGCTTGAAAAAATCCAAATAAACGGCACCAAGGACGAGCGCACTTCCATCCCAACAAGTGGACCAATTTGGAAGGTTTTAACCTTAACTCCCTTGTGTCATTTGAAAATGATAAGCGATTGTTTTGTTGAAAAATAGGGGGACTGAAAGACAACGACACTAATTACGCTATAATTGCAACTTGGAAAAACATGATCCGATGAATAAAATAAACTCCCCCGTCTGGATTTAGCACACCAAATTAGCCGATTGTTGAATTCACAGGACGAACGAGCATTCTCAACGCTGCCGGATGGAATTAAGGCAATATTTGTTTGAGAGTATATTCAAATGGAGATGGAAGGTTGTGTGTGCGACCCTAAAACGTATACAAAAGTCACCTATCTTTATGAAGTCTATTACTAGCCGCTCTGACCGTAATCCGGCTTTCTGTGACTTTGGAGAGATGTTGGCCTAGGCGGATTGTCGGGTATCGAGGGTCATTCCCATTTGGTAAATAGTCTTTTCTAGATTTAACCCCTATAAATGACATCAGATGGCACAATCAAGTTTCTTCTATCACCGCCCGAGCCGCATCATTTTTTCAGGGACTGGCTCTCTTCGCAAATCAATGATGAGGATAGGAATGGGAAATCTTCGTCAAATGGATAAAACGTAGAAAAAAAAAAGGAATTTCTCTGGATCCTTTTTTTTAAACTGAATATGTTATAAGTGGTACGATGTGACTGATGTATCATCGGAAGCGAGCAACAAAAACATTCATATTTATTCCAGATCATTTCAGTTCGGTAAACTGAGGACTCCCGTTTGCCCTTCATTAATACAAATTAGATTGGAATTTAATTACGATTTAACTATTCATAAAACGCTGGTCTGTTTGTTCTTAATTCGATTAAAGCACAAGGGTTCGTGTCCCTGGATGCGATGTCGTGAATAACCAAAAGAAAAAAAGGTGGAAAAAAGTGTTTATTCGCTTGTTTTAAACCTCATAAAAAGGGGATGAAATTTTGGTTCTAGTTGTAAATGCGTATCTCAAGATCCAATTCCAGAAGCCTCGAATTGCATAAAACCTGGGTTTCTCCCATAACATCAAAAGATACGCCAGGACAAACACACAGCCCCACACACAAGCCACCTTTTCCAAGTTCTTTATTCCAGATCCAATTTTCACTGTTCCCCATTCACCTACTAATTCGGACTTGGTACTATAGCGCATCAATCAGAGCCACAAAATACACTTTCCACCGTCGGTCGCACCGCGTATACTCCCTGCTTTCCTGATAGAACTAAGCGCTCCATCATTGATTCGGATTTATGAGAGAAAATTCTCAATTCTCATCTAAATTCCTTCTTTACAGGCGTGTTTTTTTTTTAATGCGCACGCCTCTCCCCAATTCTCTTTGGTCCAGGGTGTTGCATGAGCAAACCGACATAGCTTAAGGGTAGGTCCAGTTTTTCTAGGGGAACTAGGATCTCGCTTTGAAATTTTTCTATCGCTTTTCGTTTAGATGTTACAGGGTGAATCATGTATTTTGTCGAATTATTGTAGAAAGTTAAAAATGTCTCTTCACATGTGAAGAGACATTTTTAACTTTCTACAATAATTTACAAAGACTTCACATACATTATGGAGAACTTCATCAGAAGATATTTTGTCGAAGTTTTTGATGAGCTATATCTTCCGAATGGCTTATTGGATTGGACTGAAATTTGATAGGTATGATCTCCTAATGATAGCTAATACATTGCACCATAAAGTTGTTCAGAAGTTTCAGGACCGGACTGATTTTTTTAATTTTCAAAGTTTTTGTTAGAAAAGTCATCTCTCAATTTTTTTTTAAACATTTCGTTCCCTTTGCCGTGGAAACCTTGGGTCCCTGGTGCTTGGATGCAATCAATTTTATCGATTCTTTAGGAAACTTATTGCGGACAACCACGAAAGAACCACGATCCAAACTTTACCTAAGACAAAGGATCAGTGTTGCAATCCAACGTGGAAATGCTGCGTCAGTTATGGGAGTTTTATTAACTCGGGGCAGTCAATGGAGGAGATTTTTTATATTTTATAACTTTTAAATTTTTTTTACAACTTTACATGTTTTTTATAATCACTATACTATTATACCTACATTTTTGAGTGGGATGTTTTAATAAATGTTTTCTATTGATAAAAACCAGTATCAGATTCAGAAACACCAGAAAAAATGCTACAAGGAACATCCTTAAATTTCTTCGGCACACCCAAAGTCTTCCCAGAAAAAAATATCTTTTGAGATTTGGGTCGGCTGCGATCTAGTGAAAATCAGTCAAGCACGCATTCTTTCACGGATCTTTGAGATGTTCATCCTCCAATTTAATGCTGTCACGCTTTTTTTCACTTTCCCACATTAGTATCACTTGGTACGGCAAAAAAGACTAAAGTCCAGGACCGGAATCAAGTCTAGTGAACATTATTTCTAAAAATCCGATTTTTCAGTATTTAGTTGGAAAATTACAGCACAAAGTTATGGTGAAGTGGCTGAAAAATGCTCTTTTGTCTGCATTTGGAACTTAAGGTCACTTTAGAAACCAGCTAAACAAATTTCTCATTTGTTGATTTCAAGAATACAAAAAATTATTTCCGAAACTTTTCGCGAGCAAAATAAAAAGAAGCAAGAATGATAATTATTCAGAAACGTAATTTTAATGTGTAGAAAACGAACAATATCAATGTTTGTATGTCATGTTAATGTTAATGGTTATCAAATTTCGGAAATAATTTCTCTCTTGTCTGTATTTGGAACTTTAGGTCACTTTAGAAACCAGCTGAACAAATTTCTCCTTCTGTTGATTTCAAGAATACAAAAAAAATTTCCCGAATTTCCCTTTTTATTTTGTTCGCGAAAAGTTTCGGGAATAATTATTTGTATTCTTGAAATCAACAAAAGGAGAAATTTGTTTAGCTGGCTTCTAAAGTGACCTGAGGTTCCAAATGCAGACAAAAGAGCATTTTTCAGCCACTTCACCATAACTTTATGCTGTAAATTTCCAACTAAATACTGAAAAATCGGATCTTTAGAAATAATGTTCACTAGACTTGACTCCGGTCCTGAACTTTTGTCTTTTTTGCCGTACCAAGTGATACTAATGTGAAAAAGTGAAAAAACCGTGGCAGCATTAAATTAGAGGATGAACATCTCAAAGATCCGTGGAAGAATGAGTGCTTGACTGATTTTCACTAGATCGCAGCCGACCCAAATCTCAAAAGATATTTTTTTCTGGGAAGACTTTGGGTGTGCCGGAGAAATTGAAGGATGTTCCTTGTAGCATTTTTTCAGTAGTTTCTGAATCTGATACTGGTTTTGCAAAAAAACATTGCAAAATATGACTTTTCTAACAAAAACTTTGAAAATAAAAAAAATCAGTCCGGCCCTAAAACTTCTGAACAACTTTATGGTGCAATGTATTAGCTATCATTAGGAGATCATACCTATCAAATTTCAGTCCAATCCAATAAGCCATTCGGAAGATATAGCTCATCAAAAACTTCGACAAAATACATGATTCACCCTGTGACATCAAAACGAAAAGCGATAGAAAAATTTCAAAGCGAGATCCTAGTTCCCCTAGAAAAACTGGACCTACCCTTAAGCTATGTCGGTTTCCTCATGCAACACCCTGTATAGCTCCATCAAGGGTTTTCCGGGTTTTCTGTAAATTATAACAAATCCGCCCGAGTGCATGCGTGCTTGACGAGTGATTCGCGAATGGTGCAAACTTTCAGTGCAATTTCAAGTATCTATACCTATGTGATGTTTTGCGGGGCGAGCATTGAAGATCTTGTAATTGTGCCTTCCCTGAAGTATCGCATTGTGTAACCACTGCTGTCACTCTCCGAATCAATCAATCGCGCTCGAGATCGACAGCGAGATCAGTCAATCCGGACTTTTGTTTCGGCTTTGGCGGCTTAGTATATCACAAGAGCAAGGGTGTGGAAACTTTTTTGGATCGCCCACCCAGCAGCGCTAATTTTTTCATCTCGAGCCCGTTAGCGGCTGCCTTAAATACCTCCCAGTGTGTGTTTAATGTACCTCAGATGCGTACGACATTTGCATTTTTATCGGGGAAATATGAAAATTTCGTCCGCTATTGACTGCACTAAAGATTTACCGCCTTCATTATGTGTGTGTACCTAAAGAACTTCCGCTTTTATTGCTTTATATTTTAATATCAGCAGACTTTACCGTGTGGCATAATATGTGGAAGCGCGGGGACGTACGAAATGAAAACGTCAATAGCGCATCGATCTCGCGAATTTCGTCAAGTATGCTCTAGCAATATTCTTTAATCAGAGAAGCTCCAAAAAAAAAAAAAAAGGAAACGAAAATGTATCAATTTCTCTGACAAAAACTTCTATACAACGACGACAATTAATTAGTCTTCAATTGCTGCTGAGAGGAGCTTGTGGTATGGTGATCAGCGCGTCCGACTGCCAATGCTGAGGGTCGAAGGTTCGATCCTTGATTCATTTAGTCTGAATGCTTGCTTGTTAAATGCACCGTGTGTCGCATAGTATGTAAGATGTGGACGATGGTGTCGCCTCCATGCGATGTTGGTGGTCGTTAAAGATCCATACCGTGTGATGGAACACGCAGGGGTTCGGCAAAAAATTTTGTATAGTGGAGGAAAGCATTCACCAGCGTCGGTGACTGGCCCCACGACGGAAATAGACCGACGCGACGTGAGGTAAACAACAAAAAATTGTTGCGGATCTCCCACCGATGAGTCTGCAAGAAGACGGAAGCCAGCAACGAAGAGCCAGATCAAGTCTGTTGTAAACTGCGCACAAAATAAAGTGACAATTTTATTTGGGGAGGTTTTTCAAATGTCCATAACTTTTAGAAAAATGATCGGAATCTGAAACAGCTTTCACTATTTTGAAGATACATTGTTTTTTTTTGTGAACCATACATATCCAAGTCATCCAAGGCAGAGGAAGCCTCATACAGGGTGATACAAAAGGGCGTGCAACGTCCTGCTCTTTTTACAGGTGAACATGGACAATTGGACATGCAGCATTGTATATTCACATAATGCAGAGTAAGAAGACAACCTGTTAGAGTTACAGATACTACGAGCTACAAGATACGACACAGTCAATCCAAGTACCTGTACCGAGTGATAGAACCATTCCTGCCTGCGCCAAGAAAACAAAAACGCAGTCTTTTCCAATCATCCTGCATGTATCATTTCTTCGCTATTATTGACATTTAAATTAATGGTTTCTGAAGAAAAAACTAATTCCATCTTGAGATGTTTATCGTTGAATTAACAAACTGTTTCGTACAATTAATACTCTTCTATGAAATAATTGGTATTTTTATACAAGAAAAATCATATCTCCCCAAATACACAACGTAGAATGAAAAACTAAACAGCTATGAGTTACAGATACTACAAACTATAAGACACGGTGTCATTGATATATACAGGATGACATGAAAATTTCCGGGGCCAAGATAAAAAGAGCAGAAAGTTGCACGCCTTTTAGTATCACCCTGTATGAGATATACGTTTACTTTGAATGGCTTGGATATGTATGGTTCACAAAATAGAAGAATGTGTATCCTCACAACAGTGCAAGCTGCTTCAGATTCCGATCATTTTTTGAAAAGTTATGGACATTTGAAAAAACCTCCCAAAATAAAATTTCCACTTCATTTTGTGCGCAGTTTATTTTTGAATGAGGCAGTTTTTTTTTTTACATTTACAATGCTGCATCAACCATTGAAGGTTATTAGCAGCTCAGTTGAGCTACTGAAGTGTGACGTACGGGTTAGATGGAGTCAAATATTTGGATTTCTTTCAGGAAAGTTAGAACTTTATCATATTTGTTAGGGTCTGTAAGAGTTGTTGGAGACTCTGCAACACCATATAGTGATCTGTGATTATGGTGGTTTGGGCAATGGTAGAGGATATAGTCGATTGACAGATGGATGTCGCAGGTTGGACACTTTGGGCGATCTTGCCTTGACAACAAAAAAGAGTGGGTAAGTCTGGAGTATCCCAGTCTCAACCTATTGAGTTTAACTTGTTCGTTTCTTTTCTCCGGGCAGGTGAGAACTGTACAGAAAAGTGGTTTTGTTTCTTGAAGATAGTGGTCTTTTCGGTCCCAACACTGCTGCCAGATACGAGATATACTGACCTTCACATATGTTGAGGTCAGCTGGGGGATTAATTCGACAAATTGATAGATTGTTCGATGATGTTGCCTTTTTGGCCAGATCGTCAGCTCTTTCATTACCATCTATTCCGATGTGTGATGGTGTATACATAAAAACTATTTTGTCAACCCTATCGGACAGTTCGTCTTTTATTGTTTGTACAAGGGGATCACGTGGGTAAAGATGGTTCAAGGCCTTTAGTGAGCTTAGAGAATCTGAACAAATAATGAAATTTATTTCAGGGTGTGTTCTTGTGTAAATTAACGCTTGAAGTATGGCATAGAGCTCAGCTGTATAGATAGTATTGTAGTTTTGGAGGCGAAAGGATTGTTCAGATGTTGGGGTGATTAGGGCAGATGCCACTTTATCGTCAATTTTGGAGCCATCGGTGAATGGAGCAGTTGAAAATTCCCTTGCAAGAAGTCACATGCATCGCTGGTAAGACAATTTACCCCTCTGGTTCTCATACCTCCATAAATATTTATGGGAGACCTCCCCACGGGCACGTTCGCAGCTAAATACTTCAGATTTCACAATCGTAATACATAATTGGACGCTAGTTTCAATAATAATGATAATAATGTCGTCAATATAATTTAGAGCCCTGCTGAGCCTCCTTGTATTTTTCCGTAGCTTGCGGAGCTCTACCGGGCCCCGTTGTGCCCTCATAATATATCGTTTGAAGCCCTGATGAACCTGAACCCCCTTATGCTTCTAGGGGAGATTCCTCATCAAAAATGGACCAGGAAAAAATATAACTTTGATGTCCTAAAATGCTCCGTTAAAAAGTTACAGGGTGTTCAAGTTGACTTTTTAAAACTGATTTTTTGACATAAGTTTTGAACCGTTCAACCGAATTTGTTCAAATTTTGAACAAAGTTAGCTGAAATAAGTCTCCATCGAATAATAGCAACGTGTTGAAAAAAAAAGTTCAGGGGGGTAAAGAATGTGGGGGTGTCCTCGTATTTCCCCCCCTATTTTTTACACCCTCAGCTATTTTCCCAAATTGTTTCCATTTTTGGATTCTACGTTCAATTTAGAGAAAAAAGTTACTCTTGCAAAATTTTGATTTGAGGCTTCATTTTTGAGATATCCGGGTTTGAAACTTTGAAAAACATCTCGAAATTGCCACTTTCAAAGGCCTAAAGATTAGAATCCAAAAAAACTCATGATTTCTCAGCAGAAATAGGTTCACTAGAATTTCTAAGTTGATAAACCACTATCTTTTTAGAAAAACGAGAAGTTTTCAGGAAAAAAAACTGGACTCATTGAAAGAGGCGATTTCGAGATGTTTTTCAAAGTTTCAAGCCCAAATATCTCAGAAATGAAGCCTTTTATCAAAATTTTGCAGAATGAAACTTTTTTTTCTAAATTGGACGTAGAAACCAAAAATTAGAACAATTTGAGAAAATAGCTAAAGGGATGAAAAATAGGGGGGCCAATATGAAGACAGCCCCCATTATCTACGCGCCTGATATTTCCTTTCTGAACACGTTGATGTTATTCGATAATAAACTATTCTGGTACCCTTTGTAATAAATGTGAACAAAATCAGTTGAACAGTTCAAAAGTTATGTCAAAAAATCGATTTTGAAAAGTAAACTTGAACACCCTGTATATTTTTAACGGAGCATATTAGGACATCAGAGTTATATTTTTTCCTGGTCCATTTTTAATGGGGACTCTCCCTTAGAAGTTAGTAACCGTAATTGCGAAACACCCTGTATATGTCCCCTTGTGTCCAAAAGTGTAGTTTAGAGCTCCAATCAGCCCCCCCATGTTTATTCACAGCCAGGTATCAGAATTCCAGCGAGCTCCTTTTTGCTTTTTTGTGTTATCCTGAGCTTCATTGGGTCCCCTTGTTTCTTCGACGAGTTTCGGAGCCTTGCTGAGCCCACATTTTTTCTGACATTTGGTGCATTAGTAAGCACGTAGGCACGTGCCTTCAGGTGATATTCGCAGTTCCATTAGACCCTCTTGTGTCCTCAATATCGTTTGAAGCCCTGCTGAGTCCTTCGCATTTTTCCGTCGCATTCGGAGCTGTATCAGGCCCCCATGTGTCGTTTGCAGCCCTGATGAGCCCATTTGTGGTTTTTAGCGCATTTTCCATCTTGATGAAAATTGCTATTGCAACCGCTTTGTCCGTCCGTCCGTCCGTTCCTCGAACTCCTCCCAAACTAGACGACCTAGCTTTTTAATTTTTTCGCTGTTACATAGCTGCCACTCCCAAAGGAAACTAGGCTATATTGGATGTCCATATTGCGCCGCCAACATAGAGAAAACCGCCCCCGATAAACTTATGAAATAACATAATATTGCACTTTCTACCAGACCTGATGCTCTGGTGTTCTCATTTTTTGAATAATACATAGTTGCCACTTATAAACGTAAGCCAAGAAACATTCCGTCATCAATATGCGCCGCCGACATGAAAAAACTGCTTAAAACCGCCCCCCATCACTTTAAAATGAAAAACATAAACCCGAAGACATAGCGATCTGATTCTCTCGGTATATAAATAGCTGACTAAAAATGGGGAAGGATAGGGTACTTTTGGTTAGTCGCCGCCCCCAGATTCCGCCCCCAAACGATGAAAAGTGCAACTTTCACAAATGTTACTGATTGAGATGTTCTCTTAAACATTTAGAAACTGCCAACTCAAATTGTGCAACATTTGCTCAGCCGAACGCTGCCGCTCCCACACGCCGCCCCCAAAGTAAGAGATTAATGGAAAACATGAACCCAAAGACAAAGCGATCTAAGTTTTTCGCTATATGGATAGCTGACTAAAAATGGAAAAAAATAGGCTACTCTTGATATGGCGCCGCCTCCAGCTTCCGCCCCCAAAAGAAAAAAGTGCAACTTTCAACAATTGTCACTGATTTAGCTGATACTGTTACCTCGAACATTCAGAAACTTTTGACTCAAACTGTGCAAGAATTTCTTTGCCAAACTCTGCCGCTCCCACACGCCGCCCCCAGAGTGAGAGATAAATGTAAAACATGAACCTGAAGACATAGCGATCTAATTCTTTCACTATATTGATAGCTCACTAAAATTGGAAAAATATAGGCCACATTTGATCAGCCGCCGCCTCCAGCTGCCGCCTCCAAACAAAAAAAATGCAACTTTCACAATTTTTCACTGATTGTCATATTTCCCTTACATTTAGAAACCCCCAACTCAAACTGTGCAACAGTTACTTTGCCGAATGCTGCTGCCCCCACACGCTGCCCTCAAAATGAGAGATGGATGAAAAACATAAACCCGAAGACATAACGATCTGATTCTTTCGCTATATGGATAGCTAACTAAAAATGGGAAAGAATAGGCTACCTTTGGCATGGCGCCGCCTCCAACTTCCACCCCCAAAAGAAAAAAAGTGCAACTTTCAATAATTTCCACTGAATTACATTTTAATGTTACCTCAAACATTCAGAAACTCCCAACTCAAACTGTGGAAGAATTTCTTTGCCAAACTCTGCCGCTCCCACACGCCGCCCTCAAAGAGATGAATGTAAAACATAACCCTGAAGACATAGCGATCAAATTGTTCCGCTATATAGATAGCTGACTAAAAATGGGGAGAGATAGGCCACTTTTGATTAGTCGCCGCCTCCATCTCCCGCCCCCAAACAAAAAAAAAACAACTTTCACAATTTTCACTGATTGTCATATTTCCTTAAACATTCAGAAACTCTATACTCAAACTGTGCAACAGTTACTTTGCCGAATGCTGCCACCCCCGCACGCTGCCCTCAAAGTAAGAGATAAATGAAAAACATAAACCCGAAGACATAGCGATCTAATTCTTTCGCTATATGGATAGCTGACTAAAAATGGGAAAGAATAGACTACTGTTGATTAGTCGCCGCTCCCAGCTCCCGCCCTCAAACAAAAAAATATATTGATGAGTGAAAGAATTTTCATTCAAATCTATTTCATTGGCAGGTCCCCATTCTGATAACACAATATCACAATGAGTTTCGAATGAAGAAAGTGGGCAAGGAATGATGTTTCTCCTTCAACCAAATTTCTTTACGTTCACAATATGCCTCTTTGAGAAAATGCGCTATTGAGACTCACGCACGTGAAGGCATACTCACTTGTTTTATTATTGTGGCTTCAAGAACTCTACTGAGCTTCTTGTGCCTTCTCAAGTGGTTGAACTTTCGGAGCATTAGTAAGTCTTTTGTGCCTTCATGTGATATTCGTAGCCCTATTGGCCCCTTTGTGTTTTTTGTTCTTTTCGGAGCCCTTGTGGACTCCCACGTGGTGTCTTAATGTGTAGTAAGTCTCCTTCTTTCCGAAGCCATATAGGCGACGAATTGTCCGCGACAAATTGTCCGTACGGCAAGCGTTGAGAATGAAAAAATTAATTAAAGTAAAATAGACCCTAGTTATTAAATAAACGGCATCAAAACGGAGAGGAATCAAGGGACAGAAATATTAATGAGGGATTCAGTGGCGTTTGTTTATTCCACTTTCGACGAAGTCTTTGTCTTTTTGTACGTAATTATGAACGCAATTTAGAATGGATCTTTTTGAATTTCTTCATATATTCGTGTATCACTGAACGTTGATAGCTCAAAAATGCCGATGTTTACTTTCGGAATCCTGTTAAATAGCAAATGAGAAAATACTCAAGTTCTACACGCGAAAAATGTTATCACGATTTGCAATTTAAATAGCCTGCTGTCGGTACGACGATACGCAATTAAAGGAGAGATATCACGTTAATATCAAATAATAATAAAACCCCTAAGAAGATAATTGCAGTGAGCATGCAAACAATGCAGTAAGGTAATTACGAAGACCGCCTTGTTCATTTCAATTAGGGGTAGAACTTGCGGACAGGTTTATTAGAAATTTAAATTTATATTTTGTTGCGGTTGAATTTTTGTTTTGTTTTAACCGCCTAGCCGGGGTTGATATAAAATTTACAAAGTTGTGCATACTAAAACAGGCTGCGTTGCTCAACTGAATAATGCCTAATCCGGGGGCTTGAGCATATGCGATAGTTGCGAAAGGTAATTTCTAAGAGGACAAACTATATACAACAGAGCGAACCCCACCGCGCTCTTTATCTACCCACGGATATAACTGGGACATGCCCAATTACACACTCAACGAGACGAAAGTACAAAAGGTAAACAAATTAATGTGCTGAACTGGGAAAGCCGCTGGTAGGGATTTTCTCGGCACATCAGACAAAGCTCATATCAAATTTAGATAAGAGAACACCGCGAAAAACGCGAACTATATTAAAAATTTATGCCGAATTTGTCAGAGTCCCTCCACAGTAGTTTAATAAACTTCAAACACAACAGTAGAAGATGTTAATGCTTCACATCTTTACAACGCCGCGCCCCACATCCTCAACGTATTGCTATTTCGGGGCAATCGTCTCGATTACATAAAAACACGTTTCAAGCCTCTTGACAAATGAGGACTAAAAGGGAAAGGACGAGGATGAACTTCATTGTGGGTTAATTAGCATTTTTCTTGTGCTAATCCTACTGGACTACTTTGCACACAGAGAAATAAATACAGTAATACACCTGCTTAAATTCGTCCGAGTTCAGCAGGCTTTGAAATTCAATTTCAACCTCGATTTCAACCCTCAACTTTCACTCATTTCTGGCTATTATTTGTTTGCATATCACAACATTGAGCAACTGATAACTATACCATTTACAGATCGATTTCACACTCGTGAAATCCATCTTCATACTGATGAAAATAAATTATGTATTTTCTCTCTGTCGCACACTTGGTACTCAATTTCAGTCCCCTTTAGCCTTAACGAAAGCTCATTTCACACTCATGAAATTCAATTTCAAATTTATGAACACCACTTTCGCACTTACGAAATCAGAATTCACATATATAAAAATCAATTTCATCATTATGAAAATCATTTTCTCACTTATGAAACCCAGTTTTGTATGCAACGATACCTATTTCTATGATGATATTCAATTTGTATTTTGATTTCGACAGTCATGGAGCTCCATAGAATATCATGCTTACAATAATTACGGTATAAACTTATGAGCCCAAGAACTGGGACCTCTCGACTCGCTTCTTGATCAGGCGGCTGGCCAGTCTTCTATGTCCAGCTTCATGTATGATGTTACCATGAAACAATACCAATAGCGCAATAGCGCCCATATGCGACTGAAAGAGTGAGCATTATACAAATGGTCAACTGTCACCATCTGCGCTGCCCTCTCACTTCTTTCGGATTTTCTGGCGACTGGATGAGGCACCCGAGGAGACACCCTTATATCCTGACTAGGGGAACCCAAGCATTTTGTCATTGGCTGTGGCCTTAGCCAGCACACAGCTTTTTTAAGTACTCAGTCAACGATAGTAAGTACTCATGGGTGCCTCATCCAGCCGCCTGAAAATCCGAAAGAAGTGAGAGGGCAGTGCATGGTGATTGTTAACCATTTATATAATGCTCACAGACAGACAGACAGACAGAAAAACCGGCCTCAACAAAGCACTTTCTTCGGCTGTGGTGCTATGAAAAGAGTTGAGTCAAATTTTTACAGGGAATTGTTTAAAAGTATAGTTTCATATTACCAATTTATTCAAATATAATACCTACCTGTTTCCGAAACACCCTGGTAGCCTCTTACCAGCTGGAACGTCCAACGTCCTCAAATCCACCCGCAGAATCCGATTTTCATATACGCCACAACTCATTAGCTCATCGTATTTTTTCAGGGTATATCATACATGAACCTGGAAGACTGGCCAGCCGCCTAATCAAGAGGTCTCAGTACTCTCAGTCTTGGGCTCATGACGTGTTATACCGTAATTATTGTAAGCATGGTATTCTATGGAGCTCCATGCTGCCGAAATCAAAATGCAAATTGAATATCATCATAGGAATAAGTATCTTCATATTGGCCATGTCGTTGCATACAAAACTGAATTTCATAAATGAAAAATTGATTTTCATAATGATGAAATTGATTTTCATTTATGTGAATTTTGATTTCGTAAGTGCGAAAATGGTGTTCATCAGTTTGAAATTGAATTTTATAAGTGTGAAATGAGCTTTCGTTATTACCAATTCTGTTTTCATGAGGTTGAATTCTGATTTCATGAGTTATAAAAACGAATTTAGTTAGTATGAAATCTGTTTTCATTTGTAAATGGTATAGTTAGAAGTGTCTTTCCTAGGACAATGTAATGGCCGTTTTGCGCGATGAAGTCTAAATCAACAATAGCGTCGAGAAATGGAGCAATAATCCCCGTTTCTATAGTCATGGACGGATCGAAAATAGTGTTGCTGTTAAGAAAATGAAGCAAGGGGTTTATTCATGTACTTCCCAAGCTCGTGCCCGACTGGATGGTAACGTTGATATAGTATGACAGGAGTCTCCCATGTAATGTGTCATATGCAGAATGATTTAATTCAGCATAAATCAGTATTTCGAACAACAGTAAACACGATTATGGATCGACAACGCATCACCTGCTAAAAATAATATACTGTCAAATTTAAATGCAAATCTTTGAGATATCGAATATTTATCATCTGAAAAAGCTTGAAGAGAACGTGCATTACAGTGATTGCTTTCAAAATCGCGAAGTGTTGAGGCCTTTTATTAAATCATCAATTTCATAAAATCCACAACAGGTCGCCCAACCAACCACTCTGATCCCAGGAACCGTATTAAGCAAGAAAAAGAACCCGACAGCATTTTCATTACGACCCTGCTCGTGAATTAAGCAATAAATTATGCGACAAACTTGCATTAAAATTCCATGATTTACATATGTCAAGTTTTGCGCGCGTCACACAATGTGAAGCTTTCAAAATGTGCCACCTACCACCTACACAGTGTGAACGCGTTCTGGGCAAATGCGGTTAACGAAAATCTTTCCAGTTTTGAACTCTTATTTACATCATGAAGTGTAGGTTTAATTAAAATCGATTAAGTGGTTTCTGTTTAACGAGCTTTCAAACAAGTTTGCTCCAATATTTACAACAATTAGGTTTTTTGAGCGAAGTGACACAGTTTCAAAACAAGTAAATTGCAGTGCAAACCTGTCGGCGTAATTTTTTCAACCCCGTATCGCGAAAAAGATGCACGTTTGGAACCAAGCTGTCAAAACAAGTTCAGTGCAATATTTTTGAACATTTCGAACTTCGAGAGCCTAAAACGCAGGGCTTCTAATTATATCGGCATGCTTTTTATCCGACTGGTTATGTTCTCCAGTGGGATATTGCTCTATTTCTCAATCAGCGCCTCTGAAAATTCGCCCAAATTTTGCAGAACGCGATCTCGACTCCTAATTTGCCTGCCTAGCTAGTCCCACATATGGTTCGTATCTAAACTGACAGTCGGCCTTGATCGAAGATCTAACTTGGAGAAAATTTTGGGTGCCCCCTTTTTTTTGAGGTCACTGATACAGTATGATCAAAAACTTTCCTCCTCTAGGTAGGCTGTGGTCTGGCCTTTGGCTGGCAAACGAGGCTGATTTTGGGCAGGCCACAGCCTGCCGAGAGAAGGAAAGTTTTTGATCATACGGTACTATAGATTATAGTTGTTTGACCACGGAAACGACACTTCACTAACACTAACAGTGTGTTACGTTATAACACAGCTTTGGCAGAGCTCGAGGTAGAACTTCATTCAACATTTTCATCAACATAAAAAAAAAACATGCGAAGACCCTATAATTTCATGGTTTCCTTTGTTTTCCAACAGCAAAGATGTTTGCCAATATTTGGGAGAAGCTGCGAAGTCACTGAAAGCAAGACATCCCATAGATACATCATTAGGTATAAATAATTATTCACTTGCATACAGGTGTTTCAGCGATGGTAGCAAAGTAATCAAGTGTGGGTAGATCTCGTCAAAATATTACGAAAACCTGTATGTATTATACAGTTTTGCAGAGTTCGGCACAGCAGCCCTTGAAAGTTCAATGTTTTCAGATTTTAAAAAATTTGTAACATAGGCTGGTTTGCCTAAATCATCTACTGACCTGCCAAATTTTGAGTGAATCTAATCAGTGGCGTAGAAGTTAGGGTCATCTTGAGTCAATTTTTCTTCGGATGATTCTGAATTATTTTTCCCTCTAACTCCCACGGCAATAGTTGGATTCCTTCAAAATTTGGAAGGCAGGAGGTGGGTATTTTTTTTTATAAACCAGCCTAGCGAAATTTAGGCTAATAACATCAAAACGTTCCTAAGTTGAAAATTTTTGAAATCCGAAAAAAGTGAACTTGAAGGGCGGCTCTAACCTTGAACAATGGTAAGTGAGTTTTCGTAATATTTTGACGAGATCTACCCAGTTGAATTTGTTGCTACCATCGCTGAAACACCCTGTATACATAGAGTAAATATTTGCAATCAATTGCACAAGACGCGCCCGATCTGTGCAAGAAATCATTTCGTCTGGTTTAGAATCTCCGGTGTAGTAAATTTTATTTCATCTGGAAATCAAAGCACACATACAGACGTTTATTAGCATATAATTTACCTATTGATTGAGCCTTTGTATGTGGACTGATTCAAAGGCAATTATTCGATAAAGTCACTGAATCTGTAGTAATTTGATAGATGTGATTTACTTTGAACCGAAACGGTAAATAACTTAGTTAGTTCGGTGGTTAATGTTAATACTGAATTCCTGCTTCAACGGGAGGCTCATAATGAGACTACAAGCTTGCGAGTTGCTCAATCGCTTTTTGGCGCATTTTCTTTTCTATGCTAGGAGTTTTTTCCCACATTTTAGAAGCCTTCCACCCCAGACAGCTCTTATACTTTAGGCCTCGCCTTGGACGGTCCTCATACGTGGGCCTCCTAAGCAGAGCTCACATGCTAGATACATTATCCACAGATATAGTCATTTTTTGGTGAATTTTCAACGCGCTTCCCCCCCCCCTGAACCGCTTGAAAAAGTCTTGGAGGTTTTCTTTTTCTTTTTACCTGCATCAACTACTACTACTACTACTAGAACCAAAAGTCAGGTGGTCCTGAACATTGAATAAACTTGAAGATTGAATAATCTCGAAAATTGAATTATCTCAAAGAATAAATACCCACCCTTATAATTATTCGAATTATGGTTTCTCCTCAACATTACTTTTTTATCCGCTACTGTACCATGTGATCCAAACCTTTCCGAATTGGGGTAGGCTGTGACGTGTCAAATTTCGGGATGTAACGCTGCTTTTCGCCAGGGCACAGCCTACCCCAATTCGGAATGGTATGGATCACACGGTAGAACACACAATGAAAAAGAAATCATTTTTTGAGATCATTAACATTTCATAGCTTGAAATTTCTTCTTTCCAAAATCTGATGTAAGATTCGGAGACCACAATAAAACATGCTATAAAATGCGATTCCTTGATTGTTTGGCACACTTTGGCTGATTCCAAGAAAAAAAAAATTAGTAACTGAAATGTTTCAGGAATATTTTCAAAAATTTCAATTTAGATCAATCAAACGCTATTCCAGATACATATTCACAAAGTCACTATTGCAATTTTGGTGTTCTTATTGACCGTTCTAACACTCAATAACAACGTAATCTAATGAGATGCACCTAGGTACTCATTTTACTTTCGAATTTCGATGAAGCGTGGAGCATAATAATAGACAACACATCATACAACAGTAACCTTCGCTGAGCTGAAGAGTGAGACGAACGATCGTACTCAATGCGAAAGAAAGGACCGACCGAACCTACTGCGCATTTTCCTAGTCAAATCTTGGTGGACATCTCTTTTCTAGAGTAAGGACTATAACAACGAGAATACAATGTGTGTGTTGTGAATGTGTTGAATGTGTTGAACAAACAGTGGGGGACTTTCAATGTGGTTCTTTCTCGATAGCTTTTCCGTTTCATCCCCTTTTCCCGGAGCATCACCGCACGGAAGTAGATGCACCACTACTAATAAGGGACGCGTGAAAGAGTCCATCTGGTCCGGTGTGGATTTGAGCCCGGGACACCCACCTATGAAAGCGGACCGGATTGAAAAAATGATTGATTTAGGACGTATTATAGTCTCTTAGGGCTAAACAAGTCCAAGTTGCAACCCGCGCAGCGTGACGCAAGTAGTCACGTGATCCTTCTGTGCCAATGAGCATGCCATTATTGGATCACGTGACTACTTGCGCCACGCTGCGCGGGTTGCAACTCGGACTTGAAATTTGGCCCTTAGATACGATTTCAGTTACGGTGCGGATAACGGCAACACGCAAATCCAAACAAAAAAATTGGCGAACCACTCAGAACGGTGTGTATAATATTCTAAAATAAAATTTGCAGATTATCCAGAAATTTTTGCAAAAAAATAAAAAATGAACAACGCGTTAAATGAACACCAGCTCATGTGTCTAGAATGTTGTTGTCGCAGAAAGAGAGGAAATCTGTGTACACATCTGCAAGATCACAACTAAGAAACATTATGAAAAAGTGGCAAAGACAAAAATCAGCCCAAAAGGACGTTTCTTTTGATACGATTTTTTTAAACGGCGAATTTAGTATTCTTTTTCTCGCATCTTTGAAACTTTCAAATTAGCAAAATGTTCAACTTTCCTCTTCCTCCTTACACCTTACAGTGAAAGTAATTTGTGTTAATGAAATATACGGTTTTCGCGGAGGTTTCTTGTGAGGATAATTGGACATATTGACAAGTCTGTTCACGTTCACGTTCAAGTGGGATCACGGCTGCACTGTTTATAAGAGAAAACTTGACTCTTTGCGTAAAGATCTTCTCGGACAATAGCAATCATCCCCAAGTCCTTCAGGGTCGCCATCTCTTCTTGGATCCACTACTGATTCCCTGCGATGCACGTATCAAAATGTTAGAGGGTTGAGAACCAAAACCGTTAGTTTCATTCAGTCTGTTGCAACTTCTGATTACGATTACGAAGCGCTCTCCGAGACATGGTCATCGAAGGATATCTGTGATTCAGAACTAAACTGCTCAACAATTGAAGTGCTCCACTCGAAAATTTCGCCCGATTTCAAATACGAATATCTCGGAAAAAATTGACCGATTTCAAAAAGTGCAGTGTTTTTGGATAGCTTATTCTTTTCACTATAAGGTGCAATAATAGGTCAAACAGTTGAATACATGATGCATGATATACAGGGTGACAACGAAAGGAGTGTTGAAATGTTGCATTTTAAAGCACGTCCCAGTTTTTCCAAAAAAATCGCCGAGTCTTTCTGATTACATTTTCAAGTAGTGCACATCCATGGCTCGGAACGGTTTTTGAAATTCACGCTTATCTTCTTTGGTTACAGGGTGATGTGAAATGAAACAACTTTTTGTTTTTATAGTGGTAACTTTTTTGTTTGTTAACCGATTTTCACAATTTGGAGCTTATGTTGAAGCGAAGACCTCAGTTAAGAAGAATCGAATCACAGAATTGAATTAACACATCATTTAAAAAAAAAAGGTTGGATCAAATGTGACCTAAGCATGAAATGAGGCCGAGATCCGATTTGGGTGGATTTTTTAACAAGAATCAACAATTAACGACGGAAAACCCAAATTGGGACTGCATGTTTTCACAGGATAACTGATGCCTTTGCTCACCTGAAAACAAACGTACTTATTTTTACTTTTGACTGTTTCTGTCGACCCTCTGTTGACTGTCCAAATCGCGAAGGAAACTCGATCAGTGATTCTCGTAACATAGGTTACGTGTATTTTCAGGTGAGCAAGAGCATCGGTTCTCCTGTGAAAACATGCAGTCTTAATTTGGGTTTTTCATCGTTAATTGTTGCCCCAAATAAGCGAGACTGATCTCAAAATGTTCGTAATGAGTGATTTCTTTAACGACAAGTTGATTCTTCTTGAAAAATTTCCCCAAATCGGATTTCGGCCTTATTTCATGCTTAGGTCACATTTGATGCAACCCCCCTTTTTGAAATGATGTGTTAATTCAATTATGTAAATCGATTCCTCTCACCTGGGGTCTTCGCTTCAACATAAGATCCAAATTTTGGAAATCGGTCAACAAACAAAAAAGTTACCACTACAAAAACAAAAAGTTGTTTCTTTCACATCACCCTGTAACCAAAGAAGATAGGCGGAAATTTCAAAAACCGTTTCGAGCCATGGATGTGCACTTCTAAAAAATGTACTCGGAAAGACTCAGCGATTTTTTTTGCAAAAGTGGGACGTGCTTCAAAATGAAACATTTTAACACTGTTTTTGTTGTCGCCCTGTATATTATGCAATATGTAATCAATTGTTTGGTCTATCAGGGCACCTTATAGTGAAAAGAATAAGCTATCGAAAAACACTGCACTTTTGAGAATCGGTCGATTTGTTTCCAAGATATTTGTATTTGAAATCGGGCGAAATTTTCGAGTGGACCACTTCAATTGTTGAGCAGTTTATTTTGTGACTCTTTCTACCTTTATCGCGACGATCGGGATCTGCAGGTGCTGGGTTTGTCCAGGGGTGGTGGTGTTCTTCTGGCTGTGAGGGATACTGTGAAGTCCACAAGAATTGATTTAACATCGATCACGAACCAAGTACCTATGATAAATACTGTTGGAGTCAGGTTGACGCTTGGGAACGGTGACATTTTGCTTTTGTTTGTTGTTTATATACCACCGCGTACACATATTGCGGATTTTGAGATGTTTTTCGATTTACTTAATAATGCTAATTTCCTTAGTCACAAGACAGTGTTTTATGGTGATTTTAATACCCCGCACTTTAGTTTAGCTACTGATAACAGCTTTTCAAATGTTTTACGCAACTTTGTCGATTTTCAGAACCTTAAGCAGTGTAACAACATTCTAAACAGCCAGGGGCGTCTACTGGACCTCATTTTCTGTGATTTGCCCTGTACTGTCGACAGGGCTCTCTGTCCACTTGTTAATGAAGATGTGTACCATCCAGCTTTGTGTGTTGACATTGGCGTGAAAAGTAAGTCATCTCGGAATTTCTCCATGAATGGTGATCATCGTGCGTAACTTCAGGAAAGCTAATTTTACTCTTATGTACGAATTGATCGGAAGACAAGACTGGTCAGCTCTCGACTCAGCGGTGGATGTTGAGGAGGCTTATTCAATATTTTACAACATACTATATGGTATTTTTGACCAGACTGTCCCCAAGGTGAAGTTTATATCCTCTCGCTCCTACCCGCCATGGTTTGATGCTAACATCATAAGCTCGATCCGCCGTAAAAATGCGCTGTTTAATAGTTACAAAAGGTACAAAATGCGGCATCAACGTGATCTTTACATGCAGCAACGCTCACATGTGAAAAAACTTGTGACTTGTGCTTATAAAAAATACATTCAGAACATGGAAAGCGGCATTTCCTCTGATCATATCCATAATCTCACAGAAACAGCTCAGGAATGGCTCTCAACAACTGGTTTCAGACTGGATATATAATTTTTTACACTTTCCCTCAAGATCGTCTACATTTCGCACCCAGATATACACCATACACATACAATATACAATGTAACTACAATTAATTATATCACCCATATCTAAAATTATAACTTATAAGTAATTTATGTCTTTTATATACCCACCTACATAATTTATACAGTCATGTATCAATTTTTTCAAGCATAATAAATATATATTAGTATATAGCATATACATTAGTATAAGCATAATAAATATATATATATATACCAAAGAATTGAATTGGGAAAAAAAAAATTGTCTCAAACCGTCGCCATTTTGATCTGCAATGTCAAATTTTCTCAAAAGTAATCCGATTTTCATGAAACTTGAAATACACTCATGTTTTATATGGAGAAGTATGGTTTCAATGTTTTCTTTTTGATCCGCCGCCATTTTATCCGCCATGATGGAATTGATTCAAGTGGTCCGATTTTGATGAAAATTGGAACCTAGTCATGCCTTGTGTATGCATTGATGGTTTTCATGTTAGTTCCAGGATTTGTGCCGTATTGACGTGCCCTATGGAAATTAATCTCCAGCTGTCACAAAATCAATGTACTCAAATATTTTCTGATCAAGAGGTTTCCGATGTGACTGAAAAACTTGTTGATGAAAATCGGTTCCTGTAAGGTCTTTTCTACAAGTAGAAACTCCTCCAAAGAAAAATGTACGAATAATGCGGTTGAATTTTGAAAATTTGAAAAAAAAAATTAAAAAATTTTCGAATGTTTCTTCGAAAATTTGGAAACTAGATAGCAACGCCTATACATATTCATTCAAGAAAGTCGCATACCGAATTTGAACTTTCTATTTTCAAAAAAGGTACTAAAAATGGTTTCTACTGATTCATTTTTTCATGTTTACTGGAAAACCATTTTTAGTACCTTTTTTTAAGAATAGGAAGTTCAAACTTGGTATGCGACTTTCTTGAATAAAGATGTATAGGCATTGCTATCTGGTTTTCAAATGTTCAGAGAAAAAATCGAAAATTTTCAAATATTTTTGCAAATTTCGAAAATTTAATAGCCTTATTCTCCGTATTTTTTTGGGGGAAGTTCCTACTTGTGGAAAAGAGCTAACAAAAACCGATTTCCATCAACAAGTTTTTCAGTCACATCGAAAACCCCTTGTTCAGAAAATATTTGAATAAATTGATTTTGTGACAGCTGGAGATTTAATTTCCATGCGGCACGTCAATATGGCGCTAATCGTGGAATTAACATAAAAACCATCAATGCATACACAAGACACGACTAGGTTCCAATTTTCATCAAAATCGGACCACTTGAACCAATTTCAACATGGCAGACAAAATGGCCGCGGATCCAAAAAAACATCAAAATCATACTTTTACATATGAAACATGAGTGTATTTCAAGTTTCATGAAAATCGGATCACTTTTGAGAAAATTTGACATTGCGGATCAAGATGGCGACGACTTGAGAAACTTTTTTTTTCTTAATTTCATTCTCCGGTGACTGCATGTTACGCACAAGAAGTCGATTTTCGCTAGGTTTTCTCGTTCAGAAGCAATTAATTGATAAGACAGACAGTTACACCGATGGACAGACGGACATCAAAATGCCGCTAAGAGCAGCATTTCTAGTAAAGTACGCTAGAAAGACAATGACGTAAAGTTCGGTTTGAATAAATATCATCGGGTGTACTCGAAAATGTTAAATGAAGAAATTTGCCATAGCTTAACTATGAACTGTCATATTTGGTGTAACGAGACCTGTCAAAAAACAGTGCTTAACGATAATTATAGTAAAGGACCCCGCACGATTCTTATGGAAAATGGGTCTCGGTCAAATTCTCTAATTTTTTCATATGTTGTAGCCCAATTCGACACGAGCCAAAAACCATCGTCCGTTACCCAAAAAAATGGACAGTTTTTTGTGTATAAGGGGTTGAAGATGGGTTATTTCAAGGTAAAAAAATATGTTCCAACGTGAGTGAGAACATTTCAACGTCCTTTCTAACACATATGGCTCATGACAATTCCCTTTTTCTTTTGTGAAAAAAGCAACCCCATCCCTCACCCCCAACCCCTACTTGTGAGTATCAAATTCGAAAATACGTTTGGAAGTCATGCAGATGGTTCTATTTGGTCGAATTATGAATTTTGGCACAAATTATTGTTCCAACCCCCAAATAGGGGGTGGGGTTGAAAAAAAAACCATCGGTCAATTCGGCTGAATTTCTGATATTGTGCTTTACCAGTTATGCTAAACAAGATTACCAAGGGAAAACTTATTCGTATGACCAGTTTCCACCCCACAGAGGGTTGAAGTTGACTACAATGAAGCATAAGATATTCTTCCATGTCATGAACCAAATGAATGGAAATTGTGGACTTTCATATTATCTTGTTTCGTAAAAATGTATATTCTTCAAAAATACTCTCGCCCCGTCCTTCATCCCCTATTCCTGTTTCTGAACATCATATTCTAAATAAATCTCAAAAATTATAATAATTTTTATTTCATCCTTCACATGGTCGCAGTAGCTGGAATAACAGTGTGACATAATATTTTGCCTTGATTGAGCAGCTTTCGCTTCAAATGACATTCAATTCTTCAATCTAAACTATAAATAAAGATGTATCCGTACAAAAGAAAAAAGTTGGGAATTATGTACAGGTGAACATAATTAACCTGCTGTGAAGCTGAAACTTGATAGGAACACCAATATTTTGAATAATAATCCAGTCAAAAATCATAAAATATATATATATCCCACCCTGCTTATGTTAGCACTCTAACGTAAGCATAGTGAAAGTGAATTTTGAGAGGGGATTCACAATCAGATGCAGAGAATCCGACCATAGACCTTCTCCTACATTTTCAAGATTTATTTCGAATATGATGTTCAGAAACAAGGATAGGGGATGAGAGACGGGGTTGAAATTATTTTTGAAGAATGGACATTTTTACAAAACAAGACGATATGAGAGTTCACTATTTTCATTCATTTGGTTTATGACATGGAAGAATGTTTTATGCTTCATTATAGTCAACTTCAACCCTCTATGGGGTGGAAACTGGTCATACGAATGAGTTTTCCTTTGGTCATCTTGATTAGCGTAACTGATGAAGCACAATATCAGAAATTCAGCCGAATTGACCGATGTTTTTTTTCAACCCCACCCCCTATTTAGGGGTTGGAAAAACAATTTGTGCCAAAATTCATAATTCGACAAAATAGAACCATCTGCATGACTTTCAAACGTAATTTCGAATTTGATACTCACAAGTAGGGGTTGGGGGTGAGGAAGGGGGTTGATTTTTTCACATAAGAAAAAGAGAATTGTCATGAGCCATATATGTTATAAAAGACGTTGAAATGTTCTAACTTACGTGGGAATATATTTCTTCACCTTGAAATAACCCATCTTCAACCCCTTATAGAAAAAAAACTGTCCATTTTTTTGGGTAACAGACGATGGATTTTGGCTCGTGTCAAATTGGGCTACAAAATATTGAAAAATTAGGGAATTTGACCGAGACCCATTTTCCATAGGAATCGTGCGGGGTCCTTTTGTTGATTAATTTTATTCAATTTCATTTTTCCAATTGGAGGTGCCGTTGATGCGAAAAAAAATACCAACCACAAGAACCACAGATTTGTCGCGGTTTTTCCAAGATGGCGGTCTTAAGCTACTCGATACAAAAACGTTTCATGGCTTATTTGCATGCTGATGTTGTGGGGAATCCAAAAAGGTATGACACGTCAAGTCTCCAAGGTGGAAACCACTCGAGTCCTCTGGCTCAACGACTACTACGCACGTCCAACCAAATCTACTAGACATAGGGAAAAGATCAGATCATTTTCAGGTACAATAGGCGACCATTTTTGGATTTGGTCGAGGATTAGATTCTTCCAGACTCGAGTTCAGACTCAGCCGTTTTTCAAGTGTCACTTTTACTCACCCAGTATTTTTGTAAGATCGATTTTTATAATCATAGGCGTAAGCGGTGAATTATTCAAAGTTGAAACGATCAAAACTTATCATTACCGATTTTTTTTTAAGAATTGACATGTCGTGAAGAAAGATTTCTTGTTTTTGAAGGAGTTCAGCTTAAAACAGGGCGTAATCGTCTGTGATTGTTGTAGCTTCTATTTTCAAAGCCCATTATCCAACGTTCTGTCATGTCCGCTTTCACAAACGTGGTATCAAATTCTAATTCGGTGTACCACTGAAGATGAGATGTTTATTAAAAGTGAAATAAAATGCAAATTTGATTATGCAAAGGAAGTAACATGATGGAAATTCAAAAAATTACAATAGGCAACCTAACATCCACCCTCGAGAAGTTCGAAAAATTAGAAATAAAAAACCCCTTATCATAATAATTAAAAAAGCACACCGCAGTATCCCCCCGTTCGACCGAACCACGAAAATAATGCTACCTAGTCAAATTTAAATGTATATGTACCTTATACCTTCCTCCTCCGGAAGTTTTTAAGTGAACAAGTGATCAACAATAAATGAAGATAATGAATCGACAGTTTTCTTTCTTCGATCGTACTTACTGACCTAATAAAGAGTTATTGCAGATGGAAGAAGGGCAAGCAGTATTAAAAGCGGCACTATTTTGACACTTACGCTTGCGCAGATTAGTGCGACGTTAAATTTCCCTTAATAAGGATAGTGCCTGCCTTTATTTATGCACTCTTTAGGTCGACCTTATTTATACTTTATTTTGACAAGTCCCAAAAATGACCTTATTGTTAGTGTATTGTTGGTTGCCTATATTCCTCCAATTTTGAGCAAACTACCCTTACGTTATCAAATAGGGGGCTAATTTTTTGCAAATAGACTCCACAGGCCTTGCAGTACACGTGTGCAAAAAATCACGGCCGTCGGTGGGGTCCTTGTGTCCCGTATGCAATTTGCATGCGGCATGCCATGCGCTTAGTGACACCCGTTAGATGGTATAATAAGTAGAGGGAGTAGAAAGTTTGCGATCTGCAATAACTCTAATTCTGCAGTCAAAAATAAGGTAAGCAGTATTTTATCAACGCCTCCTTTGATAGTGCCGTGCAGTAAAATGGCATTCTGCAATAACTCTCTAATATGTACTAAGAAAATGCACTAAAAGTAATATGGGATACACCCACATGAGGGCCTTGCTGCTGGTCTCCTCATCTTGTTTTCTAAATGACCAATTACAACAGACACATCGCAGCTAATTGGATGGAGCTAGCGTGTAAATGAATTTTACTTTAGTTCTAAATTACAAATAAAACTTTGAAATGAGCAATCACGCTCCGCATCGATCTAGGCGAAAAGTCCGAAATTTGGATTTATTTATTAGTTCTGTTGCATAGAACTCTGATGATGAATCTATAAAACACTGATGACGGTGACGCAACGATAACGTTTATTTTTTGATATATCATTGTCCCGGACATATGAAAAAAAAAAGATTATTTAATTTTCACGGTTTTAATGCGTCAGGATGCGCTCAAAGTGTGTTATTTATTTGGGAATCGCTTCGGAAAATACGCGTCAAAACTAACGACGCTATTATTTTTTCGTTACAACACCAATGGAAATTCTAGACAAGCGGTCATATTTCAATGGAAATCACACACGCTTAGTATTTTCTTTTTTATTTAAACCGTAATTCACATCAAATCAGTGCGATGCTGAGGTTATCTTAACAAGCAAATATGGTAGATGGGAAAGGGTGAGTGTCCATCACTGTTCCGAATTGTGACACGTTAAACAATGGAGCAACGTGTGCTTTTTTTGTGCGATAATCAAAAAATAAGTTGGAAGTTACCAAGAGTATATGGATAAATCATATTTTTAATGTGCAGGGTGTTGAAATTAGACATCTTGATCGTGAATTTAATGCTATAAATATTCATATCCCCTGGAGAAAATTAATCGTGGTTTAAAAAAAACGCCGCTGCCGCCACCACCAAACCACCACGACGGCGACGCCTGGCCAAGCCACAAACTAAACTGGTCTGGAAAGAAAAGTTGAAGTTTAAGATTCACGAGACACGCTAGATAATGACTAAATTGCATGTGCACATACAACTTCTATTTTTATGTTCCACAGTGACGGCTAATGACCGCAATATATAGAATCGGTTTGATTACTATTGAATGTCCTGACCTAGACACGAAACAAATAATGCCTCAAATCAAATCATACGTGTGTAAAAGCGGTGAGTGAGTTTGTGTAAAAGAATGTGCATATAAAAACTGCTTATTCACAACAGCCCGTTGATGAAGTCATTAAAAACTGTTTTATTTGCATAATTAACAATTATTACGAGGTGTAAGTCGCCACGAACATGCCATACCACGAATACAGGTGTACCTCTTGCGATACGTCCAAAATATAATGGAAAGTTTCCCTCATTCATTATTATTATCGCAACTCCCACTAAAGGGAATTAATCTAAGCTCAGGTCAGATATGTCCTAGTCTTGATAGTTCGAACTAGTAACGTAAATAAACTTTGCACTATTTCAAACATAGATAACTCAATTTGGGGTTTCAAGAGAAGCAAAGCTTTGCAGATCTCCACAGTTTTAACAACTTCAATAGACAACTTCATGTTTCAACTTTCACTCAAATGTCGGACGGCGATCTAATTAGACAAAATTACTCTTTCTAAGCTAACACTCCGCTGCCTGCATCAATGCATCATAAAATGAGCGCGATCGTGGCCTCGTCATCGTCAAGCACGGTCCTTTCGCACCTCAATTTCAAAACCAGCGAAAATGGCAACAGAAAATCGATAATACATCTATTAACAATAACAACTGAACAATCTTCAAGTGGCCAGAGCAATAACCAAACAGGCGTAACGTGCAACGTAGCCAATACAGCAGCTCTTTTCTTTTTTTTCTCCTATTGCAGATGACAGTATGGCCATCGGTTCAAAAATTTTGAAATTTTTTATTGCTTTTTCGATTTCTCTTGTACGCTGAATCGCGGAAATCTGTTGAAACAAATCATCGTCATGTCTATTGCGGGACCTCTCATCGTAGCATTCTCACTGACGTCATTGAAGATCATTTTGATATTTAATGTAAAATTGGCTTTGATAGTGCAGTATTATTTTGTACAGGATGTTCATGCGACATGGATAGGATACTCCCTTACAAAAATTTCAGAAAGAAAACACTTTCCATGGATGATTCTTCATGTAGTTTCTGAATATGATAACCATAAATTTTCATCTAATACCATATACAGAGTGTCGCATAATGTTTTGCATTTTTTAGGACCACCCTGTATTTCATTATTGCAATCAGTGCACTTTGTTATCCCGATTATAAACATCAACTACATTTTAAAGCTTTCTTCTTCTCATATATTTAACGTCGGCCTATTTCTGTTGCCGGGACCATCATCGACGCCGAAAACTTTGCCGAATCCCTGTTCCAACACAGGGTAGGGATCTTCAACGACCACCAACTTCGTATGGGGGTAGGCATCATCGTTCACATTTTATATGCTATATGCGACATACCGACCTTGCATTTTCAAATGCATCTTAGCAAGCATTCCAACTAAACTGCTTGACAATTGAACTGCAACACCTAAAAATTAGGTGCGTTTTCAAATTGAGATAGCTCGAAAAATATCTGACGGATTCCAGAAATTCAGGCATGTGAGGAAAGATAATTTCTTTGACTATCGAATTTTGGTATTGATCATAAGTTTAATTGCACAATTTGTCATATACAGGGTGCCAACGGAGAGCGTGCAGATATGGGCAATCTTTCAACTTGTACAACTTTCGAAAAAAAAGTCCGAAACTTTTTCTCTCGCCTGCTTTTGAAAGGTTGAATCATTATGCCGAAACGGCTTTGGAATTTTGATCCTAACTCATTTTTTCAAAAAATTGTGCTCAATTTTCTGAAATATGCACTTTCTGATCAAGA
Source organism: Anaspis maculata (assembly GCA_949128115.1). Classification (NCBI taxonomy): domain Eukaryota; kingdom Metazoa; phylum Arthropoda; class Insecta; order Coleoptera; family Scraptiidae; genus Anaspis; species Anaspis maculata. The sequence continues at coordinate 3,352,837 of OX421968.1, forward strand.
AAAAGAAATAGAGACATTGTTTGTTTTCAAACGGCGTCCATATTGAATTTGCTCACGAAGATTTTCATATGAGCCTCCCTATCCTCTAGAAACTACCCTCCTTTTGGGACACAGTCTCACAACAAGATATGCAATGCTTCATTTAAAAGGCCCAAGAAAAGTACTCATCAATAATTGTATTGAAATAAGTATACTACGATGACCCCACACGTACAGCTCCCTAAAAACCATCCCTTGACTTAAAGGGACAGGGTTGGTATGATAAGACATGCAATACATGAAAATTCCAAAAAAACGTCTTTTCAACTGTTCCACTAAAAAAGTGGTGCTACACGATGACCCTTTACGTAGGTCATCCCAACAGTAGCTACCCTCTCGAAAAAAGAACTACCCTTTAAAAAACCATACTTTCGCAATACCTCATTTGTTAGGATTTTTTAAAAATCTGTCGCAATAGTTTGCTGCTACGATGATTTCATTCACATATCTACCCGAAACTACCCCTTCAATATCGCATAGCCTCTACCTTGATGCGTTATTTACGAGTTGAAAAAACTTTTGCCTACTAACCGTTTCATTGAAATGATGGTGTTTTCTACGATGATAGTACAAAACCTTTCCTGAAACTACCCCTAGAAATCACCCCTTCACTAAAAGGTATGCAATATCTCATTTGGACGCTCAGAGAAAGTGCGATTGAATAAGTTCAAAATGATTTCGCGATGACCTTATACGTATCAAGGTAAAGGCTATGCGATATTGAAGGGGTAGTTTCGGGTAGATATGTGAATGAAATTATCGTAGCGGCAAACTATTGCGACAGATTTTGGAAAAATTCCAACAAATGAGGTATTGCGGAAGTACTGGTTTTTCAAAGGGTAGTTCTTTTTCCGACAGGGTAGCCACTGTTGGGATGACCTACGTGAAGGGTCATCGTGTAGCACCACTTTTTTAGTGGAACAGTTGAAAAGACGTTTTTTTGGAATTTTCATGTATTGCATGTCTTATCATAGCAACCCTTGAAGTCAAGGGGTGGTTTTTAGGGAGCTGTACGTGTGGGATCATCGCAGATCCAATTATTGATGAGTACTTTCCTTATGCCTTTAAAATGAAGCATTGCATTTCTTGTTGTGAGACGGTGTCCCAAAAGAGGTAGTTTCTAGGAGATGTGGAGGATCAAATGAAATTCTTCGTAAGCAAATTCAATATGGACGCCGTTTGAAAACAAACAATGTCTCTATTTCTTTTTCTTAATCAGAAAGTGCATATTTCAGAAAACTGAGCACAATTTTTTGAAAAAAAATTTAGGGTCAAAATTCCAAAACCGTTTCGGCATAATGATACAACCTTTCAAAAGCAGGCGATAGAAAAAATCTCCGATTTTTTTTTCGAAAGTTGTACAAGGTGAAAGATTGCCGATATCTGCACGCTCTACGTTGGCACCCTGTATATGACAAATTGTGCAATCAAACTTATTATCAATACCAGCACTCGATAGTCAAAGAAATGATCTTTCCTCACATGCCTGAGTTTCTGGAATCCGTCCAAATGAAAATATTTCTCGAGCCATCTCAATTTGAAAACGCACCTAATTTTTAGGTGTTGCAGTTCAATTGTCAAGCAGTTTAAATCAAGGAATTTGTTTTAGATACGAAAGTTTTAGCCCGCCACTGGTGGGGATTTTCTTAAATTTTCACGCACTATTCATCAAAACGGATATAACAAAATGGAAATGCAACAAAACCAACGGCTTTATACACCATGAATTTTTCACGTCATCCGGAAATTCGTTGATTATTCATCGTCTAACTCATGGTACGGCCATTGGAAGCTGATGATACACAAATAACACACACATAGCCACCTGTATTATACATTTTTATTAACCCAAACCCAAAATCGATAGGTGTTTGTATTTGAGTCATATTGTTTTAACGCCGCCCCAGCATTCACTCTCGTACCAACCCCCAAGGCAAATGATGATTGATAGTGACGAAGGCTTTGGGGTAATGAAGAAGAACAAGAGCTATAACTTGTTTTTGATCTCTAGCCATACTGGTCATTTGTAATCTGTAACTGAGGGGCAGATGCGGTCTTGTCAGACTGGAAATGAACGGGAGGCAAGGTACGACGGAACAGACGAAGATAATAAAATAATTATTGAAAAGCACAAAAACGTGCTCAGTATTACGGTTGATACGCATTTCAATTCATTATCCTAAAATTGACGAAAGAAATGACACACCGTAGAGACTTCCTTTATTATTTCACGAGGGAGTAAATATTTACAGAACTCTTCTGAACAGTTAGTGTGTAATGGACGTATTATTTCCGATATATACATCGATATTTTCAACAATTGTTAAAAGTTTATGCTAGAAATACCCGTTATTTCTGGAAGATCTCATGCGGAGTTTAAGAACATGTATATGTATATAGGAAGGCTCAAGGGACACGTAAACAACGGTTGTGTTTCAAAAAGGAACAGCGGGAAACATTTTGCAAGGATTAAATACGCGCTCATGTTTTGAATAAAAAGGTCGCAACGCTTCTAGCTAAGCAAGAGCTTCTTTTGACTTTTGATCTTTTATGATTCGAGAAATCCCTCCCTGTTCAATGCCGTTACGTTGTTAAGCGGAGCCCTACCGTTAAAAATATTTTATTGAGATTAATCGAAGAGATGTAATTCTAGTGACACGCGTAATAAACTGGGATTCGATTGAGCGAAATCGATAGTATAGATAAGCGCAGCCGCTCAGAGATAATGATAAATCGTTTGAAAAACTATGCAAATTCCGTGTCGTAATTCACCTCAGATAGGTAATTAGAATAACGGAATTAATTAGGCATATTGGTGGCGATGGTAGCGGTGATGGACTACAGGGGACGTTCAATCAATAAAAGGACAAATAATAATTTACTTCTGGTCAATAAATTATGCGTCGCACGCAACGTAAGTGTAGTCCGTTCAATTCTACTGTGATCCAGTTGGCTGGAAAGATTTTCCAGTTTAGCATTGTAGGCTTGCCGTCTTTTTACCTAGCGTAAAACTGGCTTGTCCAAAAGTAAGGCTATGTCGCTTATCAAACTAATATCAAAATATCGAAATCTTGGGAAATTGACCTTGTCGTACGTGAAAATACGACGAGCACGCAGAGACGTGTTACCGTCATTTAAGAACGTCATTTCCCAGTGGTTTTTCTTCTGCGGTGTCTCCCAGCTAAACCTGTCTGCCAAAAAAAAGTTAAAAAATAGGACCCAACTAAAATGGCTCTGGCAACATGATGCATATTTCAAAATTTTGATTTTCGGGAAATTTGAATTATTTTTCCAGATTTTTTTTTATTCGAAAAACTACTCCTATTTTCTTGTCAGTTTTAGAATAAGTGCCTATAATTTTTTCCGTTTTTTTCGGCAGACAGGTTTAGCTGAGGGGTTCGACAGAAAAATCTTTTAATAGTTCAATAGTTCAATAGTTTATTAGCGACCCTTACCCCCGGTTGCAAGAAACTAAAATTTGCTCCGTCGCAAATTAGCTTCGGTACCAAACTCGGTATCAAATGGTAGGCTATTTGTAGGCGTAAAAAAAGGAGTGTCTAGGGTGACGACTGACAGAATATGTCAAACAAAAAATTGAATAAAATATTGGAATGGAAAGCTGAGCTGATATTGTGAGTGAGAAAAGCACTGGTGTGCCTAATTCAAACCAAGTATACGTTTGGGTTTACATTTTGTGCTCATAAATAGAGAATTTTGGCTGATGGGTGCAGGCAATCAGTTATACAGGTTTGTTTGTATGAGGACATTTGAAACAGTTGAAGTCTAGCTGTCAAGAGTCAAGCAAATTTGAAGAGTGAAAATGGTGCGCGGAAAGAAATACACCGAAGAAGATAGCTCTAGGTCTTCAACTCCGATGAGATCCACGATCCGCAACACATTGTCCTTCGTGAACCTATATCGCTCCTTAAATTCCTTGTCGTTGTAAAACTCGAAGAGGTTTTTCCGCTCAGCATTTACACGACGAACTGCACCTGCAACGTCTTGCTATTCTTCAGAAGAGGAAAATTCGGAGACTTCCGAAAATTCAGAAAGCGCCGAGTCAGACATTTTAGATACGCATACAGCGCGACATATTGTGACGGCCCGGTCAGAGGGGGCCCGGTCAACAACAAACCGTCCACCACACGTTTCGATCCGGTTAACTCTTTATTGCAGTTGCCGAGTCGTGGGTCGTGTTGGGACCTGATGGGCAAGGGACCTAAACTACCTAAATGTGCACATCTAAGGGTTAGGGCAAGAGACAATAAGACAAGAGAAAAGAGGCAGCCATTTTCAGTGTGTGAGGTCTATTTTTGTACCAAAGAAAAACTTGACAAATCCAGAATTCAGTTTCATTTCTTTCTCTCAATTTCTTTGCTGTTGCTCATGCCAACGACTCCTGCAGTATTTCCTGTCGTCAAAAGCTGTTCTGGAGCTACTGAATCAGCACTGGATATCACCTTGACACATGCTTGATACAGTGTCACTAGCGGCCCAAAATTGTTCAAGTTTCGTCACGGGATCACAGTCCCAGTACTCCTGTAACTCATCGTTGTCACCGAAGCACTCATACTTTGACTGAGCAATACTTTGCAATAAAGAGCTCCGCGTTCTTGGTGTAAACAACAGCTTTGTTTCCGCCGTACAGGTACAGGGCTCGTAGAGGCACCCAGCAAGTGTTCGCAATTTCAGTCGGTAACTCCCATCGCCTGAACCTGGAATTGTTGATCGACATAATAGCATTTACGGAGGCTGTTAGTCATATTCACCTGATCGACAGCCTGTGCATGGATTTATGCCTTAATTCGGCGGAATGATTTGCTTATTATTCTTCAAAACTCGAAGAAATAAATAATGCTGTTAACCTCTGAAATTCCTGACGCTTCTTTGACTTTGACAGCTCGCGACGCGAGGTAGGTACATCTTATCTACGAGACGGTTTTTTTTGATCGGCAATGACACAACGAACTGCAACTTCTACTTCTTGCTCTTCTTCAGAAGAATAAAAATCAGAGACGTTGGAAAATTCAAAATAAAGTGTCGAATCAGACCTTTTAGCGCTTTTAGGTACGTGCATACGCATAAAAAGATGCAAGTAGTTCAAATGCGTGATAACCTTAGCCACAGCCTGTTTGCTACCTCGTTTGATACCCTGTTCCTGCAACCCGATTCAATTTGCTACGTCGCAAAATTAGATACCATGTTCGTGCAACCGGGCATTAGTGTATAATATACATACAAATAGGATTTGTAAAAAAAAAAATAATAATAATAATAATAACAATAATAAGCAAAAGATTGAGATATAAGTAGGCACTTATACATAACAATATATAATTACACAATTATTCACAGCATAGTACACAAAATCTGAGTACCATATTGACTAGGAATAGGTATCACAACGTTAAAACTGGTTACATTTTAAAAATTCATCTGCTGTGTAAAAAGAATGCCTCAACAGCAACTGTTTCACCTTCCTTTTGAAAATACCCAAGCTAGCCGCCTGCTTAATTTCCAGAGGGAGTCTGTTGAACAGGTGAACGGGAAACACTAACGGGCTTTTCCCCACCAACGCGAGCCTATGGCGCGGAGTGACCAGCCTTTCTGGATAGCGATAGTTTTGTATTTTTATATACATAACACACAGACTCCAACACGAAAAGGGAGGCCACAGTCAGGAGACCCAACTCCTTGAAGAGATCTATCTTTCTCTTTCGCACTGCCGGTAGTCCGCAGTCCGTCCTTGTGATGGAAATGACAGCCTTAAGGCTGTGTTCTCAGCAGGTCAAAACTATTTTGAGGATTTCTCCCTCAAAATTGGAGATAAAAACTCAATTTTTATACGGTGTACTGAGTGTATTCAAAATTGAGCACAGAGCGTTTTTTCAATTATGTCAAAAAAAATATACTTTTTTTTGTTGACAACTTTTTTCAAAAAACGGCTCTCTGCTCAATTTTCCACGTCTCTCAAAATTATGAAACAGTTGATACGAGTAACTTTTTTGTTTGTCAAAAAATGTTCCAGTAATCCTTTAGAAACTTTTCTAGTGTTTCAGGGCTATTGGGCTCCTAGAAAAATGTGGGGTAATCCAAACGGAAACAAGGTAGACAAACATTTAATGGAATTCCATCAAAATCTCTATACCTCTTTATCTTTGTTTTTGAGGGAGAAATACATATTGATCGCCTGCATATACAGCCTCAACTGGTCAGACTGAAAATTCTTCTACCTTTAGACTTGACTACCTTGAAGAGTTTCTTTGATGAAAAGGTGTATTTGGCGGTTTTTTATTTTCTGTTTGTGAAGGAGTCTCAGATTGTGATCTGACTTCAGCGTCAGCGGAGTAGGTGCCTTATTAAGAGGTGTTTCTGTAAAGTTTTATTACTTCCGTTCTTGATTGCTCTCCTCTTTCTTGAAATTTGTTTGCAAACCTGATAGCGTTGAAAAGAAAAAAAGAAGATAATTTAAAAGTATGTCGTTACTAATGGACCATGTTGTCCAAAGCCAAGGAAAAGTGTCTGATGCCCTAAGCGGGTCATTTTCAACATTTTCTTGATTGTATTCTTGCAGTTATTTTTATTCTTATTTTTTAATAAATCCACCTTAAGGCTTAAGGCTGTCATTCCCATCACAAGAATAGACTGCGAACTACCGGCAGTGCGAAAGAGACAGACAGACTTTTCTGTCGAGCCCCTCGGCTAAACCTGTCTGCCGAAAAAAACGAAAAAAAATACAGGCACTCATTCGAAATCTGGTAAAAAAATAGGAGTATTTCTTCGAATAAAAGAAAAAATTTCCGGAAAAATTTAATCGAATTTTCCGAAAATTAAATTTCAAAATATACATTATGTTGCCAAAGCCGTTTTAGTTGGGACCTGTTTTTTTCTTTTTTTTTTTGGGCAGACAGGTTTAGCTGGGAGTCACCGCAGAAGAAACAAGCGAATATGCCTCATGGGCATGAGGCTCAGTAGCGCACTTCCTTTTTGAAGGATTAGTGAACGCAAGATGTTAATTAGGGTTCTACCGTTATTCGGGCAAAAATTTCAATATGGCGGCCAAAATAACGTCAGATTAATGAAATTTGGCTTAAAAATCAAAATGATCGAACTATAGACAAAGGTGAGTTCTAAGTTCCATGAAAATTGTTCCACTAATACGAGATTTCAATATGGCGGCCAAGATGGCGGCAGAATGTTGAAATTTTGCTGGAGAATAAGAATGATCATACGAATCAAAGGTGAGTCCCAAGCTCCATGAAAATCGTTGAGTCAAAATTAGATGTATTTTGATGATGTTCACATCGCCTGTGAATTTCACTCGAATCGGACCACTTTCAGAAAAATTCAAAATGGCGGCCAAGTGACAAAAATCATTGGTCAACTTTATATGGTGGTCACGTACGCATTCAATTGGCGTTTGCATCACATCGATATCTCTTTTCGTTGAGGCATAATTGTCCTAGTTCTATCACTTTGAAACATGTTCAATATGGAGAATACAAGATAGCGGCGGGGCATCAATTGTCGAAAATTGGATGTATCTAATTGAAGTTCACATCGCTTGCGAATTTCACTCGAATCAGACAACTTTCGGAGAAATTCAAAATGGCGGCCAAGTGACAAAAATCATTGGTCAACTTTATATGGTGGACACGGACGCATTTCATTGGCGTTTGCATCACATCGATATCTCTTTTCGTTGAGGCATAATTCTCCTAGTTCTATCACTTCGAAACATGTTCAATATGGAGGTTACAAGATGGCGGCGGGACATCAATCCACGTTTCCCGAAAAGCTTCTGCGCATACCTGTGGAAGTAGGACGTTGCCATATCTATATCACGACAACAAGTTGACAACACTGTAATACGGTGTGCTCGTGTAATGTTACGCAAATTTCAGCTGACAGCGCTTGACGTCGATTTGACGTTTCGACAGATCTAACCAAATAACGCTCTTGTTTCGTCGATCGCCTTGCAGCTCGTTGTGTTTCGTATCACCTGAATCTTTTTTGCCTCTTTCTGCCATACGGCGCGTAACATTTCATTCTGAACAATATCAAATGTTGAATGGTTAGGAGGTTATGTTTGTTGTTTGTTTACATTTCGATTATTGATTGACAGTTGCCATTGACAGTGACACTTCGTGCGTCAAAATTGAAATTACCGCGCTCTGCAGGTATGCGTTCTCATGTATGCGCTGAAGTGATGTACGTGATGGTAAACGTGGATTGTCGAAAATTGGATAGATCTTGATGTGGTTTACATCGCCTGCAAATTTCATTTCAATCGCATCACTTTCAGAGAAATTCAAAATGGCGGATCAAAGATGGCGGCCAAGTGACAAAAGTCATTGGTCAACTTTATATGATGGTCACGTACGCATTCGATTGGCGTTTGCACCACATCGATATCTCTTTTCGTTGAGGCATAATTCTCCTAGTTCTATCACTTCGAAATATATATGTTCAATATGGAGAATACAAAATGGCGGCGGGACATCAATTGTCGAACATTGGATAGATCTTGATGTGGTTCACATTGCCTGCAAATTTCATTTCAATCGGATCACTTTTAGAGAAATTCAAAATGGCGGATCAAAGATGGCGGCAGAATAACAAAAAGCTAAAAGTCAACTTGACATCCTGGACATATGTACTATTTATTGATCAGCCTTTATACCACATTGATATCTTTCTTCCCCAAGGAGTTATCCTGGGTACGGACGGACGGACAAAGTGAAGCTAAAAGCGCCTTTTTCCCATTTTTTGGGAAAGTGCGCTAAAAACACTAGGAAATGACGTCCTTAAATCACGGTAACACGTCTCTGCGCGCTTCCTCCCCCCGACCCCCGTCGTCATATTTTCACGTTTGACAAGGTCATGTCTCCAAAATTTCGATATTTTGATTTTAGTTTCATAAGCAGCAATAGCCTGTCGGCCCTACACAACTATGAATTAAACTTGACTCCCGATAACACACAGCACAGGGTAGGTACTTGAAAATAATTTTATATTCAGGTGTCCTAAAAGTAAGTACCTATTGTATTTTCTCGGATTCAGATTTCAGAACTATGAATTTCGCGATGAGAATGAATTGCAGGAGGTGCCCCTTAAGAAAGTTACGGCCCCTCATCAAAGTGAAATTTCCAAAATCGTTTTTGTACCGCCACTTTTCAACTGTGCAACCGATTGAAATCAAATTTCAACCAAAGTTTGCTGAAATAAGTCTCTCTCGAACAATAGCAACAAGTTTCATCAAACATTTTTAGGGGCGAAGATAATGGAGGGTACCTTTCCCTTTTCCCCCTGTTTTCATTTCCCTAGTTATTTTTTAAAATGGTGTCAATTTTTGAATTCTACGTTGAATCAAGAAAAAAAGTTACTCGTGCAAATTATTGATTAGAGGCTTCATTTTCGAGATATCTAGGGATTGAGACTTCGAAAAACATCTCGAAAACACCACTTTCAAGAGCCTTAGAATTAAATTCCAAAAAACTCATGATTTCTCAACTTGAATAGATTTTCTAGGTGTCTTAAGTTGAAAAACCACCATTTTTGCTGACAAACAAGAAGTTTTCTTGGATTTTAAGTGAACGCCAAAGCTGAGCCATGAAAAACACGTGTTGCTAGATCACCCTGTATGAACAAGAAGTGGTTAGGTAGGAGAGTGATTTGACGAATGCACTCGTCAAGGAATCCAACAGGGTAAGATTTTTTTAAAAATGGGCCATCCAGGATCCAATTCAAACATTTACAGGCCTTCAAAGGCTGTGGCAGGAGCTGGCGTCTGCCTCCCTGCTCAAAAGTCTGCACAATGACTGGTGAGTGCAGAGTAATTGACATATCAATTATTGAAAGGAGATTTGTCTATTCCGAGTGCTTTTGAGATTTCCGCCGGTTGCTTGTCATGTGCGCGTCACACAATTCCGCGTGTTTATTACTGTGCGCCGCACCACTTGGTCTAGGGGACGATGCCAATTTTTTTTTCTAGCGACAGGTATGTTGAGAATGTGTTGTGCTAGGTGTGAAGAGAGTGTAAGGAAAGGTGGGTCGGGAGGCAGCGAAGGGCTCTTCTGGTGAGCCGGATCGAATTCAATTCGGTTGTCTGTCACGTCTTACTTTTGTAGACTTGCTCATTACTCCCATGAAAATAATTCGGTGCGTTTTACGTGTCGGAAGGAAAGCCGAGAAGCTCCGTCATTTTTACGCCCACTTCAGTTTACGATTAGAGGGATGGTAGTGGATATTAGCAACAAAGGGAGGTTTATATACGCACAGTCCCTTTGTTTGTGTTTATTATACATACATCTAGACACCTGTTCTCGGCGTTGCCATAGAGACACATCCGTATTAAATAAGAACCGAAACACCAGGTTACGAATTAGCAGGCTTATCCATCGAGAAACGTTTCTGGAGATACAGAACGCCAGCAGCGGTTGCATTTGTTTCAAGGAAGGACCTCTCCTTTGGTCATCACGCTCAAATTCGTTTAATGCACTAATTCGACCCTTTCATACGCTCCCTAGATTTCATATTTCGTAACTCAATAACCCTCACCAAATCCGGGCCGAAGCAACACTCTGGTCTTTTTCAAATATGTGCGTTTATACGTCGAGACGTTATCCTTTTCCTTCGATGCCGCCATTCAGAATCCGTATAATGCGCTTAATACTCCAATACACACACAAAAAATCTGACTCGTTCCTCGTATTTAAATATTTTGAGGGGCAACAAAATCACCAATTTCATTCCACACACAAACAACTACTCGCGCCAGCTACAGCAGCCCACTCGAAGGAACCTAAGTAAAAAGTACTGAAATTGGGCATTAGGGTGGTTGCTTGGGATTTGTATAGAAGCGAAATTTCTTGTAAATGATCTTCGCAGACCTGAGGAAACAATTCGACAATAACTGTGATTGCGTCATACTTATACTTATTGTGTTTCTGCTTTTTCAAATCAAAAGATATCGTTCTACAGTCTAGCGAAAAAATATTACCTATAGTATACAAGTGTCCCAGAAATAGTTCGCATAATCAACAAAAGATAATAAGAAATACTTACGACTTTCTTCAGTCAAAGTTCAATATTAACTTATGTATGTATAATATACAGGTGTCCCATAATTAGCGTGCAATACTTCACAAGCAGATTCTGCGACAAAAAATTAAAAAGTTCCTATTAAGATAGGTTGAAAAACGCTTCATAAGCGAGCTACGGCCCTCTAAAAGTGGTAGCCTGAAGATGGTTTTTATTTATTATCTTCGAAACTGTTGACAGCAGAATCATGAAATTTTGCACATCGGCTAATCTTCTTATTTCTAATAATATGCAATAATAATAATTTCAAAATTCTATCCAGAAATAGGTCAGACTGTGGGGGATGGGGGGTAAAATCACCCCAACTTTTTCAAGTGTCTTTTTTTGCAACTCTAGCATAAAGTTACGAAATCCCAAAGCATTTTGCATGAAAAAGGTCATTTTGTTCAACTTTGATAGGAAGTACCGTTCTCGAGTAAAATCGATTTGAAACTTACCCTACATGTCATAAGAATTCAGACAAGCACGCAAAATTTGAAATTGGTTAAATCTAATTACATTTGCAGCCTCATTTATTCTCTGCAGGAGCTCCTCGCGCGTGTTCACTTCAGTGGCGTATGCCAGAGAATTCAAATACCCCTAAAAATAATAGTCCAGTGGGTTTAGGTCGGGAGATCGGGGTGGCCAAGCTATAGGTCCATTACGACCGATCCGCCGATTTGGGAAGTTTTTATCTAACCATGTCCTCACCTTTCGCGCAAAATGAGCTGGCGCATAATCATCATGTAGCTAATTCAAGGAAGCTGCTACTAAAATAATCTCGGTGAACTATTGGAAGATGTTCCCTTGAATTTGCGAAACATGATGTGGTATCAACATGATGGGGCGCCAGCTCATTTTGCGCGAAATGTAATGACATGGTTAGATGAAAACTTCCCAAATCGGTGGATCGGTCGTAATGGACCTACGGCGTGGCCACCCCGACCTTCCGACCTGAACCCACTGGACTATTATTTTTTGGGGTATTTGAATTTTCTGGTGTACGTCACTGAAGTGAACACGTGCGAGGAGCTCCTGCAGAGAATAAATGAGGCTGCAAATGAAATTAGATTGAACCAATTTCAAATTTTGCGTGCTTCTCAAGCTATAAGTCATCAGGCCCGACTATGCGTTCAACAAAATGGAAGTCACTTTGAACAATTACTAAAGTGAAAAAAATGTCGCTCAAATAAATCTAGTATTTTTCCATAAATTAAATAAATTTAAAAAGCTTCTGTCACTTATTTCATAAATCTGTCACCTGTCTCGATTATTTTTTTCCCAAACATAGTAGTCGTGTTCCATGGCCTACGCTCAATTTTTTCCTTTTTGTAATTTCATTACGAATTTTTATGACATGTAGGGTGAGTTTCAAATCGATTTCACTCGAGAACGGTACTTCCTATCGAAGTTAAACAGGGGGACCTTTTTCATGCAAAATGCTTCGGGGTTTCATAATTTTAAGCTAAAGTTGCAAAAAAATGACACCTGAAAAAGTTAATTATGGGACACCCTGTTGGGACACCCTGTATACAGGGTGTAAGTACTGCGAAAGATTTCAGAGGGTGATTCCTGAGATCATTCCAAGGAAGAAAGTTCATATGAACATGGGTCCGAAAATGCTTACCCGCTGAGTTATAGCCCCTTCAAGTTGGAACCCTGAGGAAGGTTTTTATTCATCATTTGCGAAACAGTCAATTCTGAAAGAATATTCTCCTCGTTGTCCTGATGCAGAAAAATATCACATACCGTATGTTCATTAAAAAATTCAATAAGGGGCGGCTGTGGAAGTTCAAACGTATTTCCGTTACTTGATTCGGTTTCATAATCATAAAAATAAAATGAAACGTCAAGACTGTCAAGTTACCGATAACTTTTAGGTTATATATTTGAAAACTCAAACGTCAAAACAGACAGGAAGTGTTAAAGACTACAAAAATAGTCGTAAATGACACCCATTTCCTCGTAAACACAACTGGACTCGTCGTTTCATGTTCTCAAACGTGTTCTGGAGGGTTCGAGGAGTGATGTTACCGTGTTTTTGAGTAATACGTTCCCTTAGCTGTTCAAGGTTTTGTATAGGTGTCTTGAATATGGTGTTTTTCAGATGAGGAAAAACGAAGTAGTCTAGTGGGGTCAAATCCGGGGACCGCTGAGGAAATTCCGGCCTGCAGTTCAAATTGACAACCCGTTCATCACGAAACTGGCGAATGAATTGGATCGTTTCACGAGCCGTGTGAGCTCTGGCCTCGTCCTGCTGGAAGTAGCATCTTTGCAGTTCGTCATCGTGTAGTTGGTCGAAGATTACTTGATATTGTCTCTGTACCGCTGACCATTAACTGTAGTCGAAAAGTCAGCTGTAGTCAGCCAGCGCTCCAATATCTCATTGTCTGTGAGTTAACGTAGTCCGAAAGGTGACACCAGGATTCGTCCGAAAAAAAGGTCAAATCCAATAAATCATCATTGTACATCAGATGTTCACTGAACCATTGGCAGTATGCAACGCGTCTAGCATGGTCAGGAGGAAGCGGTTTCAGGAGGGCATTTATCTAGGGACAACCAGCCTGAGGGAAACGCTGGGCCAAAATTATCTGTGAAAATCTAAGCACTTGTGATATTACTGTTGATTAATTTATACCATTTCCTGTGTTTCGTCGTCCACAAGACACTAGAGCTCAGTGATTCCGGGATTTTGGGGGGATGGCCCTTCTAATTGGGGAGGGGAAGGGCGGTTTTAAGCAAGAAAATTCAAACATAGGACGCAATTTTTCAAATCGACATTTGGCACACAAAAATCTGCATCTAGTAGGTATATGCCTCGTGCCTTGGTGATAGATGGCAGAAGTACCAACTTGAAATGATTATTGCGATAATGACCTTATTTATTTGTAATTTTATTGAAAGCAGCACGAAAAACGATATATGCTACTCGCGCTGAAAACGGCATAGCATAACTCTCTTACATGCAAGTCTCGGCCTGGGGCCTCGAGCTGCATTCACGTTCGTTATGCTATGCCCGGTTTTCGGCGCTAGTAACATACAAGCGAATACACCTCATGGGCATGAGGCTCAGTAGCGCACTTCCTTTTTGGAGGATTAGTGAACGCAAGATGTTAAGTGATTAGGGTTCTACCGTCTTGGGCAAAAAATTCCAATATGGCGGCCAAAATATCGACAGAATCATGAAATTCGGCTTGAAAATCAAAATGATCGTACTAGACAAGGGTAAGTTCCAAGTTTCATGAAAATTGTTCCACTAACAAGAGACTTCAATATGGCGGCCAATATGGCGGCAGAATTATGAAACTCAGCTTGAAAATAGGAATGATCGTACGAGACAAGCGTAACTCTCAAGTTTCATGAAAATCCTTCCACTTATAAGAGATTTCAATATGGCGGCCAAGATGGTGGGGCAATCATGAAATTCGGCTTGAAAATCAAAATGATCGTACTATACAAGGGTAAGTTCCAAGTTTCATGAAAATCGTTCCACTAACAAGAGATTTCAATATGGCGGCCAAGATGGCGGCAGAATTATGAAACTCAGCTTGAAAATAGGAATGATCGTACGAGACAAGCGTAACTCTCAAGTTTCATGAAAATCCTTCCACTTATAAGAGATTTCAATATGGCGGCCAAGATGGTGGGGCAATCATGAAATTTGGCTTGAAAATGAGAATGATCGTACTAGACAAGGGTAAGTTTCAAGTTTCATGACAATCGTTCCACTAATAAGAAATTTCAATATGGCAGCCAAGATGGCGGCCGAATTATGAAAGCCAACCTGCCTATTTGGTCCTTGAGGACCTAAGCTATCCACCGGATAAAGTTCAATCTTCAAAGGCTGTAGCTTTATTTCCCGAGGAGAAGTTCAACTTCATCGAAGTGCACAGGAGATCTCTGTTTTTTGAGAATAATGATAACGATGTATGGATAACAAAAATAGTGCCCATTGGCCACCCTTGGGGACATCAGCTATTAATCGGAAAAAAGTTCCAAGACTCTTGTTTCAATTCTCGAGAAGGAGTACAGCGTCTTAATCTCTGCACGGACTCGGACAGACAGACAGACAGACAGACAGACAGACAAACCGGCCACATAAGCGTCATTCTGTTACTTATATAAAAAAATGTTCTCCGACTGATTTCGACCTCCTGATCACGAATATCGGGTTCACCTTTGAATTGGAACATTTCTTTTTTATCGAAAAACCGAAAAAATGGTAGCCTGTCACATGATTTTTAGTGATACCTACCTACTTTTTTTTTTGTTAGTGAGCGAACATGTTTCGTAATTTGAGTGCCATTATCCTTCAGGTACCTAGTATTGGCTATTTCAAAATGTTCAATTACTATTTCGGCACGTCTGATTTTAAATTTGTAGGGTCGTGTAATATGCGCTGAGCCGTGGCTTTGCGGTCGTTTTCAAAAATTGATAACAATTGACCCGATGGTCGGATCGAAGTGGAGTTTTCGTCAAAAGAAAGTTCAAATTGTTCTCTAAATATAATGCCGTACATGCAGTGATGTATTTCATTAAGAAATTGTAGTTGCCTGCATATCGCAACTTTCTACATCTTACCGCGAATGCCAGCACTTGATCGGCGAAGCCGCCCTACACCAAAATGTTGTTTTTGTAATTGTTCATGATTATTTCGGCAAAATTTTTCTTGATTCGCGTACCAAGGCCATGAGCTACCCATTCGAGTTGAAATATTTTCTGTATTGAATTTCGTTTTGTTCGGAGGAAAGGATATCAAGCACCAGCAAGCAACGAATAAATCATTTGCGGCCGAGCCGTAGTTTCGGAGTCATTTTCAAAAATTAATAACTATTGGCCTGCACCTCGCACCGATGTGAAATTTTCATTAAAATGAAGTTCAAATCATCCTCTAAATATAACTCCGCATATGTATTATGGTAAAATGATAAGATCGGGTACTTCCTCGCATGTGATAACTTTCGAGATCAGGCCGGCTTCTGAAATGCAGCATTCAACGGCGATGCGGCGTCACACTAAATTGTTATTATTGTCATTGTTTATTATTATTTCGTCGAGATTTTTCTTGGTTCGGGATACAAGGTCATGAGCTACCCAATGGAGTAAATTTTTTTCGCAAAAACCTTTTCGTCTAGGACTAGATGCTGTGACGGACGGACGGACAAAGCGAGGACAAAAGCGCCTTCCCGTTTGGAGAAGTGCGCTAAAAAGGTGTAATACATAATACGTAAAATTATTGATTTAAAATGTTCTACCTCGTGAAATTCTCAACTATAAGGGTGATTTCATGACCAAATCGATATTAGTCCGGGAGGCAGTGAACATTTTTGGTACTTATTTTCTCAGTCACCAAATAAAGATGGGAATGTTCATTTAGTGATACTAACCATCTATTGATAAGTTTTGCTAAAATTTTCCGATGGGTTGAGAAAGAAAATGCCTTAGAAAATTTATAGGTGTTTCACTCATTTTCACACTAATGAAAATGGTTTCACCAACAGGGCGTATGCTAAAGTTGACTAGAAAAGATAGTCTAGCTGATCTCTGGCGATGGAAAATATGATAAGATAAGATAAGATAAGATAAGATAAGTTTTATTCATGTTTACGACATATTACATGCTTACACAAGTCAATTACCTATACACATATAAACAAAATTTAGCACAGATCTTTTAAATCGGCTTCAAAAAATTCACATACACTATAAAACGCTGAGTCCCTCAAAAAATTCACAACCGTTCTCTTGAACTCTTTTTCTCCAAGAGATCTTACTCTCAAGGGCAGCCCACGAAACAACCTAAGCGACATGTACCGAGGTATGTCTGGCCCGTCAAAGACTAATCTTTTTAACGTTAGTTTTTGACGGGCCAGACATATTTTACATCGCCAGAGATCAGCCAGACTTTCTTTTCTAGTCAACTTCAGGATACGCCTTGTTGGTAAAACCATTTTCATTAGTGTGAAAATAAGTGAAGGGTCTATGAATTTTCTAAGGCATTTTCTTTCTCAACCCATCGGAAAATTTTAGCAAAACTTAGCAATAGATGGTTAGTATCACTAACTGAACAATCCTATCTATATTTGGTGACTGAGAAAATAAGTACCAAAAATGTTCACTGCCTTCCGGACTATATAGCTCAATGGTAGTTCCAGTTTCTCCAGGCGGGCCAGAGTAGAGAGAGAAGAGGGCGACTGAATCAAGTCTCATTACCTGTAATTACAGAGGAGGTAATTACGACGTCGGTAATTAGACCGGTCCTACCGCTCTACAGTACACTCTTTAGGGTACGACGCCGGGTGCTATAGAGACGTGATATGGGTCAGGATCCTGAAACCGAGCTCATTAATTATTGAGGTAATTACTAGAGAGGTAATAACACCCTGAGAGTATGTGCACACCAGTTTTACCGTTGCGAGCTTGAACCCGCGGTTTACCTGGACCGTCGCTTTCCTCCTCCTCCTCCTCTTCATGCCTACCGCTGCAGGTGCAAGCAGAGGCAGTGGTAGGTGAGCGTGCCAACACGCTTTCTCAGTCGAACCTTCGTCGTTTCCATTTGTTCTGCGGTTGAAGGAGCGAGATGGAGCGTACGGGTCGCGTTCCCTCCTCGTGTACATAGCTCCACCGATGCAAGCCTCTAGAGACAATGGCAGGTGCATGTGCCATCGTGTCTTCTCAGTCGAACCTCCTCCGACACCGTTTGCGCTATATTGGTAAGAGCGAGATGAAGCGCTGCCATCCTCTTAACACAGCTCGACCAAGCGCACAGCGGTAGGTCTTCTCCTCTCGCGCTCGGTTCTACCTGCTCTGCACGGCACAAAACCGCCGGATCGTGTTTTATGGCTGCTTCCAATCGAACATGCGAAGGAGTCACAAAGGTAGGTCCTTCGCAAGGTCCTGATGGTCGGAGGTCCTTGCACATATTGGGGGCATGAGCGCTGCATCTGAGAGAGAGAGAGAGAGAGAGAGAGAGAGAGAGAGAGAGAGAGAGAGAGAGAGAGAGAGAGAGAGAGAGAGAGAGAGAGAGCTATTTTCGCTCCCACATCTCTGTCTATCATCCTATGCAGTGGTGGCCCGGCCAAACGCAGAGGTTTGAGAGAGAACCGTCTGCTGTGCTCTTACTTACCTACAGAGAGGCGCACGACGTTTTAAAAAAATTAGATGAGGTACCTAATTTTTCTGAGATGAGGTACCTAATTTTTCTATTTGCTCGCGCTTCGGTGTACGGTTTCATTTATCGACGCTCACAACATGGGAACGAAGGGATGCACGGCGCTTTAAAAAAATCAATGAGAGGAGGTAGCTAATTTTTCCATATGACCGCTACGTCGCAATGTTTTAATCATAGCAAGGAGGGAGAATATGAAATAGATATGGAAGCAGAGGTGAGGCGCACAGCGTTTTAAAAAAATTAGATGAGGTACCTAATTTTTCTGAGATGAGATATCTAATTTTTCTATATGCTCGCTACGTCGGAATGTATTAACCAAAACAAGTCGACATGCTCTGGACAGATGAACCGATACATAGCTAACTGTTGTACTAATCATCATGATGTTTTTGATGGTAGGGGGTAATAGATACCTCGGTACATCATCTAGCTGTGTTTTAACGGCCATTTTTACCTTCGTCACAATTCAAAAATTCAAATATTCAAATCCACTATTGGTATGATATCCCCTGCCAGAGGGTGGAGGGTAGGGAGCGGCGGGTGGTAAACCGGGATTGTTCGATGAGGTGAGCGAAACTGCATGTTAGATATAGCTCGTCTATGGATTGTAAACCGGCGAATTAAGGGCTTTTTCTCGCGAGAAGACCTAAGCGCCGCATATGACAAAGCGCGCTATATCGGCTCCATCCCTGTCTATCATCCCACATCGAGATGGATATATTTGAGGCCTGTTAGATGCATAAGGTTAGGTTTCCGACCGAGGGTCTGCAGGTATAAAGTGCTATTATCATACAAAACCGGTAGGTAGCTGCTCTTTAAAAAATTCATGCTCTCAAAGCTCGGGGTATATTATAGAATTATGTGCCATCATAGTTTCGAGGAAAATGGTGATATGATGGTGGTGTATGGAGATAATTCTACGAGCACTTTGAAAAAACCATATAGCAACACAACGAGACGGCTTCTATACCACTTTCTAAAGCATGGGGAAGCAGTGCCACTTGAATGAAAACTACGAGTGCACTCGCTTTTTTTTTATAAACCCAGCTGTGAATGAGCATAATGAGCACCGTTTACCTGGAATCGCATGGTTTAGCTGTAAAGATGTTGTGGGGTATGAGACAGTTCGGCATGCGTTAATTAGCAGTAGCCGTTGAAAAAAACCAGGCAATCATTTTTTCAAGAGTTTTATTCAAAAATTAATACATGTCTTCAGTCGTTCATAATCCGATAATACATCGTCGTAGTGTAGTTCGAGGAACTCTAGCATGCATGAAACTTTTTCATTAGATTTGAAACCAGCCAAAATCTGTTTGAGAACTTTATACATAGAAACGTTCGAGTTCGATACATCGCTCGTTATTTTAAAGGAGCTTGATAATAAATCAGTATAAAATTTTTTAAAATTCATTGATTCTAGAGCCTCTAATCTATAGCTAATGATATCTCTCATTCGTGCAATTTGTTGTAGAAAATTTTCATGCAGATAGACGGTCTGGGCCCTGCTATGTAGATGTCCGATGCCTGCAGATGAACCCAATTTTAGAGTATAGTTCTCGAAAATTTTCATATCACCATTCGGAACGTTCGAAGTTGATGCAGTCGAAGAGGGCAAGAGCTCTATTAATTCACTCCATTCCCGCATGGTGAAAGATATTCGGCTCGAATTTGCATGCGATATGATGATGATTAGAGAGACTGTACTATAGAGTGACGAAGCTATGAAAGGGATATATCGGTATTCTTTGTCAGTGTCTCGGCATTTCCTGGCCTCGTCAAAATTTTAAACATAGTCAGCTGGGTGGGCGTGGTTGCTATTGACATTTGTCATTTCCCCGATTTGTTTACAATCTTGAATTGTCATTATTTTGCATGCCGAAATCGCCGAAATCCGGGCTAAAAATGCCAAAACGAAAAAGGTGCACCGTGAAGCAGTACAAGAGTCGGGAAGATGTGATGTTTTCCTTGCCGAAGAAACCATCAGGTATAGAATCTTGCAAAATTGATGAACTTCTATTATTGTACTTTTTGGGTTTTCCAGCTGTTCGGGGCCAGTACCTACTGAAATACATAATATACCTACTGCGCTTACGGCAATTACAAATCTATCTTCTTGATGGGGTCACCACGTCGACGGTTACGGCATTCAACGATCAACGGAATTTGTGTTCGAGGGAATGAGTTGGATGATGAAACCTACGTTCGACGAAATGCCAGCAGTACTTGAAATACGGTGTACGAAAGCATCTGCTATGTATGGAATACAATATACATGCCTAAAACAGTTTTTAAGAGTTTCTGTTAAATTTAGTGAGAAAATCTGTGTTGAAAGATGAAACCATCAAACGGTCGACTTAATAACCTCAACAAAAATATTGACAGCTCATGTCATGCATTTTGACTGTGACGCAGGCTCGACGCAGGGTGGTTTAGTAACAAGCAATTGCACCACACCCTGACGTGCAAATACCCTAGTGCTCTAGCTTTCTCTCTCTCTATACCCTCTCGCTCAATGACTTGGCTTACGTCTCTCTCTGGGTGACCAGATCCCAGGTCTCTCTAATGATGATTGCTGGTGAGAGTCCTCTGGCGATGCTAAGCCCAACTCGTATCCTTGCAGCTGATCCGTTCAGAGTTGTTTGATATAGTAATTCGGTCTCTTGAACGATGGCTTCGTCATAATACCGTAACATTTTTTCGATAGACTGCCAGGGGCTGAACAAGGTGGGCATCTCTCTTTTTGTTTGACGTTGGTGCTGGCGATGCTATGAAGATGTTTACGATGCTTATAATGCTAGCTGCTTATCTCGATATGCCGGTGATGATCCTTACGTTGATATGACGATAGAGGTGATGATGCTTGCGATGATATGGCGATAGCGAGGGTGATGAATATGATAATATGACGTTGTTTTATGATGAAATAACGTTAGCGGTGATGATGCTTGTGATGATATGGCGATAGCGGTGATGATCCTTACGTTGATATGACGATAGAGATGATGATGCTTGCGATGATATGACGATAACAGTGATGTTGCTTTATGATGATATGGAGTTGCTGGTGATGTTATCACGTTGTTGGTGATGATGGCTACGTTGCTTATGGCGATAGCGCCGATGGAGTTTATGACGGCTGTGATCGGGACGTTTTTGCTCCAGACACCTTATTTCACCGGCTCTCTGACGTTAAGTGTGATCGACGAGGTTGCTGGTTCAAACAACGTCTGCTCTCGCAATCCACCCTCGATCGGGCATGCCCAAATATTTAACGTAAAGCCTCGAACCGGTTTTTTTCAAAACTTTTTCCACCAGATAGATCTCGGGATGTTTAGTTTTCTGTAGTTCTCGTTCGTAAAAACATCCCATGATCGGCGAACCCTTTAGATCTTCAATAAGATATGTAGGTGGATTGCTATTCGGTTTCACTCGTCTGATGCGAAACAGCTCCGTCGTCCAGTTGGGGGTATAACCTTTTTCAAAAAGTACTTTGTATTTACCCAGACGCGCTAGCAGCCCATGCCGACTCGGCGCTTAAATGATTCTATTAATCTATCCATCTATAATATGCCTCATTAGATCAGCCGGCTGAACCATGCCTAATTCCACATGGTCGTCGGTTAAAACATCACGAGCTGATTATGGCATGACGAGCTGCCAGTTAAATCATGACGTCACTGTTGACAGCTCATGCCGACTTATGGCATGACGCGCTGGTGGTTAAAGCATGACGTCACTGTTGACAGCTCATGCCGACTTATGGCATGACGCGGTGGTGGTTAAAGCATGACGTCACTGTTGACAGCTCATGCCGACTTATGGCATGACGCGCTGGTGGTTAAAGCATGACGTCACTGTTGACAGCTCATGCCGACTTATGGCATGACGCGGTGGTGGTTAAAGCATGACGTCACTGTTGACAGCTCATGCCGACTTATGGCATGACGCGGTGGTGGTTAAAGCATGACGTCACTGTTGACAGCTCATGCCGACTTATGGCATGACGCGCTGGTGGTTAAAGCATGACGTCACTGTTGACAGCTCATGCCGACCCGATGCTTAAATGATTCTATTAATCTATCCATCTATAATATACCTCAATAGATCATCCAGCTGAACCTTGCCTAATTCCGCATGGTCGTCGGTTAAAACATCACGAGCTGATTATGGCATGACGAGCTGTTGGGTAAGGCATGACGTCATTGCTAGCAGCCCATGCCGACCCGACGCTTAAAACGTGATGATCTAGGTGATATGGCATGACGACTGATGGTTAATGCACAGCGCTTTGACTCTCAGACCATGCCGTCTCTACGGATAAAACATGTCGACTAGTGCTGCTGGCACATGTCAAATTATCTAGCAGAGCATGCCGACTTGTTATGGTTGAAACATTGCACCATAGCGGTTATAGCTATAAAACCTCGAACACCTCCGATTAATAGCCAGTCGCGAGCGATCTTTGTTCAGTGAATGAAGCTGCTGATCCTGAAAGAAACATGAGAAATCAAATTAGTTCTGAAACAATTCAAAAGGCTGTAGCCGAAGTCCGACGTGGTGGCTCGCGCAGAGCGATCGCTAGGTCATTATGTATTCCCGCATCTACACTGGGGCGGCTGTTGCGACGGGTTAAGAAAGTGAACGGCGTGTATGTCTATAATCCAAATATCGGGAATAGGAGAATCTTCTCAAAAGATGAGGAGTTGATGCTCGCTGATTATATCAAAGCAGCATCGAAAATGCCACATGGCGTGACACGCAAGCACGTGTGTAAATTCGCTCTAGAACAGGCTAGGCTGCTAAACAAGAGCTATCCACAACGCTGGGATAAACAACAAGCAGCATCTTTTGATTGGTGCAGAGGATTCATGAAACGGCATCCAGACATTTCACTTAGAGGCTGCAGGGAACGCAATTTGCAGCAAGTGGTAGATCCTGACAAAGCGGCTGAGACCGTCTCTTGTAAAAATCTCGAGACTTTTGACGTCAGCTCGAATAATTCGACTATGGTTATGAAGTATCCAACCAAAGCTTCCTCGAATACGTCGCTACAGCTCCTAGCATCATCAGGGCCTCAACCGGGACCTTCGCCAGTGCTGTCATCATCAGCCAGCATGATATCGGAACCATCAGATGTGTATGATGACGAGGATGCAGATGGTTATGAAAGAGCAAATGAGGACTCCACTACCAAGTTCTCCGGTAATAAAGAAGATTTTCACAGCTCTCAGGTTGGGACGTCCAAAGCCTATAATTATGTTAGCGTGTTCAGACCACGTTTTTCATCGGGAGATCAAGTCAAATCACGTCTCGCTTCTAAATATGCGAACACTGCTAAATCCTCGGAGGACTCTGTCTTGAAAGCTGATAGTGACGATGTGTTATACGATAGCTCTGGTGATTTCAACGCTGCCAAAGAACTTTCTTCGAGTTCGCTTATCAATCCGCGTACGGGGTATAAAAATGCATATGAGCGCCGTTTTTCATCTGAGGACGAGGATCAAAACATGTGGTGTAAGAGCTTCAGTAATACAAAAGAAGTTTCTTCAAGGGCGCGACTTACACCGAGTGGCGGATATCAGAATGCGTACAAGCACTGTTTTTCATCTAAGGATGAAGATAAGAGGTGTTCGGGGAGCGACTTCGAGAACATTGATGATCGTGCGGGGAATGGCTCCTTTATGAATGATATGGGACGACGGCGATTTGCGAAGAGGTCCCTAGTAGGTGAATATTTCACTGACATAAATGGCGTTATAGATCGATTAGTAACATTGAGTGCACAGCGGAACACCGGGGACGTCGGAGTCGTCCGAGAAATAGTATCGCTGGAAAAAATTCTCCGAGATGCTGAAGTAATATACTAACATTTTTTTTTGGATACCCTCAATAGCGTAAAAATGTCCATATTTTATTCACGATCGAATGGGACATTGATCGGAAATTTGTATCAACTAATACCTAATACCTACCTACCTACCTAGCCATTTAAAGATGTAGTGAATATTTCCATGGAAATAAAGATATTGAACACTTTTGAATAGAGCATATTTCTTTCACTGTCATAATCACCAATCCTATATGCCTGGTTGTGATGCCCATACTTGTCTCAATAGCGAATCATAAGGTGAGGGTTTGCGGAATGCCTGCCTCATGGACACATTCATTTCTATCAAAAAAAAAAAAAAGAAAAGAAAAGAAAAAAGAATTCAGAGATGTCAAATAAATAGAGTGAGCTCGTGCGAAAGAATAGTCTCGACTGTAGAAACCCTCCAAAGCTCTTGTACTTTTTATCCCACCCAAATCAGTCCGGGCAGAGTCCAATTCCGGCTCTGTTAGAAGTCTATAATCTCTCATTCAATATATAAAAATGGTGCATTCCTTGATGCTAGAACATGGTATGCAAGGTGAGACATCCTTTTTGGCTCCCTTTTACTTCTCCTGAGCCACATCAATTCGGATGATAGCCTTACCCACTTCGAAGGAACGCCTAGCGTATTCGGCAAGAGATATCAAAAATTTATATTTTTGCAATCACTGCGGCTACTAGCTACTCTAGCATCATGCATTTTGCCGATTTTGGTGGTGCAATGAGTTGCTAGGGGGCAATTTCCCTGGTAACTCCCTGCACAAAAGAGGTGAATCAGCATCTAATTCGAGTTGTATATCAAGTCAGGGAGATATTAGAAATATAAATTTTTACATGGTTTGCGGAAAACTCTGAGCTTTCGAGTAAACTAGATAATATCATCCTATCCAATTTTATTCAGAAAATCAAATAAAACAGATAAAACATGTTTCACCCTTTAGCTCATCGTCAAACCGGTAAATTATTCTCGGAAATGCCTGCAAATACCTTCAAACATGTGAATGAAAATTTCTATGCTCTTGCTAGTACGATGAAATCCATCGTGTTTAACACTTGGGGGGGTATGGAAGATGCCGGTTCTCCGGTCATTTGGTTGGATTTTTTCCAACATTTCCATCTCAGATGGGGTTTTTTTCGAGTCGAACTTTGCGGTCGAGGATGGATTACGAGAGCAGATGTTGTTTGAACCGTCAACCTCATCGATCACGCTTATCATCATAATATTATTTAAAATTATCGTAGCGAGAATTAGGCAGCTTATTATACGCGATTTTCTCTTAAATTGATGCTTTCATATGTATATCATATTCTCTTCTCTCCGGATGTGGATATTTTAAAGCGAACTTGGGTATTAGGCAAATACTTATCACTCTATACTCTTCTATTTTCACGCAAGCATACTGGACTGAAAAAAATTATTCAGTGCTGACATTTTCCAACTCGTGGCACTATGGCATGCAAAAGAAAGAAGTAGCTTTCAATTAAGTTTCTACATAAATATTTACTG
Organism: Anaspis maculata; assembly: GCA_949128115.1. Lineage (NCBI taxonomy): Eukaryota > Metazoa > Arthropoda > Insecta > Coleoptera > Scraptiidae > Anaspis > Anaspis maculata. The sequence goes on from OX421968.1 coordinate 3,378,505, forward strand.
TATAATTAACTCCATTGATAAGTCTGAAAGAGCGGGCGCCCGAAGCTTCTCCTATAATACCTGCATATGGTCAGGACTAGGTAGCTACCTACATCAAAACAGGTGGTATGGCTGGGATTTTCTTCGCGAGCTCCGAGATTCTTCTACGGGCCTCATTGTGTCACGGCTCGAAATTGCTATGCCTTGTTCGACCCGGGGGTAATCGAACTACACTACGACGATGTATTATCGGATTATGAACGACTGAAGACATGTATTAATTTTTGAATAAAACTCTTGAAAAAATGATTGCCTGGTTTTTTTCAACGGCTACTGCTAATTAACGCATGCCGAACTGTCTCATACCCCACAACATCTTTACAGCTAAACCATGCGATTCCAGGTAAACGGTGCTCATTATGCTCATTCACAGCTGGGTTTATAAAAAAAAAAAGCGAGTGCACTCGTAGTTTTCATTCAAGTGGCACTGCTTCCCCATGCTTTAGAAAGTGGTATAGAAGCCGTCTCGTTGTGTTGCTATATGGTTTTTTCAAAGTGCTCGTAGAATTATCTCCATACACCACCATCATATCACCATTTTCCTCGAAACTATGATGGCACATAATTCTATAATATACCCCGAGCTTTGAGAGCATGAATTTTTTAAAGAGCAGCTACCTACCGGTTTTGTATGATAATAGCACTTTATACCTGCAGACCCTCGGTCGGAAACCTAACCTTATGCATCTAACAGGCCTCAAATATATCCATCTCGATGTGGGATGATAGACAGGGATGGAGCCGATATAGCGCGCTTTGTCATATGCGGCGCTTAGGTCTTCTCGCGAGAAAAAGCCCTTAATTCGCCGGTTTACAATCCATAGACGAGCTATATCTAACATGCAGTTTCGCTCACCTCATCGAACAATCCCGGTTTACCACCCGCCGCTCCCTACCCTCCACCCTCTGGCAGGGGATATCATACCAATAGTGGATTTGAATATTTGAATTTTTGAATTGTGACGAAGGTAAAAATGGCCGTTAAAACACAGCTAGATGATGTACCGAGGTATCTATTACCCCCTACCATCAAAAACATCATGATGATTAGTACAACAGTTAGCTATGTATCGGTTCATCTGTCCAGAGCATGTCGACTTGTTTTGGTTAATACATTCCGACGTAGCGAGCATATAGAAAAATTAGATATCTCATCTCAGAAAAATTAGGTACCTCATCTAATTTTTTTAAAACGCTGTGCGCCTCACCTCTGCTTCCATATCTATTTCATATTCTCCCTCCTTGCTATGATTAAAACATTGCGACGTAGCGGTCATATGGAAAAATTAGCTACCTCCTCTCATTGATTTTTTTAAAGCGCCGTGCATCCCTTCGTTCCCATGTTGTGAGCGTCGATAAATGAAACCGTACACCGAAGCGCGAGCAAATAGAAAAATTAGGTACCTCATCTCAGAAAAATTAGGTACCTCATCTAATTTTTTTAAAACGTCGTGCGCCTCTCTGTAGGTAAGTAAGAGCACAGCAGACGGTTCTCTCTCAAACCTCTGCGTTTGGCCGGGCCACCACTGCATAGGATGATAGACAGAGATGTGGGAGCGAAAATAGCTCTCTCTCTCTCTCTCTCTCTCTCTCTCTCTCTCTCTCTCTCTCTCTCTCTCTCTCTCTCTCTCTCTCTCTCTCTCTCTCTCAGATGCAGCGCTCATGCCCCCAATATGTGCAAGGACCTCCGACCATCAGGACCTTGCGAAGGACCTACCTTTGTGACTCCTTCGCATGTTCGATTGGAAGCAGCCATAAAACACGATCCGGCGGTTTTGTGCCGTGCAGAGCAGGTAGAACCGAGCGCGAGAGGAGAAGACCTACCGCTGTGCGCTTGGTCGAGCTGTGTTAAGAGGATGGCAGCGCTTCATCTCGCTCTTACCAATATAGCGCAAACGGTGTCGGAGGAGGTTCGACTGAGAAGACACGATGGCACATGCACCTGCCATTGTCTCTAGAGGCTTGCATCGGTGGAGCTATGTACACGAGGAGGGAACGCGACCCGTACGCTCCATCTCGCTCCTTCAACCGCAGAACAAATGGAAACGACGAAGGTTCGACTGAGAAAGCGTGTTGGCACGCTCACCTACCACTGCCTCTGCTTGCACCTGCAGCGGTAGGCATGAAGAGGAGGAGGAGGAGGAAAGCGACGGTCCAGGTAAACCGCGGGTTCAAGCTCGCAACGGTAAAACTGGTGTGCACATACTCTCAGGGTGTTATTACCTCTCTAGTAATTACCTCAATAATTAATGAGCTCGGTTTCAGGATCCTGACCCATATCACGTCTCTATAGCACCCGGCGTCGTACCCTAAAGAGTGTACTGTAGAGCGGTAGGACCGGTCTAATTACCGACGTCGTAATTACCTCCTCTGTAATTACAGGTAATGAGACTTGATTCAGTCGCCCTCTTCTCTCTCTACTGGCCAGGATCTGGCTTCGAAATTTTTCTTATATCTTCCGTTTCAAAGTTACAGGGTGATTTATGTATTTTATCACGTGTTCTATCTATAATGCGGTTGTAGCCGCAAAGACCCAAAGCTGGAAATATTTCTCCTGTTTGGAAATGAACATTATTTATTTATTTATCTATTCTAAGGACCATTTATTTATTTATTTATTCATTAATTTTGGTGGAAACTGATGAACCGTATCTTTGGAACGAATGGGATGGAATCGGGTGAAATTTGGTAGATATATTCTAGCAACGACCCTCAATACATCGTATTACCGACCAATCCAAAAACTTCAGGGCCGGACCGAAAAATTTTACTCCTCAAGCTTGTGAAAAAAGTCACTCTGTATTTTTTTTTTCAACAGTCGTTATCAATTATCATATTTGGAAACTGGATCAAATATGCTACAAATTCCGAACATAAAATTCCACGTCGCAATATAAATATTCCCAATTCCCAGCAAAAAACAATAACTTACTGGAAGATTTGACTTGTGAAGAATAGGCTACTGGACACTGGTGCCATTTTGAGATTTTACCATGATGGGACTATCAAGTACACATCAGTAAACCTATTTTGAGAAAAAAAACGTAGCTTTCCCAAGCGTCTGCCATTTTAAAAATTCGCGTGACATCACAGCTGCTTCCATAAGCGCTGTGCGTGGAACGAACAACGAACACAGCATACGAGTGTCTCAGTAAGAGAAGTAGGGATGGAGATATTCAGTAATGACGTCTCCAACGTTCTATTCAAATTTTTTCAAGGCACTCAGAATTGAGATATCCGGAGAAAAATGGTTCAACACAAGAATCAGCCCGACAACACAAGACGTAGTACGTAGCGTTTTTCTTCAGATATGATTTGTTCATGTTCGCTCGGTTTCTTAGATGACTGTGGAAGCGCCAAAGCTCCAAAGCAAGTGTGCTTTGCATTAGGTAGGTCCAAAGAATGTATGTACTGCAACAAAGCGCCTACTTTACGTGTCGTTCATTCCATGTTAAAGATAAAGTTTCAGCACTTGAGCGTTCCGAAGTGTTATTTTAATGGTGTATTCGAGGTTTTGTGATTAGTTAAGTGGCAATCTTGAGCACGTTATCACACGAGGGGTCGTGTTACCGCGTTCTTGTGGAAGTTTGCGTAAAGCGTGTTTATACCCGGCACATTCAGATAACAAGAAGAGGTGAATCACGTATGTGCAAATCGTAAAAGCCCCGAAGAGAATGAAAAATGCAACAGGGCCCTCACTTAACTTTACAGTTACACCGATCAATTTCGCAATTCATACCCTCCACGTTGCCATGTTGAAGAACATTCACAGGAACACACAAATACACCAATGAGAGTTTTTTTGGGCCTGGACGCGTCGTCTTTTTCTATTAAATCTTGAATTGGCTGTTTCCGTTATTCCGCTTTTCAATTTGTAAGAAACGGATAATGCCCTCAATAAAAGAAAACATGTTGAAACAATGTCTACTCTCTCTCTCTCTTTTTTTCTCTATCTCTCTCTCGACGCCCAACTTAAACGCGGCTGGAAGTTGGAACTTTGAATATATTTTCGTTCTGGTTTTTAATGCGTCCCAACTTTGACAACGGAGGAGTTCAAACACGTCACAGAAAAAGTTCTGGTGTTTTTCTTTCTTATATACACAAACACACACCCACACACACACACACTCAAAACACAGAACACAGGCCTAATTGATATTTCGCGATTGATAATTTTAATCTTGCATGTCCAGGACCTGTAATAATTTAATCTCAGCATTTAAAAAGTCCAATCGAAATCGTGTACACGTCACCAAGCTTGCCGGAAACGTCATTACGTCAAACACAACACGAGATCTCAACGACCTTGTCTACTTGGGCTTTCACCCGTAATTATCACTACTGATTGGTTGACTTTAATCTTTGTAATTCCCTTATCTTTCTCCGATCTTCGGCGCGGCTTAAGAAAAACTACTGCTGAAGTATTACCAAACGGTCAAAACTTCCAACTTTCTCGCAAAACCAAAGCTATGCAGTACTGCATAAATTTATTGAATCCAATACGGCGTCATTATGGTGAACCTGTTTGCGTGTGAAGTTACGAGTCGCAGTATTGAAGGCATTTTTTCCCATTAGACTAAATGCTATTTACATTTCTGTAGCCTGTTCCCGGGTGATGTCGGACGTTTATATACATGAGTGATGTTGGAGCCTTATGTGTTTTTGATTAGAACGTAACGTGTTTGCTACAACTAGGCGACTACCAAGCGATCACCTCGTTGGGATACTTCAAAATTTTATTTATCCGCATAGCGAAGGAATAATACACAGTTTTACGGCATCAAAAGCAAATAATAATAATAATAATAATAATAATAATAATGAACGTTTTTACGCCTTGTAATGTTTGTATTAACATAATTATGCCTGTAAAAATTCCGGGCGTTTCAGACAAAACTCGCTGCAGGGCACGGTCATTACGTAATACCTAATGCGGTGCTAAGTAATTTGAACAAATTAAGCAAATAGCCTACATTTACAACTGTTTAGAGTTACTCACAAATCAGATTGGTATAGGTGAGAAATCTGGGATCTTGAAAGTGACAGTTGCGCCCAGCTTTTTTTGATTGCTATCGTTGACACTTGGACCTGACGCCGCTGTCAAAACAACAAGAGTAGGGCTGCCAACTCTTGAAAGTGTGAAAGTAGGGCACTCGAGACACAAAACGTCGAGGATAGAAACCGGGTGGGTGGAGGGTGGGTGCAGACAGATTTCTGAAATAGCATAATGAAGAGTATGCAAGATACATGTAAGATTTTGAATTTCTTCCGATTTTTAAAAATCAAAGAATTTTTGCAATACTTCCAAAAAAACTAAATTATTCACTCGCCAGTCAAATTGCAAGTCTTCAATTTTTTTTTGCATACCTTATCGCACGAATAAGCCCCACCTCGTGACTCTCGTGAGTCGAAGTGCACGTTTCCGTCTCTCTCACTCCACCACTTTATGTATGAGTCTCTCACAGGATGACGCCGTCCTCAAGTAGGGATATCAAAATCAAGTTTCCTTTATGAATCGGCCCTACTAAATGACTTAAATAAACCGGTGTCCCATTTTAGGTCAAAAAATAAATGGACACGTTATCCATACATCATTCATTCATTCATTCATTCATTCATTCATTCAACAGTCGTCAAAAGCAATTACGACCGCAGCGTGCAAGGTACAGGTGGTGCTCGAGATGCAACTCCTGATGGAGTTGAACAGGTAAAAGTGGGAGGGTGCGAGACAAAGGTTGGAAAGAATGCATAGAATAAATAATACAGCAGGAAAGTACAAACCGGTCAGGAAGGAAGTTGTAAACAACAACAAGTGATATATGAGATCGTCGGAACACCGAACTCCGCTACATACACTTCATTTTATTTATATATGGCTGAGGAGCCGTTCCAAAAAACTGGAAGAAAAAACCTGAACCCCAGGAATATGACAGCAGATGAAATCGACAAAGCCACACGCACGACTTTCGACCTCGTCAGCTGCGACCGTTTTTAGTAAAAAAAAAGCAAGTTTGTAACAAATGATCAACAAGGAATTAGCAAGTTGTGAAATTCGAATTGTCGCCTCATCGAATGTCTGACAGCGCGGATTTCAATTTCGCCCCAGGTTTTATTGACAAATTTAACATCGTTTACGACAGCGATTCCGGGACATATATCACTTGTGGGAGTATTTTAATAAAGCCTCCATTCTGTATAAAACAGGCAATAAAGTATCATATGCGTAAATGGACCGTGCAGTTTTTACTGGTCAATAGGGCCAATTCTGTATCAAACCCGTTTAAATTTAAAGGCCGTTAAAAGAAAATCAGCCAATCGTGAAGCCCATTTCTGATCGTTCCTAGGTGACCGACGCCTTTAAAAATTTTAAGGGGCCTTTAAATTTTACAGAATTGCCACTAATGTGGCCGCCAACGCATAACAGACATATTTTTTTGTATCCCTGATGGTTGTTGTAAAATAAAGACAAGCGCGGCCAAATGTGGAAACTCGTTATGTTCTGGGAAAATAAATTTACAGTTGTAATGCAACCTGATAAATAGCCGGTCAGAAGTATCATGAATCACATGGGAGCTTCTCTCTCACGGTCACTTTATATACAGCCACCTTTTTGTTGCTTTGTATAAAACAATGTGCCCGGGCGGCAGGCGCTCTTTAACTTGCAGTTTGCTCCCTCGTTTCCATACAACCACCGCCTCCGTCGTTCCTATGATCGCAAATTACAGCATCGGCGGTATGGAATGTGGAATGAATGGTCCATGGTCTAGTAGGGAATAAATAGCCTGATGCCTGGTATATCCGATGCAGGATGGATGATGATGCCCTCTGTGCAATTATACACATTATTTCATAAAAGTTGGGCTTTGTTTTATCATCGAACAGGTGGAAAAGGGATGGATGTGCGAACCGATCCATCACAATAATAAAACGATCAATTATTCAAAAGCCCTGCTAAAATCGCGGTCTACTCCGATGAATGTCCCAAAGGAAAAATGAAAAATGTCTTCTGACTACTTCGGACTGACTAATTAAATATACAGTGAACTGAAGTGACAAGCATCAAGCTTCACTGTGATCATTATTACACGAACAACATTGTCACCCCTTTCTAAAATGCCGTGACATCCATCAAACGTCAAAAACAAGGACCGACAGGATTTGTGGAAATTAAGATAATTATAAACTAATGGACCATCAACACAACATCAACCATTGCTATCGATTCCCGAAATTTTACCGTAACGAAAACCGCACCAGCCCATAGCCCTTTTTCCTATGGAGAAAAGATTCCTACTGCACCTTGTACCGAACCCATCAGATTAGTCCGCCGCCGCCAACAGTTGTAATTTGTTTTTAGTTCTTTAGACTCAGTTTTACACACAAAACCAGTGTAACTACTCCATCACATATCAGTAAAAAACCAATGCAAAAATTGTATGCATTTTCGGGGGAAAATTGGGCATACAACCACTTTTTCACAACAGACCAATTTTCTGATCTTGTGATAAATACAGACACATTGTTTGTGTCGTTTTTAGGTATAAAATGATCAATAACAATAAATTCTGTTCGAAATATTCCATTAAGATTATTCTAACCATAAGGAAATCGAAATTACAAAGCGTCAATTTCAGATGGCAAAAATCGTCGTTTTCTCAGTAAAACTTGTTTAATAGTGTTTCAATTCAATTTCAAACACCATATTTGATATCAGAAGCTACGATTCTGTTAGAAACGATGCCACACTTGCCGGTACCAATTCCAGGTTTTTGAGAAAAAAACATACATTATTTTGCCGATGTTTTTTTTTTCAGGCAACCTAAATTTCTAACTACAGATTTTTATTTGTGGTCGCAGCCACCTTTGGTAATAATAATTTAATCATATTAAATCCGCTACTAAATCGTCGATCCGAATATCAAATGCACCGTATGATCAAAAACTTTTCTACTTGCGGTAGGCTGTGGCCTGGCCAAAATCAGCCTCGTTTGCCTGCCAATGACCAGATCACAGCCTACCGCAAGTAGAAATTTCCAACAATTTTCCAAGATTTCGACTTCGACGGATATATCCGTTTTGAGGTCCCCTACGACGATTAAGACCATTTCCAGATTTCCAGAATGATCTCTGTATGTGTGTGTATGTGTTAACCTTCCACGATAACAGCCGCAACGTCTATCCGATCAACTTGAAATTTGGTACACAGACATGGTTTACCGTCAAATGAGCCCATTAGTTTTTGGCTGTCATTCATCAAACGGAAGTGTCACTGTCAAAAAATGACAGAAGCTATATCTCACAGAACTTGACTTGCGATAAACCGTTTGAAAGTCCATGAAAAACTGTATTCAGAACAGTTAAAAATATTCCCCTATCTGTCAAATAATGAAACATGTCTAGATTAGGACCAAATTTGGCAGGGAGCAACAAAACAAAAGAGTTAAATTAAGTCTGCAGTTGCAATCTCCCAGCATTTTCCAGTCGAACGGTATGAATTTTCAAAATTTCACCAAGCCGTTACCACCCGAGAGGGCCTCTTGCCCGTATTTTGACCAGAACGACTCGCCTTTGATGCAGGACTCCACTCAAAAATTCATTCCTGCTCGGCGATCAACTTTTTTCGAAAAAGTCAAACTGATATCGAAAGTATATTGGATTGGGCGTCGTGTAGACCCATTTTCAAAATCGGCACGGCCCCGGTTTTCTGACGGTAATTTTCCAAAATGAAATTTGTATTCCTTGAATTTGAAAAAAACTGCAATGCCAACTTTGAGATGCGGTGAGCCCTACGAAATATTCATTTTAGGTGCAGACATGCTGGGAATGAAAGTTAGAGAAGAAAAGAATTAATTTTTGAAAAGAAAATTTTCGAAATCGGACCCACGCCCACGGTTTCCGAGTTTTAATCTCTAGAAAAACCGCAAATTTTTCAACTTTTATCTCGTGAACAGATTTTCACCATTTTTTTTTTTTAACAAGCGGTTACCGACTCTTGAACATTTTCCAATAATTTTCTTTTCAATTTCCCGGAAATTTCCATGTTGAAAATGTAAAACAGGCCTGGGTTATCGAAACCGGATTTGAATGATGGAGCTTAAAGTGAAGCCGTAATTGACGATCTTCATAATAAAGATGATTTGGAAAAAAACTAAGTTTTCCCGGAAAATTCAAATTTTCAAACTTTCTGTGGTGCCACTTCCAGATCGTTCACCTTTATCCATGTACTAATGCGTCTGACTGCCTCACTTGCTTCTCTTTCTACATAATTTGGTTCCTAATAGAAACCAGCAAATTTCTAACTTTTTAGTTTGTGAACAGATTTATACTAACGTTCTTTAAACAAAGGGTAATTGATTCTTGAACATTTCCAGGCAATTTCTCTTAAAATTTTCGACGGGTAAACCACTGACGGAATTTGTGTACACCGATTTCCAAAGATTTTCAAATGACTTCCAATTATTTACGTGGAAGTGTACACCAGATTTCCAAGGTGGTTTACCCCTCGAAAATTCAAGTTCTTCAAGTTTTCCGAGAGTATTCCGTTCTAAAATCCACCGGCCTAGCTTATCGAGACCCGACTCAAATGATGGAGCTCTAAATGGATCCCTCATTAGAGAAAATATCTCAATTCTTCAATCTTTTTCTTTAACTTCCCACCCGAAAGAAGGACATCATTTCATAATAAAATTTCCGCTACTCGTTGGGGAAGTTTTGGGGTGACACAACCAATTTTTTGATTCTACGTTCAATTTAGAAAAAGTTACTCTTGTAAAATTTAAATTAGAAGTTTGGTTTCAAGATATTTGAGTGTGAATACAAATTTGAAAAAAACCTATTTCGCCCGCCACATTGTCAAAAGCTAAGAAATAGAATTTTCAGAAAAACTTGTTCCTCTGTTTAAACGGTGGTTTCTCAACTTCAAATGCTTGAATCAAGTATGTAATTCTAATCTTGCCCGGACTAAAAAGAATTCCATCAATCTGCAGTTGTACAATCGTTTGCCGCTGGAAGTACAGAACTATCCGATGGATAAGTTCAAAAAGACTGTCTCCAGGTTCATGCTTGACCAGTGTTTCTATAGGGTTGACGAATTTTTCGCCTTCAAGTATAGCCTTAACGCCAAAGGTTCAATAATATCTTCGTCCCTTTAAAGGAAATTTATCTATATGTATATACAGACTTATATGTTCCTGAGTGTATGTTCCATTTGTGTTAAAATTCATTATTTATTTTTAAATTGACGTTGCTCGATTCTACAATACCACTGTAATGTAGTTAAGATGGCTGAATAAAATATCTATCTATCTATCTATCTATCTAACTCTATTTTCAACTTTGTTATTCACCTAGCTGTCTGCTCTTGAAAGTGGTATTTTCGAGACGTTTTTCAAACATTCAGATTCATCTTCTACATTATTGATCGTAGAATCCAAATAACTAAGCATTTTTGCAAAATAATCGGTGGCGTTTCTGCACTGCCCAAAAATGCCTGTAGAAGTGAACGTGATGTGTTTCGTTACCAACAGACGTCTAGAAAAAGATGTAGTTAACGTAACTAGAGTCGAATAATTTTATGTAGATATCAAACTTTTCCTCTTTCCTCCCTTTTTAACCTGGAGGGTACTAGGGAAGCCCAACTCACTGTTGCAGGACCTTGTATACATACATACATACCTATATGAAACTGATTATGTAGGCATGCTCTTCTACAGGGCAATGGCAGATATTTTGTTCGATGTGGCGATGAACTGACACAGGGAACTTGCTATAAAAATAGCGGACACGGTGTACACTTAATAGAAGCCGGCCGGCTTTAAAAAGGACCGCCTGAAATGTGCACCGAGTGTGAAGGATTTGTCATTACTTCTACACATCCTTGTGCGCTCACATGTTGAACCCGTTAAGGTTAAGAGTTGGATTAGCAATTTGAAGGATTAGTTAAGTAAAAGCTTTCCAACATTCGAACGCCACACAATACAGGACTAAAAAAATTGATTTCGGGAAAATTACCAACAACAAAAATGCTGATGATGGTGATGGCGGTCACTTTCAATCCCGAAATTTAGTAAGTACCCGCAGTCCGCACGCCCATATTTTACCTTACCAGAATCGCCAATGAGAGAGCACTCTTGGTGGTGTTGGTGAATATTTAATTTTACACAACCGCGATGTGGTATAGAATATTGATTAATGCGAATTAAAAGTTGAAGGAGTATTTCGACGCTATCGTCCAAAATCTTCATCGAGAAAATTTACGGTTGTTTTGCAATCGCAGTAAAACCACCAAGTGACTTTTTCCACAGAACCGGGCTACAAGAATTTTACCGACCGGAAAGATTATCACGTTGTGCACGCGAAATTACGGAAAGGGCCAAATTATTGCATAATTACTTCACTGTAGGTTTGCAACGTCGCTTGAAGAATCGGTAACTAATTGCCGTTTAGCGCATTTTGGTTTTTATCATCTCTGTCGACGGAAATTCTCGGTTCAACTGATAACAATGAAAACTGGTACTTTGGCTGCTCGATCGTGAAGGTGAATGCCAGTAATTTTTGTAACATAGATCACGATCACGTGCCTTTTCAAGTGAGCAAGGTCATCGATTCCCATATGAAAACAGTTTGCAGTCCAGGTTTGGTCTTTCAATCTCCGCCAATCACAAGCTGCAACCAGTTTCCGTATTTCTTGAAACTCGATTTTCTTTTGATAACCCTGCCCTCCTGCACGAGGCGAGGCTCCACGTACTAGGTGGCCCAGCCTCTGATAGATGCCCTTGCGACCGCCGGCTGTGGCCTTGCCAAACCTTCTGCTCAGGACGTTTCTATCGACCTAAAGTTCTGGACGGGGTCGCCTTAATGTGTGACGGTGGGCCGTTCAGGCTTTGTTTCGATTGTGCACCCACTGTACCGTAAGTCGTTTGAAATGCTTGCTGTGGTTCTCAGAAAATGCATTATATATTTTTCGTTTACATTACAGGTGCGTGATCACAATCATGTGAATCATCGAAAGACTTTTAAACTGCAATCTCTGAGGGCAACCCCTTCTTGGGGTTGGGGGTGTCTCAGGGGTCGGTGCTGGGGCCTTTGATTTTCATATTGTTCATCAATGACTTGCCATCACATGTAACGGACGGCATCACGGTAACACTTGCCGATGACGCCTGCTGAGGTTTCGGTTGTTATCAAGTATTGTGAGCAAGGTGAACCGATGGTGTCACGATAACATATTCATTTCAAATAAAAATAAGACTCGATTTGTTGTGTATAATGAAAGGATTGACAGTTTTGAAGCGATGACTCGTACTCACCAACGATGAGTACAAATCGTTGGCATTGTGTCCGTATTCATAGTCGTTGGCAAGTGCACTTTGTTCAAGTATCACTTCAAATCAAGCTGTAACTCAAGTAAGAATTCTGTTTCATGGACATAATTTCGGTTTTCCTTGAGCGGTGGTGGCCGAGCTCGCGCTGCTCTGTGTGGGTTCGAATCACGCTACATCCATGGATATTTGGTGCTGTCCCCGAGGTTGCATGGTAGAGCAGCTAATAGTTGAGTGTCGCCTCGTTAAATAAGTCAATCAAATAAATTAACACTATTTCACGGGAAAAGCCAAAAGTATGTCTATGGAACAGAAATCGTACTTGAGTTACAGCTTGATTCAAAGTCATACTTGAACAAGGTGCACTTGACAACAACTATGAATACGGGCATTAGAGTCGAAGATGACCCCTAGATCTTTCATGGTAGATGGCCTACCCAAGCTCTATCACCAATGGAGTAATTAATACCAGGAGCGAGCCAAATCTATGGTAGCTCATCACACTGCCTTTCTCGATATTCAGTGATAACTGATTCCGAATGCACCACTCGTTTAAGATGTCGAGACTTTGCTGAAGAACAATGCAGTCATCAACTGCGTGGACAGAACAGTACAGGTTCATATCATCGGCATACAAGAGGTAAGACACTTTTAGGTCTGTGACGATATCGTTGATTTCATGTTCAAAAATGCGTGCAATTATTGTACTTACCTACAAGCATCACGTGTTCTAGTTTTCGGGAATAATAAAGAGAATTTTGCAGTTTCCAATAGTGGAAAAGAGCTGGCATATTACATATTCATATTCCAGACGAAAACTTGCTTGTCATGAGGCAGTTGCGTATCTTTCGACGATTCATATTTCATAATGTAAGCATGTTCCTATTGATTTACCAGTTCGGTAGCCATTACCATACATTCTTAATGTAGTTCTAGCTGTCTCTTCTGCGATATTGAAAAAACGCACAACACAAGCTGGGATGCAAATTTCATTGTTTTGACCAAATGCACACGTAACCTGACAGTATGTTGCAGTCCTCTGGCTGTTCCCGGGGAGGTAATAAATTGCTTTCGCTTCGCATCGCCGTGTACCCTTTTAAAACGAGAAGCGATTGGTTCAAGATTAAAGGATCATGTTGCAGTATTAATTTTTGCCTGTCTAAACCTACACCTGCTGTTTACCAGTTGCGTCTGTAGCAGTTGCGGAAAGGGTTATACCAACTTCTATCGATTCTTGGAAGTTCTGACACGCGGGTCTGAATTTGTTAAAAAATCGAGAAAACCGCTGACCCGGTTCAGTTGGCCGCTGCAACCGCATTAAGCCCCTTTATTAGCACCCCAATATCGTCGAATAAGACGCGAATTAACACGGAACACCCGCAAAAGCTTCTGAAACCGGGGAATTTTCTTGGTTCTAATCCGGGATTAATGCCCACCCAAACTGCACATCCCTAGAAAGTGATATGATTTATCTGAGTCTTAGCTTATTTCCCTTTTTTTTACCAAATTACAGGCGATTTAGAGATAGTTTAACTAGCAAGCTTCATCTTGTTTGATTTTAGGAAAATATTAAGGTACAGCTCCCTGCACAAAAACAGGAATGAACAAGTACTTTTGCTTAATCAAAAAGATTTTTTGCCGAATGACCCGTATGGGTCTTTCAACCGCCATGTATATAGGGTGATTCAAAAATGATGCACTTCCTCCCGTGTACGTTGTGGGAGAAATTGAAGGAGCACAGGAAAAATGGTAAAAGAAAATAAGCTCGTTTATTTTTCGAGCTTTGATAAGGTGAATTTGAGACAACTTCTTGATTTTTCCTTCGTTATTTTTACAAGTTTCAAACAAAAACCATGCTTAGCTACTTAGCTAGGCATTGTATTTATTTGATTATTTCAACTACCATCTCTATTGCAATTGATTGAAATACATTCTCATCATGTTTAAAACTTCAACATAGCTCTCATCCAGGCTCAGGGATTGCTGAGAGCTGTATTGTTGTTGTCCATACAGTGTGGAGTTTCTTACATGCTTCGTATCTATATTCTGTTAGTGTTGTACTTGGTGTTGTATATTTTTGTATTTTGAAATAAGAAACAGGGTCTGGCCATGTGTAGCATGTAAAATTTAATAGAGTCCTACGACTGATTCAAGTTTGATATAGCAGAGAGATGCAACATTTAGGTACCTACGTCAAGAGGAAATTAAATTGAGGTCATCATATTTATTAGCTTCAAGCCACCCACCTAAGCTGCTTTTCTCTCTCGGTGTATTTTTTACTCTTTTTATTTGGAGCGATGATGGCTGTAATTTTATTGTTTCAGTTTTGTGACATGAACGTGGGTGCGTTACTTCAGCGATTTTACTTGAAAATTCTTTGAGCACATTCTACTTTTGAAAAAATGCTTTCTGTTGCTTTTCTTTAAAAATATAAAACGTTAATTACGGTTAAAACGCGTGAGTGATTTAATCCTCGTGTCAATTGAGTCAATCTATCAAACACCACTAAGAATTATCAATCATTCGCTGTGTCCAGGCCCGATTTCAGTAGATTGAAACTGCGTTTTTGGCCTTAATTGATTTTCGATACGTCTTGCGATTAAGGGGAAAAAATGAACGCATGAAGACTACGGTTCGATAAATTTGATACGCACACATCTAGATTTCTAGATTGTATCGAGAGGTTTTCCTACCGATTTTTAGGAAAAATAACATGCAGGCGTGCCCCTGTTCCGAGTTCATTCCCTTTCTGCTGCTTTCTGTGTTTTTCCTTTATATTAACTGTTAGCGACAGAAGAAACGTCCGCTCGATGCTCAAAGTAGAGTACGGCACTCCGCAGGTCAAATGGGCAATAATCGCGTCCTAGCTGTGCTACAAATTGAGGCGAGAAACCATTACCGAGATTCAAGAAGGCGGAACGAATCAAAAACAATGCAAAACATTTCCGCTGCTGACGCTATATGACCACCAACTCTCAATAAAAAAAAATAGGTTCAAATGATGAGATGATGAGAAATGAGATCCCGCAAGACGATTAAGACCATTTTAACAGTGATGTCTATCTTATCTGTGTGGATATGTGTGGGCGAGTGTGTATACTACAAGTGTACCGAAATTAGCCTACCAAACTTCAGCAGCAGAGATTCTATGATTAATAATAAGAAAAAAAGTTCCTGTGAACCTGGTTTGAAGAATGTTTCATAAGGGAACTAGGGCCCCTTAAACGTCGGTCCCTGGAGATGGTCTTTATTTAATATTTCCAAACTATTTAGTTGAGGTAAAATGATGAAATTTAGCACACTAGTAATAGTAGTTTACGATACGAGTTGGCCGTTACATAAGTGGTTTTCAGATACGAAGCCGAAATTTGCAGAACGAGGGCGCAGCCCAAGTTCTGTGAGAGGCTGAGTGTCGGAAAGCAATCTTGTGTAACAAGCCACGAGTGTTGTACTAGTATATTATTTCACGTGTTTGTTGTGTTAATACATGAGATGTAATGACTTTTATATAAGTTGTATATGGATATTACAGTTTATGTATTTAAGTTGACACTTGTCAAAATAACCTAAAAAATTACAAAAATTTCACAATTTTCAATAGAACAAACACGTAAAATGTTGTACAACACTCGTGGCTTGTTACACAAGATGCTTTCCGACACTCAGCCTCCCACAGAACTCGGGCTGCGCCCTCGTTCTGCAAATTTCAGCTTCGTGTCTGAAAACCACTTATGTAACAGCCAACTCGTATTGTAAACTACTAATACGAGTTTAATAAGACGAAGTTTGTCGCACGACTGTTTTTGGGGCACGACGAACGCAGTGAGGAGAGTCCCAAAGGAAGGAGTGCGACAAAACGTCTTATTAAACGAGTGCAATATACTATTTTATCTATTTTGCCTAAAATATTTGAAAGAAATTGAAGAATTCTGGAGGTAGCAATGCCTTTCAGTGTCATAAAAGTCAAGCGCCAGTACGACACGCGTTTGCGTGTCGAAAAGTAGCCAGTACGATACGGGAGTAGATAAAACACTTTACGTGTTTGTTCTACTGAAACTTGTGAATTTTTTGTAATTTTTGAGGTTATTTTTTGACAAGTGTCAACTTAAATACATGAGCTGTAATATCCATATACAACTTATATAAAAGTCATTACATCTTATGTATTAACACAACAAACACGTAAATAAAAATTTTATGCTCAACAAGATCGGATTAAAATAATCTCAAAATTTTCAACAGGGGTGGGTTCAACATAGGGGAGGGAGTAAAAAATGACCCTTAACTTTTTTGCCTGTAATTTTTTCCAATTTTGATAATTTCATGGAATATCACATATTTCTAAAATGAAAAGTACTGTTGTTGAACATCGATAAGATGCACCGTTTCCGAGTAAAATCGACATGAACATTTCAATACATGTCCAAAAACGTATACAAAGGACTGATTTTTGTTTCCGTGTCGCAGGAAATTTTGTCATTGTAGATTTGGTAGAAAAAGAACCCTTTTTGTGAAATAAAACCATAGTGTATTACATTCGAATAAAAACTAAAAAAATCGAAAAAATAAAATTTGAAAATGAGCTCTCAAAATGCGCTTTATGACATGCATATTTCAATATACACTCAGTTCAATACACAACAAACATTTTCCGTTCATATCGATTTTACTCGGAAACTGTGGATCTTATCGATTCTTAACAAAAGTATCTTTTTAAACAAAAAAACTATAACTTCATGGAATTATATCAAAGTAGGAAAAAAAATTACATGCAAAAAAGTTAGGGGTCCTTTTTACGCCCTCCCTCTGGGTTGAAGTTTTGAAATTATTTTGATCCCATCTTGTTGAGCATAAAAAGGTTAATAGATGTGCTGAATTTCATCATTTTACCTCGACTAGTTTCGGAGATATTGAATAAAGACTACCTTCAGGGACCCACCTTTCGGGGGCTCTAGCTCCCTTGTGCAGCATTTTTTTAACCATGTTAATGGGAACTTTTTTTCCCATTAACATTTTTGATTGTAGAATCTGTTGCTGGAGTTTGGCAGGCTAATTTCGGGACACCTGTATTGTATTGATCCGATCAAATGAAAAATAATAAAGTAAAGCAGGTATGAGAACCAAGTTTTTGCACCGAATTACCAGATTCGTGTCAGCACTGACAGGCCAGGAAATCCCTTCTCGAATCTTGAGGAAGAAACCTTCCTCCGGACCTACACGCTCGGACTGGTTGGGGGTTTGGCATGTGAGAATCACTGGCTCTTTGTGTGGTGAATTAATAGTCAGTACAATATTACCCCATGGTTCGCTGGCACATTCGCCGATTGTATCAATTTTTAATGTGTCATTTCCGGTTTATTGACGGTAATCAAATTAATTATGCTTGATGCCCAACTGCCTTCGGGCACGCTTTTATTCTATTAAAGTGATTTTGTTTGCTTTAATATCAGTTCAATTAAATTCTAAATTACGGACAGAATAAAATGTCAATTGGCTTCTGAGTTCATTAATAATACACAATATTGCGCGGAAGTGGCGCTCTGACACGGATGTCATGCGAACCAAGAAAACGGTGACAAGTTATCATCGCGCATGTTCAGGGCCGCTATTCTTGAATCGTGTGAGAAAAGTCCCTGGGAGTTTTATATTATCCGTACTACACTTCTGTAGCGAAAGTTGCCTAAAAACCACGATTTTAGGCAACATTCGCTACATCAGTGTACTGCGGAATGTATTTTACTTCCAGGGACTTTTCTCACACGATTCAAGAATAGCGGCCCACTCGACAATGACATTGACTTCAGTGTTTGACGTTGACGTTTTGTACAGTTCTATCAGCAACTTGTGAAGTCTTCCGATTAAAAATGCATATTCGGCGGTCGAAAAAATGTGTGCCACTCAGACATTGAACCACTCAGGACCGCTATTCTTGAATCGTGTGAGAAAAGTCCCTGGGAGTTTTATATAATGCGTACTACACTTCTGTAGCGAAAGTTGCCTAAAAACCACGATTTTAGGCAACATTCGCTACATCAGTGTACTGCGGAATGTATTTTACTCCCAGGGACTTTTCTCACGATTCAAGAATAGCGGCTCAGAGGACCGACTGTCGCCACACCATGCTGTCGTCAATACAATACAGCACTGATTAAATGAAATATCCCCAGACAATTTCGCGGTAAATTTGAATGTTATGGTTGAAGTGCTCCATGTTTTTTTTATTTCGTAATTTGGGGCATTTGGGAATTATCCTCAACATATGTGCTTTCATGAATAGGTTGCGAGGGTTACTCCGATTATTCTATGAAACCACTTCTACTTGAGAACGACGCATAATCCATTGAGCTTAGTTTGAGAATCACCTATTTTACAGCGTAACATCTGGGAGACTTCGAACGAATCACCTCGGTTTTTAGCGCATGCGCTGAGCGGTCACGCAATATTGTGTATTCAATGTATGTTTCTCGGATTTGACGGACCAACCTAACCTCACAATTCCATGTTACCGGTAAAGTTTGAAATCAGTTATTCCGCGGAACGGCCAGGAAATCTGCAGAATGCCCAAATAGACAAACAATCCGCAGATTGACGGCTCTATTAGGCATACCGGAATGTCTGGCCGCTTAGGCAATGTGAAAACTATCAAGACAAAGCTCGCACTTTGACTAGACAGTGTTATTCTAATGTTCCAAAAATAACAATTGTGGAGAAAAAATTGATTTTTTTTCAATTTAATCAAACAAAAAGTTGTTAAGATTAATTTCTTTCGCTTCTTCATCTTCATACGCAGCTTATTCTTTCAGGCTTTTCTGTTCTAATATTTATGATTTGTGATGTGTTCCTTCTTTCGGTTCTAGTTTTAAGGAGGCTATATATCTTGAACCGAGATTCTTCTGCGCTGGAAAATGAAACCTGCTGCCAGAATTTATTTTCTGGCATGCAGAACTTTCTCAATGAGGTAGGAAAATTTAGGATAGGCGTCCACATAGCACTATTATTGTAGTTTTTATGTTGAACTATTTTTGATAATCCACGTTTATCATCACGTACATCACTTCAGCGCATACATGAGAACGCATACCTGCGGAGAGCGGTAATTTCAATTTTGACGCACGAAGTGTCACTGTCAATGGCAGCTGTGTATCAATAATCGAAATGTAAACAAACATAACCTCCTAACCATTCAACATCTAATATTCGTATGGCAAAAAGACGCAGAAAAGATTCAGGTGATACGAAACACAACGAGCTGCAAGGCGATCACCGAAACAAGAGCGTTATTAGGCTAGGTCTGTCGAAACGTTAAATCGACGTCAAGCGCTGTCAGATGTCATTTGCGTAACATTATACACACGCACACCGTTACAGTGTTGTCAACTTGTTGTCGTGATATGAGATATGGCAACCTCCTACTTTCACAGGTATGCGGAGAAGCCATTCGGGAAACGTGGATTGAGCAAAAAAAATCTCGCGTTCCTCCATTGTTCACAATAACTCTGTCTAGTCAATGTGAAAAAACTAAACTGGACAACGAAGTTGTCGGTATCGGAAAAATGGTCCGACTTTGGAGGTCAATATCTTTTGATTGCCGATTGCGATTTCCATTTTGTTTGTTGCGTTGACTAGCTTAATCTTTCCGTAGTCCATCCTGTAACAGTGAATGTTGAGAAACTTCATGTAAATTTTCTACAGGGTGATACGTAAAATGGTGCAAAATTGCAACGACTTCATCGTACCCCCATTTGTCAAAAAAAAATTGTTATGTATTCTAATACAAAAATTATGAAGTGTGGTGTCTTATCTCGAAACGGTTTCCAACATAAAAGATATAAATTTTTATGTTGAATGTTGCAGATTTACGGAGCTCAGACATAGCACCACAAGCACAAAGCACAAGCACAAAAAGTATAACGTCCAGGGGGAGCTTTACTTCACTCGGACACTGAAGTTTCACATCCTTACCATGTTCAGGGTCTTAAATCTGCAAATAGAACATGTTCCATTTGTAAAATTCTGATGAAATTCTGACGAAATCCAACGTACGAAAAACAGGCAGGGACATTGGACAACCACCCTAAAAAGTGCCTCCTGCTTGGCCCCACACCAAATATTCGGGTTGTGTTGAGAATTGATTGTTCTGGACTGTTGTACGAACAATCTTGCTCAATGTCAACATCCATTCATCAGAAGTGACTTAATCTCGCGCGCGAACAAGGCAAATCTGTAACATTCAAAATAAAAATTTATATCTTCGATGTTAGACTTCCAATCCGGATAATTCCAAAACAGTTTCGAGGTAAGACACCACAATTCATGATTTTTGTATTAGAATACATAATAATTTTTTTTCGGTGAATGGGGGTACGATAAAGTCGGTACAACTTTGCAGCATTTTACGTATCACCCTGTAGAAATTTTACATGAAGTTTCTCAACATTCAGCATTATAGGATGGGTTACAGTAGCATTAGGCTAATACACAATATTGCGCGGAAGTGGCGCTCCGACACGGATGTCATGCGAACTAAGAAAACGGTGACAAGTTATCATCGCGCATGTTCAGGGCCGCTATCCTTGAATCGTCTGAGAAAAAACCCTGAGAGTTTTATATAATCCGTACTACACTTCTGTAGCGAAAGTTGCCTGAAAATCACGATTTTAGGCAACATTCGCTACATCAGAGTACTGCGGAATGTATACAGCACTGATTAAATGAAATATCCCCAGACAATTTCGCGGTAAATTTGGATGTTATGGTTGAAGTGTTCAATGTTTTTTTTATTTCGTAATTTGGGCATTTGGGAATGATCCCTCACATATGTGCTTTCATGAATAGGTTGCGAGGGTCGATCCGATTTTTCTATGTAACCACTTCTACTTGAAAAGGACGCATAATCCATTGAGCTTAGTTTGAGAATCACCTATTTTACAGCGTAACATATGGAAAGACTTAGAACGAATCACCTCGTTTTTTAGCGCATGCGCTAAGCGGTCACGCAATATTGTGTATTAACACAATAAACAAAACGGAAATCGCATCCGGCAATCGGAAGTTATCGGTCTTCAAAGTCGGACCATTTTTCCGATACCGACAACTTCGTTGTCCAGCAGTTCACTTCTTATTAGGTTTGTTTTGGCAGCGAGTTGGAGACGGTTTGCTAACTGTGATTCAGCGCGCATACTCGACTCCAACCAGTTTTCAAGTGGTTGGAAAGTTTTTGCTGCAAGAACGCGTAGCGAGCGGTTCCAGTTGAAACTAGGGACACAACAACTTTTCAAGTTTTCCCCGCCAAGCCGAGGTCTTATTTAAGGGGTTTCTGATGCGACTAAAAAAGTTGTCGACGGAAATCGGTTTTATTTTATTTTTTTCGTCAAGTACAAACTCATCCAAAAAGAAAATGTACAGACATTGCTATCAAATTTTGAAAATTTCCAAAATATTTTGGAAATATTTGAATTTGATTTTTGAAAATTCAAGAACTAGATAGCATTGACAATGTATTTTTCCTCAAGAAAGTCGCATGCAATTTGAACTTTCTATTTTCAAAAAAAAGGTACCAAAAATGACTTCTACTAATTCACTTTTTCATGTCTACGAGAAATCATTTTTGGTGTCTTTTTTTGAAAATAAAAAGTTCATATTTGGCATGCGACTTTCTTGAGGAAAGATACATTGTCGATGCTATCTAGTTTTTGAATTTTCAAAAATCAAAATCAAAAATATTTTCAAAATTTGATAGCAATATCCGTACATTTTCTTTTAGGAGGAGTTTCTACTTGACGAAAAAAAAAACCGATTCCCGTCAACAACTTTGTTAGTCGCATCAGAAACCCCTTAATAAATTTACCGAAATTATGTAATTAATGTAAATTAATATAAATATGTAACTTTCAGCAGGTAAAACTATTTTAAATTAACCTCGAAAATGCGTCTTTATTTACCTTTACTGTCACACTGTCATATTACGCGCCACGCCATCAATCAAAGATCGCCCGATTGCGAAGAAAGGCGTACGCATGCGTCTGATCACCAGTTTCTTTTCAATTCTCAAACTCCTCTGACCGTCCACAAACTGTTTTCGAACCGTTGGAGGCACCTGCCCAAACAGCTTACCAACAGTTGGCAACTCGAAGTTTACACTGCCCGAACGGCTTAACGGAAGCGCGCAGAATCCAAACGGTTGTGTATCGCTGCCAAAACAAACCTATTGTCAGTTCTCAGACTGCCTAAATGACTAGACATTTCGCGGGTTGCTCAAAGTGCGCTAAAAGGTCTGCGAAATGACCAAAACAATCGTCAATCCGCGGATTGCCTGTTCATTTGGGTATTCTGCAGATTGCCTGAGCATTCCCGGGATCAAACTGATTTCGTACGAACTCACGTACGATCAAAACTTTTCGTTTTGCCGGTAACACATCGACAAAATATCTCTTTATTCTGGCAGCTCTGGCATCAAGACCCAGTTGCACCACTTCTACTTAGATGTTAAGTGACACTTAACTGTGGCTAAGTGGCAGATAGCCGAAATTTTGCTCGGCTTAGCCACAACTTAACCTTGTTGTGTGTTAACAAGATACCTATATAATACATTATTTTTTTATCAATATGGGTGAAAAAAATTAGTTATCGTTCACTCACCTTGAAGAAAATGTCGGTTAATTTCAACAAGATAGCAAACAGAAGACGCTTGTTACAGGGTGTTTACGCGAGACGGATCCCCCCACCATAAAAACTTTCCCTTCATGATAATTTAAAAAGGAATTTTTTTTGCATTTTTTCGAAACACCTATATGTATTCTATCACCACAATCGATGCACATTGTTATCCTGAATACAAAAATGCATGACATTTCTAATTTTTTTGGGGAAATTCCTTGAAAAAAAAATTTTTTTTTTAGAATGATGGATTCATTTTAGAAATCAGGTATATCCCGGATATTCTATAACTCATTTCATGTCATTCCATGCCATTTAAAAGTATGTAAAACATAATATTCTGGATATATTTGAATTCCAAAATGAATCCATCATTCTCTAAAATAAAATTTTTTCGTCATTGTTTTTTCAATTTTTTTTTCGGAAATTTTTTCAGAAGTGTCATGCTTTTTTGAAATCAAGATAACAATGTGCATCTATTGTGGTGATGAAATAGATGATATTTCGAAAAAATGAAAAAAAAAATGCGACATGTGGCACGGAATGGAAAATTATACTTGACCTATTCAGCAAGTACAGAAAAAATTATTCCAGAGAAGTTTAAAGTTTTTTTTTCAATTATCGAGATGGGAAAGTTTTTCATGAAGGGTATCCATTTCGCCTGAACACCCTGTACGTTGTCGGTGAGGTTAACAACAAACGCACGTGTTTAAACTGTCAACTGGGGCTGCTTCTGTTACAAATAGCGTGTGATTGCTGCGACTGTCGATCTCGGAATGAACATGTTAGCACAAAACCTTTTTTTTCATTCGTTTATTCAACGTTGGCGCATTTCCGCAACGAGGTCAAACACCGACGCCGGTGAATGCTTTACTCCACTATACCGGAAATTTTACCAAACCCCTGTGGGTTCCAACGCAGGTAGGGATTTCTAACGACCACCAGCATCGGATGGGGTCGACACCATCGTTCGTATTTTACGTGCTATGCGCTATGCGACACGTCTTGCATTTAGCAAGCATTCCAACTAAATCAAAGAGCTTGTTTTGGGGGCACAAAACCTTGTGACACGTGAGTGAAATGATGCACAGGGCTGCCAACATACTACATACTAGCTGGCAAAACTAAATTAGCCAAAATTTTGCAATGCTGTCAAGTACTTTAGACACTTGACTATGTCACGCCAAATGCAACTTGAACATGGCCAGTGCAACGCAGGTAAGATAAGTACGATTTACGGAAGCGAAACTTGCGATAAGTATTACTTCGGCAAGTACAACTTTACCTGTGCACTGGTGCAACCGGGCCTGAGAAATCCATTTCCTGGGTTAAAATTTGTCTCTGGCCTGAGTGTTTTGGTTAAATAAAATGAAACTTGATAGGTTGAGGTTAGAAAATTGTCGGCTGGCTGTTGTTTTGACAATATTAACGGAAAGATAATGTGAGTAGCGTTCAAACTGTTTTCAAATTTGATTTCAAACCAACATGAAGCGGGTTTGTCCATAACGAAACCGCAGCAACGCGGAAATGTCATTTTTCGATAGAGTATGAATACTATTTTGAGGGATGGTCCCAGGCCTATGTCGTCTAGGCCCTCTGAATTGAGCTCACGAGAATGCATCCCATTAACGACTATAGTTTCCGATTGAGCCTACTCTGAAACCATTTTTTATTGCTATTTTTGATGCCCGTATCAAAGAGAACAACTAGTTGACTGGCATTTACTCTCGTTTGCAATAATTCCAAATGTTTTACATTTAAAGCTGCCGCGGACATTTCGCATACGGAAAAAATATTATATACTTTTTTACGGCTGCATTGTGTCTAATAATGTGTCAGAAGTAACGACCCAATTTGTTTCGTTTATGCTCTCGTGTTCCACGTGAAAACTCCAAGCACACAAAACCGCGTTTCCCGCGCGCCCCGCGTGCTTTCTCTAAAGTAATGAGAGCATAATTGGCCAAGAATAAATTCGGACGAAATTGATTTTGTATCGGCTTGCAGCGACAACGCGAATGTAAAACTGAACGAACTTCTTAGTGAAAATTAAATTGTCTTGCCCGGGAAACTCAGTGAGACTAACCGAATTATAGTGGCGGACAGATTTCTCCTCCAGTAAAATGGAAGACGTCGACGACGACGGCGAAGAAATTTTGTTTTCCTTCACTCCATCCATATTATAACGGTCATGCACAAGAAATAAGAAACTGTACAAATGTTCGACTTTTCGATCACAGAGCTAAGAAAACAATGGGAAATGATAGTAAACGTTGTAGTTACGAATAATGGTGGTGAACCCGGTGTACGGGTAGGTAATTGCAAGAAGTTCCATCCAACCAGATCTCTGAGGAGTTGCCACTTTACCACAGCCTGGGTCTGGGTGTTTACTTTTGCTTTTATATTGTGCGCGATGGGTCTCTGCGGGGCAATTTGCGCTATGTTTTCCTATTTTGTATAACTCCTGTGATGTTCAGCACAAGATTAGTTCGATTATGAAGGAGCACACACACACATACCCTTCAGGCCTCAGCAGAATTGTCTTGCCAAGACAGTAGCTGTACTCAACGGCTGATAACTTGCGGGTATATGACATGACATTACACTTTGATGCATTCATGGAGAGACCGTTGACACCGCACCACTCACGAACCAAGTCCAAGTCGCTCTGAGGACGCTCACAATCGGACAACGACCTAACCTCACAGAAGAGCTTCAAGTCGTCGGCATAAATAAGCGATTCCACCGAAATACGGGAGACGATGTCGTCGATAAACACATTGAAAAATAATGGGCCCAGAACAGAGCCCTGAGGCACTCCCGATGTCTGCGGAGAGCACTGTGACCTGTAACCGTTGTGCTCAACGAACTGACTCCTTTCACTAAGATAGGATTTCACAAGTCGCACCAGAGCGTCGGAGAAGCCGAATTTTTGAAGTTTGGAACACAAAACACTGTGGTCAATGCTATCGAATGCTCTGTATGCTCTGTAAAATCTGCATAGATCACATCCACCTGACCTCCCCCGTCCAAGACCTCACACACGAACTGCGACTTACAAGCAAGATTTGTGATGGTGGAGCGCCCCCTCACAAAACCATGCTGGCGAGATGACAAGCGACATGAGACATGACGACTTATTGAGCTGTAGAAAACTAACTCGAAGACCTTAGAGAAGTTGCTGATGATGGATATCGGTCGGTAGTTGACAATATTTCCTCTATCGCCCTTTTCATGTATTGGACAGACCCTAGAAGACTTCCACAGATCTGAGAATGTCGATGTTTTGAATATATATTAAAAATTTGAAGGTTGAAAATCATACTTAGTGGCTCCAACAATATTGGAGAACAGTCGCGAATAATAAATGCGGGTATCGAATCTGGTCCCATCGTCATGTTTGCTTTAATTTTTTTAATCGCTGTCACTACATCCTCTGGGCAAACAGATATAGGGCCAAGAACAACGGAACCAGTCCCAGCGTCAGTCCCAGGCTCGTCCACGGAAAGCGGAGCTACAAACGAGTCAGAGAAATGTGCAGCAAATCCATCTACAATTTTCTGAGGATCATCTATTGCGGTGCCTCGGTAGGAGATGCGGGAGGGAATGGGTGGTGTTCCGTTTTTGGTGTTTATACATATATAACCAAAATCTTTCAGGTCTTGTCAGATAATACGAGATTAGTTGATTTGCAATTTTTGTTTGTCAATTTGTAGCTGACTGATCAATGAAAATGATGGTTTGCCTTTCAATAAGGGAAAGATGATGGGTCTGGTACAGATTTCAGGCATTTTTTGTCAGTAATCACCTATTGTATATTGGAAATAGAATATCTGCTGGAATTAATTCAAACAAAAACTATTTTTTCACCATGGCTAGCTTTCAATTCCCTCTTCAACATATCAAAAGTCCTCAACTCTGGGACTGCTACAAATCAGTATACAGGGTGAAAGTTCATTATTTTTCTCTACTTTCTTTTTTTCTTGAAAAACTGATGACCGAAAATAACGGTTTTAGGCTAGTTTGATAGGCCATAATCTTCCAATAAACATATAAAAAATGTATCACCCAGCAACTGCTGCGCCTCAAGTTTTTTTTTTCTTGGTGGAACTGATCCAGACTAAAGCCGGTTCCAGTTCTTTTGCAAGCTTATAATGTCATACTGAACATATAGAAAGCACATCTCTGCATCTGCTGCTTTCCAATTTACAGGGTGAAAAGTCATTTTCACGTTTCAATTTTTTTCTTGATGAAATGTCGGCTCACACAACAATTGCGACTGGTTTCTCGGTAAATTTGAGGCTTCTAGTCAAACATATCAAAATAAGACATTTTTGCTACAGCTACGTTTTTATTTACAAATTTAAATGTTTGGCTGCGTTCCAAGATTTTTTTGGATTTTTGATGCAATATACTCGAATATACCCAAACATTTAAATTTGTAAAAAAAAACGTAGCTGTAGCAGAAATGTATTATTTTGATATGTTTGACTAGAAACTTCAAGTTTACAGAAAAATTAGTCGCAATTGTTGTGTGAGCCAATTTCACCAAGAAAAAAATTGAAACGTGAAAATGATTTTTCACCCTGTAAATTGAAAAGCAGCAGTTGCAGAGATGTATCCTTTTCATATGTTCAGTATGACATTATGAGCTTGCAAAAGAACTGGAACCGGCTTCAATCTAGATCAGTTCCACCAAGAAAAAAAATTAAAGATGAAAAATAGTTTTCACTATGTAACTTGATACACAGCTGTGGCTGGGTGGTATATTTTTTTTATGATTATTGGAAGACTATGGCCTATCAAACTAGCCTAAAACCGTTTTTTTTCAGTCATCAGTTTTTCAAGAAAGAAAGGGAGTAAGGAAAAATAATAAACTTTCACCCTGTATACTAATTTGTAGCAGTCCCAGAGTTGAGGACTTTTGATATGTTGAAGAGGGAATTGAAAGCTAGCCATGGTGAGAAAATAGTTTTTGTTTGAATTAATTCCAGCAGATATTCTATTTCCAATATACAATAGGTGATTACTGACAAAAAATGCCTAAAATCTGTACCAGACCCATCATCTTTCCCTTATTGAAAGACAAACCATCATTTTCATTGATCAGTCAGCTACAAATTGACAAACAAAAATTGCAAATCAACTAATCTCGTATTATCTGTTTTGTGGAACCCACGGTAAGAGGCGCAATTGTTTGCGTGTTTTATGTTTTCTAAAATTTTTTATTCAATTTAGAATGAACTCGAGAATATAGGTAAATTGAGGTGTGTTAGTAGGAATAAGGTTCAATTGAATGAAATTGTTAATGCTTGGAGTACAATAAAATGTACCTGATTAAGAAACAAAATATTCGTCGGATGGAGCTTAAGAGTATGGTACACGTGTAAAAGTTTCTACGATCTTACATCTTGTACATCTTTACGATCTAACTGAATATTCAACTCAATGTACTCGATTGAAAGCTAATATCAGATGAATTAGAATTTTCTACGTAATATACATATTCTACATATTCTGCGTGGTTATTTCCAGTGATGTAGAAAAATAATTTTCTACGTGTAATGACCGAACCCTGATTATCACTCTCATATCCACTCAATTTTGAGCTACGCTATTCTGCTGTTGGGTGACTGAAGCGCGGTGGGGGAAGTCCTGAGAATGCAGAAGCGAGTGTTGCGCACAATGACTTCCAAATAATAATAATAATAATAGTAATAATAATAAATGGACTTTATTCAATAAATACAATAAATCTCCCAAAGATTCTTGTAGGCCTGTTTTTTCAGAACTGAGGTTGTTGACGGTCATTTTTGAGTACATCCTAAGATGCGTAGAATATGTCCATTCAAACAAAAAATATTTTCTTCTTATGACAGAGCCAAGTCTCTATTGGACAATTATAACGCGATACATCAAACAAGTCTAGGAGCGAAGATGATAGGGGGTGACCCCCCCCCCCTTCCCCCTACTTTTACCCCCCTCGAATATTTTTTTGGGTGTTTTAAGTTGACTATTCCACACAACATACTTCTGACCAATCAATACGTTTGAAACCTTCGAGTTGAACCAATGAAATTAGTTTTATACTGATAAAACACCACCTTCGTACAGTTTTATACTGATAAAACTGTGCCTTCCTTTTTATAAATAAACATGATACTTGATTTAAAAAGTTCCTGAAAATCGTGCCTACTATAAGCCTTTCAAGCGTCACCTACACACAGTGACACCGCTTCCAAAAGTGGTAGTATTGCAATCGGTATATACAGGGTGTCCCGAAATTAACCTGCCATACTTCAGCAGCAGATTCTACGGTCAAAAATAAGAAAAGAAGTTCCTATAAACTTGGGTCAAAATATGCCCCATAAGGGAGCTACAGCCCCCTGAAGGTGGGTCCCTGGAGATGATTTTCAATTAATATCTCCGAAACTATATGGAGCAAAATTATACAATTTGGCACATTCCCAGAAGTTTTTAGTTCAACAAAATGGGGCAGAAGTCATTTGAAAAATTTGCCCGGGAGTGGGGTAACTTGGTAGGAGGTGGGGTAAAAATTACCTTAACTCTTTTGTGAATTTTTTTTTCAAGATTTTATGCAAAATTATGAATTTTCAGGGTGATTTGCGTAAAAAAGGTGCTCCTGTTGAACTTCGATATCTTGCCCCGTCTCCGACTAAAATCATTCTGAAATTTTTTTGCAGACTGAAGAATCGAATTTGTTGACGATCGACTTATTTCTAGTTCCAAAATCAGCCCTGAGTATTTTATGAGCGTATTCTACGGTCAAAAATGAGAAAAAAAGTCCCTATAAACTTGGGTCAAAAAATGCCCCATAAGCGAGCTACAGCTCCCTAAAGGTGGGTCCCTGAAGATGATTTTTAATTAATATCTCCGAAACTAGTTGGAGCAAAATGATAAAATTTGGCACATGCCCAAAAATTTTTATGCTAAACAAGATGGGGCAAAAGTCATTTGAATCATTTGCCCGGGAGTGGGGTAACTTGGTAGGATTTGGGGTAAAAATTACCCCAACTTTGGTGTTTGTTTTTTTTTTTAGATTTTATGCAAAGTTATGAAATTTCAGGGTGATTTACGGAAAAAAAGTGCTTTTGTTGAACTTCAATAGCTTGCCCCGTTTTCGAGCATTTCAATCATAATTTTGCACAAAATCTTGAAAAAAAATATTCACAAAAAAATTGAGGTAATTCTTACCCCACCTCCTATCAAGTTACCCCACTACCGGGCAAATTCTTCAAATGACTTTCACCCCATCTTGTTAAGCATAAAAGCTTCTGGGCATGTGCCAAATTGTATCATTTTGCTCCAAATAGTTTCGGAGATATCAATTGAAAATCATCTTCAGGGACCCACCTTTAGGGGGCTGTAGCTCCCTTATGGGGCATTTTTTGACCCAAGTTTATACAAACTTTTTTTCTTATTTTTGACCGTAAAATACGCTCATGGAATACTCAGAGCTGATTTTAGAACTAGAAAAAAGTCGATCGTCAACAAATTCGATTTTTCAGTCTGAAAAAAAATTTCAGAAGGATTTTAGTCGGAAACGGGGCAAGATATCGAAGTTTAACAAGAGCACCTTTTTCAAGCAAATCACCCTAAAATTTCATAATTTTGCATAAAATCTTGAAAAAAAATATTCACAAAAAAGTTGGGGTAATTCTTACCCCACCTCCTATCAAGTTACCCCACTCCCGGGCAAATTTTTCAAATGACTTTTGCCCCATCTTGTTAAGCATAAAAACTTTTGGGCATGTGTCAAATTGTATCATTTTGCTCCAATTAGTTTCGGAGATATTAATTGATAATCATCTTCAGGGACCCACCTTTAGGGGGCTGTAGCTCCCTTATGGAGCATTTTTCGACCCAAGTTTATACGAACTTTTTTTCTTATTTTTGACCGTAAAATCTGCTGCTAAAGTATGGCAGGCTAATTTCGGGACACCCTGTATACTCATCCCTTGTGTCCAACTAGAGGTGAGATGTAGTTTACTATACAGGGTGATTTTTTGAAAAGTTTCCACCTCCAATATTTTCCCGCACAAATTTTTTTTGCAAAAAAGCCAAAACAGGTCGATTTTCTTTTCGAGGGGGACATCTAACCAGCGTATTTTAAATCTTACTGTTTCATCCCCCTAGGCAGGGTGACTACCCCTTCCAAAATCTTAAATAGGACTAGGGGTCAAGATACACATTGTTTTGAAGGTCGTTCAATTCTCTTTATACTGGTGCAACTAAAATGAAAATCTAACCATCCGTTCTCAAACTATGAATTTTTTAAGCCAGGAACCTTCGCTGAATAAATTTTTGTTTTTATTATGCATTGGCGTATCAAGAACCGCCAACACACGTCTATTTCAATTAAGTATTAGGGGAAGGGGCATTTTTTGACAGATCGTTGAGATACGTACCTCTCACCCACTCCTTCGCCCCCATCAACAACCCCTTGGAAATCTGAAATGGGATAGGAGCCATCTTGTGATACCTCATTTGAAAGGTTCATCAATAATTCGCCAGTGCATTCGATTCTAATAAACTCGTCAACAGGTGCCTAAAACTCAACGATCATTTTGGAAACATTATTCAGAAAGCATTTTTATTCAAATAATTTCTTTTATTCTGAAAATGCAAACGTTTCAACAGACAGAAGCAAGTGGAACTGAAAGAAGTCAGTAGTCACAATCACAAAAGATGCTCAAAGTGACCACCGTTATTCTCCATGCAGTAGTAGAGACGATTTTCGAATTCCTGTCTCACTCTAGAGAACGTTTCTCTAGGAATCCTTCTGCATTCGTCAACTATCCGCTGTCGTAAATCTACCAAATCCACTGGCTGAGTTTTGAAGACAACAGATTTAAGATGACCCCAGAGGAAGAAGTCGGGACTTGTCAAATCTGGTGATCGAGGTGGCCATTCTATCGCTCCACGCCTGCCAATCCAATGATTCGGAAATCTCTGGTCGAGCCAGTTTCGCACATTGACAGCGTAATGAGGCGGGGCTCCATCTTGCTGAAAGAACAGCCCATTTTCATCCAGGATCGGATTTCCACCTTGATCACGTTGATTTTCAACTTCATCGGTTATTAAAGGATCGATGGTATTCTCCAGCAAGTCCAAATACACATCACCATTCAATGTTTGTTCAATGAATAGGGGACCGACTACCGCATCTCCAAGTATTCCTGCCCAAACATTCAATTTTTGAGGAGCTTGCGTATGTCCCTCTCTGAAAATGCGTGGATTTTCATCACTCCAATAACGCACATTTTGTTTATTTACACAGCCGTTTAAATAGAAACTGCATTCATCACTGAAGCATATGTTCTTGACCAGATTTGGGTTTGCAGTGATCATTTCTGTCATGGTCTCGCAAAACTCTAGTCTCCGATCAGGATCTTCTTCAACAAGCTCCTGCAGCATTTTCATTTTGTACGGACGGAATTTATGAAGTTTTGTCACTTTGCGCACGGATGAGTACGAAAGTCCTGTAGTTGCAGAAATCCGACGCAAAGAGTTAGTTGGATCCAAAGCCAGATGACCTAGTACTTCAATCTGAGCCATTTCATCTACCACCACGTTACCTCTTCTATTCACATTCTTCACCGACCCCGTTTCCTGGAATTTTCGTAAAAGCTTTCTGACGTACATATGGCTCATTTGTCTATCTGGATGTCTTTCACTGAAAACTCTGGCCGTGGCTCGGTAACAGTTCATTGCACCATAAATCAAAATTACTTCAACCCTCTCGGCAACAGCGTAAGCCATTTTTTACATGTAACAATTCAACCGACGTCGAATACGGTACACTTAGTGTATTGTAGAAAACAAAATAATGTAGGTACCTGAAAAACTGGGAAAAACTGAAGTAAAAAAATTATCTTATCTTTTGTGATTGTAACTACTGACTTCTTTCAGTTCCACTTGCTTCTGTCTGTTGAAACGTTTGCATTTTCAGAATAAAAGAAATTATTTGAATAAAAATGCTTTCTGAATAATTTTTCCAAAATGATCGTTGAGTCTTAGGCACCTGTTGACGACTTCATTAGAATCGAATGCACTGGCGAATTATTGATACCCCTTTCAAATGAGGTATCACAAGATGGCTCATATCCCATTTCAGATTTCCAAGGGGTTGTTGATGGGGGCGAAGGAGTGGGTGAGAGGTACGTATCTCAACGATCTGTCAAAAAATGCCCCTTCCCCTAATACTTGATTGAAATAGACGTGTGTTGGCGGTTCTTGATACGCCAATGCATAATAAAAACAAAAATTTATTCAGCGAAGGTTCCTGGCTTAAAAAATTCATAGTTTGAGAACGGATGGTTAGATTTTCATTTTAGATGCACCAGTATAAAGAGAATTGAATGACCTTCAAAACAATGTGTATCTTGACCCCTAGTCCCATTTAAGATTTTGGAAGGGGTAGTCACCCTGCCTAGGGGGATGAAACAGTAAGATTGAAAATACGCTGGTTAGATGTCCCCCTCGAAAAGAAAATCGACCTGTTTTGGCTTTTTTGCAAAAAAAATTTGTGCGGGAAAATATTGGAGGTGGAAACTTTTCAAAAAATCACCCTGTATTTGTAAACTATACAATAATGTGGTGAATATAATGTGGTGAAATACCACATTTAGGCAGTTCCTAATTCAAATAAGTAACAATAATTTTGATCTGCAATGATTATCCATGGAACATTATGTAATTTCTGTTTGTTATAATTGCCGCATTATTATTATTTTTGCCACAACGGCACCGTACGTCGCCGTAGGTAAGGCAGGCCAGGGCTGGGACTCCGTGTTGTCGCTATCGACAGTCGCTTCTAAGCGATAATCGCTAAGCATAGGGAGTTTACATGTACCCTCTCAAGGTCAGGTAGAAAGCAACTGTTGACTAAGGCCCGTATTTATATCCCACTTTTAAGCTAAAAGCGCTTTTAGTGCGATGCGCATTTAGGAGCATTTCTCATATTTTAGTGTTCAAAAATACAAATTAACTCGCAAATTAATTGCAATTAAGTACATACAATCGCTCCCAATCGCAATAATGTATTTTTGAACACTGAAATATGAGAAATGCCTCTAAAAGCGCTTTTAGCTTAAAAGTGGGATATGAATACGGGCCTAAGAACACGGAGTCCCACCCCAGGCCACCCTCCTGCACAGCAGTTGTCACATTGACAATGAATGACATCCGCAATCCGCGCGGGGCACAAAATCGCAGATCTAGCCACAAAGAGGACCAGTTCATCACTTCTGTAAGGTTATGGTTATATTTTGCGGCCAATGTGGTTTCGTTTTTTGAATGGCAAAGCTTTGGAAGACGTTTTTACGTTGAGAAGCACAATAATAATTGAAATATTAGCTGTTTGTTAGATTGTAAGTGCACTTGATTTCCAAACCAACTTGATTTAATTAGCATGACCGCATGACAGTGTCACAACGCCAAAAAACAATTCCATTTTTTGATATGGGGTGGATTTGGAATCAAAACGTTTTTATATTTTGATTTTCACGTTTTATGGAATATTCTCCGCAAATACCACTCGAGCTAATACGAGTTTTATCAAAATTTTCGAACTGTTTCTCGAGCTTTGTTTTCATGAAGCAATTCAACTCGTGGAAATGGTCACTTGATTATCAAAGACAAAAACCCTCCAGCTAAAGTGACCATTTCTCACTCGGTGAATTTCTTGAAAACATTTTATCGATAAAACTCATAGCTCTTGTGGTATTATATACGATAAACTACTAACATGGAGTTTTTCAGGAAAAAAACAATTTGGGCCCTGGAAAGTAGCGATTTTGAGATGTTTTCCAAAGTTTCAAACTCAAATTTCTCGAAAATGAAACCTGTGATCAAAATTTTGCAAGAGTAAAGGTGCGTTCAGTCAGCTTATTTAGCCGCAAGTTTTAATTTTAGTCGCAAGCGCTGCGACGTCCATTGGCTCTTATGAACCAGCCTCCTCGGAACAGCCAATAAGTGGTGCAGCGCTTACGGCTAAAATGAAAATTGCGGCTAAATAAGCTGACTGAACGCACCTTATCTTTTTCCTTTGAACTGAACATACAGGGTGTTTCCAAAATGGTGATACAAACTTCTAGGAGATTCCCCATCAAAAATGGACCAGGAAAAAATATACCTTTGATGTCCTAAAATGCTCCGTTGAAAAGTTACAGGGTGTTCAAGTTGCATCCTCAAAATCGATTTTTTCACATAACTTTTGAACCGGTTAAGCGATTTTGTTCAAATTTGAACCAAAGTTTACTGAAATAAGTCTCTATCGAACAATAGTAACAACTTTTTTTTTCACCCCCCCTAGCTATTTTCCCAAATTGTTCCAATTTTTGGATTCCACATCCAATTTAGAGAAAAAAGTTATTCTTGCAAAATTTTGATTGGAGGCTTCTTTTTTGAGATATTTGGGTTTAAAACTTTGGAAAACATCTCGAAATCGCCACTTTCAATGAGCCAAAAAAATTTTCCCTGAAAACTTCTCGTTTCTCAGGAAAACTTAAAAATTTCAGAGAACCTATTTCTGCTGAGAAATCATGAGTTTTTTTGGATTCTAATTTTTAGGCCTTCGAAAGTGGCAATTTCGAGATGTTTTTCAAAGTTTCAAACCCAGATATCTCGAAAACGAACACAACGGCCACAAATAAATGGCATCGCTGTGAAGATAACTGACGGAGCATTGAAGTGATGTTTCGCTCAACACCTTTCTACATTTGAAATTTTCGAAGGGGTTGCTAGCCCGGTCATGGGAAGAAAATAGCACGGTTGAATTTATAGCGCTTGAACGTCCTCATTGGAAAGATAATCAACCTATCCGAGCTTTGTTTGAAAAAAAAAAAGAGGTTACGTGCCCGAACACCCCTCTGTTGGATTTTCGTTGGGCCACCTGTATACATAATTATTATTAGAAAGATTTTTGGAGCTTTTGTATTGGATAAAATAATTTCATTTTTTGAAATTTTTACAATACCTATTAATAGTTGATCGATTCGTTTTGATTGGTCTCATTTATGTAGGATGCTAGGAAGGATGTGTATATAACTGGAATGAGAAAGTAGGCGTTATATAAGAAATTTATTTAATCTAAAACGAACCAGTGCGAGAGCATAATAATTGTGTTGCTTTTCGACCAGGCCGTCTCTGAGGTTATTCAAGGAAGTAAACGTATAGCTCTTCCTTGCGAAGTCAATTTTCTCTCCTGTTTTCAACATGTGTGTGATTTGTATCTTTCCTTTCGTCATTTTCAAACCGGAGTCAATACAACGCTTCAGGAAAGAAGTAATAATATTCTGAATGCGGCCGTTCTTTGAGCTTCTCCTCCACATATGCGTACTTCCATTTTCAGCTCGTTTTTTGTCGAATGTATTTCCTGAGAGTAACGACAAAGGGGAGGTCATTAGTTTACGGATGGTAGTCGTTTACTGGGGCAATTCTGACACAGCATGCACTGCACACCGCGACAATAAATTTATTGATTTCTAATCCCCTTTGAATGGGAACAAAAAATAACATTTAGCGCAGCCCCCCTCTCATCCTTTCCTGTAGTATAAGAGGCGGCTCCTTGAACATCTCTGTATTAATTCCAGTAGAAACGCGTGAGAACTACGTGTAAAACCGGCTAAATTAGTACGAACGTTTATAGTCATCAAAGACGGAGGACGCATCAAATTAGTGAAGACGCCCAGAGCTTAATTCCATCAGAAGAGCTTATTTATGTGAGGGTTCTCAACGCACTGTGAACTCGTCAAAATTCAATGTTTTTTTTTAAGTACAATACGATTCTTGTATTTTGTACTTTTTAAAAGTAATTAAAAAGATCTAGAAAATTGTGATTTCAAATTCAAAATCGGTTGTATCAATCCAAAGTTGAGTCATTTTGAAAAACGACAAAATTTTCGATACCGTCATTTCAGTTGTGAAGCAGTTCAAATAAAAAAAATTTGGAGTTGCTATTGAAAGAAAAAACTATGACGTCACTGCCTGAAAACGGGAAGAGGTAGAAAAATAAAAATTATTGGAAAATGTTTCTTCGACAAAAAATCAATTCCGACCTGTCCAAGAGTTTTTCGATTTTCTGGACAGGAAAGAAACTGAATCCATTATTCCAAATTTTTGGCGCGCACTGTATAATAAGTACACATTTGCATGATGTGAAAATTCATGAATATATTGTGAAACAATAACACAAAATTGATTTATACCTATAGAATTTTTACTTCTCCCGAGGGTGACCATGGGTGACCACGCACCCACGTTTTTTTTCCAATAAAATCTTATTTGCGTGGGAGTTCGTTGGAGTCTTAGAATGGTTAGGGCAATCCTATAGGTATTAACATGGTTGGAAACTCCTACTTGACGAATTTCAAATATGTAGAAACAAATGGTGCTTTTGATTCTGAATTGAATCATATCATAACTAAGGTATTTCAAAACGTCCGTCTGGTTTAGAAAGAATTGAAAATAGAGATGAACCCCCCCCCTCTGGATATCAAATAATAGGGTATGTGACGGTTTTTCAATTTTGGTCTAAATAATTTCTAATTGCTTGGTTTCCACTGAAAGTAGTATTTATTTGGTTCAAAGCATGTTTATTTTACGTAAAAAAAATCTTCTTTATTTCGCTAAAATATTTGGCGCCCAAACGCTTTATGAAAGTCAACGGCCATTGTGACGTCACAGTTCATAAACTGTCAAGTGTCATTCGCGAATGTAAACAAACCATCACATGTTCGCAAGGACGCTGTTCTGTTTGGAGAACAATGAGTGGAAAATCATATCACTGGTGTGTGGTGCCTCTTTGCAAAAACACGGGAAGAAGTTCCCCACATTAGCTTTTCATTGTGGTACCCAAAAAAGAACACATGAGAAGGAAGTGGCTGGAACTTGTAAGAAGGAATCCAACCAAATGGATTATCTTCGGAGTCGTCCATCTATTTTTGTGAAAACCATTTTGATGTAGGTATATGAGCTTGGTAGGTAGGTACCTTTAATTATATCAAGTATCATATGTGTTATATAATCGATAAATGATATTAAAACACAATTTGAGATTTGAGGTTATGTTATTAAAAGTGAAGTTAGTGGTCAGACTTTAGACTACCGTATTTTAGTGAATGTGCCTACAGTTTTATTATGACGTGAAAAAAACTGCCCAACCATTACAGCGTCCATTTGAGGCAGCGTACTGCTATTCGCTCTCGAGAAACCTGGATCACATTTTCTTTTCAGGTGAAATTGAAAACACCGACACGCTTCGTCACACGCTACGGGCTACGTGACATCTCCGGTGACAGATGAGAAATGACAGATATGAAGATTGACGTCACACCCAATCGTGGCGCGTTTTAGGTCACGTGACATTGATTTAAAATAATTTAATTTTTAATTTCACTTTTCTTATCAATTAATCAATGTATCATCGAGAAATGTTGCACAAGCTACATTTCAATTTTCACTTGCTCATAACAAAGACATAAAACCATTAAAATCTGACACAGTCACATACCCTATTCGCGTTACCATAACTGTATTGCCATGTCTTGTGCAAATATTCAACATTTTCCTTATGTTAGCGCCATCTAGAATGCCGGTACCCTACTACTTCGGCATAGGCAGCCCCATGTCATGGTGCAGGTAGCGCCATCTCTACTTGGCAGCAAGTGCATAACAGGATGTAGGGTGGTGAACGCCACCACTTCCATCGTGCCTTGCGAACAGCTTGTTGTCTTTTTGCTTATTCTATTTGCTTTGTGTAATTGTGTATAATTATAACGTTCACACTGTTCAATCCCTAAAGTGTTGTTCACCTATAATATCAGAAGTGGTTAAAGAAGCTTTAAAACGCCCACAATCGGCAGTGTGCATCAGGTATTATTATGTTTTTTCTCGAGCGGCCTGCACTCCAACCCAAGACAATGGCGGAAGGCGGAAGAAAACAGTACCGCACGGCCCGCAAAAAAAGCCACATCACGCCCCAAGCCGATTGCTTTGTGTCTGCATCATCTTCGTTGAAAATGGTGCTGTAAAAATTATTAGATCGGATGGATTCCAAAACCATTGCCTGACAATAATACAGTTTACCCAACTTTCTTCCGAGCACAGACGATCCCGAAAAATAGGCTGATGACGTCCCGCAAACTTATGACGGAATTGTAATGGAGTGACGCTTACCTACATTACCTAAAATGACTCGAATTTCTGGCTGTTTTGAAGGTAAGGTAAGCATTTGGTTTTCTGGGCGGCCCCCTAAAATGCCTTAAGTAACCGTACTTGGCTAACTTGAGGAGAGATGTGTGGGCTCCGCTAACTTTGCAGGCGTTGCTATTGTGTGGTAAGCTTTTATTGCTTGATGCTGTTGACTTTATTGATTCAGACGGTTGCTCGAGTTACGGTCATTAATGCTCGTATGAAACTTCAAAAATTAGAGGCTACACGTATTGACTTTACTCACGCACAATTGATCAGTATCATTTTTTGTTTTGGCATTCTTGATTCGATGATACAAACTCACTATTTACAAGTTGAATCACACTTTTGTGACGTCACTTCAATGTAGTAAAATTTCAAGCCACCACTCAAATAATGTTTATTTGGTTCCTTCTGCCAGTTTTGTCGGGCAGTATTTTCAGATTAGATGTTTTGATTGCAATCAGTTTGGTCGCCACCGAGTCAGTTGCAAAAGTACGTCAACAAGCACAGCCAGTCGGTTTGAAAGAGAACGCGAACTTTCCGACACCAAACGTGGTTCACAAAAAAGAAAAAACCTTACAACGCTCCATTTTGTGATCATTGAAAACGTAAAAGGCGTATTAGGCATTTTAATACGAATTGCTTCATTTGTGAACATATTGAAACTAGAAACTACTATGAACGAATCGTAGCGACAAACTCATGGGCCGGAAGGTCTAGACAATACAAAGCGGGTGGATGTATGTATGTCCTCCAAATCAAATGACACACTCACGTCAATGGTGTACTAAATTGTGGAACTTGATGAACATAAAACAAACGCCTTGTTGTATACAGAAGCCCCAAGTTACTATGGTGCGTTCGTCTTTGACTACTTTTCCTCAGTGAACATTAGTTCCTGAACATTTCAAGCTCACCGGAGTAGGCGGCTCTACTCACGCATCTTACCCTGTCAGTATCAAAGTCAAATTCAACAATCACATTATTGTTCATAAATTATACGTCGTTGATGACGATACAATTTGCTGCGATGCCCTATTCGGTTCGAATTTTCTCAATTCACCAATAATTATGTCACTTTCATCAATTTTCAATCCGAACCTCATCTGCAATATGATGATTTTTGCGAAAGTCTTCGGACAAAAACTTACAATCAATCTTGAACGATAAATGTGATTCGTGGAGAACTTGTTACGAGTGCAAGCTGATGTCTCCACCGCTTGGAATAATTTGGTTTTCCGAATCCAACTGATTATTATCAACTCGACGGTTCACAAGGCAATTCAACGAACTCTATTACAAACACTCTTTGGTTGTGATGGCCGACTCTCCGAGATAGCAAGAATAATTGACCAAGCCTTAACTGACAAATTACCATCTTCTCCTATTCACAGCGAAAAATTGAGGGAATTCGTGAACAAACATCTGAATGCTAATGCAAAAAAAACAAGAACGGGCTGAAAATTAGTCATCTAGAGGGTCATCCCAAACATCACTACTTCTCAGTCGATGATTATGTACTCCTTTCTCGAGAAGTTTTGCGACAAAAAAAAAAACGAAAAAAGTTGAAATCCAGAACGTGTTAAGTGGTCGCAGTTATATTTCTTCCAAATGACCACTATTACCTTCGCAAAGTGGGTGACTTAACAACAGAAATCGGCCCGATTTACGACTGAGGCTTTCTGCGTCTGTGGCCCCAAAAATGGTTTCCGAAAGACTGCAGTGAACCTTTGGATAGTTACATGACCAAAGAGAATGTATCTGAGGTATGGTACAAGTTTCGAGTTTGTGTTCATTTTTTATGACTCTACACCATGTAAAAGTAGTTCGTCGTAACTCTACACTTGGTTAAAGAAGTCAGTGGTTTGATGACTCTACATCATGTTAAAGTAGTTCGGCGTAACTCTACACTTGATTAAAGAAGTCAGTAATTTGATAACTCTACACGTGATTAAAGGAGTCAGTAATTGGATTACTCTGCACTTGATTGAAGAATTCAGTAATTTGATGACTCTACACACACTTAGTTACAGTGGATTTTTTTTTGTCTGGCCGCGACACCAAACCTGATGTTTTCTTGGATTTCAAAGGCCTCGGAAGTCTCCGGTTCATCGCAAGGGCTCTGGCCTTCTGGCTTATACGAGTTCTACGTCAGGATAGGCCGAGCTGGGCCGAGAGCGTCCCATCGTCAGGTTGGCCGTGTTAGCGCCATCTAGAATGCCGGTACCCTACTACTTTGGCATAGGCAGCCCCATGTCATGGTGCAGGTAGCGCCATCTCTACTTGGCAGCAAGTGCATGTCAGGATGCAGGGTGGTGAACGCCACCACTTCCATCGTGCCTTGCGAACAGCTTGTTGCCTTTTTGCTTATTCTATTTGCTTTGTGTAATTGTGTATAATTATAACGTTCACACTGTTCAATCCCTAAAGTGTTGTTCACCTATAATACCTTACAAATGAGATTTTTTAATGGAAAAGTAATCGCGGCCTAATGTTGAGAAATTGTATTATTTTTCGTTTGAAGCATATATCTTGGAAACTACGAAAAGGAAGATTTTCTTTTGACCGCACTTTATTCTACATATTCCGTTGACAGTGTTTACATGCAAGAAAGGAAGACTTGAATGACAGGAACGGAAAAAGTGCACCGGTCCCGCGGTCGATCCAGTAGCGACTTTCACCGGTGATAACATCCA
This sequence comes from Anaspis maculata, assembly GCA_949128115.1. NCBI lineage: Eukaryota > Metazoa > Arthropoda > Insecta > Coleoptera > Scraptiidae > Anaspis > Anaspis maculata. Next base: position 3,420,431 of record OX421968.1, read on the forward strand.
AGATACAAATGTGATTGCATTGCAAGCCCATTCAGTTGTGTTTCAAGAAATGGTTGGGGCCACCAAATCCGTTCACGGGCCATGACAGTATAGTATAGCCTCTTGAGTGAGAACTTGCAGTTTGACGGCCAGAATTCAGCCGACAACTTCGAGCGATTTTCAGGGTATACTTTCGAATGCTATATTTCGGTAAACGTTTATTGCAGAGCAATAGCTGCAGTACCACTCTGTTCAGAATTTAACGCTGTTTAATTTGAGCAGAAAAATAGTACGAAATTATGAAATTAGCACTAAAGCGCACTCAAAAAAGTCCCAACGACCTACTGAAAAAATCTATTGTGGCTCCACAATACTTTACCCGACTAGTATCCAGGAACCTATGGAAATTTTTCTTCGAGACATCCCTTTGGGTGGGAAGTGGGAATTTGAAAAAATGAATTTTTTTTACCATATTCATAATCGAACAAATTGAATTTAGCAGGAAAACTTCAATTCTCCGGAAAAACTTCGAAATCTTTTACAAATTATCTCATTGTGTAAATCGACAACGGACGCCGCATGATGCTGTGGAAAAAAGGTCCCCGATGGATGGTCCCTGATTGATTTGCTTCACATTTTAAAATGTTATAGCTCTCGGCAAGCTGTTCAAAAAATATCCTTGGGCCAACTCTATGAAATCAACGGTTCACTATTCAGGGTGGGTTGAATGTATATCAGCTTGAAATGAGAATTTTGTAATAAAGTGCCTGTTGTAGCAGATGGATAGACCGTGTTTTTGTCTTGGGATGTTTCGTGGCATGTATTTTCCATAACATGGAACAAATTGGAAATATTTCATACCCCACCACTTTTACTCCCCTTTGAAATATTTAGAAAATGACAAAATATTCAACGTTAAATAATATACAAACCGATTAATTTGGCTCAATTTTCAATATGTCATAGTCAAATTATTTCCAATTATTCAATAGTTTCAAGCCCTAAAATCTTGCGTTCACCCTTCATTAAAAATTCAAGTTTCATTAGTAGCTCTTCAATTACATGGTTACCTACTATGTTACCCTTAATAAAATAAAATGGCTTTTTCATCATATATTTGTTGATAATGAACCGGTCAGAGTGCTTTTTAGACTTGAGCTTTCAAGAAAACTGATCATGATGTGTTTCACTGGTGGAGTAGATATGCCGAATTTAATACACTTTCGATTTCAGTCGAAATTTTCTGGACGCTCGTCTTTCAGTCTAGAAAACTCCAACTGCAGACTTGAATTCATCCTTCCATTGTGTTCTCTGCCGAATATGGTTTACATTACTGCATCCATCGAGTAGTTCCTCAATGATTAATAGTCAAAGTTTCAAGCTTTGACATTTTTCAACGTTTGACGAAAGACAGATGGAGAAATACTGTTCTGAATACAGCTTTTCAGGGGCTTCAGGGTACATGTCGCAATTCAAGTTCCGTGACATAATACCTTATATCATTTTTTGACAGTGACACTTTCATTTGACAGATGACAGCCAAAAACCGACACACACGCGCGCGCGCATGCAAACATCACTCTGGAAACGGTCTTGATCGTCTTTGGGGACGTCAAAACGGATATACCTGTTGTTATATAATTTTTGTTTTTGTACGATCACAATACTGCTCCTTTTATTGGGGAGGGGGAGTAAAATGGAAGTGATACGGTCTTTTCCAATGTATCAAGACTTGGGCGCAACTTGCCTGTGTCCGATTTATGTGCAGACCATCATCAGGGAGTTGTTTTTACGGCTTGCAACTAAAAGGCCAGTCGTGAAGTTGGTTGCGCCGCCGAAATTAATTGATTATGTTTCGCGGTTCAAGTAGCGTAGAAAATTCAATACGGTCAGTATGGAAATTTCAGGTAGTGGTTGGTGGTGGTGGTGGCGGCGGCGATGGCGGCGGAGGCGAACAGCCGTGAATATTGCGCTAGACCCTTCCATTTCGAACAATCCGCATTAATAACTTCCTGATTTTGATCAAACAAAATTTCATTGTAAGGGTTTTCATTATAGAGAAACAGGAAGCAACTGCTACAGATAAATAGCAATAATAATTATTTCAAATAATAGGCCCCCTGGTGGCCTAGTACATGAATGTATCCACTTCAACACTTCCTAACCAAGGGATCGCGATCGTGGTCGTGGGTTTGTGCTTACCTACGAATGTTTGTGTGCGTTTGAGGACTTGTTTGTGAATTAAGCTGATCAAGGGCCCGATTTAAAGTCCGATTTGCAGCTCGCGCAAAGTTGCATGCTGTCAAAATGTCAAAACCGAGGTCATTACCTTGAGCTCCAGATTTTAATCAAATGTGGGAAGATTTTCACTCGTATTTTCTTCCACCATTTACCATAATATCTTTCAGGTTTATAGCCGAGGGGAAGGAGGCTGCAAATCGACGTGAAAGTTATCGTTGTGTGATAACAACTTTGATTTCCGGATATTAGTCCGATCACCACGGACCAGGTTGGAAATGTTCTACGGGACGTTTGAATAAAAGCCGGCGATTTATCTCCACGGTACACTAGAACTGAGTTTAATTTTAATGGGTTTATTATTGAATGAAATATATGACAGTGGGGCCTAATCTACCTTTTTTTTTAGATCTGCAAGAAAATAAATTGCAGCGAATGTGCTAACACTGCAACAAATAAAATGAGACAGTTATAACCGTTATTGATCTGTGCAATTCAAATCCTCCTTTAGATAGTAGTATTTTAGGCAAAAATATCCTGTGCCCATAGGTTTCCAAGAATTGTTGAACTATAAGAGGTTTCATTTATTACGTAACAGTATTCGACACCGGCCGTTTGATCAAATAATAAATCGAAAATTAGACCAAATATTTCCAACAACTTCAAGTAAGTATGTTTAAAAAATGTATTTTGGTTATTCACTGAAAATCAATAGCACTATGGTCAGATTAACGTAATCTGTTGAGTGATGATCATGGAAGAAGTCTTCAAGCACTGCATTGATTGATCAAGAATTGGAAACTTATATTGCCTAAATATGTGGAGATTCACTCATAGCTCGGATTAATTCACCCCATCGCCTTTCCGTAATGCATATTGCTGCAATAAACTAAACCGTATCTTTATGCGCCATAGTTTATTATGATTTTGGTGATTATTCATGAATGACGTTTAATTATTTCAAGTACCATCGGAACAGTATGTGAACTTTGAATTTTAGGTAATTATTGGCGTGAATGAGTGATGTATCGTGCCCCTCATTCTTCTAAATTGGGGTCAAGTGCCGGCAATGCTGGCTGAGGGACCGATGGTGCTGCCCGGCCAAATATTTAGCGGTAGGTGTAATCGCTAGGGTCCGAATATTTAATATGTTTAGAGGGCGCTTGTACATTTACGTCGCATATCTGGCACTTAATTTTGAGTTAATCCGTATCGCGGTATAATTTACATCCTCTGACCTAGGCGAAAAGGGAAAACTTGAGACGACGAGCCTGATGCCATTGTTCCATTTCCCAGGGCTAAATTTAAGGAATCATTGCTGGGACATTGTGCTAACTCGAGTTTCATTACAGTAATCGTTCTGGCGACGCCACATCAAAACTTACACTACCATATAATATCAACATTCATTCGCCAGCTCCCCATCAGAGATTTCTCGTCGCGTACTACTTTTCAACACACTAATCCGTCCTTTGCATTGTTCAATAAAATTAAATTCGCCAGCGCGAATGCAGCAATAACTGTATAACTGTAAGACAACAGATCGTGTAAATGATGTTAGATAGCGTTTAAAACCTGGACGCTGATTCAATTTGGGGCGAACACAAATGGCCCAGGGCCTTCATCGCTCAAGAGTAATCATTACGTAATAATTTGCAAGAACACCCCCGCCGCCGAATCGACGCGTGTTTGCGAATCTTACATCATGCACCCCCAGTGACTAAGCAGTAGGTTTTGCGCGTCCGTCTTTGTGAAACCTCGTAAAAACCCTTCGCTCTTAATTATTTTCAACTACCTGATATATAATTAGTGTAATTAATGGCCTCCGCGAGATATAAAAGTCCCAACTTTTGTCTTTTAAAGCTCAAAATTTTAACATAATGAATTCATAAACTTCGCGCGCGCCCAACATCATTGCTTCCTTGTTTCTTCACGTTGTTTTGATGAAACACAAACAGCGTGAGTGTATTACATATCATCATGGATAATACCTCAAAGGATGTGTAGCAAATCCTAGATTATTTCGTGTCTCCTCCACGTTATTTTGATATTTATGTAGGTATGCTGGCAAGCAAAAAAGGTGCTGCCGACAAGTGGGTACTTATTAGTGGATACTCATCAAGCCATGGAAGGTTTTGATATTTTTCTGTCTATGTCGCCGATATTTCTTCCCTTTCAAACTGCAGTTAGTTTAGGTAGTTAACGTAGATAGATCACACAGAAAAATTATAGACACGATCTAATCAAACTGAGTTGTCTCGATCACGTTACAGTATTTGTCAAGATTATTGCAATAAGATAGTGCAACTTTCATCGGTGTTTTTAGCGCATTTTCCATCTTGATGAAAATCGCTATTGCAACCGCTTTGTCCGTCCGTCCGTCCGTTCCTCGAACTCTTCGCAAACTAGACGCCCTAGCTTTCTAATTTTTTCGCTGTTACATAGCTGCCACTCCCAAAGCTGGGCTAGGCTATATTGGATGTCTATATTGCGCCGCCAACATAGAGAAAACCGCCCCCGATAAACTTGAAATCATAATATTGCATTTTCTACCAGACCTAATGCTCTGGTGTTCTTATTTTATAAATAATACATAGTTGCCAGTTTTAAACGTAAGCCCAGAAACATTCCGTCTTCAATATGCGCCGCCGACATGAAAAAACTGCTAAAAACCGCCCCCAATCACTTTAAAATGAAAAACAAAAACCCGAAGACATAGCGATCTGATTCTTTCGGTATATAAATAGCTGACTGAAAATGGGAAAGGATAGGCTATTTTTGGTTAGTCGCCGCCCCCAGATTTCGCCCCCAAACGATAAAAAGTGCAACTTTCACAAATGTTACCGATTGAGATGTTCTCTTAAACATTTAGAAACTGCCAACTCAAATTGTGCAACATTTGCTCAGCCGAACGCTGCCGCTCCCACACGCCGCCCCCAAAGTAAGAGATAAATGAAAAACATTAACCCAAAGACAAAGTGATCCAAGTTTTTCGCTATATGGATAGCTGACTAAAAATGGAAAAGGATAGGCTACTTTTGATATGGCGCCGCCTCCAGCTTCCGCCCCCTCAAAAAAAAAGTGCAACTTTCAACAATTTTCACTGATTTAGCTGATAATGTTAACTTGAACATTTAGAAACTCTTGACTCAAACTGTGCAAGAATTTCATTGCCAAACTCTGCCGCTCCCACACGCCGCCCCCAAAGTAAGAGATAAATGTAAAACATGAACCTGAAGACATAGCGATCTAATAGGCTACTGGACATCAATCGCATTTCATTATAAATGTATCATAAACCTGATGAATATCTGAATGACGAATTTGTAGTTGGAAAGTTTTTCGAAATATGATTTCATTTCGGTAAAAAATCAATTTGAAAGTGGACTTATTCAAATCAGGAATAATATGCTACGTCACAGCTTAAAAGTGGGCTAGGAGGTGAGAGGGAGGAAGGACAGGGGAACGCATTTGACATTCGACCGAAGCATTCGTTCTGGATCTATTACGTAGTGGTGTATTTTCACGTGCGAGCACAACTTTATCACAAGGAACTTATTTCAGATGCCATTGCATGGAGTTATTATGTATTATGAAGCGAAATTGTATTGAAAAAAACTAGATTATTTGACGTGGGGTTGACATATGGCATGCGACACTCGCAGTACTGCCACTCATATTGCACCAATAACACTGTTGTGACATTAATCCGAAGCTTGCACGAGCAAAAATAAATGAATTTCAAGGAAGAATCGACCAAAATGTGAGGTCAAACCATAGCACTCCAGCATTTCATTATATTTTTTGGTATAAATCAGTTCAAAACGGAAGGTGTTCTTCAGTCATTGAATGGCCAACTAGAGTTTCTATTGGCTCTTCAAAATGTGACGTCACGCACTTGCCGCGCCATTCAAACAGACAAATCTTTTTCACGCTTTTTTTTATATGAACAAAAAAAATTTTAAACAAAATCATCTTGCCAATGCAACAATTTTGAGAGGATCTTTCATAAATTTTTTTTTAAAAAACCCATGTTCACTAGCCTATTCTTCCACTATATTGATAGCTGACTGAAATTGGAAGAAGATAGGCCACTTTTAATTAGCCGCCGCCTCCATCTGTCGCCTCCAAACAAAAAAAATGCATTTTTCACAATTTTCACTGATTGTCATATTTTCCTTACATTTAGAAACTCCCAACTCAAACTGTGCAACAGTTACTTTGTCCTCAAAGTGAGAGATGAATGAAAAACATAAACCCGGAGACATAACGATCTTATTCCTTCGCTATATGGATAGCTAACTAAAAATGGGAAAAAATAGGCTACTTTTGATATGGCGCCGCCTCCAACTTCCACCCCCAAAAGAAAAAAGTGCAACTTTCAACAATTTTCACTGATTTACATTTCAATGTTACCTGAAACATTCAGAAACTTCCAACTCAAACTGTGGAAGAATTTCTTTGCCAAACTCTGCCGCTCCCACACGCCGCCCCCAAAGTAAAAGATAAATAAATGTAAAACATAACCCTGAAGACGTATCGATCTAATTGTTCCGCTATATAGATAGCTGACTGAAAATGGGAACAGATAGGCCACTTTTGATTAGTCGCCGCCTCCAGCGCCCGCCCCCTAACAAACAAAAATGCAACTTTCACAATTTTCACTGATTGTCATATTTCCTTAAACATTTAGAAACTCCTAACTCAAACTGTGCAACAGTTACTTTGCCGAATGCTACCACCCCCACCCGCTGCCCTCAAAGTAAGAGATAAATGGAAAACATAAACCCGAAGACATAGCGATCTAATTCTTTCGCTATATGGATAGCAGACTAAAAAATGGGAAAGAATAGACTACTGTTGATTAGTCGCCGCTCCCAGCTCCCGCCCTCAAACAAAAAAATATTGATGAGTGAAAGAATTTTCATTCAAATCTATTTCATTGGCAAGCACCCCATTCTGATAACAAAATATCACAATGAGTTTCGAATGAAGAAAGTGGGCAAGGAATGGTGTTTCTCCTTCAACCAAATTTCTTCACGTTCACAGTATGCCTCTTTGAGAAAATGCGCTACTGAGACTCACGCACTTTTATAGTTCGATTATAAAACACTCACTTGTTTTATAATCGAACTGGTCCAAATATGAGATAATATGAGAGTGCGGCAGTGGTGTAGTCGCATCAAAGGGATCATTTTCTACCGATACTATCACGCATAAAGCTACATTCACAACCTCCAAATTAACGATTTTACATACAGGGTGATTCATGAGTGACCTCACATAGGCTAATGGGAGATAGAGGACACATTACTGACCGATTATTGACTCGAAATTTGCGACGTTATTGACCAGGATAAAAGTGGAAATTATTATTTGCCCTTATTATTTGCCCAAGGGCAAATAATGAGCAAATAGTGGGCAAATAATGAGGTCAGCGATGACAGCTTTCACTCGAGTGGTGGATTTTTCTACAGTAGTTTTCTCGTTTTGGGACAAAATCACAAGAAGAAGGAATCAAATTTCAAATCAGACAGATTTTTACGAGTTTTTTTTCATGCAATCCCATTCAAAACAAAAGCACAGATTCTTGATACTTTTGTTTAGTTATTCACGTTTAGAATGGGATTTCATCAAATAAATATGTAGTTTTCAGCTCTATTAAACTTATCATTCAACAGACACTTACCGGATAAGCTCAAAATCAACATGGTGCGCCCTCCTCAAGAATGAAGTTGTATGGTTGCACATGTAGCAATACGTCTCAACTGGACGTGAGGTCGAGTCTTTTCTGAAGATCTTCTAGTTCCAACTTCTTCAACTCCTATACAGTACTGGCGTTGTCTACGAAAGTTCTACGTGAATATCCCACAGAAGTTCTGTTTGGATTGTATGCCGAAGATAATAGAGTTGTACCTCGGACAGGTTCTCGTAGAACCCAGCAAGATCTACTATAAAATGTTTGCATTAGTATGGATCATTTACTCAACAAACCGGACTGGTAGATCGGCGGACATAAATCCAGCTTTCAAGCCTGAGTTTCATTGTTCAAATCCCAGCAAGGAAGTGTTTTGTGGTAGATATACTGAGAAAGGGTTCATACCAAGGAAGTGACCAAGAATTGGCCTTGATTCGGAAGTTAATAAATCAATCAATCAATTTGTTGTTCTTTCAATAATAATATCATGAACGATTGTTCTCAAGTTCATTGCGATATCATTAATGGCGTAGGTGTAACTGAGCTTATCCCATATCACTGACTTACCCTTTATAAACTGCTCACAAATTGAAGTGGATATTTTTAAAAAGAGGTTTTTTCAAAATCGCCAGAAAATTCTTGAAAATCACTCGATTGTGAAACCGCTTGCACTGTTTTGAAGAAAAATGTCAATATTTTCAAGAACTACTGAAGTCCCCCACAAAAATCACATGGATATGTCTAATACAGGGTGATAAAAAAAGTCGTTCAGTTTTGCTCTTTTTTAATCTCATGCAGGAGATTGTTCATCCACCCTGTACACCTATATTTACTTGGATCTTATAGTCTGTAGCTTATGTAACTCGTTAGTTTTAATTTTTTTGCTTTCCGTTGCGTACTTACCGAAATAGAGCCTTTTTACTTTCCAAAGTCATTTTGTCGATGAATAAATCCGGGGGGCTACTGGATTTTTTGGTACTTACAAAACAATGCCACTTGGTACTTTGAGAACGATTTTTTGAGCAGATTTCAAATGGAAGACTACATAAAAATATACAGGGTGTCGCATGAACAAAGAAATTTGTTTCTGACACCATTTTACAGGTTGTAGAAAATTTCACTTTTCAATTTTTCAATTTTATGTCTAACAAGAAAAGATCTTCCATTACTGAAATTATTCTCGGGCGACCTTCTCCATGTGTGATTCGGGCACTGCCAGTGGCTTGGAGTCGTCTCTTTGCCCACCGATGACACTTTGTGATACGTTCACCAAATTGGCAATTTCTCTTTGCCTTGTACCATTCCGCAAGATATTTTTGCCACGATACCGAACTTACCTCGAGTTGATCTTTGCAACGGCATTTTGCTACTGATTATTTCGAAATAAAATGAATCTCATAAATGATTTTTTTGCGACACCCTGTATACATCAGATGGTCGAGACGTAATACGTCCGTTAATTTTGAAATCTGCGCAAAAAATCGTTCTCAAAGTACCAAGTGGCATTGCTTAGTACCAAAAAGAATCCAGTAGCGCCCGGGTTTAGTAGATTCATCGATAAAACGATTTTGGAAAGTGAAAAGGATATATTTCGGTAAGTACGGAACGGAAAGCGAAAAACTAAAAACTGACGAGTTACATAAGCTACAGACTATAAGATCCAAGTAAATATAGGTGTACAGGGTGGATGAACAATCTCCTGCACAAGAGTAAAAAAGAACAAAACTGAACGACTTTTTTCATCACCCTGTATTAGACATATCCATGTGATTTTTGTGAAGGACTTCAGTAGTTCTTGAAAATATTGACATTTTTCTTCAAAACAGTGCAAGCGGTTTCACAATCGAGTAATTTTCAAGAATTTTTTGGCGATTTTAAGAAAACCTCTTTTTAAAAATATCCACTTCAATTTGTGAGCAGTTTAATATCTCGAAGTGATTTTGAGATGTCTAAAAATTAGGGTATTTTGAAGGATTCGGGACCCTTTCTTGGTCGTTTCATATCTCTGTTTGGTCGTTTTTCAATAACTTTTGTATGTGGCATGGTGGCATGGTGCAGAAGTAACATTTTATACTCTACTATAATTGAATACAAATTTCAAAGTAGAAGTCTTCAGAAAACTCAAAAAAGATCAAAACGAAGTAGTTTTTCTGTCTCAAATATTTATACGGTTCTCCGTTCAAAATTAAACAGATACGTGTGTTTGCTGGATTTGTTTGAAAAGTTGAAAATACAAACTTGATTTCGGGTCTCAAAAGTGAACCGAAGCAACCTTTTCGACTTGAATTTGCATATGGTTCTGCGTTCATAAATAAACTTTTTTTTTCCTATAATTAGACTGCATCAATCGCAATGGATTATTAGCAGCTGGGACAATTTGGTAACTTGACATCTAGACTTGGTAAAATAATTGAATACTTCTGAGAAAAGAGAGAACGTTAGGAAATGATGTGGGATCGATAAGGGTATTGTTGAATTTATAATTTGATGTGTCATTCTGGGGAGATGCAAATGTGGGCAGATTTTCGAGATTTGATGTCGATTGAACATGGTAGGATTATTGCATGTAGAACAGTTACGGGGATCTTGACGAGAAAGGAAATAGAAATGAGTTAGTCTTGTGTATCCCAATCTGATAAATAAATACATGTTTGCTAGATTCCAACGAATTTAAAAAGGCAACCATGATACCCTTTTTTGTTTTGAGCTCTTTGAACCTTCTAGGAACAGATTTTTGACTTTAACATAGTTAATTTGACCCCTCGTTAATTGTTGATGAATCGGGAAAATTGGAAAATCGTTTATACTTGCTACAAACTTTGGAAAAACTTACGTTGTTAATCTGTTCTTGCAATTCCATTGCAGTGATGTTGAAGTGTGCATGTCTGTCCGTAGCCCCTGAGGTGGGTTCTTGTAAAATTTCCATCCCTTTCAGTCTGCAGCTTTTCTATTCCTTTCATGGATACAGCCTCTAATTGTTCTCTGACGGTCTTGCAGATCCAGTCAATACAGTCACGTTACATTTGTCTGCTGTAGATTTTTCCTTTATGCCTCACGCTGGCTCCCGCTACTGGTGGCAAATTGCATTAGTATGGTTCTTTAATATCTTGACCAAAAAGACGACCGATTATGGCTTCAACTGCTTCTCCTCTTAGGGCTCGATACCAAGTTGCAGGCGCAAAGTTTGGGACAGCGTAACTCGCCAAATACAGCGGACTGATTGGTTGGTATCCGCCGTTGCTATGGTAACCGCACTTACGGCGGTCTCAGCCTCAACTTGGTATCGAGCCGTTAGAGAACAAAGTGATCGATGGATTTAGCTGAATTCTTGATATGTTCAAAACATTGCTGATCAATAAATTATGGATCACCAACCACAAAAAAGATGTCACCCTTCCTTCAGCTCACATACACTCTAACGGTGAATAAGCAGAGGTTGAACTCTGAGAGGAGAGTGAACGTTATTAATGGGGTGGTACGCCATGAATCATTGTTCAAAAATATTTTGAACATAACATATATCAAAAATTCAGCCAAATTCCGCGATCTTTGGCCATTATTCGGCTTTGAATATTGAAGTCATTTTTCAAAAATACTTAATCTACTATCGTTCAAGAATGGACACTTTACAATATTGAGAGCGGTGTCGAAAAGAAGCATTTGATATATCAATAGGAATAATTAGGCTTTTTACCAACAGGAATAATTTATTGCTACTAGAACTAGACGGTAGGCCAACGTCAGTCGCAAAGTGTCACTTGTCAAAAGTGATTAACTACTTTTTTTTGGTGATTTGGGCAATCTTGACGACCGTTCCATGGTTTTGGACAACAAGTCAATCAAAGCAGTCTTTCAACTTGCATTTTCATATTTTTTCCATTTAAAAATGCAACCTTGATAACCCTTCTTTTGTTTCGAGCTCGTCAAACGTTTTAGATTTTTTTTTCTTCGCATATTTAGTCATTTTCACCACCTTCTGGTTGTTGGATGCATCAGGAAAATTAGAAAATTCTTGTACTTGCTAAACACTATGAGAAATAAAATTACTCTTATAAATTCGGCTTACAGTTCCATTGAAGTAGTGTTGAAGTCCGCCGCGCGGGTTTGCTTGTTGCACCTGATGTGGATTCTCGTACATTTTCCACTCCTTCCACAGATACAGCTTCCAAATTTTCTCTGGCGGTCTTGCAGATCCAGCCACTACAGTTGAATCACGTTTGTCTGCCGGAATGTTTTTCGTTTATACCTCAGGTTGGCTGCAGCTAATGGTGACAAGTTAAATATTAATTTATGGTACTTTCGTATATTGACAACAACAAAAACTAAGTATGGCTGCAACTGCTTAGTCGTTAGTTATTTTCCCCTTAGCAGTATTTTCGAGAATTATGGTAATAACATGGTCCATAATTCTAAAGAACATCAACTCAAATTTTCGGAAAACAAAGCCGTCCTTTTCTTCATTGCATTTTGATACGGTTCTCCGTTCATAATATCATACTATGTTTGCCAGATCTCGACACAACTCTGCATAACTTCTGAGTTCGCGCGAACGATAGGAGCATTTTTGACTGGCATGTTGATACGATTCTCGGGGCATATACCGTGTGTTTTTCGAAAACCGCACCAGCCCATAACTTTTCTCAAATACCCGATGAAAATTTGAAGTCGATATATCCCATAGGAAGAAAATCGGTTGTGTCACCCCAAAACTTCCCCGACGAGTAGCAAAGGAACAGATGGGGCGTCTTGTATGAGACGTCCCTTCGGGTAAGAAGTTAAAATTTGATAAAAAGATTGAAGAACTGATGAGATATTTTCCTCAATAAGGGCTTCATTTTGAGTTCCATAATTTGAGTCCGGTCTCGATAACCCTGGGCGGTTTTACATTCTCAACAGGGAAATTCTCGGGAAATTGAAAACAAAATTGTTGGAAAATATTTGGGAACCAGTTATCTCTTGCTCAAAAAAAAAAAGGTGAAAATCGGTTCACGAGTTGAATACCTGGGGCAGAGTTCTTATTATTCGCACTTCAGAGCCCCAAACGAGAGGGGGGCTCAGTGGGGCTCCAAGAGACACCCGTAGCCACCAGGGAACCTATAAGGCTTCAACCAACCCAAGGAGACACAAGGGTGTCGCTTTGGCCTGAAACGGCAAAATCTGATAGTCACAATAAGTGGGAGCCCCATCAGGGCTTTGAACAGCATCAGGACTAAGACACCATGGGGCCCTGTGCGGGGAGCACGCCGTCTGTTTACAAATTTCGTATACGAAGCTTGCGTATTTTCTATTGTATAAACTTGCGTATTTTCATTCGTCTTTGCAATCGGAAACGATCGTGAAAAGTCGTGCCCGTGGATGAAGGCCACCATATTGCTGAAATTTCAGCGGCGAAGAGGAAAGATGCACATATATTATGCTAGACAAAGACAAGAAAGATCGACACTTTACGCAAAACCTAAGGTTTTCGCATTTGTATGGAGCTTGCGGGCCGTGCATAGGCACGGCTGTGGGTAGGATACGTAAGGGGTTGGTCGATTTTTACGGAATACGAAAGTGGCGTGCTCGCAAAATTCGGATACGAAAACGAACTTCGTGACCGTTTGAACGCATGCTCTGCACGGGGCAGAAAGCACAAGGGATTGGGCGATATTCACTATTTACGAAACATGAAAGTGGCGTGCTAGCAAAATTCGTATGCAAACACGAATTTCGTAACCAATTGACGGCGTGCTTCCACCACTGGTACCGAATCATACAAGAGAACTGCACACATTACAGCTTGATTGTATACGCCAACGGGATGGGCATACTGAAGTTTGCTAAAGCTACAGAAAACAAGGGGGTATTTACGGAGCCCCAAAACGATACTTGAAGACACAAAGGATCGGGGCGCACTGTTGCCTTAAAGGATACAAGAAAACACACCTGCATCTACACACATCAAAAGAATCTAAGGGACAAGCAAATTCAGACGATTTCTAAAATCATCATAACATTTGATTGCCGTCAGCGATTTCATGTCTGTTTTCAGTGTTCGATAGCCCAATTATTCGTTTTCATGTCTTGATCACGTCGGGTACGAACAATGTTTTATAAAATTTCTACAGGGTGATCAATGGAACAGTGTAAAATTGCCGAAAGTTCAGTACGAGCGCGATTTCCCAAAAAGAAATTTTTATGCATTTCAATAGCACAGTTATGAAGACTGGTATTTCAGCTTCAGTAAAGTTTTTGAATTTTGTAAATCGAAGGTAAATTGCCAAAGATATTGATCATTTTGTGCCGCCATGTTGAACTCCCAAAAAGTGATCCGATTTCATTGAAACTTGGATCACATTCATGTCTGGTTTCAATGATTGGAATTTCAAGGTCAAATGTCTTTCTCGGTCACTTCCAAGCCGCCACATCAAACTTTTATGTAAATGATTCGATTTTAGTGTGTTTCAAGTTTTATTCAAATTGAATCATTTATGTAAAAAGTTCAATATAGCGGCTCGAAAGTGACATTTGACCTTGAAATTCCAATTACTTGAACCAGACATGAGTGTGTTCCAAGTTTCAATGAAATCGGACCACTTTCTTTTTTCTTGGAAGTTCAACATGGCGGCACAAAATGATCAATATCTTTGGCAATTCACCTTCGATTTTCAAAATTCAAAAACGTTACTGAAGCTGAAACACCGGTCTTCATAACTGTGCTATTAAAATGCATGTAATTTTTTTTTTTGGGAAATCGCGCTCGTACTGAACATTCGGCAATTTTACACTGTTCCATTAATCACCCTGTAGCAACCTTATGAAACACTGTTCGTATTTGACGTGATCAAGGCATGAAAACGAAAGATTGGGCAATCGAACACTGACAACCGATATGAAATCGCTTACGGAAATCAAAAGTTGTGATGATTTTAGAAATCGTCTGAATTTGCTTGTCCCCTAGATTCTTTTGATGTGTGTATAACCATTTTCTCACTTTGACATAAAGGTGCGTTCAGTCAGCTTATTTAGTCGCTGTTTTAGTTTTTGTCGTTGTCGTAACAGAGAAGAGCGTTCATACAGCAAGATTTAGTCGTAAGAATTGACCAATAGGAGCTCGAATGATACTGCGCGAACCTTCATCTTCATACGGTCCGTGTTCATAATGGGTAGTATTAATATAAAAACTCGTAAAAAAATAAGCATAAATGAGTATTTGCTTACATTTATGAGGAGTGCAACTCCTCTGAAATCGAAGCCAATGTTTATGCTATTTTTTTATTGATACATACAACCCATTACCATCACCATCCATGCTCATACCTCATACCGGTAATTACGCAACCTGCAAGTCGGCATCATACGACAAAGTTCGGGATTCTTTTGACTAAAATTAAAACTAAAACTCTGTATGAACGCCGCGCATATGACGCGTGCTTTCTACTTTCAAATTTACGACAACGACTACGACTAAAACTAAAACCAAGCTGACTGAACGCACCTCAAGTCTTTTTCGAACGAGTAACCGTTCATGACCGGTTACACTTGGTTATAGAATTTGGCGTTTGAGCGAAGATTGGTTATAAGCGGTAAAGGAAGTGCCGCCATTTTGATATCATCACCGGTTATACATTTCATAACCTGGGCCGCGATTCTGTACTTTTCTACCGACACTTGTCGGTGTCGGTAGCTAGGCAGGAGCGAATTTGATTGGTTCTCACCCTAGTTACCGATCCGATAGTTGTCGGTAGGCAAGTACAGAATCGCACTCCTGGTCATGAGGCTGGTTATTGTTATGGTGGGGGAACAAATTGTGGCGGCAACAGATTTGAATTTGAAACAAGCAGCGGTCCAGAATTTCTAAACGTGAAACGTACCTAACCTAACCTCAAAAACTTGACAACTTGACTTGGCGAAGAGAAGAATCGAAGACGATGGACCCACAAGAACATCGGGTAATCCAGATGTCCGATGGCCGCCTGATGGTGGTTTAATCTCGAAAGTACTTGTCATACATCCTATTTATATAGCAGAAATATGAATAGTTGATTTTCAATTCCATTCAATATAAATATTTATTGTTCCTTCGGTATTACACCATGAAAACAAACAGGATTTCATAGAAATTGTATGTGTGATGTGATCACGATACACGTGTGATCCACAAAATTCGTAATCAGGGCCCTGATTGGGGCCCACCCGGGTGACTTCGGAAAAGAGATGTTCATCGATTCAAATGACTGGATTGGCTGAATGACTGAATTTTTCACCTTCAAAGCTATCCTAGATTACGAATGGTTTAAGTACACGGTATGTAACTGTTGTGTCGTGATTCACAGTCAAGGTAACCACAGCCAAGACCAAGGGACTGCGTATGCGTCGGAAATGGAGTGGGAGGGCCCGGTGACATCCAGCCGCAACAGCCGAGCCGCAAGGAGACGCGCCAGAGGGCAGGTAGAGAACGCCGACTCTCTCGCTCTCAAACGGAATCCAGTTTCAGCGCCATCTATCGGACTTTCACATAGTGACTCTTGTTTTAACAGAGTCCTGTAGTTTTTCATTACCGACATTTACCCGGTAAATTCAATTTTCTCATTATCCAGGTGTCCGTTCACGATGAGAATTTTTCATGACATTTTTATCTTACTTGATACTTTCTGGTCAAAATTTCGCATTTCTGAATGGCCTAAGGTAAAAAAGCTATTCAGAAAATGTGAGATTTTGGCTCGAAGTATCACGTAAGTTAAAAATGTCGTGAAAATATCTCAGCGTGAATGGACACTTAATAATAATGAAGTTTAATTGATGCCTCGATTGATGCATTAACTTCAATACGATTTGAAGTTTTATGACTTTAGAAATTTTCATAGCTAGAAAACGTTCATTCAGTGTATCAAAATTAATGCATCAGTCTAATGGACGCTAGTTACAATTTGTATTAATAATCAAATCAAACATAATAAAACAGTATTAAGATGCAGGTTTATTAGATGACAAAATAGCTTATTTAGCAGTAATTCATAACAAGTTATTGTAATATCTAATTATAATTTATATTGGAACAAAAACAAATAATAGCTTTTATAGATCCAGTAAGAGCTAATGAACGAACATCCACAACTAATTTTGTTCCGTCAACTGAGGGTCGGTATACAATAAATAAAACAATAATTGTGAACACAGTGTCGGTACCCAATAAATAGTTCAACAATGATTGCAAATACAGTATCGCATGATGTCTTCTGTTGATGTAGGTACCAGAGAAATAGAGTATCTGAGAAGGTAAGTCCAAATCAATACTCAAGACTTGATTCACTATTTGAATGACTGAAGTAAATAGCACAACAACATTTTTTCTCTCAGTCCATTTGCTCAACCCATTCACTCTTTTACCCTCTTTTATGAACACTCCTTCAGACTCGAGGAGATGTTTTGTTTTGTTTGCTATTCGACAATGACAAGTCCTACCTTTTCAAACACTGGGTTTGTTTTGGCAAGCAATCATCTCTGTTGTTTGCTGTAGTTAGTACTAGTTAGTCAACAAACAGTTCTTAGCAATAAACTTGCCCTGCCGCTAAAACATCCTTGCCTGATATTTTATGATTTGTTTTGATGTAAATTAACAAAATTATGTTAACTTCCGTGGTTCTTGCTCTACTTGTACTTGTGGGCTGGAGTCTTCAGAGGTCGAGGGACCAGCTGTGGCATCTGCTGCAGGCAGCTTTTGCAGAATTTCTATAAAAAAGAAAACATAATTATACAATAGCTTGTCATTAACTACAGCAATTCGTTACAAAATACCTCTTAATTTTTCCGGTCTCACATAAGGATATTCATAAGGTGGCTTCTGGACTATTGAAGCAGTTTTCTTCCGTTGGCGCTGATGGTTCATCATAGTCTAGAAAGAAATTTCACAATTTTTAGTAACTTCTTCATCGACAAAACACAGATAGCTATGAAATACACCTGATAGGTACGCAACCAAGCTCAGATTGGGGAAGGCTCCAGGGAAGGCTATAAAATGGGCTAGAATGGCACTCTCAGCATCACACAATCAGGATTTTTTAGGGTTCTAGTTTTTAAAATTGTTCACTTTGTATTTTTATCTCAATGATATTGACTTAGCATAATTATCAAACATACCTGGTAACTTTAAAGTCGGAAGCAAAGACTTCCTTGAACGCCCTGATGAGTCCTCTATGCAGATGCCAGCAAAATGAGTTTTGCAAACCGGGTGGTTTCGCAGAAACGTCAAGTCTTCGGAACCCTGCTGTATCCTTTCATTGCTCATTCGCTGGATCTAAATTTGCCAAACATTTGAATCCGATGGTATTGCAAACCAGAATTATAAATAAATCGATTAGTTTTCTTGTGACTAATGCACTCATAATATAAAAATGGGCAATTTTCGCTATTTACCCAGTGCTTACCTAGGCACTGTTCTATCCTTAAAACTTGGTACACAACAGGGTCGCAACGCAATCTCTTCACGTCCATTTTCACCAGAATTTTCACTTGTTCACTATTTAAAGTTCACACAAAAAGCGGATGATGAATCCGTTATTTTTCAGCTAACCGCACTATTTCACGTGCCTATCACATAAACAACGATGCGTCTTGACGATGACAGCCAAGAGCCGCCGCCGAAGGTCGATTGGCATTCAAATTTCGTGCATCAGCGCCATCTGTTGGACTTTCACATAAGCTCAACTTGGAACTTTCGCGGCAATCCCACTTGCCACCCCCTGAGACGCGCACATACCACCAACCGATTAACACCTGTAACAACACACGCGTACATATGATCATATATTGTAGTTACGTCCAGTAATAAACCGCATCTCATACACCACTGCCTTTGCACTCGACACACCTCGAACAATCACCGGAAAACACCCACAACAGAACAGTAGGCGATACAACATTGGCGACAAAGATAAAGCGAAAGTTTGAACGAAGCATCTCAAGACAGAACAGTGGTCGACAAGATGGCGGCTCTAGCGGCAACACCCGTGGAACCGTTCAACTTCGAACAAGAACCAACAAGCATGGGTGTGAGATGGGAAAGATGGTTGAACAGATTCGAAAACTACATAACGGCCCTGGACATAAAAGATGAAAACAGAAAGAAAGCTATTCTTCTACATTATGGTGGTGAGCAGATTCATGACCTTTATGATTTGCTTCCAGAAATACCAGCAGCAGACCCGCCAATTTCCGTTTACGAAACTGCCAAATTGAAGCTCCAGCAATATTTCAAAGCTCGCACGAACAAAAATTTCGAAGTATACAACTTCAGACAAGCGAGGCAGGAAGAAGGCGAGGCTACCGAGGCTTTTTATTACAGACTGCTAAAGCTGAGCAAAAATTGCGAATTTGTGGACCGAAATGACGAGGTAAAATCGCAAATAATTCAATTTACAGCAAATTCAGCGTTGAGAAGATACGGCTTATCACAAAATCCATCATTAGAAGACCTATTGCAAAAAGCAAAAACGCTCGAAGAAACGGATTATCATCAAAATAAAATGGAAGAAAAAGAGCAAACGTACAAAATGTCCAGAGCCCAAAAAACATCTAGGTAAGATCCGCATAAAACATCCCGTTATCAAGCTGAAAAACAGAGGCCCGAAAGAAATTATCAGAAGAACATGGATTTCAAGAAGAATTTTTGTAACAATTGTGGAGGTCCCTGGCACCAAAGAGGAAGAGATAGGTGCCCAGCAAAGGGTGCAAACTGTCATTCGTGTGGGAAATTAAATCATTTCTCAAAGATGTGCCTATCGAAGAAGAACAGTAGTTTTCCAAACAAACAAACAAACGTCTCGAAGCAGGTGAACGCAAACATGAATCAAGGAGAGCGAGAAAGTCCTCAAAGAAGTCCGGCGTTTCCCGAAGCATCCTTCCAACTGGTAACAAACAGTATCACTAAGCTTCCAAGAGTAACTTTATTCCTTAACAACTGCAAACAAAGCGCAATTATAGATACAGGCAGCTCAGTAAACCTCATCAGCGAGACAACGTACAGAGCATTGCACAATCCACCTTTGCTTACACGAGACCCTACTCCTATATATCCCTACAACACAAAGAATTGTTTAATTACTTGGGGCAAATTTGTAGGAAATTTCCGATACCGAGATGTAACAAGAAAAGCCGAAGTAGTGGTAGTCAGAAGAGAAGCAGAGTCGCTGCTGAGCTATGGAACATCAAAAGCACTGCAATTGATAAACGTTACTCTATCGAACAACACACTGGTGAACATGGATTTCATAGAAAAGGAGTTCCCAAATATCTTGAAGGGCATTGGAAAGTCAGCTAACCATCAAGTCAAGCTGCACATCAACGAAAACATTCACCCTATAGCGCAAAAACACAGGAGAATTCCATTTCCAATACAAAACGCAGTAGAACAAGAAATAAGAAGACTTTTGCAACAAGACATAATAGAGGAAGCTGATGGACCGACTCCGTGGGTATCTCCGATTGTGATAGTCCCCAGAAAAAACGAGTCACAGATAAGGATCTGTGTTGATATGAGAACAGCAAACTCAGCCATAGAGAGAGAAAGGCACATAACTCCAACCCTAGATGACCTCATATCAGTGCTAAACGGTGCGAAACACTTCAGCAAGGTAGATTTGAAAGATGGATACCACCAATTTTTGCTTTGTGATCCAGAAGCATCACAACGTTCTCGACACACATCGGCATGTTTAGATACAAAAAACTTTTTTTGGAATCAACGCCGCAGCGGAAGTTTTCCAGAACACCGTGCGTCAGATTTTATCCGGTATCCAAGGCGTAATAAACTTCAGTGATGATATTCTCATTTTCGGAAAAGACCAACAATAGCACGATCGCGCACTGCTGAAGGTACTGAAACGATTAGAAGAAGAAGGTCTAACAATAAACAGAGAAAAATGCATTCTCAATCAGACGAGCGTGAAATACTTTGGTTTTGTCTTCACATCAGACGGATTCCATCCAGATCCAGACAAGGTTGAGACTTTCAGAAACTTAAAAGCCCCAGTAAACGCATCCGAAGTAAGAAGCTTGCTCGGTATGGTGAATTTTATTGGAAAATTCATACCAGACCTGGCAAACAAGACCGCACTGCTGAGGGAGCTCATCCTGAAAAAAATAAAATGGGTTTGGTTACCAAAACACCAAGAAGCATTTGAAGAGCTGAAGCGAGAATTACTTAATGCAGAAAAATTGGAATATTTCGATGCCAGCAAGCCAACTCAGCTTTACGTAGATGCGGGACCGGTTGGATTGGGAGCCATCCTGTGCCAGACAAAACACAACAACACCAGCATAATATCCTATGGAAGCAGAGCACTGACACCGGTGGAACAGAGATACAGCCAAATTGAGAAAGAGATGTTAGCTGCATCCTGGGCGGTGCAATACTTCAACATGTACCTCTACGGCTTAAAATTTGAGCTGTACACTGACCATAAGTCCCTGGTCAGCATTCTGAAAAACCCAAGATCTGCACCGAGCCTCAGAATTGAACGAATGTGCCTCCGAATACAGCAATACCAGTTCACCATCAGATACCAAAAAGGCACAACAAACCCTTCGGACTACCTGTCGAGATATCCATCGTGGAAAGAAAACACCAGCGCAGCTAAAATTGAAAAATACGTCAACTTCACAACAACCGCAAGTCTGCCAAAAGCCATCAGCATGGAGGAAGTACAGAAAGAGACCAATAAGGACGAATCCCTAAGGCTATTACGAGAAGCATTGCGTGGCGTGAGCGAAAACATCTGGAACCGGCCTGAGTTATCAGCGTACAGAAAATTCAGACAAGAACTAACACATTCCAATGGAGTCATCATGAAAGGAAGAAGAATTATCATTCCAACATCACTCGAAGAAAGGTGTTTACAGCTGGCACATAAAGGACATCTGGGAGTTGTCAAGACGAAGCAACTTTTAAGAACGAAAGTATGGTTCCGAAACATGGACAAGAAAACAGAAAAACTCGTCAGGAGCTGCCCAGCCTGCCAAGCAGTGATCCCAGAAGAGACTAGAGACCCAATAATGACATCAAACGTTCCGAAAACACCATTCGAACAAGTCAACGTGGATTATGCGGGCCCTTTTCCGAACGGGAAATACATGTTTGTATTAATGGACGAGTTCTCACGATACCCCATTGTAGAAATCGTTCCGTCTACAAGCTTCGACACTATCAAACCTATCCTAGCAAAAACATTCGCCATGTTCGGAATGCCAAAACGGTTACGATCAGATAATGGGCCCCCGTTTAATGGAAAAACGTTTGAAATTTTTCTGATTGAACGAGGAATAAAACACATGAAAACAACACCCCGATGGCCTGAAGCAAACGGAATGGTAGAGAGATTTATTCGTACTCTAAAGAAATCCCTAACCTGTGCCCAGTTGGAAACCGGAAAATTCAACACGCAACTCCAAGATTTTTTGCTAAGCTACAGAAGCTCCCCTCATGCAACAACATTCCAAACACCATTGGAACGTATGTTCAATAGGAATATTCGAACATTACTCCCAGAATTGGATCAAGACATACATCAAAAAGAAGATAGAGATGAGGAGGAACGGAAAAGAAAAAACCTAAAGGAAGATGAAAAGAGGAAATGTAAAAGACACGACTTCATGATAGACGACAAGGTCCTGTGTAAACAAGAGAAATTCCGCACTCTCGTGCCGTATTATGACCCGCAGCCGTATACGATTGTTGATATAATTGGAACAAAAATCATTGCCAGAAGAGGAGAGAAGACCATAGCCCGAAATTCATCGTTCTTCAAAAGATCCATACAACTTGACAAAAAGACACCTGCAGGAAACGCCAGAAGACCGAAACCATCGTTGCAGACGGAGCATACACACATGCCGCCGAGTGCGCCGAGTCCAGTAGCGTTCGCTCCAGATTTAGTGGAGCACGATGACGACCAGCCCCCAGGTCCGGAAGAAAATAAGGACGACAACCAGCCTTCAGGTTCAGAAGAAGATGTTCAAGACGACGACCAGACTCTGAATCGGGACGACAACAGCCATCAAGATGACGACCAATCCGAGGAAGGGAATTACGAGAGCGCTGGCAGTGACATAGACGCAGTGAATACCCACCTAGAAGACGAGCCGCGGAACCAAGCAAGCAAGAGCCCAGCACTGCACGACCAGAGACCGGCCAGAACACGGAAAATTCCAGCACACCTGAGGAACGACTACATTTTGAATTAGCCAACAATCATTTATTCAGTCATACTTGCAAACAGTCAAAAGTCATAACCAGTCAAAAGTCATAAACAGTCAATTTCGAAAGCTAAAACACCATTCTTCATAATTGTGCTTTTGGAATGCATAAAAAAATATTTTTGGGAAATCGCGCTCGTACTGAACTTTTGGTCATTTTACACTGTTCCATTGATCACCCTGTAGAAACTTAATGGAACATTGTTTGTATTCGACGTGATCAAGGCATGAAAACGAAGGATTGGGCTATCGAACACTGAAAACCGATATGAAATCGCTGACGGCAATCAAAAGTTATGATGATTTTAGAAATCGTCTGAATTTGCTTGTCCCCTAGATTCTTTTGATGTGTGTATATTGTAGTTACGGCCAGTAATAAACCGCATCTCATACACCACTGCCTTTGCACTCGACACACCTCGAACAATCACCGGAAAACACCCACAACAGAACAGTAGGCGATACAACAGTAACAGAGACAAGTACAAGTACGTAACTATTTGAAGCTATCAGTCCCTCTTTTCCCGCCAAATGCTGTTAACCAAAGTTATAACCACAACGTTTTAGCGAGAAATGTCAGATGTCAAAAAATGACATTATCTGTCAATCTAATGTCAACCGCTAATAACTAACCGGTTATAAAAAGTTACTCGCTCGAAAAAGATTATAGATACGTCAATGTAACAAAAACTCACCGGTTTGGTTCCTAAGGAAATTAAATGGGCCCAAAAGTCGAGCGAACATCGGCTGAAATCGGCCAGGCCAAATTTTGAAAATTCATAGCGCCCGTCTTGTGAATGGATGATTGGAAACTCCAACTGCAGCATTGAATTTATTCTTTGGTTGTGTTGCTTCCTGCCAAATTTGGTTCCAATCCATCGGATAAATTTTGAATAATTAAATAGTTGAGTTTTGATTTTTGACATATTTTAGAATTTGACAGATGATAGATGGACAAAAAATTTCAACAGCTTTAAATAGAGTTTTCTTTTCGGCGCTTCCAGATGACATACTGCAAGTCAAGTTCCGTGATGTATAACATCTGTCATTCTTTGATAGTGACATTTCCGTTTGACAGATGGCAGCCAAAAACTAATGGACTCATTCCACGGACCAACAATGTCCGCATGCCGAATTGCAAGTCGATCGGATCAACGCTTCGGCTGTAATCGTAGCAGATTACAGACAGGCACACAGCAACACACATACACAGACAGACTCACTCCAAAAATGTTCTTAATCGTCTTAAGGGACCTCAAAATGAATATATCTGTCTTCATCTCGAAAAATGTTTTTAGCGCGTTCACAATACTTTCCCTCCTCGTTGGGTGGTGGGTCGGGAAAGTAAAAGTTATGGGCTGGTGCGGTTTTCGAAAAACACGGTATACCTATTGGTTAAAGGACCCCGCATGTATACTATGAAAAAGTGGTTTTGGTGAATTTGGCTGAATTTTCATGTTGTGGATCTCGACTCAAAAATATATTCCCAAAAAAATGGACCTCTCCTATGAACAGTTTTTCCCCTACACCCCTAATAAGGTCCAAAATTAGGAATTATCTCAAAATGTTTGAAATTCATAAAACTGCTTCAAATCGAGGTTGTGATTATGGGAAAAATTACAAGTTGCAAATTGGGGTCGATATCGAGGGGGTTGGGGGTCGAAATCGAGAAAATAAATTTAAATTCCGGAAGTTTTTATTCTTATAAAATCTGACAGAATAGTAGTGGAGAAGTAATTCTGAAAAATCTAAATCAATTGATTGGGGGTGACTCTTGAGGGAGCTAGGGGGTCAAAATCAAGGGAACGGAGTAATATTCCGAAACTTGCGATTCCCATTATATATGAATTATATGATCTTACGAGCAATGGGAAAATCATTGAAAAAATCTAAACCAATGAATTCTGGTGTTATTGAGGAGGTAGAGGATCGAAATCAAGACAACAATGGAATTCTGGAGCTTACAGTTTATCTAGACATTGATCTGGGTGAATGACAAAATGATAATAAAACCAATCTGGATAACGATTGAGTTCTTCATTTCTCGGCCATCCCTTTTCCTACCCACCATAATATCTGCCTACAGCCATGTCCTAGTCCAAATAAGAATTAGTCTCAGAATTTTAAAATTTATTAAACTGGCTCAAATTAAGTTGAAAAATAAAAAAACTAAGTTGTGAATTGGAGTATTTATCGAGGGGGTGGGGGTCGAAATCGAGTGAAGGAATTAGCATTCCAGGAAAGGAATAATGGAGAAATAATTTAAAAAGGTCTGAATCAATAAATTGAGATGGTTTTACTGAGGGGACAGTGGTCAAAATCTAGAAAACTGAAGAAATTCCGAAACTTTAAATTCAAATAAACTGCTCAACATTGGAAATGTCGGTATCGAAAATGTTGCCCTATTTCAAAATGGTGTAACTTTGGATTGTCCCAACCGATTCCGATTTTGTTTTCACGGTTGCTTAGATACATCTTTCAGCAGTCTACTCCGTTGGCGCGAATTTTCAATTCGTTTCAATCACATTCGTTACAGGGTGGAATGTAAAGCTTTGCAAAATTGTGCTTAGTTCAATAGATCCCCTTTTTTCTGAACAATTTTTTTTACAAATTCTAACGATATAATCATGAAGCCTGATGTCTTGTCTCGAAACGGTTTTTTGAATTTTCCAGATCAGAAGTTCAATAATGATAATATGATTTTTTTTTCGTAGAAGTTGCATTTTAGACATCATGAAAAAATAAGAAATTGGGGTTATATTTTTGAAACGTATTCAAACTAAAATTTCAGAATGTGTTTCTGAACCAATAAAACATCTACATGTTAAATTTGAGGTCCGTACGTCAAAAATCCCGATATTGATACGATGCAATAGGTGCACCCTCTGATGGCGGATTTCAACCAAAATCACATAAGCTTATTAGACGCCTATACCATGGCCGCATACCAAATTTCAGCCCAATTGGATGTACCGTTTGAGAGTTATCATGGACGATTACACAGGGTTAGACACACGGACAGGAAGACGAACCAACTTTGAACTGAAAATGGTCTAAATAAATCGATTGGGTGGACCTTAAAAAAAGTTATTCTTCGAAATTCGGGAACAATTTTTTAGCGCGTTCACAATACTTTCCTTTTCATTCGAGAACGCGAACCGGGAAAGTAAAACAGAGGTTTCTGAAGGCACGGCAGTTCTTAACTGTTCAAGCAACAAGCATGCAAAATTACAGGTTCTTATCATCAAAAATGCGACTTTATTGCCAACCACCAGACACCACGGATATTCACCATATACAGGGTGTTTCAAAAAGTATGTGCCATACGTGAATGGCAGATGGAGGATGTCGAGGCGAGTTGAGATCAAGAAGAGAAAAATTTTTTGGCGATCGGTCTCGAAGATACAGGGTGTTTTGCTCTTTGATCACAATTTACAATAAGCGATATCTCTGGAGTGGTTTGATATAAACAAATGAAATTCACCTGTCACATTCCTCTGCTGGTACCTGATCAAATGCCATAGCAGGTAGAAAAAAAATCAGGTCCGGACTTGAAAAAAAAAGTTTTTGAATTTGCCTGTCAAAAAGTACATTTTTTGAGTGGATTTCGGAAAGAACACTACCATATCTGGAAAGCTCAAGAAAAATGCTACAAAAGTGACTGTTCAATTTTCACGGCACACTTGAAATCATCCGGCAAAGAAATTGAGAAACAACTCATACCAGTGTTACTATTCAGAGTGAAATTTTTATTAGGCGCAATAATGGATACAATCCGGTACGATCACTGCAGTTTCTTCAGTTCTATCATATCTTTCACTAAGACTCGACATGTCTCACAAGGAAAGACATTTCAGTAAAAAATCTCGAGAAAACCAGAGTTCTCGCCAGAGTTGGACTGTTATAATTTCGTTCTTTGTTTCATTCAAATTTATTTGGATATGCAGAGTTCACGGATTTTTGTTTACAACCTGGAAAAAAATTGAAAAAAAAAAGTTTTTGAGTTTGCCTGTCAGAAAGTAAATTTTTTGAGCGGGTTTTGAAATGGAAACTACCACATCTGTGAAGTTTGGGAAACATTCTACAAAAATGACTTCAATTTTCACGGCACACTTGAAATCCTCCGGCAAAACAATTTAGAAACAATTTTTATCACTGCTACTATTCCGAGTGAAGATTTTTATCAGGTGTAACAATGGATACAATTCGGTACGATCAATGATTCAGGAGCTGATGAACTCTGAAATAAACCGAAAAGTCGAAGAAACAAAACGTTTATTCGATAAATCGAACAATAATAAACGCTTAAATCAGGTTCTCGATGTGCCCTCCTCCAACTTCATTGCAATTTCGGCATCGCACCAACAAATGCCGTGTGGCCTTTCTGATTGTTTCTCCATCGGTTCAAGTCATTTTTGTAGAATGTTTCCTAAACTTCACAGATATGGTAGTTGGCAAATTCGACACTTTTTTTCAATTTTTTTTCTAGGTTGTAAACAAAAATCCGTGAACTCTCCATATCCAAATAAATTCGAATGAAACATAAGAACAAAATTGTAACAGTCCAACTCTGGCGAGAACTCTGGTTTTCTCGAGATTTTTTTTTTAAATGTCTTCCCTTGTGAGACATGTCAAGTCTTAGTGAAAGATATGATAGAACTGAAGAATCTGCAGTGATCGTACCGGATTGTATCCATTATTGCGCCTAATAAAAATTTCACTCTGAGTAGTAGGTAACACTGGTATAAGTTGTTTCTCAATTTATTTGCCGGATGATTTCAAGTGTGCCGTGAAAATTGAACAGTCACTCTTGTAGCATTTTTCCTGAGCTTTCCAGATATGGTAATGTTCTTTCTGAAATCCGCTCAAAAAATGTACTTTTTGACAGGCAAACTCAAAAACTTTTTTTTTCAGTCCGGACCTGATTTTTTTTCTACCTGCTATGGCATTTGATCAAGTACCAGCAGAGGAATGTGACAGGTGGATTTCATTTGTTTATATCAAACCACTCCAGAGATATCGCTTATTGTAAATTGTGACCAAAGAACAAAACACCCTGTATCTTCGAGACCGATCGCCAAAAATGTTTTTCTCTTCTTGATCTCAACTCGCCTCGACATCCTCCATCTGCCATTCACGTATGGCACATACTTTTTGAAACACCCTGTATATCCGTTTTGTCCACCAAGACGATTAAGACCATTTTCAGAATGTATGTCTGTGTGTGATCTTCCACGATAAGTGCCGAACCGTTGACCCGATAGACTTGAAATTTGGTATGCGGACATGGTTTTTCCGTGGAATGTGCCCATTAATTTTTGGCTGTCGTCTGTCAAACTGACTGTCACTATCGTCAAATGTCAGAAGCCATATCTCACGGAACTCGACTTGCATATGTCATTTGAAGACCCTTGAAAAACTGTATTCAGAACAATTAAAAGTATTGCCCTATCTGTCATCTGTCAAATAATAAAAAATGTAAAAGTTCAAAACTTTACCATTTAATTATTTAAAATCTATCCGATGGATTGGAACCACATTTGGCAGGAAGCAACACAACAAAAGAGTTAAGTTAAGTCAGCAGTTGCAGTCTTCCACCATTTTCCAGTCGGGCTTTACGAATTTTCAAAATTTCTCCTGGTCGTTGCCACCCGAAACGGCCTCTCGCCCGTGATTTGACCGGAACGACTCGCTTTTGTAGCAGGGCTCCATTCAAAATTTCATTCCTGCTCGGGGATCGACTTTTTTGAAAAATTCCAACTGATATCGAAAGTAGATTGAATTGGGCGTCGCGTAGGCCTATTTTCAAAATCGACACGGTTCTGGTTTTCCGACGGTAATTTATTCAAAATGAAATTTGCAAATTCCGTGAATTTGAAAAAAATGCAGTGCAAACTTCGACATGCGGTGAGCGGGGTGAGCCCCACGAAATATTCATTTCAGGTGCAGACATGCTGGGAATGAAAGTTTGAGAAAAGATTAATTTTTGGAGGAAAAAATTTTGAAATCGCACCCACGGTTTTCGAGTTTTCCTCTCTGGAAAAAATGCAAATTTTCCAACCAACTTTTTATCCCGTGAACAGAATTTCACAATTTTTTTTTTTTCGAACAAGGGGTGACTGGTTGAACATTTTCCAACTTTTTTTTTCAAATATCCCGAGAATTTTCCGGTTGAAAATGTAAAACCGGCCTGGGTTTTGGAGACCGGACTTGAATTATGGAGCTCTAAGTGAAGCCTTGACTGACGATTGCTACAATAAGATAATTTGAACAAAAATTTGAGGCTTTCCCGAAAAATTCAAATTTTCCTGACAAAATTTTCAATTTCCTGCAAATTATTTTCAATCTTTCTCGCTAATTCTAACTTCCCACCTGAAGGGGCGTTTCGAAAAAAAATTCTATATGTTCCTAGTCGGGAAAGTTTTGGGGTGACACAACCGATTTTACTTTCCCGACCCGTCCCCCGACCCGTCAACCCGATCGACTTAACATTTTGGTACACAAACAGGGTCTTGCTGTCAAATGAGATGATTAGTTTTTAGCTGTCATCTGTCAAACCCAAGTGTCACTTTCAAAAAATGACAGAAGGTTTATCTCACGGAATTTGACTTGCAATATATTATTTAAATGCCCTCAAAAAGAAGTATTCAGAACAGTTCGAAGTATCCCTCTAACTGTCACTTGTTAATAATTAAACAATGTCAAAATTCAAAAGTTTGCGATTCAATTATTCAGAACCTATCCGATGGATTGGAACCAAATTTGGCTAGAGGCTAGAGGCAACAGGAAATTTTGAATTTTCTTCTAGCCGTTACCGCCAGAGACGGCCGCCACTACGGGTTTTGACCAGGACGACCCGCGTTTGATGCAGGACTTTAGTCAGACACTCTTTCTTGCTTGGGGATCGACTTTTTTCGAAAAATTTCAATTTATATCAAAAGTAGATTGCATTAGCCGTCGTTCAGGCCTATTTTCAAATGCAACGCGGTTCCGGCTTTCCGGGGGTGATATTCTCAAAATGGAACTTACACATTCCGTAATTTCAAAAAAACTGCAGAGCAAACTTCGACATGCGATAAGCCCCACGAAATATTCATTTAGGTGCAGTGGCAGTGGTGCAGACTTGCTGCAAGTCATAATTGGAGAAAAGATCAAATTAATTTTTGAGAAGAAAATTTTTGAAATCGAACCAACGGTTTTCGATTTTCCCACTGCGGAAAAAGGACAAATTTCCATCTTTTTATCCCGTGAACAGATTTTAACCAATTTTTTTTTAAACAAGAGATAACTGGTTTTTCAACATTTTTTAACAATTGTTTTTCAATTTCCCGGGAATTTTCCGGTTGAACATGTATAACCGGCCTGGGTTTTCGAGACCGGACCTCAATGATGGAGCTTGAAGTGAAGCCTTAATTGACGATTTTTACAATAAGATGATTTGGAATAAAATTTGAGGTTTTCCCGGAAAATTCCAATTTTCTAAATTTCAAATTTTTTGCAAATTATTTTAAATTTTTCTTTTCAATTCCAACTTCCCACCCGAAGGGACATTTCAAACAGAAATTTCTATAGGTTCCTGGATATGGATACTAGTCGGGAAAGTTTTGGGTGACACAACCGATTTTTTATTCTGAATTCTCATTTATTTTATGACTATTCAGAGCGTATTGCCACTTTTCACCCATCTGTTTCTTGACTAGCGTATATGACACAAGACCCCGCAAATTTTCTTTCACGTAACCTTCTTGGACACTGTTTTTAGTTTATTCCTACTTTTGGAATGATCAAAATCGAGTGACTCTTTATCGCACTGGACCCCAAATGTCAAATTTCGCGGCCGCCTAGTTCTACAATGGGTAGTATTAATAAAAAATAAGCATAATCATTTGCTTGAATTTCATAGGCGTTGCTAGGGAAAGTCTGCTTAGCGACTCCTAAAAAATCTAAGCAATGCTTATGCTTATTTTTTATTAATACTACCCAATAATTATTTGAATCAACGATTTGTATCATGCGATCAACAAAATTCGGAATTGGGGTAGGCTGTGATCTGGCCGAAAGCAGCTTGACATCCTGAAATTTGACCAGGTCACAGCCTACCCCAATTCAGTATTTTCAATTTTCAAAGTTCATCAATTTATCAAGTATATCCAGTCTATTCAATTTACTTGTATGAATTCGACCCTTTGCATGTAAATTTGGTATTTCATTAGGTTTTTCCAAATGAGAAATTCATCCCCCCTTTCCGGATTTTCAAAAACTAGGTACGACTACGCTGCGGGTCAAGGTCAAATCGCTCAGAATTGTCCAAAAGAACACGGTCCAAATCGCATGCTTGATCATTAAATGCAATACTTACTTACCTCACCTGTTGTTTACTGTAATACATAATTGGTGCTTATTAGTCTCTAGTTGTCTAGGGATAACAATCCGGGAAGAGTTACACTTTGGGTGAAGTGCAAAAAGCTCACCCATTTTTGTTTCCAGATAAAACCCATGAACCCGGCCAAAACCGGGGGGGACAACGCAAAATGTAGAATGTTAATAAAACTCACCCAAAGTCCAAAGCAATGATGAAACCACAACTGCTAAAATCGCACGCCAACATGCACCGCCATTATTGAAAAACTTCCGTTGCAGTGCATACTGCAGGTCCACAGCCACCTACAGCACGCACAGCCTCACAGCCACCTTGACTGGACCTTCCAGCAGCAGCCGGCCCAGCCGCTACTACGTCAGCCAGTGTTGCCAGACGTCCAAGTTGATTTGGCACTACGAAGCGGTTGGAAAAGTAACTAGATTTGAAAGAAATGTCAAATGAAAATGACACTAAATAGGAAAAGAGCGGTGGGCCCAAAACATTTTTTGGGATTCTAGTGGTGCCATGAGTGTCTTTAGTGGCATTTTGATGACATTTATAGCCAATTTTCTTTCAATTCTTTCAAGGGGGTTAACGCTAAGAACAACATGACTCAATATTCCTAACGACTTTTCCGAATTTCGGGGTTTTGTTGTTTTTTCGAATTTGGATATACCTATTGCAGTCGAGAAATGATGAGCGAAAAGCAAGAACAATGAACATTGAACTTCTTGTATTGTAAATATTATGTGTGGATCTGTGTTACTAGATTCACTCACGGAACGGTTACTACTAGGTGGAAAATTTGCCCAGAAAAGCACTAGACTAGTATAAAAGTACTAGCACTGGCAACACTGGGAGGATTTCTTATTTTTACACAATTTCTTAGAAATTCGTTAACGTGGCTCCTGGATGACCGATTGATCGTGCCTGGTCTAGGTACACCTTCCCCAGGGGGAGTTTCTCATGCCTGAACATGCGGCATGCAAATTGCATGTGGGGCACAAGAGGCCATCCGACGGGGCTGATTTTTTGCACAAGTGTACTGCAAGGTCTGCAAAGTCTATCCACAAAAAATTAGCTCCCTACCTATAACGCAATGGTAGTTTACTCGAAATTGGAGGAGTGTAGGTAGGTAACCAACAATACACCAACAGGGCTATCTTTGGGACTAATGGTTCAATGATGAAGAGGATTCGAAGATTCATGCAATTTCTACGACCGCTCCAGCCATTCACCCCCTCAATCCCTCATCAAAGCACTACCACCCCACTTTCCCCACTCACCCCCTCACAAAAGGCTTTACCCACCCCTCACCCCACCTTTCATCTCGCCCTAACCATTATAACCCCCCCCCCCCTCTTTATCCACTCGTCGTCTTGCCATAGGCGACTGTCAACCCCCCTCGACCTCTTGCCATCGCCACATCCACACCCTTATTACTCTCTTGATTCCCCAAAAAAATAATAAAAACTAAAATTGCATCCAAGGTGGTAGTTTTTTCATCTATTTTTCCACCGTAAGATACACAACCGACTATTTCAAGAAAATGCCAAAAATCAACCCCGCGCCGTAGCCGAAATAGTGTTCCACGTTCCACCCCAGTTTGTTTCTTTTGCATTTCTGCATGCGGGCTAATATAGGTAGGTACCTAACTTTTGAAGAAAAAATACCACCGCTTCCAGATTTTTACAGGACCTCTTTATCGGCCTGCAGCATCTTGCAGCATAGGGAAACTGGAAACTACTCTTTAAACGACCCCTCGGGTCCTGTGAAAATCTGGAGGCGGTGGTACGTTTTTCTTCAAAAGCTATTTAGCCCGCATGCAGAATAGACAAACTGGGGTGGAATACTATTTCGGCTATTCGGTTGCTGCGCGGGGTTGATTTTTGGCATTTCCTTAAATTAGTCGATTGTTTGAAAAAAATGGTGAAAAAAATATATAAAGAAACTACCACCTCAGATGAAATTTTGGTTTATATTATTTTTTAGGGGAAACAAGAGAGTAACAAGGGTGTGGATGTGGCGATGGCGAGGGGTGAGGGGGGGGGGGGGACAGTGGCTATGGCCAGACGGCGAGTGGATAACGGAGGGGTGTTACAATGGTTATAGGGTGAGATGGAAAGTGGGGGGGGGGGTTGTAAAGCCTTTGTGAGGGAGAGAGTGCGGGAAGAGGAGGGGGGGTGTAAATGCCTGGAGCGATCGTGGAAATTGCATGAATCTTCAATTCCTTTCAGCATTGAACCCAGTAGTCCCAAAAATAGCCCTGTTCGTTGATGTATTGTTGGTTGCCTATACTCCTTTAATTCTGAGTAAACTACCCTTACGTTATAGGTAGGGGCAGGGCTGGGCAAAATACTTCGAAAAATGTATTTAAATACAAAATACAAAATACACGATCCAAGATAGTCGAAATACAAAATACAAACTACTTCTTGAAATGTCTTTGAAATACAAAATACAGAATACGTATTTTGAAAAACCAAGAAATTCCAAAATACGAAATACTACCTAGTATTCCAAATACAAAATACATTCTTATTGCCTCTTTCAACCATTTTATTGGAAAAACCGTAAAATGCAAGATTTCAATGGGAACACTTCATTGATTCAGTCGCAACAATAAGTGAATTATTATGAACTATGAAAAGACAAATAAAATAAACATAAAGTAAAGAAAACTTCGTATTCAAATCTATTCCTCACTTCATTCATCAATTCTTCAAAATAACAAATGTTGATTTCCTTGAGGACAACCAGCTTTTCAAAAATCGAGTCAAAAATATTGTCCGACATCCGACATGGAACCTCTCGTGGCTGACAGTAGGATGCACTCACCAGTAAAACGTAAAAGATGCAATCTTTCAAGCAAGAAAAGTCAATGGGGTGAATATAGTATTACCAAAACAATGTCGGCCCGAACAGACTAAAGAGCATGGGAAACAAATGTATTTTGTATTTTGAAAATTCAAATACTTTCCCGAAAAATGTATTTAAAATACAAAATACGAAATATAGCTGCCTGAACTATTCCAAAATACAAAAACTTCTCAATCAAATGTATTTAAATACAAAATACTCAAATGTATTTCAAATACGTATTTCAGCAGTACACGTGTGCAAAAAATCAGTCCTGTCAGATGGGTTCTTGTTAGACGTTATTCTGAGTAGTTTATGATTTTGTTCGACAAAATTTGTAAGATAGTGTGAACGTAGCCGGACCCTAAATTTCAAAAAAAACCTAGCGGGCTATCTTGGTATTTGTGTAACATGCAAAACGGTGTTTGTGTGTAACATGCAACTACCTACCTATTATTTTGTTGGGTTACTTTCTGCCGAATTTTGTTCCAATCCATTAGACAGGCAATGAAAAATTAATTCTCATCATTCGACAGATGGCAGACAGAGAAATACGTTCAACTGTTCTGAATAGAGCTTTCCAAGGGCTTTCAAATAACAGAACACAAAATATTGGGTTGCATCAAAAGTACAAAATATAGGGTTTGCATTAAAAGTGATCGAATCGGAATCTCTCCAGGAACCGGTTTGGGAGGAGAACTGAAAGAAAATCGACTTTCCCCTCGAAGCAATGTATTCTGTACACCTCAAGATATTTATTTCTAGTACGAGTATGAGACAAGAATTATTGTTTGCCCACTGCACACTATTGGCACCATGAGGATGTTCAGTAAACGACGGATTTAAGGCCTAACACCGAAGCTAGTGAATGCTTTCGTTCCCTATACATTTAGCATTTAGCAAGCATTCCAACTAAATCAAGGAACTCATATTTTTCCAGCCGGGGCAGTAAATTGAACCACCTACAGTTCAAACCTGATGATGACGCGCTCTACGAGCTCTTCTTATAAATATTTTGTGCATGGGTAGAAATTGGGGGAAATATTTGATATTCCCAGGTTTCTACATTGCTGAAAAGAAGTGACATCTATATTTTACATTGGTGGTCGATAGTCATAAATGATGGTCACAGGGTCGAACTAGTGACCAGTCGGTTCCAGAAATTGTCTGCGCTATCAATTTTGATTTTTTTTCAGCATTATGGTTTGGAATATCAATATCAAAAGCAGCGAAAATGCATGGACAGGCTAGAGAACAAGAGCTATTTTGTAGTTGAAAATGGTGAACAAAGTTCTGAAAATAGGGGATATAGGTATGCATAATATATCAGGCAGTAGTAGGGAGTTAAAATTCTGAAGAACGGCAGAGAGAGCATGTTATAGAAACGATACATGATTGTAAACATACATATACCTAACTTGCATTTTTGCATTTTATTGGTACCTACATACTTAACTAATTTGAGAAGGTAAATAATTGAAAGAACATCAAGCACCTAAATATCAAAGTATAGATACAAAAAAAAAACTTTAAAGCTTATACTAAACTGTCTTCAACACCAAACTACATATTCGGATTCAGCTTCACAGCCACAACGTTGAGATTTGGTTCGAGAATCTCTATTTTCTTGATAACAAACAGGCCATTTCTTTCAACAATATTGTAGTCATCATATGTCATCATTTCAATATGCGGTTGCTTAACTGGGGATTTCTTGCCGATATCAGTCGCTACTTTTTTAAAAGGCATACGCTTTCTTTCATATTTATTCTTGCTCAATGAACCTCTAGGCCGGCCTCTTTTTCTCTTGATTTCCACAACAGGCGATTCCCGTTCAAAAGCTGATTCATTTTTTGTGTTGTCCAATGACTCTCCAACAAGTGAACAAGAAAAATGCCGATCCTCCTTAGTACTTTGACAGAAAGAGACTGACCTCTTTAAACGTTCAGTCGAGCGAGTCAGACTAGTATTATGCAAGGGAGTTTGCTGACTTGGATAGCTCATGTTTGGCACACTCTTCAGATCTTCAGTACTTCTGTTTTCGCTGTAACTATCAGGATCTACTAGGTCGTTGTAAACGATTTCCAATTCTTCATTTTCTTGTTTTATCATCACATCATGATCGCTGTTATACATGAAAACTTGCTGCGTTGAAGACTGCAGGTTTAGCAAATCTTCGTTGAAACCTTCACAACAAGTATCTTCGTCGTAATTGCGTGACTCTACCAGGTCGTTGAACATGACATCACCATTTTTTTCTTCTTGTTTCATCATACCACTTGCACCTGCATCGTAACTGCATAAATCTGTGGACCGAGACGGAACTGGTGATATTTTGTCGTCAGTTTTCACGCCTGAACAGAAAGGATATTGGTCTTCATCCGTACTTTGAAAGACAGAAACTTGATTGTTCAAATGTTCAGCATTTTGTGTTGGAGATCGCATGCTCATCGTATCTGGCATCGTCGAGACAGGCTGTGAAGCGTTCTCTGGAAGTTGTTGCGTCTTATTTACGGGTACCATCAATCCCATGTGACGAAGCATTTCTAGGGGCAATAACGCGTACTCCTCTGTGTCATTCACGCATGGAACCATCATTGTGACGTTCAGACGTGTCATGACCGGCTGTGAGCGAGGCAGACAGATTTCTGGCAATGCATTTTCAGGCTGTGTTTCAAAGCAGTGCATTGCCGCCGCTTGCTGAACTGTTGTAGCACTAGCTTCTGCCTTCTGTTTCAGAGGGAAGTGAACTTGGACGCATTCTGCATTTTCGGTCATGTAAATGTTGTAATCTCGCGGGTGATCCGATATGGCTGAGATCTGCCAGCCACCTGTCAAACTTGATCCAGCCATTTTGCTGAAACACAAATGAATTCATTTTAGACTGGAAAATTCACAAATACGGATAAGAAGCACTCCGGGCAGTACTTTTGGCTGTGTACTTGGGTGATTCAAAAATCACTAATGAGTCCTAGGTTGCGATTAGACATTTGAGAATCTAAAAATATATCTTATCGATTTTTTTTTCATCAGGCATTTCGGAGGCATCTTATTGTTTGGTATAGTGCTCCTTTTTCCTTAGGGCATCAACTCCCATAGTGGAAAGGAGTATAGTTTACATATTTTCGAGGATATTGGATTAGCTGGGAGCCAATTTGACTCATTTGGATCATTGGACCACCAAAAGGTCATAACGTGCCCTCCTTTGTTTTCAAGTAGTGTAAAGTAGGTATAGAGTTTGAAGAAGAGAAGAGATTTCAATTTTCTCATACAGAAAATACCGAATCGGCCACTGACGATGCC
Source organism: Anaspis maculata (assembly GCA_949128115.1). Taxonomy (NCBI): domain Eukaryota; kingdom Metazoa; phylum Arthropoda; class Insecta; order Coleoptera; family Scraptiidae; genus Anaspis; species Anaspis maculata. The sequence goes on from OX421968.1 coordinate 3,458,098, forward strand.
GGTTTGAAATAAAAACTTATTGCCACTGCTGAACATGTTATTGTATTGCGCACAATTCCAAGGTAAACGTGGCATTGTTCAGACCCCGTGAACACTGAGACTGTGAGAAACGAACTCCGACCAATTTTTATTGTAACAATGAAATGAACGTGCTCATTGTGGAGACCAGCAAGTGACTGTTCGTTAAGGACGGCATTTCCTAGCATAAAAAATGACTGAAACAGACTGCGGATTAGCTGCAGAGCGCAAGAAAAACAGTTAGAGTTTCTGCCAAATATGTGAAGCTAAATAGGTAATAAAAAATGAGTTGTTCAAATCTGGGCTGGCAAAAGAATGAAGGTCTTTTTTCGAAAAATATACAGGGTGTCCCATCTTTAATCGCAAAGATTTTGCCAGTCGATAGAGCATCAGAAAAGAATGAGACATGCATATAAAAATTTTGTTCAAAAACTCGTAATAACGGAGATACAGATCTTCAAAGTTGGAAAACAAATACAGTTCTTTTCATCTAACTTTCATACTGTTCACATTTGGTGAGAACAGCCCCATGGCGTAGATAGAGGTGGTTGCGCCCCTTTCATCATCCCTAATTTTGTCTCCACTGCAAATTTTCCAAAATCAGTACCATTATCGAGTTGTTCATTTAATTTTGAGCAAAAAGTTGCTCTTGCAAAATTTCGATAGGAGGCTTACTTTTCGAGATAATTCAGTTTGAAGATTTCTGATCAATCTTGCAACAAAATTTGCTTAAAATTTGCATTGCTACATCATTGGAGATAATCAGTTCTAAATTCACACAAGTGATGTTGAGATCATAAAGTATCATAACGTACGAACGATTTTGATCTGAACAATCCAGTGGCGTAGAATCAGAGGGTTTTCTATCTTACATCCACTTATCTGCTACGCCACTGGGTATCTCTAAAAATTATATTTGTTTTAAATTTGTCTTTCGATTCAGGAAAAAAAGTTGCTTTTGCAAAATTTTGATTGGAGGCCTCGTTTTCGAGTCATTCAAATTTCAAAGTTTGAGATCAATTAAAAAAAAACGTGAAATTCAAGTCCCTGCTATTTAGAAGCAGATAGGTACATGACTGGAGAACAAATATGATTGTACATACATTGACTGACATGCAATTTTGTCTTCCATCCTGGCTTCTGTACCGCTAATAAAAAATTTTTCCTAGTTCAACTTTCTTCAAAATTGATGAACTGTAAAATTATAAGATCAAACGAACTTACCTGTGAAGTTCGATCTTAATTATGTGAAGTCTTGCTCGAGATGATGAATTGTTATTTGTAGTATATCCTTCCTAGCTAGGGTGACGCACAATATTTAAATCCTCATAAAACTGAAAATTGAAGCGTGGCTTTAGCCACTATAGCTGCCCCGTCAGCTGTCTGCGCCGGCCGCGCGAACCCGTCATTGTTCTTTAAAGCGTTATTGTTGGCGCTATATGGGCGATTTCAACTTCAAGTTGCGGGTCACTATGACAGGGTGGGTGTCATCATCTCGAGCAAGACTTCACATAATTAAGATCGAACTTCACAGGTAAGTTCGTTTGATCTTATAATTATGTTTCGTCTTGCTCGAGATGATGAATTGTTATTTGTAGATGTTTAAAGCAAGTTGCGACAACAATACATATTTTAATCATTTGTAATTCAATATGAAGTAGAAATAGTAACATATGGAAAGTTGATAGAACTTCAAATTTCAGAACAAAAATAGTAAGTATATAATACTTAAATCACATAATATTCAAAATAAACAATATAATAACAGTCAATAAGACATGACAGTAAACATTCAATTTCTAGCTCAATATCGCTTGAGCAAATTCACCTTTTTTACACAAGGGTCTATTGTAAAACCTTGCAGAGGTCCTAGAATCTTTCGTCCAACCCACTGTGTTTCTAATTACATCAAGACTTACGCCTTTTCTATTCGCAGCTGAGGTAGATGAATGCCTGGTGCTGTGGGCGGTGAATACATCTGTATTAATGCCACTTTTGGCTAAGATCCCCTTTATCCACCTACTAATGGATTGGGAAGAAGCTTCCTTGTGTGAGTTTTCAAAAGTAAGAAATAGTTTATTTCAGTTACATCTTAGCTCTGTGGTCTTTTCGATATAAGCTAACAAGGTTCTTACTACACAAATCTTTGGGTTTTCATCAAACTTTGTTAGAAATAACACAGGTTCATTTCTACTAGTGCGAGAAGTCTTGATTGAAAGTGGAATTTTAATTTCAACATTACCATCTATCACTTCCACATTCTCTACCTCTATTAGAGACAAAGTCTGTACACGATGAGCCGTTGTGAGGGCTAGAAGCGTTGCTAATTTTCCAATCAGTTCCTTCAATTCTAGTTTATATTCGCATAAAGTGTAGCTAGATATTTCAAGACCTTACTCGGGTCCCAAGTTGAGTTACATTGGAGCTGGAGGTTTTAATTTGGTTACACCTTTCATGAATCTCTTTATTTGTGGATCCAAACGGTATGATCCAAACCCACTTTTTGTGAAATTATTAAAGAAAGAGCCGATCTATAACTATTGAGGGACCCGAATGCTAGTCCTCTCAAAAATTGATCGTGCAAAATTTTTAGAATATTAGGAACTGAAAACTGGAAGACGTTGCATTGTTTACTGCTGCAGAATTTCCACCAAGACCTCCAGGCAGATTCATACTGCTTCAGCGTTGAGACTGAAATGGACGAAGTCATCACGCTGATTTCTTCTCCCGGAATTCCTTTCCGCTAAAAGGCTTGGTGGATAAGACTGCGGCAACCAGGGTAAGGCTTCTGTAGAGAGGGTGCACGCTCCTGCTAAGATGAAAAAGCTGGTTAGAACTAGGTGAGAAGTAAATTGGCTTCGACTTAATTAATGACAAAAATAAAGGGAACCATGACTGACTTGGCCAAAAGGGGACTACTAAGATACCCTCAGCTTTGTCTCTGATGATCTTTTGCACTGATCGGAGAATAAGAGAAAATGGTGGAAAAGCATAAAATTTTCTGTCGCTCCATAACGTGGTGAATGCGTCAATTGCAGTCGCATCTGGATCTCTTTTCCACGAGAAAAAGGATTTACACTTGGTGTTCGTTCTAGTTGCAAACCAGTCTGTATGTGGAAATTGAAATTTCTCAACGGTTTTTTGAAGGGCAAAATCTGCTAACTCCCATTCCGTTTCTAATGGTAACTGGCGTGACTCAAAATCGGCCTCGGTATTGCTAGATGATTTTTTGTAAGATGCAAACACCCATATTTTCCGTTCTTCGCAAAATTTCCAAATGTTTCTTGAGGTTTCATTCAAATGAGGAAATTTTATACCACCTATTCGATTGAAATATGAAATTGCGGTCGTATTATCAATCCGCAGTATATCTCAGTTCTCAAAATCTTTAACAAAGCATTTCAATGCAAAAAACGCAGCAAGGTGTTCCAAGACATTGATATGAAATTTTTCTTTTCTTCCATATTCCAAGAACCATGAGCCTTCTTGTCTCTATAAACAATTCCCCAACCAGTTAAGCTAGCATCAGAAAAGAGCTCAGCTTTGAAAGAATATTTGTCGAATAGGGTGATAAGCGCCTTTGACATGATTTTTCCACCAAAAAAGATCGTCGGCAAGATCAAGTGGAATTATCATTAATGCATTTTAGTTGCCACTGGCTGCACATAATGCTTTGGACTTTGCTCGCTCAAACTTCTTGGTTATAGTTATAGTTATAGTTTAGTTTATGGCTGGGCAAGCTGCAACTAGAATACCTACTATTTAGTTTTGCAAATTTCCTGATCTTTAGCTTATTGTCTGGTTTCAATAATATTAACAATTTTGAAATTTTTTGTTGTTTGTCACTTGTTAACTCTTATGACATAGACATGGAATTAAACAAAAAAAAAACATAGGAATTTGCATCTCTGACTAGGTAATTGGCACTTATTCCTGTTTACAATAAATTCCAACTCTCAGCAATTGGTATTATAAAGTATGCATCTTTCAGGTCAATTGTAGCCATAAAATCAAACTGACGTAAAAGTTGTACCGCCGTTTTTCTATCTTCAATTTTAAAATGATCGGGCTCTAGAAATGTATTGAGATTTTACAAATTTAATATAAATCTGGAAGTACCGCCAGGTTTAGGCACCAAAAATATAGGTGAGATGAATTGACCCTTACATGGATCGCATTGTGAGATAGCACCAGACTTCAGTAGCTCATTTATTGATAAATTCAACTTAGAAAGCTCTTTGCTTGACCATTTTCTTTCCGTAGGAAGAGGAGAGGAAGATCACAGGATCTAAGGTGATATCGACCCATGCCTTTTCGAAAAGCTTTAATCTACCAGCATAACAACCTAGAGTGTCTAGCATTTTCTCCACCTCTCCTGGCTTCTCGGCGCTTGCCGCTGTTGTGGGTATTGGTATGGCTTGTTTTGGTACCATGGTACCGATAAGTTGGGGCTTGGTTGGAAGGTCCGCCCGCGAAAGTCCCACGAGGTAGTTGCTGCTGGTACTGTTGCTGTTGTTGTTGTTGTCGTGGTGAACCTCTCCAGTTTGAAGTTGTCTTGAACTTTTGCTTCGGGGTTTATTTTTCGGATGTTTTCTTCGGCGGCTTCGAGTTCTTCCTAAAAGTCGAGCTTGCCTTCTCCAAAATTTTATCCTGGTTGACACGGTCTGATAACTCTTCACCAAACAGCAGAGATCCTATTGGAGCCTTTTCTAAGGTGCTTTTGATGGACTCGTCCAGATTTATACCTAGAATTATTTTTCTAGACAGCGATTGTTCATGATGATCATCTGCTATCAAACGCCCGGCATCACCACGATTCCATTATCTTCAAGTCCACATCAGGTTTTTCTACCAGCAAATTAATTGCTTGGGAGATGGCTGCCATAGCAGCTCCAAGTTGGTCCTGGATGTTAGCCAGCCTGGTGTCCCTACGAATACTGGATTCGTTGACGGCCCTAACTATCTCTTTGTTGATTTTAGGGGCTTTCATTCGTGAGATATTTTGTAGGATGGGATACCGCTTGACCAATTCTGCCCTGTCATCTGGTGGTAGTCCATCTCTAAGAATCGCTTCCCATATTCCAGCGACCTCACTATGAGCCTCGTCCGGTTTTTCTTTTTTGCCCAAAATTTTTAATACTCGTTCCTCCAGAATGGGAGGTTTTGGGGTGCTATGAGGTTCACCAACAATTTTGACATCGTCAAAATCGTTCGTGGAAGAACATGGGAGAACAAAAACTTAGTTTTTGATACTCGCTGATAAGAGACGCTTTTGATAACAGCTCGCACTAAGCGTGCCTACTGGTTATGTAATAACCATCAGGCGAGTGAAATCAAATGTAATTTGAATTTCAATCAATGGTATACCGGCTACGTAGTAGGTACCTATTCCTTCGAGCAATAAAACAAAATTGAAAGAAAGGAGAATATTAATCTCCGATTCTTATCGCCTATAGCCAGTTGAAAAAAGACTGAGCCGGTATGTCTTGAACTTAGTCCAAAATTCCGGACAGTCGTGTAAGCTAATTACGGCTAAAAGCATTAAAAATGATGCACTGTACCTTGATTTTCCCGGTAAACTTGAGCTTCTACAACTACTCTAGAAAAAACCGAGCCTGCAGGGCCCTCTTTCATGTCCGATTCGTTAGCTGATGATGCCTGATGCTCTGATGATGCTCTCTGTGTGCTGCTGATTCCGTTGACGGTGTAATCTTTTTTCTTTATATTTTTCTTCAACTTCTTGATGTAGTGTTTCATCTGGTCCTCATCAGAAGACTCTGAAGAGGATTCGCTTCGGTTTCTCTTTACCATTATCTTCTACGTCCGTCACCTTCGCACAATGAAAGAACAATGACAGGTTCGCGCGGCCGGCGCAGACAGCTGACGGGGCAGCTATAGTGGCTAAAGCCACGCTTCAATTTTCAGTTTTATAAGGATTTAAATATTGTGCGTCACCCTAGCTAGTGAAGGATATACTACAAATAACAATTCATCATCTCGAGCAAGACGAAACATAATCAAGGTAATTGTAGGTATGAACTCACACAACGTAAGTAAAATCAAAAGAAAGTGGTACATTAATCAACATGAATAATTGAAAACAAGATTGATTGAAGGGTTTGTTGTTTTCCTCGATATGCCAGCCATTTTTTCGACTCAGAACTTTCAAGTTCGAATAACTCGAAAACGAAGCCTCCATCCAATCAAAGTTTCACAAGAGCAACTTTTTTTTCTGGATCAAACGACAAATTCAAAAAATCTATTGATTTTGAAAAATATCCAGTGGTGTAGCAGATGAGTGGATGTAAGAAAGAAAGCCCCCCTTATTCTACGCCACTGGATTGTTTTGGATCTCACGTTATGATACTTGATGATCTCAACATCACTTGTGTGAATTTGGAACTGATGCAATGCAAATTTTAAGCAACTAAAATTATTATGAGAATTTGCAAGATTGCCTAGGAATCTTCAAACTGAATTATGTATCTCAAAAAGTATGCCTCCTATCGAAATTTCGCATGAGCAACTTTTCGCTCAATATTGAATGAACAACTCGAAAATGGTACTGATTTTAAAAAATTTGCAGTGGGGAAAAAATTAGGGATGATCAAAGAGGCGTAACCACCCCTATCTACGCCATGGGTCTGTTCTCACCAAATGTGTTATTTGAGGTTCATAGGCATTTGTTCAGTGAATACGTGTAAGAAATTCGACGCGAATCGGTTGACCAGTATAAAATTTAGGTGAAAAGAACTGTATTTGTTTTCCAACTTTGAAAAGCTGTATCTCTGTTATTACGGAGTTTTGAACGAAATTTTTATATGCATATTTCATTCTTTTCTGATGCTCTATCGACTGGCAAAATCTTTGCGATTAAACACGGGAATTTGTATATAAATTTTGTCAATGGTGTCAATTTGACACCTTCGCATCCCCCATTCCCCCCAGCTTCGTTAATTACTCAACAGGTCGAACAGGTACAAGGTGAGTACTATTGCCTACCAGCAATAGACCTTTCCACCTGTCCTTCAACCAATTTTACCTGAACTGTTAGGTTTGGGTGATGGCTAGGTGATTTCCGGTGGGCGTGCATTCAAACGGCTGTCAAATCGTCAACCCAACAGTGATTTTAACTTTTTTTTTATACCCTTCAAACTGCAGTGGTTCTGTTCTGTGCCCGTGTTGTTAGGTTTTTGTATGTGTGAAGGTCGCTAGCCCATTGGAAGCTCCAAAATCGAATAAAACGCTGAAAATGTTTGATTCTAACACGAAGGGTTTGGTACATTTCACCGACAACCAACTCACCGACAGGACATTTCACCGACAACCATTTCACCGAACGGACATTTCACCGACACGCCGTTTCGCCGACAGGACATTTCACCGACTCGCCGATTCACCGACAGGACATTTCACCGACAAGACAATTCGCCGACACGCCATTTCGCCGACAAGACATTTAACCGACACGCCGATTCACCGACAGGACATTTAACCGACAGGACACTTCACCGACACGCCATTTCACTGACAGGACATTTCACCGACACGCCCTTTCACCGACAGGACATTTCACCGACACGCCAATTTACCGACAGGACATTTCACCGACACGCCATTTCACCGACAGGATATTTCACCGACACGCCGATTTACCGACAGGACATTTCACCGACACGCCATTTCACCGACAGGACATTTCACCGACACGCCATTTCACCGACAGGACATTTCACCGACACGCCGATTCACCGACAAGACATTTCACCATAGGACAATTCACCGACAGGAAATTCCACCGACTCGCCGATTTAGAAAACTTTGCTTCAGAATGAGTTTTCGGAAAATGCTGCAAAATGTCACCATATCATGTTTGGTATTGGCGAATGCGGGATAAAAACTTTTTTGTGTAGGTTTCATGTTTCCATATTGACCCTGTACTGTACATTGCTAAAAGCTCAAACGAGGAAAGGAGATTCTTGCCTATATCTTTTTCCTGGGAAATTCGAGGCAAAAAAAATTGGTATGACAAAATGCAAAAATTGATCATCAGTTTTAAGACACCAACCAATCTCGATTCAGAAGTACATTTACCAAGTTACAAAATTTTCAGTGTCTGGGGTCTCCAAACATTAGGAATTTCTTATGAATCAATGAAAATTCACCGTAATTCACTGAACTACGTTGAACATTTACGTAAATGGTTATCGTCGTTAACCGCTGTTTTCTAGGTCTTGTTTAGGGTCAATAAAAAATAAAGTTCTGGAAAATTGAATTTCCACTTTTCCCGCGAAAAATCCAAGGAGCCATAATGATATAGGATCGTTTGCAATGAAATTACTGAAGTGATCATTTTTATTTTTGTTGGGGAAATCCAAATTTCGAAAAAACTTTTTCACAAATTTCCTTCACAAGTGAGTATAGGCTGTCTGATTTTGACATGAGTCTAGTGGGCTGTGTTTTTGGTCGTCATCGGCCGATCGCGGCCTGAATCGCAGCCGACTAGAATCATGTAGAAATCAGACAGCCTATACCTGCACTTTTGCATTTTCGCGTAAAAATGAGTTTCCGGGAAATGCCGCAACGTAACCATATTGTATTTGGTGTTGGCGAATGCGGAAAAAAATACTCTATGTTTTGGTGTAGGTTCCATGTTTTTACAAACTGACCCTGTACATTATTGCGTACATAAGCTCAAACGTGGAAAACAAATTCTTGCCTGTATCTTTTTTCTGAAAAATTTACGGAGCATGAAACTGGTACCTATGATAAAATGCAAAAATTTATCATCAATTCTAAGACATCAACTAATCTGGATTCGGACGTACGGTTACCGAGTTACAAGTTTTTCCGTGTCTTGGATCTCCAAACATCCCGGATTTCCTATGGATTCGAGAAAATTCACCGTTATTCACCGAACAACGTTGGGAAATTCACGTAAATGGTTTTCCTCATTAACCGTTGTTTTCTACGTCTTATTCGCGGTCAATTGGGAAAAAAGTGGAAACTTGTGAAAAACTGAATTTCCACATTTCCCGCGGAAAATCCAAGAAACGAACCAATGATATGGGATCGTTCAAAATGAATTCACCGAAGTGGTTATTTCATTTTTGTTGGAAAAATCCAAATTTCGAAAAAAATTCCCATTTCCTTCATGAGTGAGTACCTCCTCAAATTTTGCATTTTCGCGTATAAATGAGTTTCCGGAAAATACCGCAACGTAACCATATCGTGTTTGGTGTTGGCGAATGCGGAAAAAAATACTCTATGTTTTGGTGTAGGTTTCATGTTTCTACACTGACCCTGTACATTGCTAGAAGCTCAAACGTGGAAAACAAATTTTTTCCTGTATCTTTTTCCGGAAAATTCAAGAAAAATGAAACTGGTATGATAAAATGCAAAAATTTATCATCAATTTTAAGACACCAACCAATCTGGATTCGGACGTACGGTTACCGAGTTACAAGTTTTTCCGTGTCTTGGAACTCCAAACATCCCGGATTTCCTATGGATTCGAGAAAATTCACCTTTATTCACCGAAAAACGTTGGGAAATTCACGTAAATGGTTTTCATCATTACTCGTTGTTTTCTACGTCTTATTCGCGGTCAATTAGGAAAAAAAGTGGAAAATTGTGAAAAACTGAATTTCCACATTTCCCGCGGAAAAGCCAAGAAACGAACCAATGATATGCGATCGTTCAAAATGAATTCACTGAAGTGGTTATTTAATTTTTGTTTGAAAAATTCAAATTCCGAAAAAAAAATTCCCATTTCCTTCATGAGTGAGTACCCCCTCAAATTTTGCATTTTCGCGTATAAATGAGTTTCCGGGAAATGCCGCAACGTAACCATATCGTGTTTGGTGTTGGCGAATGCGGAAGAAAATATTCTATGTTTGCTGTAGTCTGCTTTAGCCATTTTTAATGCTAGGAAATGCCGTCCTTAAGTGAAGAATGGATTTATTATATGACAAGCCTGGAAAGAAAGAGGATGCTAGACTGCTAGAGTAAAAAATTCGGAAATGGACTGTGTATCTGGTAAGTCTGAAAAAAAAGGATACTTGAGTCAAACAAACTCCTCAACTGGCATGTCTGAAGAAGGAAGATTGCTTGAGTCAAAAATAGACTTCAGCTATGTAGTGAGTCCGGAAAAAAGAATGATACTTGAGCCAAAAATCATGAGGTGGGTCTGGAAAGCAGGACAATACTTGAGTGAATAGATCAGTTCTTATCTTGTGGGTGGTGAGTGTGAGAAGAAGGATGATACTTGGATCGAAAATGAACTCTTTATCTGATATGCCTGAGGATACTTAATTGAAAAAAAACTTGCAGTAGGTCTAAAATTAAGGACAATACTTGACTAGAAAATTGATTAATTATCTTGCGAGTCTAAAAAGAAGGATGATACTTGAATGAAAAATTAACTTCTTATCTGGCGAGTCTGAAAAGGAAAAGGATGCTTGAATTAAACATACAAATATAAGCTCGGTATCTGGTGAATCTAAAAAAAAGGATGATGCTCGATCAAAAATGAACTTTTGAACTAGCAGGTAAAGAAAACAAGAATGTTTGGGTCAAAAATAGACTCCATCGATCCCTGTCGTGAGTTTGAAAAGAAATATGGTACTTGAATCAAAAATCAATTCCTTATCTGGTGGGTCTGGAAAGAAGGATAATACTTGAGCAAAAATCAATTACTCATCGGTCGAGTCCGAGAATAATGATAATCATTATTGAGATTATTATACTTGAGTTAAAAATAACATTTTTTCATGGGTCTGAAAAGAAGGAAGATGCTCGAGTCAAAAATTTAGAAATTGACTGTGTATCTCGCAGGTCCAAAAAGAAGGATGATACTCGGGTCAAAAATAAACTTCTCAACTGGCAGGTCTAAGAAAAAAGGAAGATAAGCCGAAAATCAATAACTCATTAGGTGGGTCTGGAAAGAAGGACGATACTTGAGCAAAAATTGAACTCTCATCTGGTTTTTTACTTGTGTGGGTCTAAAAAGAAGGATGACCTCGAATTAAAAATGAGATTCTTATCCGGTGAGTCTAGTAAGGAGTTTGATAGAGTCTGAAAAGAAGGATGTTACTTGAGTCAACAATCAGTTCGTAAAATGTCTTGTCAGAATCAGCGTGTCGGTGAATGGTCCAATAACCAAAATCACACATAACGTTGAAAACCAGACAAAATATTTGTGTATGTGATCAATAATAAAAATATAATTTACACAATGTGTTGGTGAAATAAGATCTGGAAACACTGTGGTAAATTCATATCATTTCTGATCACCAAAGAAATACTAACAATTCATTAGAAATTGATTTCAAGTGTAGGTATCTGGAAGTTTGTGGACCTTGTTTCAGAACCAAGCTGATTTGACTTCCTAGTCACCCCTGATACATCTACACGCGTCTTCATTCTTTATTTCTGATCTTTTTCTTAGAGTCGTGCCTCATGAGATGACCTTTTGCCTTCATGGCTTCTACCGCTTACGTGGAGAATTTATTTCAGATGTCTACTTTATCAAATGGAAAATTCCAAATTTTAACTAACTCAAGTGCATGGTGCACCCAAGGGAAACTTGCCTTTGTCGTAAAAACAATTTTCCTCGACTTTTTTGCCAAAAATTGCCAGAAAAAAAAAGACCGTAGCTGTCAACCCATCCCTCACTTTTGGCGCTGACTGGCGCTGACCAGCAACCATGGTGTTCGGAAACGCGCCGTCAAATGGCGCCAACGGTAGGGAATCAAGCATATCAATCTTTCAAATGTAGGTCACTTTCGCTCATAGATTTTGCTCCAAAACTCAAAACGCTACAGTCCTGTCGGTGAAATGACAGGACATGACATTCTATATTGTTGTGACTTGTGACGTGTGTAAATGTGCTTTGTGCATCCTGACATGAATAAATCAATCTAATCTAATGTCCTGTCGGCGAAATGGCGTGTCGGTGAAATGTCCTGTCGGTGAAATGTCCTGTCGGTGAAATGGCGTGTCGGTGAAATGTCCTGTCGGTGAAATGGCGTGTCGGTGAAATGTCCTGTCGGTGAAATGGCGTGTCGGTGAAATGTCCTGTCGGTGAAATGGCGTGTCGGTGAAATGTCCTGTCGGTGAAATGGCGTGTCGGTGAAATGTCCTGTCGGTGAAATGGCGTGTCGGTGAAATGTCCTGTCGGTGAAATGGCGTGTCGGTGAAATGTCCTGTCGGTGAATCGGCGATTCGGTGAAATGTCCTGTCGGTGAAATAGCGAGTCGGTGAATCGGCGAGTCGGTGAATTGTCCTGTCGGTGAATCGGCGTGTCGGTGAAATGTCCTGTCGGTGAATTGTCCTGTCGGTGAATCGGCGTGTCGGTGAAATGTCTTGTCGGCGAAACGGCGATTCGGTGAAATGTCCTGTCGGTGAATCGGCGATTCGGTGAGTTGGGTGTCGGTGAAATGTCCAGTCGGTGAGTTGGTTGTCGGTGAAATGTCCGTATCCCAACACGAATCAATCCAATTTTCAATCCAAATGTGAACCAATTTCCATTTTCCCACTAGCGGGCTATGAGACCGTGCCCCGTGCCTCTCCATTCCGGGGTAGATTAGGGACTGAAGATTCAGTATGAACTAACAGGGCACAAGGACACAGCTCTGGAAGACGTTATCGAGCACTTTGCACATGATTCACTTCTGACAATTTTATTTTGACCTGCCAACCCTGAGTCGGAAGCGTGCCTCCATAGACGAAACCGAATAGGTAAAATTGGAAAGGTCTTTTCGCTTTTGTTGTTTTATTGTGGAAACTCCTAGTCGAGCTCTTCGCGGTCTTGTCCCATAACGCCATCAGGTAGTCTTTCACGCAATTCATCATTTATCTTTCACGCAATTTATCATTTATCTTTCGTCGTTATCCATTTCAAAACTCAAGCCCAGAGATTTACAAACTCAACTCATATCTCGACGTTTTTTTTTTCAAGCTTTGAGCTTTCAATATTTGGTTTGTTGGCGCGCGTAATGTCAAAATCAGTGGATTGTCAGCATGTCGGCATCACAGCGGACAAGGACCTTTTGCTAGCACGCACGGCACAAAACTTTGTGCCGCCGAAGTTGTTAGAATACCTACCAATTTTTTTTTATTCGTTTATTCAAGTCGGCCTATTTCCGCAACGAGGCCTAACACCGACGCCGGTGAATGCTTTCCTCCACTATACCGGAAATTTTGCCGAACCCCTGTGTCTTCCAACACAGGGTGGGGATTTTTAACGACCACCAACATCGCATGGGGTCGGCACCATCGTTCGTATTTTACGTGCTATGCGACACACGGATTGCATTTAGCAAGAATTCCAACTAGGATTCCAACTAACCCAAGAAGCTTGTTTTCGAGGCGAAAATCCGTCCCCGGCGGAGATCGAACCCGCGACCTCTGGAGTGTTAGTCGAACACGCTAACTACCACACCACAAGCTCCTCTTACCTACCAGTTTGTCGTATGACTTATTATGCTATTTCTCCCCCAATCCTCCGAAAGCGTTCCATTCCGTCTTTCAAACAGAATTAACAGATCTCTGTGGGGCTGCTTTAGACTGATCCGATCGGATCCAAATGGAAAGCGGCTCTGATCTAAGCTTTGAAGACCGTGGATTTGATTTAACCTCACTTTTTTAATTGTCACTCAAGACCCGACCTACGTTGTATTGTGGAAAGCGACAAACGGCCACTTCTCGTGCTCATTCTGAATAAATCCAGTGACATATCTGAAGAAAGTACCTGTACCTAAGTACCTGTGAAATATTTATAAGTGCAAACACGTCAAAGCAAGCTATTGCTTTAGTATGGGGTATATTATATTACCAATTCCTGCCATAATAATAATAATTTTTAACAAGCATCTACCTCGGCACTACAATTATTCGACTAACGTGTCATAGGTTAAGTTATAATAAGTTACCTACTTACTTTTATGCCAGCCCAGCAGTGACAAAACTCATTAACTCAACTCCATGTGACGCAGACTGTGTGGTTGTGGTTTGTTGACGGACCTGCAGGGGCAGAGCAAGATCGACAGTTGCAAACTGTGTGGCAGTACTGCAGTGCTGGAGGTGGTGGTACTGGGGGGGTTGTGTAAACTTGCATAAATAATTCCGATCTGCATGTGCACCTGTGACGCTAGATGCTAGATGCCTAACCTAGATGCCAGACGGCACTCGGCAGAACGTAAGTGTGGTAGGTAGGTACTATACCGAGTGTCTGCGCAAAAACTTAACAGTTGCGATAATTTCCGCAATTTTCAAGACACATTTTTCTTATTTCACAGTGTGAGTAAGTAACGCAGGGAGTAAGAACGGAGCGAACCAATTCGTTCCGCCCCTAGGAACCCCATTTTTTTTTAAATGGCATCCCTTGTTTTTCCATTTATTTTTCTGAAAAAGAATGTTATTACTACTAGTCTAATAGTACATCACATTACCTACTAATTGACAATGTGAAATTTGAAATCTGTATCTTGAAAATTGCGGAAATGATCACAACTGTAAGTTTTCGCGCGGACACCCGGCAGATCGGCATAACTGCCATTCAAAAACAGGTTCCTGTTCAGCATAGCAGCACAGATCCTGCTCAGAGGTACCTCCCTCTATCAGCTAATAGAAATCGAGATAAAACAAGTTGAAACAATACGTATAGGTTTATGTGTTAGAATAAGTACCTATATACTTATGTAGCTAGGTAGATACGTTCTCAAATTCTGTTGAAATATTTATTAAAGGTCCATGTCTAATTCCTACTCCATTCAGTCCATTCTTATTGTTCTCGAAAGCATGCAATTTTCGTTTGCGATGTCTCATGAGATCTGCGAGATCCACCCTCGGGGAATAACGATGAGCCTATTCGGGACGAACATGCTTAAGAGGGGGGCTGTTACGAGCGGCGATTCTGGAGAACACGCGATCTTTCTCTTCCCATTAGGTTGCAGTGTACAAGTGCGGAGCTCTGGACATTTCCAAAATATACGCGATGGCTTGGCGATTGGAATACATGGGGAGAGTTCAACGCTCGATTGGAAACATCAGCTGAATTGTGCGGAGGTGCCGTCTTCACGGCACGTTGGTAATACCCGCAGAACGTGCATGTAGGATTTTTCGGGAGTCGCCTGGAAACCGTATGCCGGGTCATTGTGGAATTTACTGGAGGACCCGTGGAAGATTCGATAACACTAGTCGGAGGCATATGTAAGCAACACGGATCGGCCTAGGACGTAGTATTGATTTGGAAGTGGTAGAGAGCAGATAGAAAGCGACCAGTAGCCAGCGTTATTGTCCCAAGTAGTAATGGTTGGCGTGTATTTATTGTAGTAGGCAGTAATAAAAAGTGTGTGTTTTACAACGATCGTCTCAATTATAAACGAACCCGTACGCGAAATACGTAACATTATTATTCTAAGTAGACATCGCCGGCACTGGGTCCCATCATTGCTCTGTCCTGGAGTCACCTGCACTGCTGTGACGTTTACAATAATCTCTAATGATTCGAATTAAAAATCTCAAAAAAATCCTATCGCGCATCACCATAGTTACCCTTACCCTCAACCTCTAAAACTTATTTAAAGACAGCATTTTTAAAATTTTAAAATTATCAGTTGGCAATATGTATTATAGTTCATTGCCAGAACAGTACTCTTGACATATGTATAGTAATATATCAGCCAGAGTGTAATGTGTGAACGAATTTTAGATTTAAGGGCGTCATTATGGGGTGGACTAATGAATTTGGCGTTGTGCTCTGTGGTGAAGGTACAGTAGGGTATATAAAGTAACTCGATTTAAAATTAATTTCAAGCCAACAAATTTGTCTGAAATTATTACGTTCGGTTACAGCCAAAAGTATATCGCTCTCTGTATAAAATATGTAGTTGTGCGTTATTTCTCATCTGGTGTAGGTAATTACTCTGTTGAATATATCGGCGGCCCGCCTGTCACAACCACCTAAATAAATAATTTTGCTAATTCGTTTTAAAGCTAACTTTACATAAATTTTCTAATATGAAGTGTAATGGATATTTAAACGCCCCCCCCCCCTCCTAAAACGCGCTGCATACAGATAATCCCCCAAATTATTTCATAATGCTGCGTTCTACCAGTTCCTACTCCATATATTACTCGAGAGGGGCCAATGTAAAATGCATTAGTGGTACTTTTTAAGCCTCGCCATACGTAGTAGCGGAGGGTATTATCTGCGCCCGCTTTTGTAGCGCACTTCTACAAACGGGAAGGCGCTTATGTCCTCGCTTTGTCCGTCCGTCTGTCCGTCTCTCCCTGTCTCCTTGTGCTGTTTCAGAGCCCTGCATGCTGGCCTTTTTTCTATGTTCCGATGCCCTGGTGGCCCCCTGTGTTTCTCTATATTCATCTTGCTGCCATTTGTAGCTCTTTAGAGCTCTGGTGAGCTCATTTTGTCTTCTTGTTACTTTCAGATGTCTTCTTGTGTGATATATTTAGAAACTTATTGGATATGATTCTGGAAGCCTAATGATCCCTCTGAACTTATTTGATGGCCTATGAGTCAAGGGAAGTCAGTCCATTGATCTATTAGGGGGTCCTGTGAGTCTACGTTTCTTCTGTCCTGTCGCCAAATAATAATAATAATAATAATAATAATAATTTCATCTTTGTTACGGCGAAGTCTAGCCAATGGCCACTCTACTTAACCGTGGACCGACAGCTTAACGTGCTTTCCGCTCCGAGGCACGGTATAAGCGAGCTGATAGTTGGATTTCTGGTAGATCACCCATCCAGAAATCTGGCTGCACCTGACGTTGCTTAGCTTCGGATATCGCTCTCCCGACATCCGACGCTCCGCGCCACGCTTATACTTGAATGTCACGCTTAAATGTCTTGTCGTCGAATGTCCCTGGCGTCAAACTGCCTCGACGGCAAAATGGATGACGTCAAACTGTCCGGCGTCAAACGTCTTCCTTTTGCTTCTATTCATGCCATTTAATATTGTTTAGTTATTATTTTGTGATTGGAAAACTATAAATAATTACATATATTTGTATTAGGCTAATAAAAGGGGGCATCATCTTATCCAACCCCATGCTGCAAAGATGACGCAAATGAAATTCTTTTCAAACCTTTAAAACGATTTCTCAAAATACGAGTAGGTAGGTAGGTAGGTAGGTAGGTACTTATAACTTGTTCACTGTCTTCGACTGATACCTCCCCTAATATACACAATACACCTATTACCTATACAGGGTGTTCGGGTCTGTTTATTACAAACTTTGAGGGATGATTCCCCATCAAAAAAAAAGCCGAAAGAACAAAAAACTCATGTCCTAAAATGCTTCCTTAAAAAGATACAGGGTGTTGAAAATGACTTTTTAATATGGTTTTTTCACCGTAACTTTTGAACCATTGGCATTGGACCGATTTTGATCAAATTTGAACCAATGTTTAGTCAAATGAGTCTCCATGGAATAATATTACCACAATTCATCAAAAATCTCTGGGGGCGTAGATAATAGGGGGCTGTCCTCTATTTTCGCCCCTATTTTCATCTCTCCGAACAATTTTTTTAAATTGTTGATATTTTTGCATTCTAGTTCAATTTAGAAGAAAAAGTTACTTTTGCAAAATTTTGATTGAAGGTTTCGTTTTCGAGATATTTGGGATTGAAACATTGGAAAACATCTCGAAATCGCCACTTTCCTGGGCCTGAAAATTAAAATTCAAGAAAACCCATGATCCGTCAACAGGAATGAGTTTTCTGGGTGTTTTAAGTTGATAAACCACCATTTTCGCTGAGAAACATGAAGTTTTTCAGGAAAAAACAATTTGATTGATTGCGGTATTATTATTCGATGGAGACTCATTTGACTTAACTTTGGTTAAAATTTGATTAACATCTGTTCAACGGTTCAAAAGTTACGGTAAAAGAACATTTAAAAAAGTCAACTTCAACACCCTGTATCTTTTTAAGGAAGCATTTTAGGACCATGAGTTTTTTGTTCTTTCGGCTTTATTTTTGATGGGGAATCATCCCTCAAAGTTTGTAATAACCAGACCCGAACATCCTGTACAATCAGAAACAAGCGAATACGCCTCATGGGCATGAGGCTCAGTAGCGCACTTCCTTTTTGGAGGATCAGTGAACGTAAGATGTTGAGTAATTAGGGTTCCACCGTCTTGGGCAAAAATATCGACAGAATCATGAAATTCGGCTTGAAAATCAGAATGATTGTACTAGACAAGGGTAAGTTCCAAGTTTCATGAAAATCGTTCCACTAATAAGAGATTTCAATATGGCGGCCAAGATGGCGGCAGAATTATGAAACTCAGCTTGAAAATAGGAATGATCGTACGAGACAAGCGTAATTCTTAAGTTTCATGAAAATCCTCCCACTTATAAGAGATTTCAATATGGCGGCCAAGATGGTGAGGCAATCATGAAATTTGGCTTGAAAATAAGAATGATCGTACTAGACAAGGGTAAGTTTCAAGTTTCATGACAATCGTTCCACTAATAAGAAATTTCAATATGGCAGCCAAGATGGCGGCCGAATTATGAAAGCCATTCTGCCTATTTGGTCCTTGAAAACCTAAGCTATCCACCGGATTAAGTTCAATCTTCAAGGGCTGTAGCTTTAGTTCCCGAGAACTTCAACTTCATCGAAGTGCACAGGAGATCTCTGTTTTTTGAGAATAATGATAACGATGTATGGATAACAAAAATAGTGCCCATTGGCCACCCTTGGGGACATCAGCTATTAATCGGAAAAAAGTTCCAAGACTCTTGTTCCAATTCTCGAGAAGGAGTACAGCGTCTTAATTTCTGCACGGACTCGGACAGACAGACAGACAGACAGACAGACAGACAAACCGGCCACATAAGCGTCATTCTGTTACTTATATAAAAAAATGTTCTCCAACTGATTTCGACCTCCTGAACACGAATATCGGGTTCAGTTTTGAATTGGAACTTTTTTTTTATCGAAAAACCGAAAAAATGGTGGCCTGTCACATGATTTTTAGTGATACCTACCTACTTTTTTTTGTTATTGAGCGAACATGTTTCGTAATTTGAGTGCCATTATTCTTTAGGTACCTAGTATTGGCTATTTCAAAATGGTCAATTACTATTTCGGCACGTCTGATTTTAAATTTGTAGGGTCGTGTAATATGCGCCGAGCCGTGGCTTTGCGGTCGTTTTCAAAAATTGATAACAATTGACCCGACGGTCGGATCGAAGTGGGGTTTTTGTCAAAAGAAAGTTCAAATTGTTCTCTAAATATAATGCCGTACATGCAGTGATGTATTTCATTAAGAAATTGTAGTTGCCTGCATACCGCAACTTTCTACATCTTACCGCGAATGCCAGCACTTGATCGGCGAAGCCGCCCTACACCAAAATGTTATTTTTGTAATTGTTCATGATTATTTCGGCAAAATTTTTCTTGATTCGCGTACCAAGGCCATGGGCTACCCATTCGAGTTGAAATATTTTCTGTATTGAATTTCGTTTTGTTGGGAGGAAAGGATATCAAGCACCAGCAAGCAACGAATAAATCATTTGCGGCCGAGCCGTAGTTTCGGAGTCATTTTCAAAAATTAATAACTATTGGCCTGCACCTCGCACCGATGTGAAATTTTCATTAAAATAAAGTTCAAATCATCCTCTAAATATAACTCCGCATATGTATTATGGTAAAATGATAAGATCGGGTACTTCCTCGCATGTGATAACTTTCGAGATCAGGCCGGCTTCTGAAATGCAGCATTCAACGGCGATGCCGCGTCACACTAAATTGTTATTATTGTCATTGTTTATTATTATTTCGTCAAGATTTTTCTTGGTTCGGGATACAAGGTCATGAGCTACCCAATGGAGTAAAAAATTTTCGCAAAAACCTTTTCGTCTAGGACTAGATGCTGTGACGGACGGACGGACGGACAAAGCGGGGACAAAAGCGCCTTCCCGTTTGGAGAAGTGCGCTAAAAATGCAATGAAAAGACTTATACAAGGTGGTCCAGGTTATAGTAGCAATAATTCACCATTCGATGGTCCATCAAAAACTAGATCGACATGAATAATTTAATTTTTTTCTAAAACGCTTCCTAAGAGAGATACAGCCCTTCAAAGTTCAGTTTTTAAAATCATCTTTTTGCAATAACTCTCAAGTCATAAAAGAGATTTTCACCAAATTTGGTACATATACTTGCGAAATAAATACCCATCACTTGACGTAGATAACTTTTGTCAAAATTATCCAGTGGCGTAGATACCGGGGGATTGTTAAACTTCTCCCACCCCATTTTCTACGCCACTGGATATTTTTGGAAAATAATACTTTTTTTAAATTTCTTGTTCAATTTAGAAAAAAAAGTTACTCTTGTAAAATTTTGATTAGAGGCTTAATTTTCGAGATATTTGGGTTTTAAACTTTGGAAACTATCTCAAAATCGCCACTTTCCAGAGCCCAAATTGTCTTTTCTCTGAAAACGCCTGTATGCATCATCTTACCACCACCACCACCACCACCACCACCACCACCACCACCACAACGTACACTATAAGTACCTACCAATGTACACTGTGTCACTGTGTTTCATTACTTTCATTCAGCAGGGTACCTACGTGAATAATAATTATAGGTAAAGCGCACTAGGAATTGATCATGATATTATTGTGCGAAATTAATCGAGTTATAACTGACAGTTTCGAGTGTGATAAAAAAAATCAACGTTGCTGGTGCATTATATGCGATACTACAGTAGGTACCTAGAAGAGTCGGGATAAGAGTGGATGTTTGCGAAGAGGATGCCGTGATGGTATTTATTTATTGAAACAGGCCTCGTGCTTTTGCGTCCTTTGGCACCGTCTTCTGAGACGAGGGCAAAGAAGCGCTAAAGGGCGTATGAATGATTAAAATGAGGTCGTGCTAAATCGCACGAGAACGAGCCCTAGATTGCACAGAGTGTAATTTCGTAATTATGGACGCATTATTGCGAAACTGTAAGGTTTCCGTCCGAAAGACGTCGGAGCCCCGTAACCATACCAACAGTTCCAGCCGAGACATCGTTTTATCCTCGTTAAGTGCAACGGGACTTCACAAAATAACTGACTTTGTGGTTCACAGAGCAAAATGCTCGGCAAAATGCATATCAAGAAGTTTACCCTAACCTTTAGTAGGTACGGAGCTGAGTCCAGTTTATAATTTCCTACACTCATTCCGCGGCACAATAGCCCCGCAAGTGAGCAAAATTGGTTCGATTCGGGAGTTTACCAGGATTACTTGCTGAATTCTAGATCCCACTGAGCATACTGTTGCTCACAGATTATTGCTGGATTGCTGCTCAGGTTAGTCAGGTTTATCAGTTTATCACTTCGGTACTTCGGAAGCAACTTCGGTACCGTGTAAAATTCACAATTCACATATCTGTTTGGATGTAACACTTCCGGTCCTTATCAGGCGGGAATTAACTTTTCTTGAACAATTTTTCTCGTAGATTTCAAAATTGGAAACTGTATTATTTTACAACCTATACTATAATACGTATACAGGTGCCGCAAAATATTTTTTTTGTTGATGCAAAAACCCTGTATATTCGAATTGCAATCGATGTAGTTTTTTATTCTGATTACAAATATATACCACAGTGTTGATATAGGTACATTATTATACAGGCCGTCCCAACAAAAACGTAGGCAACAGACAGATTTTCTTTCGGGCACTTGACCTCATTTGTTTGTATACTGTAATATGTTTATGTTTACTAGAGGGACATAGGCCCCGTCATGGGTTCGGCAACTTCGAGCCAGCTTCCTAGAAGGGACTGTAATCCTCCAAAAACACAGAAATTAGCGTTATATTGAAAAATTAGCATCAAATCGACAAAAAAAAATAACACCGCTGTGAAGACAATTGAACCAGCTTTAAAGTGATGTATCACCGAGTGTATCACTCAATCCCAATTGTCATTTAAAACTTTCAAAGGGGCTGTCACCCTGACTACGGGGGTGAAACTTCACGGTCAAATTAATAGCAGTTGAAGATCCCTTTTGAAAACAAAGTTGACCTGTCCTTATTTCGAAAAAGCCCGAACATCTGCCTGTTTCGTTTTCGTTGGGCCACCCTGCTAATAATTGTAATGATGTAAATGACTTAATACGGAGTCTAATATATGTAGGCAGCAAAGGCAGCTACAAGTGTAATGTACAAATCACGATATAAAATTATATCGTATTACAAATCAAATCACCTAGATGTACATACGACGAAGGGACTGACAGAAGAGAGAGATTTTAAAAGCGATTTGTTGGACACCTAAGCAAGACAAAATATGTACAAACTTCCACTCAACTCCAGGTTGATTGCGAGCTGTTCCCCCTCATCGCATCGGCCTGACAGCATCGAAAATAATAAATCATTTCGCGAAATCCGCAAGAGTAGAGGTACCTAGCGACTCTTATGAGCTAACCGCGTCCGATCTATTGAAGCAAAACTTGATATTTTATTTTTAGCGCATTTTCGTAGGAAATCCGCTATTAATTAGCCGCGCTTTGGAGTCCGTCCGTCTGTCCGTCTTGTGTAGTTGAGCTCCTCTTAAACGAAAAGTCGTAGCGGTATCGGTTTTTTTTTGCAAATTATTGGTGCTTTTCTGTAAAAAATAACATTCCATGAACGCTCTGTTATGTGAAAATTCCTCTCGGCCATTGGCTGTTGCCTAGGTAATAACAACGTAACAGAGCCTTTATGAAATGTAATTTTTTAGAAAATCGCACCATAATGCTGATTGTCTGCGAATGGGAATAGGCACAAACAATATTTCGTTAGACCGCGCGATTGCAAGAAAGAATTAAAATGTTTAAAAAGTCTGTATTCAACGTGACCGGACAATTCGTCCCGCGAACAATTCGTAGCGGACAATTCGTCGCGGACAATTCGTCCCGCGGACAATTCGTCTCGCGGACAATTCGTCTTACGGACAATTCGTCGCAAAATAATGTTTTGCCCTTTGTCTTAACTTTAACAAGTCCCTTTGTCTTTCCTCGTTGCTTTTCGAACTTTAGTAAGCCCCCTTATTCCTTTTTGTAGTATTTGGAGCCCTACTGCGCAACCTAGTTTCTTCATGTCTTTGGAGCTCTGCTTAGTCCCCTTGCATCATTCCGAGAATTTTTGCTAGTACACCAAGCTTTAGGAGCACCAGTAAGCCCCCTTATACTTTCAGGAGATATTTGGCCCCTATCGAGCCCCTCATCTTTTCTAGTGTAATTTTTGAGCTCTAATGAGTCCTCTTATGTTTTTCATTGCTTTCAGATTTCCATAAGGCCCCTTTTTGCAGTCTTGTGTTATGAAGAGCTTCATTGGGCCCCCTTGTCGTATTTCCGTGGCTTTCGGAGCTCTATCGGGTCCCCTTGTACCCTTATGTGTAGTTTGGAGCCCTAATCAGTCCATTTTTGTTTTTATTGGCTTTCAGTACTATGCAGTGAGTCCCCTTTTGCCTTTTCTCGTTATAAAGAGCCCCTTGTGTCACCAATATCAGATGAAGTTCTACGGAGCTTCCTTGCACTTTCCCGTGATTTCTGGATTTTTCATAGGCCCCTTCTGCCCTATGTGTCCATTGGAGCCCTAACGAGCCCCCTCATGTGTTTTCGTGGCTTTCAGAGTCCCAGTAAGCCATCTTGTGCGCTTTTGCATTTCTGGAAGCCCTAGTGTAAGTCCCTTGTGCCTCCATGTAATATACGGAGCCCTATCGGACCCTCTTGTGTCCGCAAGTGTAGTTTGGAGCCCTAGTGAGCCCCCTTGGGTCCATAAGTATAGCTTGGAGGCCTAGTGAGCCCCCTTGTGTTTTTCCATGACTATCAGAATTCCAGTGAGCCCCCTGTTGCCGTCTTATGTCATCCAGAGCGTCAGTGGGCTCCCTTGTTTCTTCAATACGTCTTTTGAAGCCGTGCTGAGC
The DNA here is from genome assembly GCA_949128115.1 of Anaspis maculata. NCBI lineage: Eukaryota > Metazoa > Arthropoda > Insecta > Coleoptera > Scraptiidae > Anaspis > Anaspis maculata. The sequence goes on from OX421968.1 coordinate 3,482,056, forward strand.
CCCCTTACATATTTCCGTGGCTTCCGGAGCAGCAGTAAGCACCTTGTGTCTTTATGTGATATTCAGAGCCCTATCGAACCCCCTTGTGTCTTCAAGTGTAGTATGGAGCCCTAATGAGTCGCCTTGTGTTTTTTCGTAGCTTCCGGAATTCCAGTGAGCCCTTTTTGCCTTCTGTTGTTATATAAAGCTCCTTGGGCTCCCTTGTGCCTTTCTGTGATATGCGGAGCCCTATCGGACCCCCTTGTGCCGGTTAGTGTAGTTTAGAGTCCTAGTGAGCCCCTTTTGTTTTTTTATGGCTTCCAGAAACCCAGTCACCCCCCTTTTGCCTTTTTTGATTATACAGAGCTCCATTGGGCCCCCTTGTTGTATTTCCATGGCTTTTGGAGCTCTATCGGATCCCCTTTGTTTTGTGCCCTTATGTGTAGTTTGGAGCCCCAACCAGTCCACTTGTGTTGGCTTTTAGAGTATCATACAGTAAGCCCCCTTTTGCCCCTTCTTGTTGTGAAGAGCCCCCTGGGCCCCCTTGTGTAACCAATATTATATGAATATCTACGGAGCCTCCATGCATTTTCCCGTGATTTCCGGATTTTTGCTAGGCCCCTTGTGCCCTATGTGTCGTCAAGAGCCCTAATGAGCCCCATTATGTGTTTTCGTGGCTTTCAGAATTCCAGTAAGCCATCTTGTGCGCTTTTACATTGCTGGAAGCCCTAGTGTAAGTCCCTTGTGCCTTCATGTGATATACGGAGCTCTATCGGGCCCCCTTGTGCCCGCAAGAGTAGTTTGGAGCCCTAGTGAGCCCCCTCATGTTCTTCAATGCGACTATCAGAATTCCAGTGAGCCTCCTGTTGCCTTCTTGTGTCATCCGTAGCTGCCGTGAGCCCCCTTGTTTCTTCAACGTCTTTTGAAGCCCTACATGCTGAGCCCCATTACATCTTTCCGTGGCTTTCGAAGCTGTAGTAAGCACCTTGTGCCTCTATGTGATATTCGGAACCCTCTCGAAGCTCCATAAGGCCCCCTTGTGTTTTCAATATCGTTTGAAGCCTTGCTGAGCCCCGTTGCATTTTTTCGTGGCGTTCGGATCTCTGTCGGAACCCCTTGCATTTGCTTATGATTTTCAGATCCTTTTATTAAGCCCCCTTGTGTCTTCATGTGTAATATAACCCCCTTACCTTCCGAAGTCTTCACTTGCGACGAATTGTCCGCGGGACGAATTGTCCGCGACGAATTGTCCGCGACGAATTGTCCGCGACGAATTGTCCGCTACGAATTGTCCGCGGGACGAATTGTCCTAGCACCGTATTCAACGCTACGGTGTGATGGTGTGATATTCTACATCGAGGAATCTTGCGAACCGTTCTAGATACACATGCATGCATGCAGCGAACGAAATATGCGGAAATTGATGGATACATTTTTAGTGAATGAATCATTTTGATTTCTTTATTGCAATAGAAGATATAATTTTTTTAAGAGAAGGTTTCGCCCCGCGATTTCACATTTGTCGGTATTTAACACTACAGTGTGAACTTCTACATCGAGGAATCTTGCGAACCGTTTTAGACACATGCATACATCCAGCGAACGAAAGATGCAGAAAGAAATAAAGAAATTTATGGAAAAATTGACCTGATTTATTCATTCTCAAGAAAGATATCTCTGTTTTTTGCAGAATCTCTATTTATGCACTTATGTGCGGATGCGATTTTCAAGTCGCGGTGCTGCGGTTCAGCAAGCTGCTTCTGGCTTCGTGCTTGTGATCGATATAGGTATAATTCTTACTCATAGGGCATTTTCTAGTTTTGGTTGATATCATTATTCTGTTGTTTTCTTTTATTATTGACTGCTCGTGTTTTCATAAAGATTGATGATTTCTTGTGATACTTTTGGGACAATCTGTTTACAGGTAACAGTGAACAGTGTACTCATCTGCACTCCGAAAATGCGCTCATGAGACTCACCCCCGTGAGGACTTTGCTACTTGTTGTAGGTACTTAGCAGCCTAGCAAGGGGCTCCAAATTGAAAAGCTATTATTGTAGGTACAAAACCAGCCCTATTCGCCAAACGGTGCAGGAACGCAGGCCTTTCACTCCTATTCCTCATCTTTATTTATAATAAAAATAATACTAATAATAATAATGATGAATCGTCTTAATAAGGCGGGTGTAGCCGGGACCTATTCCACTCAGCCTAAACTGCTATAACTCATAGTTACCTAAGTATAAGAGTAGGATTGTATAGTAGGTACAATTCGTAGGTTGGTATTTTACAGGAAGCAGGCCGATCGTGAGCGGTGTGATGGAGGTGCCCCTGCACAAGGGCGGCCAATTGGCCACCCGATTCGGCCGACGAGTCAGAATCGGCCCTACAACCAAAGTAAAATCAAATAAATACCTATACAATCTGTTTGGAATCAGTGTCCATCGCGTCCCAGTCGAGTGTAAAATGCCGACGAGATTCAAGTGTAGGTAGCTTGTAGCTTGTTTGGAGAAAGGAGAGTTTTCTTGTACAACTGTGAAGTTCTGCTTTTAGCCAGGTTATTTCTCCAGCTTGATGGACAGCATTCAGAATCAATTATTTTTTGTTCTGAAATTCTGGTTATTTCTGAGATTTGATGTACAGTTACAGTTAAATATCTGCGTTATTCTTTGACATTTCAAACAACTAAACTGAACATGGTAAAATTAATAAGTTTCATCTGTTATGATATCTTGCCTCAACTCTTAACTTTAGAACCTTCGTCGAAAAACCATAAATATTATTGATCTTCCCTTGTGTAATGGTAATGGTTTGAAGAAGAACTAAATGGAAGTTATGGGATTATATGTAACGAATAGGGGGACAGTCAAGTTCGAAAAGAGGAGAGAGACAAGCATTTATGAATTATGTGGTAGATATCTTCTGTTGCGTTTAGATTACACAGCGTTCATTTTTTAGTCAGGTTGACGACGTGCTTCGTTTGATTTAGATACAGTCTTTGAAACTGTTTTAGGTGCGATCTGATTTGGTACCTAGATAGTTTGGATTTTGTTTATGTGAAGATCAAGGTTCAAGTAGTGTTCTGCATCGTTTCTGTTAGTCAGAAAATCTTTGTATATACAGTTGTAACGAGATTCGTTAGCAGTCACTCTATCCACAGCCACAAAAACTTTTTTTTACCATTACATGTTGTGATTCTGAATGGTTATCAGCATATGAAAAATGCTCCTCGCTAATGTTGAAGCTATGATTGTGATTGTTTGTTTCATCAATGTGTTTGTGTTTATGTGTTTTTGAAGTGGAACTTCTATTCTCGCGCCTAGATCACAACACACCACTAACGCAGAACCACACATGGGAGTGAAATTGCTTGATAGCATCAGTGGTTGTAACGAACGCCTGTAACGATGTGCTGTAACGTTGTCTTGTCTGACCTTGGGGTGACCAGCGTCGTCCCAGGAAATGAAAGAATAAGCTGTTGCAGCGTTCGGTTCTATTTTTTACTAATCGCCGACACTGGACTGCTCTTCGTGTTGTCGTACTGTTGGCCCGACAAGAATGGCTCTCGACTTGGCTTGAATAGACTCGAGCGGATGTGATTTATTATAGGGCTAGGGAGGTATATTCAGGGCCGGGCCTAGCAGGCGTGCAGTGCGTTCCGGCGCGCAGGCGAGTCTAAGCAGGCGAGTACGGCAGGCGGCAAGTCATAGGGGCGGTAATATAATAATTAAGTTGAATTTCGAAGGATTCTTTTCATTCCCGGATTTGGTGGGGCTCTCCACTGCCGAGCGCAGCGAGAAAAGAAATAAAAGAAGTCTAATCGTGAAAAAATCATGTCGAAAGTACTCTGCCCTTTGAGTGACTAATAATAATAATAATAAGATTGATAATAAGAAAAATAAGATGATACAAACCGTGAGGGAGCGGAGCGGGAGTACGAAAAGAACACCTTTTCGAACGTTGTTTGCTGATTGATTCATATGTATAGAAGTTTCACTTCTTCCGAGGGCGACTATGGTCACGCACTCACGTTTTTTTTATATTTTTTTATTAGTTTCTAAGGAGATATCGGATATATGGATATTGTATATCTATGAGATATGTATATATACATAAAAATTTTATTTAAAAATTACTTCTTCCCAACACTTTGGGTTGCTATAACAACAAAGAATACATTGCAAAAAGGTATAACATAAATAAAAATATGATAGAATATAACAGAATAAAAGGGTGAAGTGTATACTAAAATTACTCATTGTATAAATGATTTCGTAGTATGTGAATAGAATTTTTCAAAACAAATATCCCTATAATTTTTAATTATTTCGAAGGCAAACCAAAAAGTTGACAAAATTCTTTGAAAAAAGTAGGTAGTGATAGTTCCGCGGGCTCCAACCAGTATTCCTATGACCTAGACATCTTTCAGGCTATGCGACTTTTTGAAAAACGCTACTGTTGAATCATAGACACCTTGTTTTTCTTTGTTAACCATAGTGGGTTGTTCTTCGTTTATTTCGAATCTAAAAGTTGGGTCTATGATCCAACCCACGTTTTTCTTTCGGTCGATAGCCAGGATGTCCAGTCCACCCTTCGGATACTGTCTGCGTAACATGTCACCTCCTCAAAGACAGTAAGGCCTTAATTCGTAAAGAGTCAGCGATTGAGGTGCGCACTGTGTGGCGACGGTGATTTCGTAAGCGCTCTTCAAATGGACAAGATCCAAGAACATGTGGCAGTGTTTCAGTGATGAATTTTTCGGTGCCGACACTGGGTGCCGTCCTTGGATCTGCCAGGGGAGCTCTTACGGGAGCAACGTCACCAGTAATTTTGATTGCATCTTCAAGTTCCATAATTGACAGGCCTTTGTTGTCCAATGGTCCAATGATGGTGGATATTCTTTGAAAAGGATTACTCCTCTTCCTTTGAAGTTCATCTTTGTCCAATTTTCAAACTCACGCACGATTCCTTAGAAATGATCTTGCTGATCTCGCTGTTATGTTGAGAAAATCTTCGGGTAGCTCTAACTTCTTCATACAAATGCTTTTTTCTTCAGAAAGGTTTCTGCTGTTGGAGATGATCTCATTGTTGCATTTTCTCAGGCTGGTACAGATGTTAAAATGCTGCAAATATGCTTCCCAGCTGGCACAAAATAACTGAAGACCTTTTCTGTTTTTTGGAGATTCACCTAACCATGGCGTTAGGTGAATCGGAGGGCAGATCCAGAATTTCTTTTAATGAGCATCGAACCAGTTTATCAACATCACTTAGGAATTGTTTTGTCGACATTAATAATGAAGCACTTTGAAAGGTATATGTCATGGTGGGCCATATATAATTGTTCAAGATGATCAACTTTTGATGTTCTTTGAGGTAAGGATGCGTAGTGACCACGTCTAGTTTTGTTTCTAGTTTTTGAATTATTTCCGATGAATTAGAAGTGATTTCGTTATTAAAATTGACGCCTAAGTATCTATTGGTTTTGTTAATACCAATCGATTTGATTTTGGTTCCGTTTAGGATGATTTCTTCTTCCACTAATTTGCCTTTAACAACGTTTATAACTTGTCTTGTCAGAATTCAGACCGAGTCCAATCTCACTGGAGAGTTCAACAGTTGTTGCATAAAAGCATGGAAGCTGCCTGCTTTATGTTTCCAATTAGCACTGTGTCATCCGCAAATCCCAGGACGCTCACCGGCGTCAGGTGATCGTCAATTTTATATCCCAGTTCGTTAGCGATTGTTTCTTCAGAAAGTTCGTCCAAGACATGATCGACACATAGATTATACAAGGATGGGGACAACGGCGATCCTTGCATTACTCCTCTTTCTAGTGTGATTTTCGGTGTTTTCCCTTCAACAGTTTCTATCTGAGTTGTGTTTCCTTCTTTTAAATTGAGAATAACTTGGCGTAGTTTTATAGGTATTGCCAACGATTGAAGGGAGGCTCGCAGATGATTATGCCCAATGCTATCGTAAGCCTTTGCTATGTCCAGGTATAAAACACAGCAGTCTCTCTTCTCTTTCTTAGCATTCTGTTAAACAGCATTGATAATAGAGGTGTTGACATGTGTTCCTGGAGTGTGAACGAATCCTCTTTGGTTGCTGTTGAATGTTACATAATTCCGTAATCGTTTATCAATAATTTTCTCGAAAATTGTTCACAATATGGAGCAAATTGTAATTGGCCTCCAGTTTGTCGCTCTTAATGGATCGCCACCGTTGTCAATCAAGACTGTTCTGGCTTCTTTGAAGCAGTGTGGAACGAACCCAGTAGTCGATATAAATGATGCGATATTTGCAATCACTTCTGAGGTCCGGCCATACTACAAAACTGTCATCAGTACTTTGCCTGGTCCCGGGACTATGTCCACACGAAATAATTTCAAGGCAGCTAAAATTTCTTCATGGCTTATTTTCGAATCATAATCAAAATTTAAATCCTCGTTGTCCAGATATTTCTGTTTATAGAAATGTCGAATGTGGTCATTTGGGTTTGAAAAACGAGCCGAAAATTCATCAAAAACTTCCTTCACTTCCAAACGACAGCCCTTCTTCTCTCCATCTAGAACTCTCCGAACAGCCTTTTGCCTCCGATTGTAGAATTCAAATTGGATTAGGTCGTACTCGTACTTTTCTTCCCTCTTTTTCCAATCTGCTTTTGTTCTCCTCTCAGGATTACTTGATATTGTGGATTTTGAATTTTGTGAGACCACCAGTTTCTTCTTTTTTCTTGCTTCATAAAAGCGCCTAGCTGGATCTTTTGGTCCTGGTAGCGAATGTATAGCGTTAGAAAGGAATTTCATAAATTACTCTACTTTTCTGTTGAATTCCTGTTCGTTATAATGATCCTTAAATTCCAGAAGCCATTTCTCGATGTTTTCAGCGAACGATTGTATTTGCTACGGATTAAAAGTATTCTCTTCCTCGTTTTTTCAGGACCTTCTACTTCTTCTTTTGAATATTTATCAGTGATGGTTTTTCTGTATTGGGCAGGATGAGCTTTTGCAATATCTGCCGTAATATAATAATAATGCCGTAATCATTATAACGAAGAGGAATAGTGGATTTTTAGTCCAGCTACATTTTTAAAGGATTTCCCGCATCTGACGTAGTCACATTCGGGTTGAGTTCCACAGGATGAAGCTCTGGTTGATGGGATGGTGCGGCCTCCGCTGCATCGTTTGCACTGATATTCCATAATGTTATTTTCTCAAGGACTCTACCGCTATTTGGATATTTTTTCGGGGAAAATTCATCGTCGTCGGATGACAGTGACATGACAACAACAACAATTATTCATTAATCATTTATTTTTGACATTTCCCTGATTCAACAATCCGAAGTCGTTCGTCTGTCCTGTTGCATTTCTCGCGTGAACCGGAGAGGAACATCAAAGAATCGCAATCAGCGTTTCGCATGGCTGTATTTCAATCTGTTCATTGCGGGTCTATCTTATATTAAATCACAACATTAAAAAAGCTAGACGGGACGGGGTAAGACCAGGAGAATTAGGCATCTCATCGGGCATTTCCAAGTGCGGATTTGAAAAAAGTCGTTTGATTTAATCGAAAAACTGGTTTTCCTTTTGTCAATAACTCTCCGGCACAATGAAAGAAGTTACAAAGTTCTAGTAATGAAATTCACAATCAAGTTCCGGGTTCATACAGTGTGTGTTCTTCGATGTCTTCTAACTATAGAATATTTATAAAGTAAATCCAAACTTTAAGGATATTTTCGTGTTGTTCGGGTTCACATACCTAACGACTTTTCAAGGGCTGATTTCGTACGCAAAAACTTTGCGCTTGAGTGCGATCGTGTTGCCCTGACTTTTGGTGAATTTTATTTGCAAGTTTTCCAAGTTAAATACGGTGCGCCTGGTTTGTCGTATTCCAGGCAGCCGCATTGTTCATAATTAAGATAAATATTTTCGCATCTGGTCTTGATGTCTTCTTTTTGCTGCTTCACATTCTCAGTTTTGCGCGAATATCTGAATCAGTCGTTCGACTTGAAAGTTGATAAAGTTGCTATTATAAATGTAATAACAAAGAATATCATCAGCCACATGGGGGTGGAGGATGGGGGATGCTGGAGCGGGGCGTTGGGATCATTGCTCCTCGAAGATATTTCCTTGGAGCTACTAAATACCTTGGACAATAAAATGATTTAATCAAGCCATTTCAGCTGCGAAACTCGGCTCACCCAATACCAGATGGCTCTCCACTGAATCATCTATAAACTTCGAACAACAGTTTAAAAGCAATCCTGGCGCTCTGCTGGCGATTATTAAATTAATAGCAAAGCACTTTTTCTCAGCCATCAGCGTCAGCGAAATGTGATCATTTTGATTTTGGGTTGTCATCTTCGCCGTTTTAATTACACGCGAGCAACTTTCCCTCGAATCCTGAAGTAACTTTATTGGTTTTGTTGCAATAACAGAGCCGATCCCGCGGATTACTCTGCAAATGATAAAAAGGAGAAAGAGCGTGGAAACCCGGTCACGTTACGAATCTCTCGAATCAATCGCGTCTAAGTCACGAACATTCCTAGTTTTACACCAGCCGACATGGCGCGATTCAAATCCGCTCCGATGTTAACTTTATTGCCGTTTTATCGCCACGTTAGCATAAACAATAAATGGATGTTGTCTACGCCAGTGCTAATTAGATAAGCGCGGTGAGCTAAGCGCGCGCCCAGGGAGTTTTCGAAAAACTTCCAACTCCCAGCCAGAGCCGACGCGGGGGAGTTAATGGTCCGAACATGGACACATCCTGATTTGTGTATGCATGTGGATTATATGGCGACACGACTGCACCATGGTTAAATATTTATTTTTGTTGCAGATTGCGCGGAAGGCGGTTCAGAGCACAGCAGTCCGTACTGGGAACAGGCGTTTTCTCAACCGTATTTCGACAATACAACTCGCAGGGAGGTCACTACTACAGTGGGCCAAACGGCTCATTTGCATTGTAGAGTCAGAAACCTGGGAGACAGGGCTGTAAGTAAATCTTATTGCATATCATTTGCAATCTACCTAGTCGCCAGAGCCAACTCTCCACTCCACATTTTAATTATCATCCGGCTGCCCCTGGAAGCACCACCTTTTCCACACCTCGGCCCTCTGCTTCCACCCTAACTCGATTCCGAACATTTCTTTCCCAGTAAATTAATATCAAGCAACGGATTGAGATTGAGATCCGCAAGTATAAAAATGAGTGCGATTCGAACTTGCGAATACTATCATTCACGTATTTCACAGTCTCAACGATGCCTACCTATATTTCAAACTTCGTTTTGCATAACTTGGACGCGCGCGAGGAGTGGAGCACCACTCTTTACCCTTTGAAGGACGAATTCTTCGAAATCGGCGAAGCTTATTCACGTAAAAAGATTTGTCATCTTAGAGGAGTGCTCATTGATTTCACAATCGGCCATCTCAAATCGCTGAAGGAGAACTTTTTTATGGAGAATATTAGAGCGAATTATACTCGTATTTGAAGTCCTCACGTACTTACCTATAGGTACATTACCTACCGCACGCATAATAACATAGATCTTTGAAGAAAGCATTAATATGTTACAAGAGAAAAACCAATATCCGCTTTTGGATTCAAATATTTTCGTGAGATTTGTAGATATAGGATAATATTTCATGTTGAATGACGGTTCCACAAACGGAGCCCTTGAAATGAGAATTCTGGGATCGCGCTTGCTTGAGATTGGAGGTTAAGGAGGGAATTGTTACAATTCGATCCTGGGATCTTTGTCGTGGTGGTCTTTGTCTCGTCTCTGGTATATCTCGCATGGAACACGGGGTTAGTATCTTTCAGTAGTAATCGGAATCGCGTGTAGTTGTGCAACTCCGCACACTCAGTAGGTAATTCGCGTTGCAGAGATGCATCAGATCAGAATGCGCCTCTCTCGTACCTACCTGCCTATATCGATTTCAGATTTGAGCTCGACATCAATATTGATTAATCGTGATTAAATTTAATTTTCAGGTATCTTGGATTCGGAAACGCGACCTGCATATATTGACGGTTGGCATTCTGACTTACACCAACGACCAGCGATTCCAATCGCTGCACACAGATGGTTCGGACGAGTGGACGCTGAAAGTGACGTCTCCTCAAACCAGAGATTCAGGCATTTATGAGTGTCAAGTCAGTACTGAACCTAAGATTAGCCAAGCGTTCAAACTGAATGTTGTAGGTGAGTAATAAGGTTTCAACTTCCGCTCATGCTCTAATTCCATCCTACGTGCTGCACGGAGGATATCTTAAAACACCCCACTCGCATTCAGAGCTTTCTTCCTTTGCGAGACAGCACCACGAGGAAATGGAACGTTTCAATTTATCTACCTCACTAACTTCACTCTACTATACTAATCTTAATGCTGGCACACATCATTTCGAAGCTTGTTCAGTGCAACTTGCATGAAGGAGAAGTTGCTTCAATAGCTGTATCATCTAGGTACCTACACCAACTATACCTCATCTACTACCTTTGAAATTGTATCATTGATCACTTGGCATTGCCATACAGCTCCTGTTTTGACTAAACTCCACGGTTTAGTGGAAGCGTGGTTCGACCATATATTATGCATGTACTTACTGTGTAGGTATTCAAATGAATTCTTAATTCAGGCAGGCTGTGCTCCAGCCAAACGCAGCCTTGCATACCTGCATTTGAACAAAAAAATTATCAACTGTTTTATAATTCTGAGAGACGTAGAAAATTGAGTACAGAGCCGTTTTTTTTTAAATTGTTGACAAAAATGGAAAAAAATTTTTTTACATAATTGAAAAAACGCTCTGTACTCAATTTTGTAATACACTCAGTACACCGGATAAAAAAAATGAGTTTTTATCTAAATTTTTTAGGGAGAAATTTTTCAAATAGTTTTTTCAATAGTTAGCCTTAAATTGAGGATTCATCCGATCACACGATACATATCAATTGCTAATTTGAAACTTAGGTACACTTTCACTCAAGTCTGTCAGTACGTGTCATCCGATGCCCCTCAAATACATAGCTTTGTATTCGTCGTCAGCGGGCTGTCGCATTGGCAGTGGTTAGGGGATGTAATTAGACGGCTCCCGTGGGAGCTTAAAAAGTTTGAGTTTTCGCGACGTGTATTTGTGTGTCTATTTGCATGGTCGTAGCTCGAACAGCAGGACTGATTTATTGATTGTTTCAGTATCCAAGGCCAAAATAGTTGGTAATCCGGAGTTGTACATCAAAAGTGGGAGTGACATAAACTTAACGTGCATAGTTCTGCAAACGCCCGACCCGCCAAGCTTCATCTACTGGTACCGTGGCAAAAACGTCATTAACTATTCACAGCGCGGTGGGATAAGCGTAGTCACAGAGAAGCAAACACGAACCAGTCGTTTGTTGATATCCAGAGCTTTGCCCGAAGACAGCGGCAACTATACCTGCTCCCCATCCAGCAGCGACGCCGCCAGTGTCCTGGTTCACGTCCTCAACGGTGAACAGCCTGCGGCCATGCAGCACGGCAACAACAGCAGTACCGCCATATGCTGGACGATAGATTTCGTTCTGGTTATATTCCTCCAGTGCTTTGTGTTAGACAGGTGAATCCCGATCTGCTGCTGCTACTGCTAATCCTACAGGTCCATCATCTATATCAACGACGACATTGATGTCCAATCAATTTACTCGTAGTAAATGGTAACATTGTGGCCATGTAAATATCAGCGAATGACCAGTTATTGTTGTATGTCCAACACATATATCATATTATGTAATTTGTTTGTACAATTATTCTGATGATGTACATAGTTGTTGCTGTTGAATTATTATTTGTTGTAACGTAACCAATGATAACTAAAACAAGCCTATTATCATGATGCCGAGCTTGACCCGGCACCCAATTCATCACATCATCATTCATGTAACTTGAAAAACACAAGCGATTCGGTACTCTCGGAATAGGCTCGTTAAAAAGCTGCAAAAAAGTAAGTACTGGAAAACAGCATCCCCAAACTTTAAATTTTTAATTCTCCAAAAAAAAATTTTAATGTTGAGTTTTTTTGAAAATTTAAAATTTGGGAATGCTGTTGTCTAGTACCTTCTTGTAGCTTGTAGCCTTACAAAGAGCCTACTTTGGCAGTAATCGCTTGTGTGCTTCTCAAGCTACAGGTACATTATGACTAACAGCAAAACGTCTTATTTGATCAATATTGCGGTCACCTTAACTTTCCACACTGCGCCTCGCTACATCGCCACAACTCACTGTCAGCTCCATATATTCGACTCTTGGCTCCGCTAATAAAAAAACACTGTCAGTAGTTAACGCAAGCTCTTATCCCTCAAAAATTGTTAACCAATGTCTATCGATAATAAAGGATCTACAGCTGCTGTCCCAGATTCAACCGATCGAACTTTGGGAAAAAATTCTGTGAAAAAATTACTACATTCTCAAATGACCCTGTTGCACGCCACTGGTAGGCATTTCGAAATCAAAAGTTATTCCAAAAAATTACCCTGCATAGGTACCGCACGAATACGAGATATTGTTTCATTCAAGGGCCCTAGTCTCGAAGTTACGACAAAGGAATTTTTTGTGAACTTTACTGACATCTTTCTTTGGGAGCGAGTGAGATGGATAAAAATCAGGAGTACATAATGGGCGCTTTCCATTCAAAACATTTGTGTCGGTTTGTGTCAGCTCGTGTTAGCTTGTGTCGATGACACAAAGGAACACACATCAAATGATCTTGTGTTCCTGTCGAGTTGTGTCGGTAAATGGAAAGCACACAATATCTTTTCCCAACGGTTGATGGTTGAACCTGGCATACCCTGTGTCTCTTTAAGGACGGAGTTAAATTGGTAAAATGCGGTTGCGGAATCAATCCGTTTGAGTTTATTCCTTGACAGAAATCTATTATTCAGGTCTTTTTTGGAAAGCTACAAGGATATACTTTGGTTTGAGCTTATTAGATATTTTCAAAATCCAAAAAGAATCAAGTTTTGATTGAAAAATTAACCAAAGTACATCCTTGTAGCTTTCCAAAAAGACCTGAATGGTAAATTACTGTCAAAGAATAAACCCACAGTGATTGATTCCGCAACGCCGTATTTCACCAATATAACTCTGTCCCTCGCTCTGTCCTTATTGGACAGGGAGCTGGTGCCTCAAAACTTACGTCATAAGGTACATGATTTTAACCCTGTAGGTCTAATGTGCGTTGATAAGGTTGTTGAAAATTGCTTTGTCTTACATGTCAGACCAGCTTTAGGCTGGTATGAGCTTGTCAGTTTTCGAAAAAATTACCAAAAATTTACGTCATAAGGTACATGAATGAAACTAACTGGATTTTGTGTGGGAACATCCCCTAAATTGAAAATCTGGTCGAAGGACAAAATTTTTGGGGGAATTCGGTCCATAAGACAAGTTTGAAATTTTCAAAAAAAAGACCAAAATTTATCAATTTTTTCACAGGCGTTTTGTTGACTAACCCACTAAGTGTGATATATATTTGTAATCAGGATGAAAGACGGTATCAATTCCCATGTTAAAATACAGGGTGTGCGATTTGAGAAAAAAATTTCGATGTTGCACCCTGTAAGCGATGTACCATTCAAAATTTTCGTGGACAGATTCGAAACCTGCGTAAAAAATCATGTAAGAATCTTTCTTCATTCCTGAAATTATGTCAAAGAAGAAGTTTTCAGGAGGAGGTAAATTTTGGCCCTTATTGAAGATTTCAAACTTGTCTTATGGACCAAGAGCCCCCAAAAATTTTGTCTTATGACTCGATTTTTTGATCAAGAGGATGTTCCCACACAAAAGCCCGTTGGTTTCATTTATGTACCTTATGACGTACAATTTTTGACATTTTTTGAAAATTGACAAGCCTATACCAGCCTAAAGACAAAGCAATTTTTAACAACCTTATCAACGCACATTATAGACCTACAGGGTTGAAATCATGTACCTTATGACGTAAGTTTTGAGGCACCAGCTCCCTGTCTATATCCTTTAAAGAATCTCGGCCGACTCATAGTCAGAGTTGAGACACAAATCGATGTTCATTAAGAAAAAGGTTGAAAACTTGATATTTTGGTATTGTTCCATCTGTGATTCTGGTTTCAGGCTGTAATATCCAAACACCGATAAGTATACGTGCACACATTCGATCATCTTCAAGTGAAATGTAAATAATGGTTAAGTAGTGGCGCAAATTGGAAACAAGATTTTCTGTGTTTGTCACAATTTTTTATATGATCAAATTGATGGAGAACAATAATAGAAATCACCTACTTGGCTATGTGAAATATATCTATGTAAATGAATACTTCGAGTACAGCAGACTGTATCGTTTAGGACACAAACGTTTCACTTTGCTGCATTTACGAAAGAATTCTGTTGGAGAAAACAAACCGTTGATTGTATTACCGACTATCTATCTACTGTAAATGTGTGTTCAGCAGCAAATGAAAGTACTGCTGAGTGCTGATGGTGAAAATGATAAAAATAGTCTGCGCTGTATTACGTAAAGTAGTCTTTCCGCCATAGAGGTGCATGCAGTCAAACGTCATTTCGACCCAAAACAGCTTTTGAACTGTAAAATATTAAGCAATAAGCAATTAATTAATATTACCTATTATCACGCTGCATGAATTCCAAGATAGGTACGACATTAATATAGCACACGGTGTTTCAATATCTAACCGGTGGTAATTAGTTAAATTGTGCACTTGTGTATATAAAGCTAATTACTATAGCCGGCTAATGCAAATCAATGGACGGTATTGATTGCTTTAAGTAATACGTTTTTAGTCTTCAGTTTAATACGCCACCAATAAGATGCTTATGTTTAATCATTTTGTTTTGACATCACGGCCTAAATTTTTGTTTCAATCAAAAGTCATTAAAAAAAAGAATGTATATGTGTATATGTGAAAGTAGACATAATAATCCATATCCACACGAACGCTCAGCATTCCAAAAATTATTCCATTTCTTTCCATATCTTCCTTATAATTATTGTACTTTTAAAAGTGTTGTATAACTATAAAAGTAAAACCTCAATTCATGTGATCGTTCCAAATTAAGAAATTATTGTAATGATGGAACTAATGCACGTTATTTTCTGAGACTAAAAAAACTACAATGATAATTGGATATTTTCAACGTTTACACGTAGACCATTAAATTTACCAAAAATATGTAAATATTAGCAATAAGTAGATTTAAACGTTGAAATAAGCTTCAAGAACTAACTAGAGAGCTATTTAGATATTTCTGTTTTAGATTTATTGTATATGACCAAATAAATATTTGTACTTAAAGCTTGTTTTTTTACATATAAGTTAGTTTTTATGCAAAGGAGTAGTACTGCGCCATCTCGCGACATTCAAAGAAAACTTGATTTTCAAAATACAAAAACCGACTGAATTTCTCCCAATGGAGCTCAATATTAATTCAGTCACCCTTTTTTTTTGTCAAAAAAAAAACGCATCGAAAAAACTCAAGAATTTAGATGCTTACTCAGTCCAGAATAAAATCAATAGCGAGATTCTAGAGACAACCACTAGGGGTCGCTTCTGCATTGTGGCGCCATCTAATTGTTTCAACGTATTTCAGGAGCGGCCTTAAATCAATAAAACGAAAATCCCTCTATGACTTCCCCTTGTAAGCCGCCCTTCCAGCAACAGATGGCGTTGTCGTATAGTTTGGGCAGAAAATCAGAAGTTTAATTCCCAACCATCGTCAATAATAGGTTTGTTCCACGTTTGTTCCATTAACACGTTTCATACTAATCAGAGCCAATAGGAATCGAGAAAATCAGTTTGCAAACTACCTCGCTTCGGGATCCGAATCGGCGCTCCAGCTATAATAATACTTTCTCAACCTTGATCTATAATGTACTATTTTTGACCCTCATATTTGCGAAAGGGACTGTCTAGAAGTGTGTCTGCGAGTGCGAGAAAGAAATATTTCGAGACATCTGAAGGTTTAAATGTGCAACTTAATTTTCATTCCAATATCTTATGAGTGTTGGTCATTATCCACTCTCATGATGATGGTTCACTCGCGAAGAAATATCACCAGTCGGCTAGATCTATAATCTATAAAGTTATGACATGCGGACAAGTACCGGTTATTCTTATCCTCGTTCTTATCAAATTACAATAACTAATACATATTAAGCTGGGTCTCCAGAATCCAGATGCGAATATTCGGACAGAAAATGCGATTTTGTTCGTCAAATTTTGAATTCGAGGGCTCTGATTGGACAATATGAGGACTTTGACATAAAATTTCGCATTTTCTATCCGAATATTCATATCTGAGAATCCAGATTTATACAGAGTTACATTTAGAAGAGAATTTGAACTTTATTTTAACAAAAATTCCACATCGGTACGACGTACGACCCTTGGTTACGAATTTTTGAAAAATTATCACGAAAGTACGGCTCGGCCCCAAAAGATTATTAGTTTTTTTGCTGGCGCTCCGATATCTTCTCCTCCGAACGAGATGAAATCCTGGACAGGACATATTTCTACTCAAATGCGGGTAGCTCATGGCCTTGGTACGTGAACCAAGAAAAATCTTGCCAGAATAACGATAAACAATTACAATGTATGTATGTATGTATGTATGTAATTTATTTGTTTAAACCCTTGGGGTATACAAAGTAAAGTAAAAAATAAAATAAATAGGCAGGTACACAATCTTCTTCAGAAATTAACTTGAAAATTAGGTAAATACAATGATAATAATTGATAAAAGTAACTAAATGATATGTACTCAATTAACAAAAATAAAGTAGGGACAAAACAATGGAGGTGTGCCAAAAATTATGTCCAACCGCAGGAGCCACAGAATAAGAGGCCCAGCAAGATCCATCGAGCACTATTCCTCAATCAGAGACAGGAACTTCTCGACTGCCGAGAAAAAGTGAAAAATATTGATGAGCTTTTCAATGCAAATATTGGCGAACAAAAAGTGAAATTCCTCGCGCGTAGCTTGAAGACTTATATGACCGACCAGCCAGCGATTCCTCGATCTTGTAAAAATAGGACAGTTACAAACCAAATGGTAGAGGTCATAGACTTCGTCGGTGTTGCAAATAGAACAGGTTTTGCCCTGATCAAATACAAATTTGGTCCCATTAACATAAAGCCTTAATTTCCTATGAAACCCCAACCGGATTTGCGCAATCAGCCTGATCTTTCTTATAGAAACATTCTGCGTAAGATACCCACTGTAGCCAAGTGAGTGTTCTGAGCTGTCACTGCTGAGTATCTCCCTGTAGATGTTACTGTAGTGCGACTCAGATGAGATTTCTAGATCGGCTGCCATCATGACCCGTCTGCAATCGTCCAAAATTGACTCTAGATTCTCCTCAACAAAAAGAAAGCCGTGGTCGAGTAAGTACGACAGATTATGTTTTGTAAGTAGAACTTTCACTTGAGTAACCCAATTGTACTTGATGTTACAGGTTGCGGTTGCAGCGTCTAGTTGTTGCAGTCTTTTAAAACAAATCTTTGGTAACCTACTGTCGGGCATTTTCAACAATTTACACCACCACCCTAAAGTTTTTCTCATCACGTCCAGTTCTAGTTTTGCCAAACCAGTCTCGCATCTTATGTAACAGTTTGGAGTTGAAGACTGTAAGTGAAGAATTGATTTGACAAACTTCACCTGGGTTCTCTCAAGGCTATCTACGTATTGAAGGGACCAAACTTCTGCAGCATACAATAATGTGGAAACAACCAGAGACCGAAACAGCTTTATTTTGGTTTGCCAGGAATCCGATTTTCCAGCCATCAATAAACAATAATACTAACTAAATAAACTAAACTAAATACTAAATAATACAAACAATTACAATAATAACATTTTAGTGTGTAGTCATCCGGTCATCCGGTATCCCGTGGGCTCCTTCGTCCTCACCCGATTTGAAAAATTTGTGTTCAAAAATACGTGAAGTATATTCTTGATCCGCTGCTGTCATCGGTTATCATTTATATCAATATGTTTGACCGGAATCAGAAAACAACTGAAAATTATGATGATTTTTAGTCCTATCGATTTCTCGACTGTCTCCAGTGGTCGAAATGGCAATTTTCACGAACCGGAACGCCCGGACTTCCGATGCAAGCGAAGCGAGCAAGAGCTGCAGGCGACAAACCCCCCCCCCCATCTGAGAAGGGGAGAAGTTGTTGAGACATACCCATTTTTGTTGCATTAAAAAGTTCAAGCAGTAAATTCTTCATCAGATAATTTTAATGCGTGCTCAAGATAGGTGCTAATGAGTAGACAATTAATATCCCATTTGCGATGTACATAAATTTTCCTCCTAAATCTTCTACTAAATACATACTCCTTGTGTTGATCGGGGAATATTGTAAGATGAAGTATTGGATTGAGCCTAGTTTCCTCCAACAAATATTTTGCTAGACTTCCAGAAAAAAAATCAGTTGCGGTCATTCCATCACTATACGTTAAAGTTCACGAACAGCTCAAAAAGTGACATTACTGAATTTTCTTCGTGAATGGATAGAGATACCTACATTAATAATGTACGATTATAATTTTCTTGAAAGAATAAATGTGATGACGAGACAATGAAATCAAAAGGATTTAACAGAAGACAAAATTATATTGAAAGACAAGTCTAAACGTCTTATCGGCATATTTTCCACGAAACGGAACGGCTTTCGACAAAATTTCACGAGACGGAACGGTTTTTGAAAATATTTCACGAACCGGAACGCCGTTCCGGTCTGTTCCAGTACATTTCGACCACTGACTGTCTCAACCTAATTCAAGTTGTATTGATCCTAACAGCATCTACAATAAATGAAGTTGACTAAAAACTCAGCTTGCTGGGAAAATGATGGCCACAAGTGATACAGTAGGAAAAAAAGAGCGATATTCACGAAAAATGGTAAAATTTAAGAAGGAAAGTGCCGTGTGTTTTTTTAAGAAGTAGGTAGACGTGTGATTTTTCAGTTACTACTTCTATGGCTACTGAAGACACCAAAATGCTCTGGTACCAATTTCAAAATGGCGTCGTTCCAAAATGGCAACCATTTGATTTTGGTAACATGGATTCACACTTAACTTACGCCTATTTTAGCTCGACTCAAAACGATTTTCATGATTTTTGTTTTGATCAGGTATGGATTGATGTTCTCTATTTGCTATTGTCCAAAATTTGCATGTGTGCCAAATAGTTTTTCCAAAAAGTGAAAAAAAAACTAGAAAATCAGTGATTTTTACAATACCTATTGCCTCAGGTGCTGTGTGCTTCCCCGTAAGAGGCATTCTTAGCAAAAATTTTCATTATTCTCATATGTATGAAGTTACCGAAATGCTTTGGTGCCACTTTCAAGACGAGTTTCGAAATGGCAGAGTACCGATTTGGCGGCCACCTGACATTTTTTAATAAGTCAGTGGATTTTTCAGGAACGGCTCAAGAAATTGAATTGCGGTTTATTTTATCTTAGAAAGCATTAAATTAGTAATCTACCTTGTGACTTTTATCACTATAGCTCTTTTGGTTACCGAGTTGGAATTTTTGCATTATTGAACACCTTATCAAAATCCAGGTGGCCGCCAAATCGGTACGCTGCCATTTTGAAAGTCGCACCAAAGCATTTCGGTAACTTCATACATGAGAATAATAAAAAAAAAATATTTGCCAAGCATGCCTTTCACGGTGAAGCACACAGCACCTGAGGCGATATAGGGATAGTAAAAATCTCTGATTTTCTAGTTTTTTTTTCACTTTTTGGAAAAACTACTTGGCACACATGCAAATTTCGGACAATAGCAAATAGAGAACATCAATCCATACCTGATCAAAAGAAAAATCATGAAAATCGGTTCAAGTCGAGCTAAAATAGGCGTAAGTTGAGTGTGAATCCATGTTACCAAAATCAAATGGTCGCCATTTTGGAACGACGCCATTTTGGAATTGGTACCAAAGCATTTTGGTGTCTTCAGAGGCCAAAGAAGTAGTATCTAACTGAAAAATCACACGTATACCTACCTCCTAAGAAAACACGGCACTTTCCTTCTTAATTTTACCATTTTTCGTGAATATCGCTCTTTTTTCCCTACTGTATCACTTGTGGCCATTATTTTCCCAGCAAGCTGAGTTTTTAGTGAACTTCATCCCGTATTGGTAATTTTTAATTTCCATCACCTTTTCCCAATGCTCCTGCCACCGATCCCGATTTCTGTCCTTCAATTGCTCAAGAAAATCGGAGGATTCCACTCTGTATTCTTTTAAAATTTCTGCGCCTGTTGTGCCCTGTCTTGCTAAGTCGTCGGCGACTTCATTGCCACGTATTCCTTGTGGGCCTTTGTCCAAAGAAAGGCTACCTGTTTGGATTGGTTCGTGATTTGATTGATTTTGTACAGGAATTTTGATATCAACAATTTTTATCCGATTGCGCTCAAATGCATAACGCGTGGACGTATAAATATAGTAATATACTACTATTCACTGTAGGTACTATTCTATGTGCTGTTACTGCTGTTCGAAAGTCAAAATAACAAGGCACTGGGCAGTGACGGCATACGGCATACGAAGCGAATTTCTGAAGTATTTGCCTCAGAATTGGCTACTGTACTTGGTCATCATGTTTCATAAAAAATTTGTGGGACCACCTGTGGGATGGTCGGAAATCGTTTTGAGCATGTTGCACAAAGGTGGGCCAAAGGATGGTCTGAACAATTACAGAGGGATAGCTCTGGTGAATTGTCAGACAAAAATTTTTTACTCAGATACTGCTGAACCGATTGTTGGGGTGGGCCGGGTTGGCTGGGGCTGTCCCTGAATACCAGTCAGGATTTCGGAAGGGCCCCTGCTGTTTGTACAGCGTGATCGCTTAGTTGTGTCACTGAGATCCACCTTACACTGATGAACCATCGCAAAGTGTTCGCTGCATTTGTGGATTTTAAAAGAGCTTTCGACTCTGTGAATAATTCTAAATTATAGTTCAAGTCGAGGTTCAAGTTGTACAAGAACGGTCTCAGCTCTAAAATCATAAGAATTGTTCGGTATCTTTATGGTCGACGGTGAGCTTACGGAGGGGTTTGATGTAACAACGCGGGTGTTCTGCAGGGAGAGTGCCTCAGTCCATTCCTTTTTTCACAATATACCAGCTGTTGTGTTTGTTGCTGGTCAAATTAAACTCGGGGTTCGGTTTTATGTGGGTTTATTTGGCTTCTCTCATTTATACCACCGGTCTCGTACGTGTCGTTCTTCTCATCTATCTTCTTATTTCATACGCTATCATTCCTAATTCATATAAAATGCCACCGCCATCTACCCACTATATTATACACCTATAATATACTCATTACAGGACACTACATCCCTCGGGGACTTTACACATTTCGAACTGGGAATCACAGTTCACATCAAATAACATAACAATACTTATAACAGTATTTTAAACAAATTTTACACATTAAAATTCACTGCAAATATTTCTGTGGCGGTCTTCTTAGTCGTGTTGATCTTCGAGTCTCAGGACTGGGGTTGAGCTCAGCTGCTCTCTGCGCTAGGGTCGGCTGTTGACTCTCTGGAGCAATGTTGAGCTGGGTCTGTTGAGATGGTAATGGAGGCACGTTCTCAGAAATAGAGAGTCTCTCTCTCTGCTGTGAAGTCGGCTTTGGATTCTCAGATGCAGTGCCGGACCGGGCTTCTGGAGAAGGTAAATTCTCTGCGATGGAGATCTTCTCGGGGCGGCTTGGAGCCAGCACGAATGGAGGCACCTCGGGAGTGGAGTGCGTCTTGGGCCGATTTCCATCACATTCGCCGAAAGTTGACTATTGAATAGGTACCGCAAAAGGAGCAACAGATGGGGGTCGAAGAGTTCCTTTAAAACTCTGGTGGCTTACTAGAATCATTCTGGAATTGGAGTCGCTTTTGGGATGTTGTTGAGGCTTCTCGGTGTCGTTTGTTGGCTTCGAAGGTCTTCCTACGTAATGTTTGAAAAACGACGAATTTCTGATTACGTATTTTCCTTCTCTAGTAGCGTGTATTTGAGAACCTATTGTCTTTTCGATCGTGTATGGGTCTGGGTCATATTTTGTGTAAGTGTATTCCTCTTCTTCTGTTTGAGCAGCACCTTGAGTCTCGAACCTTGAAGTCGTGATGTTTAGTTCTTCTTCGCACGTTCTCCTTCTCATACGTCTGTTTGCCGCGATGTTGAAAATAGATGTTGCTCTTGAAGTGTGGATCAATTATCGTCGGTAGATATGCTCGCACTTCTCTCTGGAAAACGAGATAGTATGGTGACTTGCCTGTTGTGGAGTGTGGAGTACTTCGATAGTTCGTCAGGAAGTGCTGTAGCTGTTCCGTCATGTTGTTGGTTTCTAGTGCCGAACAAATCAGCGCCTTCTTCAATGTCTTGACGAACCTTTCCGGTAGACCATTCGCTTCGGGCCATTCGGGTGTCACCCTGTGATGCTTGATGTTCATGCTTCGACAGTACTCTTGGATTTCATTTCCGTTAAAAGGCGGTCCATTATCCGATTGGAGTTGCGCTGGTATGCCAAATAGTGCAAAGGTTTTGTCTAAAATTGGCTTCAGATGTCTAAAACTTGTTGATGACACAACTTCAATTACGGGGAACCGTGAATATTCGTCTATCATCAGAAAAAAAACTCTTCCATCTGGAAACGGTCCTGCATAGTCACAATCAACATACTGAAACGGGTAAGTGGCTCTTGAACTGGAAACTGTCTGGATTGGATCCCTGTGTTTGATTGTTGTTGTGGCTTGACACGCTCTGCATCTCTTCACGAATTCTTCAACCATCTCACCAATCTTTGGGAACCAAACTTTGGTGCGTAATAGGTGCTTCGTTTTAACGATTCCCTGGTGTCCTTTATGGGCCAGCTCGATGACGTGTTGTTGAAGGTTTGCTGCAATGACTATATGGTGTCTTCTAACCAATATTCCATCATGTTCTGATATTTCGCTTTTGAACATGCTATATGGTTGTAGTTCGGGTCTTCTCCATAATTTATAGTCATCAGTTCTGAGTGCTGTTGTCAACAATACTATGATTTCATCTTTGCTGGTCTCTTTTTCGATTTCTTCAAATGACATCAGTTTTGGAATATTGTTCAACGTGATGAAGTTGACATATTCTTTAACCTTTGTTTCCAATCTTCGGTCTTCTTTTCTTGCTGTTTGTCTCACGTACCTTGACAGATAATCCGACGGATTAGTTGATCCTTCTTGGTGTCTTGGAATGAAACTAAATTCCTGGATCTTCAAACACATGCGTTCTATCCTAGCGCTCGGGCTTGATTTTGCGTTTGCCAAAATCTGAACTAGTGGCTTGGAGTCTGTGTGTAACGTAAATGTCGTGCCCAGAAGGTAGATCCTAAAATGAAGGGTTGCCCAGACTGCGGCCAATGTCTCTCTTTCGATCTGACTATATCGACGTTCTGCATCGCTCAAAGATCGACTGGCAAAAGCGATTATCTTGATGTTGTCTCTGTAGCCCTGCGATAATATAGCACCCAATCCATGCGGGCTTGCATCTACTATCAGATGTGTCGGTTTTGTGGTGTCATAGTAGGCTAGTTTGTCCGCACAGCTAAGCTGATTCTTCACAAAATCAAAAGCATGTTGTTGATCAGCGGTCCATTCCTATTTTGAGTTTTTGACTAACAGCTTGCGAAGTGTTTCAGTGTTGCTTGAAAGATTCGGTAGGAATTTTCCAATATAATTCAAAATCCCTAGGAAACTTTTCAGCTCATGTTGGTCTTCTGGTGGTTTTAGGTTCACAACGCTCTCTACTTTTTCTGGATCCGGGTGGATGCCCCCTGAAGAAAATATTTATCCAAAAAAATTTATTCTACTGGTACTGAAAACGCATTTTCTTGTGTTGATCGTCAGGTTGTTACTATGGAGGCGTTGCAGAACTTGTTCGAGTGTTCTGTCGTGGTGCTTCTGGTCCTCTCCGTACAGGGCCGATTCTGAGTGGTGTGCTGGGTGTGCCCCTGCACAGGGGCGGCCAAAATTCAAGGGCGGCGAGAAGTCTCCAATTTTCTCTAACGAAAAATTGAGTGTCGAAAAAGGAACTGATGTTATGATTTTCGAGACCGACGGCAGCCGCCCTGCGTAAATTGTGACTTTTTAGTGCCAAAAAAATACAACAGGTTGTCAAGAATGGAGGCGAGGCGGCCGCCCTGCGTCAACTATTATAGATATCAGAGTTCTTTCTCAGATAAGTATCGGAGGAAGGGCAAGAATTTTCATCTCTTGGTAACATTTCGGATAGTCTGTTTGAAATCGGATCGGCGTGAAAAAATGCGGTGTAGTACAAAAAAAAATCACAACTTTCAAAAAAACCGCACTACGATCAAAATTCGAAGACCGTTTAGAGATATTGATATGTGCTTTTCAGAACTGCACTCAGAAAAAATCTGGGATCTTTTTCACAGAAGCGGGGCATTGAATATTGTGGACCGGTTTTGCATTTTTTCTGTTCTCACCCTATATAGCTCACTCAACGTCGTTGAACCTCTGTACCATCCAAGTATCTTACAGCCAAAAAAACACGCTATCCAGCATGACCACGATTTTCAAAATCGATCCATTTTTACCTGAGATATTCACATTTGAAGTGAGGCAAAATTTTCTAGTGAATCAGTTCAATTGTTGCCCAGTTTATTTGAACAGCTTTATCTGATTCCATCCAACTACAAAATCAATATGCTTACTTATGGATTAGTATAAGTGCCTAAAAACTCATCTATAGGTCGGGGGAACATAACCGTCACCTTGGCACCCGCTATGGCAGCGTTGCAGGTATGCCTGACGTGGCAACTGCGCAATGCGCATCCTTTTCGTCGTTGAATTTACATAAAATGCTCGCGCAAGCGCAGACAGGGTGCCAAGGTACCGCTGTAGAGACTCGTTTGTTTTTAACATTTCTCAGACAAATCTTGAGTTTAGCACAATTATTTTTTTGATGAAGTGGCAATTGTTCAATAAATCATCTATATAATTTATTACAACTTAAGAAAACGGTATTCACAAGTACTAGTGAAAATAACATCATACCATATACCCATCTTTAGCACGCGATTTTTGCTCCCGCGACCTATAGGGTGTGCCGAGGGATATCTGAAGTGAGGTGGCCATGGACGCACCTTGATCCTCAGTGGAAAATAGATTAAAATTGTTCATAATTTTCTTTAAAATGTGGGGGGCTTTGGCGGTTTTAGGCCCGCAAAAGTGGAAAAAATCGCCTGCGGTGCAATTTCTAGAGAGCCCAGACGCCCCCGCTAGAAAATTGCTGCGGGGTTACAGCTGGCGGGCGGCCAAATATTTTTCGCACAAGGGCGGCCGACGAGCCAGAATCGGCCCTGTCTCCGTATATCAGGATGTCGTCAGCATATCTACACAAATTCTCAGTCTTCCTTTGTCAGCTCGTGGGACAATGACAATCGGTGATATCCAGGGTGTTTGACCTCTTGCCTTCTCTATAATGTCTTCCTGTTCAAGTCGTTGGATTTCTTGTTCCAGCTGTGATCGTAAATGGAAAGGTGTTCTTCGATGTTTATTGGCTACTGGTGGTACGGTTGAATCAATGTGCAACTTGATCTTGACATCCTTCATCCGGCCTATTCCTTGACATAAATCTGGATATTTGTTTCTCACGGAGTCAAGTCCACGATGCTTGATGTTGTTGAAAAATGACATCTGGATTAACTTGAGACGTTCTGATGTTCCATAGCTGAGGAGCGATTCACCATGGCCTTTGACTACCAATATTTCCGCCTTTGTTTGTGTGTTTTTGTGTCGCAGAACTGCTTGAAATTTTCCGACCACTTCCAAATGTTTTTCCGAATTATATGGCAGTACTGTTGTTGTTGCTGGCATCAGATCTTGATCAGGTAGCTGGTTGAGAGTCTCGGTGCTGACAATATTCACAGATGAGCCCGTATCAACGATAAAGGGGACTGGAATCTCGTTTAGTTGTATCGTAATCCTGGGAAGTTTAACATTTCTGATTGTTGTCACAGCGAATGTACTTTCCGAACTAGACTCATCTGAAACATCGTTGTGATTCACTTGATGTTGTTTATGATGTTGTTTATAATCTTGATTATCAGTGTCGGACTGGTCCACCGGGCAACCGGGCAAATGCCCGGTAGGCCAATCCCCAGTTTGGAGGCCAAATTGTCCACATTTGGAAACATTTGCACTTTGATGCTTTTTTTTAAATCCAAATTTTCAATTTTGTATCAAAGTCTGGTCCACTTTTGTTTGTGCATATCATGCATTGGTTATTTCTTAGTAGTGACTAGTCGTGGAATGACAAGATTGTGTGTGTGAGGCTCCCGCTGCTCCCGCAGTTGGTTTGTTTCATCTGCCATTTAGTCGTGCTCTTTCTTTACCGTCTATGTAGAATTTACATCTTTAGCCACATGCAGAAATCATGCAAGTAGATCAGTATCTTTGAAATCAAAACTGTTGATGAGCTTATAATACAAAAATCCGACTGGGTTTCATTTTTGTTCGCTATTATTTCTGTAATTCCTGGACTAATGTTAGAATAATGTTACGAGCGGCGATTCTGGACAACACGCGACTCTTCCCGTTAGATCGCAGTGTACTAGTGCGGAGCGTTCTGGTGTGTTTCGAAGCGCGCGTGTAGGCTTTTTCCTGTACAACTGTATGGAGACTTCAGCAGTGGGTCAAGCTACATCTGTCCATTTTGGCGGAGGAGCCGGTTCTAGAGCACGGCGGAATTATACGGGTAATGTGTAAGATTTTTCGAGAGTCGTATGGAAACCGTATGTCGGGTCACTGTGGAGACTGCTGGAGAATGCATGCGTAGTCCATAACTACCATAACATTGAAATTGAAACATTCAACGCCACCCTGGCAAATTATGTAGAAACTGCTACTGAACAAATAAAAACTATCCATCTATCTATCTGTCTTGTCATCTATCTTTCTCAAGAATCTCATTTCTGTCACTTTCAATCTTTCCTCTATGTTTCTCTGTCAAAGTCCAAGAGTCCAAGACTCAGAGCCCTGTATGTCAATATTGGGGTGACAACTCTTTGAATCTCTGTTCTTGTTTCTTTGGGGATTTCTTTGTTTCCTGGGAAGGTGGTTTTTAT
This sequence comes from Anaspis maculata, assembly GCA_949128115.1. Classification (NCBI taxonomy): domain Eukaryota; kingdom Metazoa; phylum Arthropoda; class Insecta; order Coleoptera; family Scraptiidae; genus Anaspis; species Anaspis maculata. Next base: position 3,509,190 of record OX421968.1, read on the forward strand.
GGAGTTGAATAATCATCCTGCTGCTGTAGTTCCCTCGATGATTTCTTCGTTCCAGTTTTCTGTCCTGTAACACGATTGAGCCTATATCCCATACACTTGCTTATGCTTATGCTTGCTTATGCTTTTTCAGCAGAATGACTTTTTGGAGCAAAAATAAAGTGACGGGGCTACGGTTACGATGGCACCTGCAAAGTTTTGGAGCGATACTATCAACGGCCATCGGCCGTATTTTCAGAGCGCTCCAGCTTGTCACTTTATTTCTGCTCCAAAAAGTCATTCTACTGAAAATAAAAAGTGCATGGGATATAAATACCTACTTGAATTTTTCGACTTGTTTAGCTCAATTGTGTGTGGTTTTCCTTACTTGCCAACGGTCATGGTTTGCGTCTTACTCTGGTTGATGTTCATGTTGTACCTATAGGTACTTGTTTAGCTCGCTTTTGTATATCTGCATGCTCTATTCAGTGTTTCTTTGTCTTTTGCTATTATCAGCATATCGTCGGCGTAGCATATTTCGGAAATCTTGATCCTTGGCATTCTTGCAGTCTTGCATCCTTTCTTGTTCCTTTTAAAGCCTCTTCGAGTACTAGAGTGATCGAAGAACATTGGGCTCACTATAGGTGCATCCCTGTCTTATACTCCTTTCGTTGTCTCGAACATTTGAGATGTTTCATGTTTTGATCTTATGCATAGTTTGTGATTTTTCTTACAGACTTTGGATGCTCTTTACTGTATTCTGCTCTATTCCCCTTATAAATATTCACTTATTCAAAAATAGGAACTACTCTGGCCACCTTGAATTGCGATGAGCGCATTTGTTGATAATCACTGCAACAGGCTCAGCAATCTCAAGCGCAACCATCTTCAGCAATTCAGCATCTTAGAGAACATCCTAGTTAACGTCCCATATCCTCAGAACCATTTAATTTAGGAGCAAGTGTTACTGGAAAAATATATTTATTTTAAATGAATTTTCCTATACTATGTTTTTGATCTAATTGTTCATATCGTCAAATATACGGGTCCATTTTTACGCTGGCTTTCTAAAAAAAATATTTCTCATAATCCTATGACGTCACTCCCAAAATCACTCACGTTCAAGTCGGATACCTACCTGCGTTTTACGATTTACGAAAGTTCTTGTATTCTCAGTGTGGACTGTGGAGTTATCGAAGTTTAAAACAATCGCCGGCGGCAACTTCAGTTGAATATCTCATCCGCCCTCTGCTATATTGTTTCCCCTAAATGGCTGACCCTTGTTTGTAGAACCACTGTACAGCCACTAACCTCATTATGCCCAATCAACGAGCAGAAAGCTTGTAATTGCTCGTGACAAGCGGACCCACATTAATCCAATATATCGTAAACCAATAATCCAACACCGCTGTCGTTTCCCGTTATCCATCCAGAAATATTGGATATCTCTTCAGACGTCTACGTTTGTTTTCCTTACTTTGCTTTATCCAGAAAATTTAAACAAGTATAGGTACTTATAGTCCCATCTGCCGAGTAGCAGACGACTATAGCCATTATGTATGGCGGGTAAATAAATAAATATTGATAATATACAATTTTATATTTAATATAACACTGTTTACTTATACAAATAAAAAATATATATACATATTTTATAAATCTTATTAGACGTTAAAATAAAATTTTTCTTGTAAAAAAAAACTTGAGTCACGTACCTAACAGTGTAACACTTTGGAATTTTCAATCAAATTTAATATATTTACTCAGGAAATATACAAAACAAGAGTTTAATTTCCTTCCAAATCAATAAGCAATTAAAGAATAGGTACACCAAGTGAAAGTTCGAATCGCCCTAAATTTATTGTATCATCAAATATAATACTGTAATGTTCCTATGTACATGATTGGTAAGTAATAAATAATGAATCACGGTGGATTGCGTTTTCTTATTGATGGTGCGAATTATGTCGTTTTTTCCGATGTTAGTCCTAGAGCTTCCGCATGCTTTCTAGCTTTCAGTCTGAGATCTGCGATGCTGGAGTTCTTGTGCGCAGCAGCCAGGGCCGCAAATCCTAAGGGATATTGGGGGTGGCAAAGGATACTCGCGGGTCCGCCACCCACAGCCACGGCGGCGGCAGCATACTGAAAAAAAACAATAGTGATGTGCATTTTGAGCAACAGTGAGTCGGGGTACCAGTATAAATACCTGGTGGGCTGCTGTGATGAAAGCGGGGTCGAAGGCCGAAAAAGCAGTTCCAGGTTGCGAAAAGGTGTTTGAAGACAAACGATCGTAGTTCGTTAACGCAACCGAGCCTGGAGTCAATGACAACCCTCGAAGGGCAGGAACGTTCATGTAAGGAACTACTCGACATGGCTCCAGAGGTGTGCTCGACGACGGACTGTGGCTGTTCATCATCATACCTATGAATAAAAAAGAAAACATTATTGCGACTTTGTATGTATTGTATTCCCAAATGATAGAAGGGAAGGATTTATAAGCAACACTGCTAATTCGACAACATTTTTGACAGCTCAACGGCTATTTCTGGCCGTTGAAAGCATTACCCATATTTCCTTGAACACTCAACACTCAACTGCCAAGTGGCTGTTCTGACAGAAAATATAAAAACTGCTTCTATAGATTTCTTATGGATCTTACAGGGCTATTCTGTACCTCGTAACGACTCGTCAACGCCAGATAGAGAGAGAGGGAGGAATAGTAGATTCAAAATACTGACAAAGATAGCATGCACATAATGTTTGTCAGTATCTTTGAATCTAGCACATAACGAGGTCGTTACGAGATGCAGAATAGGCACGTTGGTCATATTATAGTAAAGATCGAGCATCAACTTTTTTTTTGCATATGAAACTTATCTACCTACCGACAATACCTACAATGCGTCAAGGGTTTTTCCAATTGTTTCAAAGGTACAAACTACCTACCTAACCTCAGTAACCACCACCAGTTTTGAACCGTTAGATAAGTAGGTATACTGGCGCAATTGATTGAACAGATGTCAGTCATCATTCGTTTATTAACAAAAATACAACAGTGTTGCATACCTACAGTGCTCAACAACTGAAGTAGACCCAAAAATTTCAGTTAAATTAAAATTGTCGTAACTCCCAAAGGATCCGAAGGGCAAATTTTCATGACTTTTTTTTTGAGATAGCCGATTTCTTGTAATAGGAGAGGGTATGGGTAATTTTTGTTTTGTACCAAGTTACCCCCGGTTGTACCAAATTGAATTGAATTCTTCAATTTTGGAAATGACAATGGGCTCAAACCAAAGTACATCCTTGTAGCTTTCGAAAAGGACCCAAATGGTAAGATTCTGTCAAGGAATAAACCCACAGGGATTGATTCCGCAACACTTATTTCACCTACATCCTCCCTTCTTGAGCCCAAACTGCCGATTCGACAAAATCTTGCTCCTCATCCGGAGATAGGTACCCACCCAAAAAGTCTGACGTGAAATGCCATCTCAAGATCTTTGAAAAAACTGACGGCAGAGCAACCGGTCTGTAGTTTCCCATTTTCTGCTGATCACCTTTCTTGTAAATTGGAATTAACAATTAACGAGCAGACAATTAACGACTGCTTTTTTGAGTTGTTAAGAAAAAATTCAATTTTTGAAAGAGATGTTAACAAATATGTTAATGGAGCAACAACTACATGCATAACATCCTTCATTAAACTGCACGGAACCTCATCATAACCCGCGGACGTTTTTCGAGAAGTTAGCTTTAGGATATCAGGATGATATCTTTAGGATGTCCCGCTCTGACATTGGTAACAAGAACATCGAACTGACATGCCTCGCCAGGTTCTCACAAATCCACTGGTTTTTTCCCATTAGTAATATCCAATTGGTATCCTATATCATATCGAATCAATAGAGTAGGAATTGGGATATAGAGAATAAGGATGTTTTATAGACCTGTGTGCGTATACCATTTTAGTCCTTCCTACGAGCTCTTAACAAAGGTATCAACGCTGGTACGCGTCAATATAACGGGGCTCAGCACAGCGTAATAAACAACACATGAAAACACAATGGTCCCCAATAGGTCTCCAAATAATACAAAAAGGCGTAAGGCGACTAAATAGAGCTATGAAAGCAATGAGAAACAAAAGGGCAAAACGCAAAAAAATATTTTTCGACGAATTTTCCGTGCGACCATGTCTAGTTGTCTGCGATGAATTATACGGTCACGCTCCTGTGTCGTCTAGTTAATGCAGAGGACCAGGGGCCAAAATCAGCTTAGTCGAGGTACCTTCAGCAAGCCCAAGACAGTGGAACAATAGAGTCAAGAATTGGATTTGCCAAAAATAAGTGCCTACCTCTACTCACCCTACAACCTACAATAAAGAATTCATAGCTACGTGAATCTTATCAATTTCGCAAAAAGTAATTGTTTATACCTCTTTAAGATCAGAGGGTAAGCTGATAGTTGATAAAGATCAATTTGGCTGAAAACAATTCGAACGGCACTAGGTCTGTCCAGTTTGTCGACGGATTAGGTGAAATCTACAATGTGGACCATAATAGAGACTTGGGAAATACAAATAGGGATGGTAACTTACCAGAATAATTTAGAAGAGAATTTCTAATTCTAGTAATTTTTTTTGCTGATTCTTGTTTTTCTGGCAAACTTGCACCCGGCGGTGCCGCCGGTATCCGTATGATCCGGTATGATCGCTTCTTTCGAGTACACATGAGGCGTGCCGAACGAATAGCCACTCTCATTTACCTGGGGGTCCTCGGGGCGCAGGTTCACCTATATTGGCGCCTTCGCCAACCCCAACCCTAGCCAGCCCGATCGATAAGCGCTCTCAGTTAAACAGCCAATTGAACCAGTGAGTTTAGTCTATGGGAAGACCTGCGCACGAGCTGCGAGTAAAGGAAACCGCCTATATGAGAAGGTCTATAGGCAACTGATTAGGAACCCTGTACTTATACGGATAATGGCCTATGGCATGTTGAAGTCACATGAGTGAGCTATTCAGGAACACAAACAAAAATATTAAAAATAGTAGACAAAGCAAGAAATTATGAATGGCACTTTGAATGCGACTGAAATTTTTGGGTGAGCTGTTTCAGCTGGCGAGCACGATCAAAATTCGACAAATTTCAAATTATACTTCAGCAGTCAGCACTCTGTATCAGGTGAAGAGTATAATGCCACGCTTCTGTCACACCCTAAACATTCTCTGATACGGCACCAATAAACGCAGTATGCTCATTTGTACGAAGCATTTAATGCGTTAGGTACTAAACCCACTTACTGATACGGTAGAGGTATTAGATTTGTGAGATACTATCGTGACCCCTTAAATCGGAACGATTTTTTGTCGCATCACCAGGATATCTGGCAAATCACATTGCGTCGACATGGCTTTGAGTGCCAGTGTTGACGGTGATGCAGCTTTGACGGTAATTCAGGAGCTTCCTTGCAGTTCTCAAGGTTGCGGGTAATTTAGTTTCTTTTACAACAGTTTTTGGTGTGACAAACGGATGTCTACAATGAAATACACTAACTGCTCATCGGTAAGGTGACCAATTTCAAATGAATAAAAATCAGGACATTGAAAAGAAAAAACAGAAAACTAAACACGCGAAAGGGAAAGGGGGATCTAGGAGAGCGGAGGAGCGAAATGCCCCCTTTTCCAGAAACTTTTACCAACATGAAATGTACAACTACTGCTGAGAACTGAAAAAGGAGAACTCCCCTGGGCTGTGCCTGGGAAAAAAAAAAGTGAAAAAAATCGCCGCCTAAAAAGAGGACAAATGTTCTCTTCAAATAAGCCTTCTGACAACCTTGACACAAGAAATTCAAGTGTGATCTGATCATTAGAAATAAAATTCCATAATAGTTGCAGCGGTACGCTAGCAAAATAACCCTGATTCTGCATTAACTTTTAACTCGTGGGTTACACATTATCATCATTGATTTTACCTTTATCAGGTGCCTTGGCTTTGTTTTTTTCCCCGGAAACTTCGTACCTCCCATTTTGTGATACTACAATGAAATTTGGCATATGCAAACTACGTAGAATTTCAAGTGATTTGACCCGCAGCACTCAAAAATTTGTCCATTAGGGGGCGACTGGGGGCCCCTCCAAATTTCAAGATGTCAGAGTTTTTACCATGCACCATTCAGTACCGCCCTATCTACGGTACAGGACCTAAACAACTTTGTTCTTGACCATCATAACATTTTTCGTCATGTCAATTCCATTCTTCTTACAGAAAAAAAAATTCTTTGTCTGGTCAACAAGTCGAGAAATATACTTTTTTGGACCACAAATAGATTGTTCAGTCGTTTTTGTGTGATCATCGATAAATCCGCATCCCCTTGATTCATTTATGGAAACAAAAGTTTTGCTGTTCTATTCTTCAACAAAGGGGTGACCTCAACTTACCATTATTTTCAACATTACCTTTTTCAATGTTTTATCCCTAAAAATATGATTATTATTGTACTAATATATAGCTTGAAGTTTTCTTCAACGGTGTGGATGATGAAACGGCCTCAGAATCCACCTGGAAGCCGTGCATATCAATTTTTCTGCAAGGCCGTCAAATTTGGCATTTTTGATTTTCTACCGGTAGCGGCCAAAATGTCAATACACACCACTCCGCCTCAGAGCACCGGTTGCGGTACTTTCGCAGCAACTCTCATTTCAGTACCACAAAATGCAAAATTGTTAGGTGTGAATATCGTTCTCCGCTAGAGCAAACCGGTGCTCTTGGGCGGAGTGGTGTGTTGGCGCTCCCGCTAGAAAATCGAAAATGCCAAATTTGACGGCCTTGCAGAAAAATTCCAGTCTTCCAGGCTTCCAGGTGGAATCTGAGGCAGTTTCATCATCCACATCGTTAAAGAGAGCTTCAAGCTATACAGGGTGTCTACGGTTTAAGTGCTCTAACTGTAGGGTTGTATTCTTTGGCCAAATGCAATAAAAATTTTCCCATACAATTTTTTTTTTTCGGGCTTCGGTTTCCAAGTTACAGGGTGTCAAAAAATTTGAAAGAAAATTGTTGACTTATTTTTCAATAAAGTATCTTGTAATTAGTGTAAGTAATACCGAACGAGAGCAATCATTTCTAATAAGTCTTCTTTCCAGTTATTTTAATACTTTCAATAATACTGCAGCTCACAAAAGTCTCATCAGTCAATTTATTGTTATGATCGATTTTCATGTTTTTCAGCATAAAATGCTGTTTTTTTTCGAAAATGGTTGACTTTAGAGCTTCGGACCAGGAGTACCTTTTTTGCTTAGAATTGTCCCAGGAATCAGAGAATGTTTCAAAGATTGATTTTATCTCAGTGGCGTGCAGATAACCGGGGTTAATTGGTGGGTAACCCTAATATCTACGCCACTGGTTTTTCAACGAAGTAATGGTAAACCCTAAATGGAAGCTGATTAATAGTCTATCAATAGTACCAAGTTTGGTTTTCGTAAAAATAGTAGTTACTAAGTTATAGCAAAAAAAGATTTTATTTTCAAAATTTTTGACACCCTGTAACTCGGAAACTGAAGCCCGAAAGAAAAAAAATTATTAGAAAAATTTTCTTGCATTTGTAGTTCAGTCAAATTAAGCAAAAATCTGGCCAAACCGGAAATAAATTCGTAAGCTGACAAAATTTGGTGGAGCGATCCAGAATTTAACGTAGAATAACATAGTGAAATTCCTGAAATTCCAAGGCTTGGATTTTTTTAGAACCAATAAAAGAGCGCCATCCTTGAAAATTTTCGATTTTTTCTGAATAACTTGTCCTAAACTATCACCTTTAGAACACTAATACCTGCGAAGCAAATGTAGCCCGTTGAATTCTCAAAAGATCAGTACTAAACTCATTGCTTTGTGGTCAATGGTCTCTGAGATACAGCGTCTGCTGAAACTCAGTGAAAATTACTCAAAATTTATTTCCGGATTTTACGTAACAATTTGCATAGTGTCAGTTCAGGGGCTGTAACGTGGACAGAAAATGTGCGAATTACAACGTGTTTCACATTTTTGGAAAGCCAATTCACCATTCGGTATCACACTTTTGTCTAGAAGTCGCCAACTTCAAAATGGTACTTTTCCTTGACCTTCGAAATCGATACCTTAAGTCCCGAAGAATCCCCAAAAATCGATTATTTTCATACCTTGCCATTTGCCTAATTTTTCAAGTAGAGCAAAACCATCCAGGAAATACCTATGTGAAGAATTGAATACCAAAAAAGTAGGATGTTTCAGAATGTTTTTCCCAGTAATGGTTCCTGAGTTATATGGGTTGAAAGACTAAAATGACCTATTTGGAGAAAAAAATTGGTAGTCCGGACACTAACTGCTAATGCTGTACGGACCTTGCATTTGATGATACAAAATGCCACTTAGCAGACGTAGTGAATATACATACCTATGTATTTTCCACGTCTGCCAAGTGGCATCTTACACCTAAAATGCAAGGTCCGTACAGTATTCAGCAGTTAGTGTCCGAACTACCAATCTTTTTTCAAAATAGGTCGTTTTAGTCTTTCAACCCATATACCTCAAGAACGATTACTGAGACAAAGATTCTAAAACATGTTATTGTTTCGGTATTCAATCCTTCGCATATCCCCTAGATGGTTCTTCCATACTTGGAAAATAAAGCAATTGGCATGCCATGAAAATAATCGATTTTTGGGGATTCTTCGGAACTTCAAGTATAGATTTCAAAGGTCGAGGAAAAGTACCATTTTAAAGTTGGCGACTTCTAGACAAAAGTGTGATACCGAATGTTGAATTGGCTTCCCAAAAATGTAAAACACTGAAATCCGCACAGTTGCTGTCCACGTTACAGCCCCTGAACTGACACTATGCAAATTGTTACGTAAAATCCGGAAATAAATTTTGAGTCATTTTCACTGCGTTCTAGCAGATGCTGTATCTCAGAGACTATTGACCACAAAGTGATGAATTATTTACTGATCTCTTGAGAATTTAACGGGCTACATTTGCTTCACTGGTTTTTGTGTTCTAAAGGTGATAGTTTACAAGTTATTCAGAAAAAATCGAAAATTTAGAAGGATGGCGCTCTTTTATTGGTCCTAGAAAAAAGCCAAGCCTTGGAATTTTTGGGAATTTCAGTATGTTATTCCACGTTAAATTCTGCATCGATCCATCAAATTTCGTCAACTTCCGAATTTATTTCCGGTTAAAACCTATTTTGACTGGACTATTGGCCAAAGACAACAACCTTACAGTTAGAGCACTTAAACCGTGGACACCCTGTATATTAGTATAACAATAATCATACTTACCGGGGTAAAACATTGAAAAAGGTAATGTTGAAAATAATGGTAAGTTGAAGTCACTCCTTTGTTGAAAAATAGCAATGCAAAAGTTTTCTTTTCATAAATGAATCAAGGGGATGCGGATTTATCGATGATCGCACAAAAACTTCTCAACAATCTATTGGTGGTCCAAAAAAAAAAAATTTTAATTTGTTGACCAGGCAAAGAAATTATTTTTTTTCTATAAGAAGAATGGAATTGACATGACGAAAAATTTTATGATGGTCAAGAACAAAGTTGTTTAGGTCCTGTACGGTAGATAGGGCGGTACTGAATGGCGCATGGGAAAAATTCAGACATCTTGAAATTTTGAGGGGCCCCCAGTCGCCCCCTAATGGAGGCTGCGGACCCGAGTGCTGCGGGTCAAATCACTTGAAATATAATGTAGTTTGCATATGCCAAATTTCATTGCAGTATCACAAAATGCAGAATCAAAAAGCGTACCGCTGCAACTATAATCGAAAAAGCACAAAATTGAACCTTTCATTTCTTTGGTAAGTTGTAGAACCTATCTGCAAATATAATGTCAGTGTGATAGGCATAAGAATGGAAGTATAGTACGTGGGAGGGAAGTGGTAGGGTGATGATGTGGGAGAGCGGTGAGGTGATGAATCGCCTGATATTTTTGCGGCAAATTTAAAATCAGAAAAGCCAGGATTTTGCTTGAAATCAGGACAAATCAGTATTTTTGCTTAAAATCAGGACAAATCAGTACGTGAACGTAAAACAGGACAAAGGTGTAAAAATCTAAACCTGTCCTTACCAAATCAGGACGGTTGGTCACCTTACTCATCGGTCGCTTGCATGCTGTATTGCAGTGTAGGTGGCTGGTCGTCTATGTGAGTCGTGTGTTTCGTCCCTCTTACGTTTTCAATTAAAAATTGTTATTTTCGAGCACCAATGACCAGGCTTCCTCAGGTTTTGCAGTTTCAAACCCTCTTTGAGCCTGCGTTAGATTTTCAACAACTCTGGTTGCCTATACCTACTTATAATAATAATAATAATAATAATAAAGGCCTTTATTTATAGGGCGAAGTTTAGCCAGAGCTATTCCACTCAACCCCACTTATGACAGCGATGACAAATTAAAACTTATTGGGCACGGGAGCCTCACTCGTGAGTACTCTGCGGAGAGTCGATATATTGGATTTCGAGACGCCAGACCATCGAGCATCGGCCTCGTATGCCCCAACACTGATGAGACCCAATAGGTCGAAACACGGGTGTGTCTGTTGGGTTTCGATGGTGGTGCTCGGTCGGTCTGGCGTGTAGGATTCCTCATTCATTATCATTAACTTTGCTTTATTGAAAGCGTGAACCTTTGCATTTATTAAATTAAAATTAATTTTGTGAGCCACTGAGTAGAATAACCTTAGCTACTAAGGGAAAATGAACCGTTCCGTTTTATTGGGCCACGATTATAAGTAACTACAGTTCCGCGAGGGCGCGAGGCAGGTAGGTATAATTATGGAAGTGACAGATCGCTGAATATCCGATAAATCCGCATTTAATTTTGTATAAAATTAAGGCATAGTTTCATATATGTACATACTGTGATCATACAAGACTTCCGGAAGCCATAAACAACTCTCGTGCGCATCGTTACAACAAGCATGTAGAAAACTTTAACATGGTTGCTTTGAAACACCATCGGATATACCTAATCAGGTACCTTCACCTACCTAGCGATTAAATAGATGTGCCACGCAGTTTCTGTTCAAATTGATACGGATTGGGGAGTTTTTCTGTTGCTTTTTTGCGTAAGTAAGTAATTGAATTAAAGTTCGAGAAGGGAACAGTTTGGAGAGAGAATGGGGTGGTTACGTGGAAGAAATTGGCGACGACGATAATAACGACTGGACGTTAATCTGTGAGAGCGTGTAAATTCCGGACAGAATTATAGTACGATAAATTCGAGTTAGAACATTAAATTATTTAGAAGAGGCAGCAATTTGTTACTGAAATAATCTTTAAACCAAGACTCGACCCTCATAATTCTGGCCGGTCATGAATATATCATGGGCTTATGTCCCCTAACAAATCTGCGGTACATAATCGAATTTATATACAAGAGCGCGCTAAAAAAATACCCGGCTAAGAGAAAGTTTTCAATCAAATGAAATAATTCCCCGGGAGAGCAATTTTCCAGCGCTCAGTCATTCAAATGCCGGGCGTAAGATGACTGGTCCAGCGAGGAGGACGAACCCCAGGGGCCGGTAAATTACACTTACTGCCTCGCGCTCACATCAACACGCCGCTCGCCCCGGTCTCCTATCCCTCCCCCCTCCGGCCCGCCGCATTTCATAAAATTACATTCGCAAATAGGGGTTACATTCGCGTTAACTCCTGTACGGATCAACTCCAGCCGTTATCTTTTTACCTGCTAACACTTGCCACAGCAGGATGACTTAACACATCTTCATACCTTTTTGAATTTGACTTTCGTGTTTCCTACATTTGGCCCTCCTGTTCTGGAACCACACCTGAAACAAACTGAGCTGCATCAATTTTCTCAAACACCTATATTGAACATGCACGGAAAATTTGTAGACTCAATTTTTGTCACAATAATCTCCACAAATTTCCAAAATAAAGTTGGTATATTAAGATCTAACGTAGGTACTTCTACTTGAACTTAATGGTGATCTATGCGAATGTTTAGTCATAAAAAAGTTACAATCGGAACAGTAATTCGAAATAGCTCCATAAATAAAAATAAAGCCGAAACGGTCAGCAGAAGGAAAAGGACTATGGAGCCATTCCATTAGCCCTTGTTTGACCGTCGAGTAAGTGTTTTTCTAATGTGACATTGGTTCTACACGATTTACTCAGACTAATGCCACTATTAGCAGATAATTTCCTAATGAATACGTATGATGTGTAGGGAATGGAAATCGCATCAATTAAGTGCCAGATTAACGACTTTGGGGGAGTATTAGGACTGATTGATAATGCGGAGAAGGAAGAGATGTTCCTCGAGGAGAGACCGGCTAACCGATTCAATGATTCGGTCACTTTCCCGAACCCCCGATCAAATAAACCACTTAATGAATTGATCGTTCCGCTGGAAACACGGACGTGTCACCCTGCTCGGACAAATTGAAAAGCAAATCTCAATTTGCAAATTGATCACGCCGGTCGTAGCAAGACAAAAACACTGATAAAAAAAACTGCGTAAAAATTACCTGAACTCGAGCCTCGCTGAGTCCCAGCCTCTGGCTCAGCTCCTCTCTCATGAAGGCATCGGGATAATGTGTTTCATCAAATAACCTTTCCAATTCGTTGAGTTGTTCTAATGTAAAATTCGTACGGGACCGACGCTGTTTTGTTGTCGTTTTTCCTGAATTATTCATAACGGAGTGTCTTGTTTTGTTCAAATTTTCCTCGGAGTGCTTCATCTCTTGGTCGTCGCTCAATAGAACTGTGACAATAACAAAATTTTATGGTCACTATAATTCTAGATTTTCATATTTTCTATATTTAAACATTAATCTACAGTGACATGCACGGTCCGGGATAATTTTTCTCGTGGTGCCTGAATAGGTTTTCTTTGGAAATTTCAAGTTCAGCTCAAATGTCCCAAAACTAAAACCTAAAATATTTTCAGAAGTTCATGTGACGCCGAGTGTGACGCTAAAAAAATGGAAGAATTCATAACAACATTTTTAAAATGAACAATAGGTAAATACCTATGTGAATATTTATATACTACATATTCTGGAAAGATGGCTAGATTTCTTTTAGTTTTTAGTTTTTGATATATGTAAGTATGTTAGTGGTGGCAGTCGAGGTGGCAGTCTTCGCTGTTTTCGCTCTAAAATTATTGTATTCTGTATTAGGTCTAGCAGCACAGGTTGAACAAAACACTCTGGGTTCCAATAGCTTCCGCTCTATTACAGAAAATGATTTTGACACAATCATTCAAAATCTAATTTTATCTACTGATATTTCATTTTTTTTTACTTTTGTAAGTCTTTTTTTTTTGGCGGAGGGCGGGTATCAGTGTAGTCACTGGCAGCACCACCTTAGCACCGCCTCAGTACTCTGGAAAGAGTTTATAGCACACTTTTTCGATGTCCTTCCTTTCCCTTGACGTGAGTGCACGGTAGTACACGCCAAGGCACTAGAGAGCTCATGAAAATTTCTATCTGGCCCGAGCCGGATTCGAACTCACGATGCTTGGAATTGCTTTCAAAGACGGACTCCCTCGCGCTGCTATCGGTTAAAAGTCTTGACTGACTCTTGAATATTCAGATTTGCTTAGAACGTGATCAGATGGAGCATCAAGTTGAATTCGCAGTATGTATTATTGTATATATTTCAAAATGATCAGATGTGACTATTTAGTCTTGCTGGTGAAGCCACCCGCATTTGGCGGGCCTAAAATAATCCGGAGGAAAATAATTCAAAGCCGTGAAATCGAGGTATGAGAATGTGAATATTCAGAGTCAAGGCATCATTAAAAGATGTCGCTAGTTATTTAATTCATTCGTGTAAATCCCGCAAAGCTCTACAACATAATTTATTTGCTCCTCATCGACAATTCTATAACACCGTCCCTGCTCGATGTCCGATGAATTGGTGAATTGGTGCATATGGAGTAAAGAACCCGCACTTCAACCAAACCAGTTGTCGCCGTGTCGTACTCCTGCCGTTAAAGCGCTCCGTTCCGTGCTGCCCGCTAGCTGCCGCCATCATCCGATGTTCACGTGGTGTCACCCGGTGTCCCAGCGCAGTGGAGTAAATTACCCATTGGAATTCCACGGCTATACGCCGTTCGCGGTCGTTTTGGATGCGAAAAAATATTCCGAAATTGCTGGGAATGGAGGATATCGCCGGAGATTGACCGTGGTACCTGGACCAATCCTCCTGGGCTGCCGTCCGCTCCCGACTTGTCACGTCCGCTGCCGAGTGCTTCTGCGGGCCTGTTAGCGAAGAGTTTTAGTCCCCTTCGAGGAAGCTGAGTTAGAACCCGTTTATGTTGCGTCGCGACCCTCCTAGAGGCCGAAGCGTCGAAGCCCCAATGATGAGCCCCAGCCCACTTGGAAAATGACGAGTCGATTCCCCCCGGCTGATGTGTCTCAAAGGCCCCCTGGAGAAAGTCGAGTTGGAACCCTTCGGAGTCGTGTTTTGGTCCCCTTGGGGGCACGCTGAGTCGAGAACCCTCCAGGTTGAGTTTTGACCCTCCGAGAGACTGATGAGTTGCTTCCCCCGTTGAGTTGCAACCCGTCTCTAGGATGTCGTGTCAGAGCCCTTGGACGTTGAGTCTTGACCCGCCTCCAGGTGTCGAGTCAGAGCCCTCCGACGACGAGCTCCAGCCCTTTTTCCAGGTCGATGTGCCAAGGCCCTTCCGGGGTTGAGTTTCGACCCTTCTCCAAGTCGTAGAGTTGGGACCCGTTGACGAAGTGTTTCGAACCCCCTCCAGGATGCTGAGTCGCGTTCCCTCCACGATGAGTTCTAGCCCACCTCGAGGATGTCGAGTTGAAACCCCTAAATGAACCAGGCCCGATAGAAATGAGGTCTCTCGTTTCGGTATCTCGTGTGGCGGAGTGATGACCTCGACGAGCGGGAGGTTAGTCTTGGTGAGTTGGGATAGTTGCTTACGGTTAGGCTTTGTCGGAAAAATGTATGATGGAGCTCACGCGTGCGTTCTGAATCTGCCTGCACGTGCTGGTATCTGCGCTACTGTCTGCCGTCAGGTACAGCCACTTTCAAGCCTCGTCCTTTGTTGGATACCTTCATAGAAAGGTATTCGCGCTCTTGGGCCCTCTGGACTTGGCTTTGTGACTGCGGTACTCAGAGCACCGGACCTAGTGGGTTAGATCTGGAAACTCGCGGGTGAGCTTCTTCTGCGTTTCTGAAGCTCCTAGTTATTCGGAAAATGTAAATTTTGAGAACTACGGGAAAAATCAAGTAATTGAAATAAAATAGAATCGTGTTCGTATCGGGGTTCGGACCCTGCCGTAGAGTCGCCATTGTTGATCGGATTGATGGACACCCCCCCCCCCCCTCCTTGAAACTAATGATTTTGTTTTAGCGCCACGACCGTTCCTGATATTTCCATATAGAGCTTGTTACGGGAATGAAGACGTTCTTATTCGAAACTGATGAATTCAATCCGGTACCCAACGACGCCATCGTTCAGATAGGGACTTTGTAAAAATGAATTGTTATTAGGGCTCGATCAGGAATAGTGTAGACGCCGATTATTTCGCGTTAGGGCAAAGATTATTTCGACGCCTCTCCGCATCGGCTTTTCGGCGAACACCCTGTACAGTCAATTCTCTGCGTTTTGTTTTTCCTGGCTGCGGCCTTCTCTCACAAATTGCTGAACAACAACGAACTAGCGCGTATACGGGGCGTGCTCAAAACGTTCTCCAAATTAAATTTGTATCTTGACTAGAGTAATTGTTTCGCGCTCACCATCGGTTTGAAAGTTTTTGGAAGGGCGAAATTTGGTTCAACATTTCCGGTTATAGACACGCGCGACCGCGGGAATCTTTCTGAGCGTTGGGGGCGACTCACGGTGAAAAAAGGGAATAGGCCCCCACAAAGGTAGCCATATCCAATCCTTTCCAAACGGGCAAAAGAGACCATGGCCCAAAAAGAAGCAACAGCCTTTGAAAAGAATGCCACAATTAGGTGGGCTACCATACACACACCGGCCCACAAATCTTGGATAGCACTCGTGGTCGAAGTCACTCTTCCCTTTTCAGTGTCTAGAAGCCGGGCCTAACCCTAACATAACCTCTAACACTAACATGAATGTTGGATCTGATTTAATCACAAAAAGAACTTTGAACCGCGAAAACCAGTCAGAATTAAATGTCGGTCAAGGTGTAGAGCCAGGTGTTCGTCGGAGGGTTGGGGTGTTGGGACGTCTGAAATAATTAGGGGAAAGGTATCTCTTCGGGAATAGGTTAGATCTTTTAGATAATTTAGCCTGCGCTGTGAAGGTAGGACTAGGTATAGGAGCGAGCCATTATTTAAACATTTTGAATTGTACATAGAAGTCAATAGATTGGTGTTATGTTAAAACTTTAACTGTGTCTTATTGCGTTCAAACTCGTAGTCAGACCTGTCTCAACAATCTCGAGAACTCTATAATCGAACAACAAGAAGAGAGGCACAACGGGATGTCGTCCTGATACTAGATGATCATCGGCCAAGCGGTTCCAAAAGCGGGAAAAGTGATTTAATTCAAATAAGTTGAATTAAATGCCAGTATAATGGGTTGTCTACCCATTCAGGGGTACAAGACGATAGCTGGGGTCGTTTCACTGGACACACGGTATAATTTTGGGGTTTTCTTTTCGAAATCGAGTTAATTCCTGTGCAACTCTCGCTTTAATTATAAAAGATGAGATATAATTTCACACTTATAGTTTCTCAAAGAAGCTCCTAAAGAAAAATTAAAGCTTGACACCCGGAGTGTTTTATTCAACCAACGCTGCTAGAGAGTAGAAACAGCTCTGATAGTGCCGTCTCTTGTGAAAATGGGGCCTCGAGCACAAGGTAAATGGGGGCCCTCTTATAAAGGTGCGAGACAAAATATGACCTGGTCAGGACCGCTGGCCCGCAATTTTACTAAGCCTCTTGGCCAAAAGGGGCCCCAAAATTTGATCTATGAGTGGCCCCACATTCCCGGATACAGAAGTCGGAAGAGAAATAGATTGATTCAATTTTGTTCTTGCTTTGAGGAAATCATCATGAGCACGAAAACCAAATATTGATAGTGATAAAAAAGCTCCTTCCTGTTGATTTTTTAGATTCTTGAAGAATCCACCGAAACAGCGAATAGCGGTCATTTATTAGGCTGAGTTTCGTTTGCGCTGGGGTCCTAGAAGTTTTTGATTTCTTTTATCACGCGTTGTCAAAAAACCACAATGGAGGAAAGGCGCACGATCAGTTCAAAAAATCCTGACATAACTGAATAAATGAATGGGATATGAGAACAATTTTATTTTACAAAAATCGTCATTAGTTTTGTAAATTCATGAAGATCTGGGGGCCCCTAGAAGACCGGGATCCCTGGGCACAGGCCCTTCTGGCCCATGCCTAAAGACGGCAGTGGCTCTGAAACACCAAAAGTTGCACTTTTCCATTATTATGCGGTTACCTTTACCTACAACTGCTACCTTCACTGAAAGATGGCATTATCGGTTTTTCAGTTTTTTTTTTCATTTCAATTTTGACTTTAAATCTCGAAATCGAATCGAATTTTGATTTTTTCAAGATCGTGGTCACAAGCTCAAAAATCGATAGCAAGTAATAATTACAAAAATTTTATATCCCACGGTAACTGATTTACATAGACTTTTAGAATAAGTGTCAATATAAGTCAGTTGTTCATTACAAACTACCAGTACTGCCACTTTCCTATTGTGCTTTTAGCAATAGGTTATAATAACAAATATATATGCCAAATAATAAATCTACATAGTTGCTGAATGGGTATCGCGTAATGGATTAGCACTCCGGCTTTATACTGGAAAGGTACCTGCACTCGAACCCCGCACCCCGCATAAATAGCCGACGTCCGTGTGAAATGTTGCAATGATTGTTGATTGATTCCCTTTGACTTTGAATGAGCCCAACTGGAGAGATCCCGTTAAACTACAGAACGTGTACGTGACACTTTCCCAAACGTATTACAACACAGATGGTGCAACTATATTGTAGCGCATTACTGATTTCTCATTTTTGCCGAATTTGAATTGAACAAAAAATCAGATGGAATGAATTTTAATCGAAAATTTAAAAACGAGCTTTTATCTCGCCGCGCCGGGCCGATAAGCCAGCGGTATTAAATGGGCGTGTTGGGTGTTAATACTCGTATGAAGATTGAAAGTGCAAATGCGTGTAGCATTAAATATGTTTTTGAGCCGCCCAACAACCATCCCTAAAATAAATCTAATCCGGCCGTCTGTCTACCCGTACATTTAAGGCTATTCTGCCCTGATTGAGTTTGTGCTCTACCGAAAGGACAATCTACTTAACGTGCCACCCTTCTACTTTTTCACCGCCTTGCTAATTTCTTTACAGACTTTTTGTCTGGTGCGTTAATTAATTACATTTCCTTAATTAAAGTAGGTACCCAACGTTGAGATGTTTCCTATTACCCTCCTCAAGGTAATGTAAATGAAGAAATAATCAGTTAATTGCCACGACGGGTGGGGACCGTAGAGCAATGCAACTCCCACAGGGGGATTATTATACATATAACAACGACAGCCATAAACCGTACGCTTTATTCATTCACCTATCTAGCCTAAGGTAGCTGGAATTTGTATATGAGCGGCGCATGACATGGGAGCCTAGGTACATGTACCTTACCTAATTATTCTCCATTAGAGCTAAGGATGATCCAAAACTTAAGTGGAGAAATAGTTACAAGGTGGAATAATTTAAGGACGGAGTTGAATTGGTAAAACAAGCGTTGCGAAATCAATCCCTCTGGGTTTGTTCCTTGACGGATTCTTACCATTTTGGTCTCTTTCGAAAGCCACAAGCGAGGGGTCTTCCACTAGGTGAAAATTTATACACGTAATGCCAAATTACGGTAATCTTTTGGTAATTCTTGGTAATTCCAGTAATCTCAAGGAATGCTGCAATAATTCAGGTAATTCCTAGATAATGCCAGTAATTCAAAAGTAATGCCATGCAATCTCATGTAATCTCAAGTAATGCATTGTAATGTGCTGTAATGCAAGGTAATTACATGTAATGCACTTTTACGCCTTTTTGTATATAATCCTACATTATACAGCCAAAAATTCGATAAACTGACCGAAAACATCATAAAATGTGAAAATAATAGGAATATCTACTTTGAAAAATTCCATTGAGGTACCTACATTGCACGGAATTATCGATACCTTTAGGTAATAAGGCCCAGTATTTCAGTTGGAGTAATCAACTTTCGTTTAGTGAAACTTAGTTCAATTACTGCGGGTGCGGAGAGACAGTTTGTTGCAACTATTAAATCTATGGCAACTAAACCAAGTCTTATTTAACGAAAATTTAACTTCAGCTGAAATACTGGGCCTAAATATCTGATCTCAATATAAGTATGTATACTTCACTTTTTTATTCAGAAGCATTGTATCCTGTATTTGATACTTTCTTTGGAATGTATTCTTTGTTGTTAGGTAAACCAACCCAAAATGTTGGGAAGACGTAATAAACTATAATGGCTTATCTTATATGATCGTGAATGGCACAGCGCTCGAGTCTCGAACATTTTTTCCGTAATCGTTTTGTTAGATTAAAGAGAACTTGGAATGTCTTGTGGATTTTGACACAACTTCTCGAGTGTCAAGCATACATGAATCGCGAAATCGATCTATGCCGGGTGTCAGCGCGAAACAGTATGACAGTGTGTGCTGTGTGGGTATCAGTATCACAGTGACGTAGCTAGGGGGGTCCAGGAGTTCCGAGCCCCCCCCCAGAAGGCCCATAGAAGCGCCCTTTTTTTAATTCTTTTTTTGTCTACGGCACTATTTTGCTTGCCTCACTTGCACTTCTTTACAAAACTTTGGGTCGGACCCCCCCCAAAATGGAAATCCTGGCGGCTACGTCACCGGGTATAATATCACTCGATAAAAAAAATTTTGGAAAATGAAAATGAGTCGACGTCTGTCGATTGTTTTGAATTGTCTAAACATCATTTAATTTGTTGGATTCGCCCTGTTTTTTGGGACTTTTTCCCCTTCGCCTGCTGAAAATCGGTTCAAATAAACTCATAAATAGTGAGTTTACTCAGATTATTTC
This sequence comes from Anaspis maculata, assembly GCA_949128115.1. Taxonomy (NCBI): domain Eukaryota; kingdom Metazoa; phylum Arthropoda; class Insecta; order Coleoptera; family Scraptiidae; genus Anaspis; species Anaspis maculata. The sequence goes on from OX421968.1 coordinate 3,529,273, forward strand.
ACACAAAATTTGGTTCGTTTTCTAAATTGACATTTTGTTACCATTTTTGACACAGATCAATGAAGTTTCCTAGAAATTCAGTCAATTCTCACTGTCCAATTTTCACTCAGAAGATGAACTCATGTTTCATGTCTCTCCAAATCTTGTAATTCACTCATCAATGGGATTTTCGAGAAGCTTTTTAACGGTGTACCTATGTAAGGTACCAATCGCCAATCGTTACCGGACGATTTTCATACAAGGTGTTTCAGTGACCTTGCATAATAATTCGGGAGATTATTCCTCTCAAATTCAAAAAATAAGTCGAAAAGTAGGAGTAAATTTTTTTCCTCGAGTGCTCCCTGAAGGAGTTACAGCTCCTCAAAGGTAGAAAATGCAACAAAGTTTTTAATTATTTGCTCAAGAACTGTCAAAGGTAAAGCTTTAAATTTGATGTTTTCGGTAGATTCGTTCAATCCAAAACTTTTATTCCTCCTGCATTTTTTCCGTAGGATGCATCGTTCTGGAGTAAAAGTGAAAAAACACGGACGTGTCATGGATAATTTTCAACATAATCCCGATTTCCTCTAATTCCGCTGCCACTAGTTAGATTTGTTTAAAACTTTGCATGTACATTTGCACTGTTGAGAAACTTCTCTATACCAAGTTCCTACCTTTGACGGTTGTTCAGCAAATTAATAATTAAAAAAATTGTTCAACTTCGTACTTTCAAAGGGCTGTAACTCCCTTAGAAAGCATTTCAGAGGAAAATGTTACTCTCACTTTTCGACTTATTTTCTTGAGAGGAATCACCTCTCGAAGTATTATGCAAGGTCACCGGAACACCTGTATGTAGAAACTCGCCAATGCCGGACGGAGGCATGTAATAGGTACCTGAATCCAATTAGGTGGTACTACTCGTTTTTTGTCGTAATAAGGGCATCTGAACAAAACCCCACTGAAAAATCCCCCACTCATTCGAACACTCTTCATTATTATCCAGGTTTAACCTTCACTCCTTGGAAACTAGACGTACTAGCTGTTGAACTTCTCCACCCCTTATTGAATAATAATTTGGATTGTCCCTATCTTCCATCCAAAATTAATTTTTTCATATCACGTATAAATTCCAGACAACGCACCACGTTCTATAATCCCAGTTCCAGAACCAATGTCCTTTTCAATTCCCCTATTTCTATTATGTGCCATACGTTTAACAAAATCTCTAATGTTTGTGATATTAATTTCAGCACCATTGAGTCCATTATGTCTTCCGTCCTGGGCAATTACTGACTCCACGAAGTCAACTTGCTTATGTTATGAATATTCTTTTGACCTGTTCTTTTTGTGTATTCGCATGATTGTGTTTAATTTTTTGTTTTATATAATTTCTCATTCTATTCCATTTTTTTGTTGAATAAAGTTTTCCTGTAATTAGGCGTTGCCTGTTGGGAAATAAATCCATTCTATTCTATTCTATTCTATTGTTACGATCTTTCGCGTACGGGTTCGAATATAATTGAGACGATCGATTTAAAACATACACTGTTTATTTCTGCGTACTACAATCAATAAACGCCAACAATTATCCACTTGGAATTATATCGCAGGTACTTCGCTTGTTTCGCTCGCGTTATCACTTCGCATTCCAATTCAATACTGCTGCGAGCTGCCGGCTGACGCCTTATATAAGGCCTCCGAACAGCGTTCCCGAACTTTCTGTCTACTTTCAGCAAATTTCATAGCGGCCCGGTATATGCGGTTTCTAGACCATTCCTGAATAATCACACACACCTTCCGAGTGCTTTCCATGTGTTCTGGAATCTGCACCTCCGCCAAAGTGGACAGATGTCCCTTGATCGAACGATGGGTCTCCATGCATTTCAATGCCTCTTCGCACACTCTAGAAATGTCCAGAGCTCCACGCATTTGTACACTGCGGCCGTGGATGGAAGAATCCAGAAAGATCTAGGGCCGTATTCATACCTCGCTTTTAAGCTAAAAACGCTATTAGAGCGATGCGCATTTAGGGGCATTTCTCATATTTCAGTGTTCAAAAATACAAATTAACTCGCAAATTAATTGCAATTAAGTACATACAATCGCTCCCAATCGCAATAATGTATTTTTGAACACTGAAATATGAGAAATGCCCCTAAATGCGCATCGCTCTAAAAGCGCTTTTAGCTTAAAAGCAAGCAGGGCCGATTCTGGCTCGTCGGCCGCCCTTGTGCGAAAAATATTTGGCCGCCCGCCAGCTGTAACCCCGCAGCAATTTTCCAGCGGGGGCGTCTGGGCTCTCTAGAAATTGCACTGCAGACGATTTTTTTCACTTTTGCGGGCCTAAAACCGCCAAAGCCTTCCTCATTTTTAACCAAATTATGAACAATTTCAATCTATTTTCCGCTAAGGATCAAGGTGCGTCCATGGCCACCTCACTTCAGCATATTCCTTGGCACACCCTATAGATCGCGGGAGCAAAAATCGCGTGCTAAAGATGAGTATATGGTATAATGTTATTTTCACTAGTACTTGTGAATACCTTTTTCTTAAGTTGTGATGAATTATATAGATGATTTATTGAACAATTGCCACTTTATCAAAAAAATAATTGTGCTAAACTCAAGATTTGTCTGAGAAATGTTAAAAACAAACGAGTCTCTACAGCGGTACCTTAGCACCCTGTCTGCGCTTGCGCGAGCGTTTTATGTCAATTCAACGACGAAAAGAATGCGCATTGCGCAGTTGTCACGTCAGGCATACTTGCAACGTTGCCATAGCGGGTGCCAAGGTGACGGTTATGTTCCCGCAACCTATAGATGAGTTTTTAGGCACTTATACCAATTCATAGGTAAGCATATTGATTTTGTAGTTGGATGGAATCAGATAAAGCTGTTCAAATAAACTGGGCGACAATTGAACTGATTCACTAGAAAATTTTGCCTCACTTCAAATGTGAATATCTCAGGTAAAAATGGATCGATTTTGAAAATCGTGGTCATGCTGGATAGCGTGTTTTTTTGGCTGTAAGATACTTGGATGGTACAGAGGTTCAACGACGTTGAGTGAGCTATACAGGGTGAAAACAGAAGAAGTGCAAAACCGGTCCACAATATTCAATGCCCCGCTTCTGTGAAAAAGATCCCAGATTTTTCTGAGTGCAGTTCTGAAAAGCACATATCAATATCTCTAAACGGTTTTCGAATTTTGATCGTAGTACGGTTTTTTTGAAAGTTGTGATTTTTTTTTTGTACTACACCGCATTTTTTCACGCCGATCCGATTTCAAGCAGACTATCCGAAATCCAAGAGATGGAAATTCTTGCCCTTCGTCAGATACTTATCTGAGAAAGAAGTCTCATATCTATAATAGTTGACGCAGAGCGGCCGCCTCGCCTCCATGCTTCACAACCTGTTGTATTTTTTTGGCACTAAAAAATCACAATTTACGCAGGGCGGCTGCCGTCGGTCTCGAAAATCATAACATCAGTTCTTTTTTCGACACTCAATTTTTCGTTAGAAAAAATTGGAGACTTTTCGCCGCCCTTGACTTTTGGCTGCCCCTGTGCAGGGGCACGCCCAGCACACCACTCAGAATCGGCCCTGAAAGCAAGGTATGAATACGGCCCCTAGTGTTTACCAATATGTACGGGATCGCCACTCGTAACACTATTCTATTCTAACATGTCTTCGTTGTTATCGTCATCACTGTTATCGTTACTGAAATAGCCCCACTGAAAGACCTGCTAATAACCTAGTAGTTGATGCAGGGCAAGAAAAAAAGTCACAGAAATTACGCAAATCACTACTGACGGACTGAATCCCGAATTCGATACCCCCGAGGTTATTCCCACCACACAATTTCGCGATAATTTCTGCGTATGCACGATAATGCGTGATAATGCCACAGTAATGCGTAGTAATATGTCATAGTAATGCTGAATAATCTCAAGTAATGTGGCATACTGCCATGTAATGCGACGTAATCTGCGTGTAATGCAGACGTAATGCATGTAATTCAATGAGTAATTTGGGTAATCACAAGTAATCTCACCAAATTTTTACACGTAATGCCGCTAGTATGGAAGACCCCTCGGCCACAAGGATGTACTTTGGTTTGAGCCCATTGGTATTTCCAAAATCCAAAATTTTTATTTTTCAGTACATACATATATTCAAAGTACCTACCTACATCCTTGTAGCTTTCGAAAGAGAACTAAATGGTAGGATTCTGTCAAGGAATAAACCCATATAGCGATTGACTTCGCAACGCTTTATTTTATCAATGTGAAGTATAGGTATAGATACCTTATGTCTTGCAAAGTTACGGATTGGAAGCTGAAGGATTGTGCTAGCAAACATTTCAATCAGAATACAAATTATTCGTGGCAATCCAAATTTAGGTAGGTCAAATTCAAAAACGGCAAACATATTTCAAAAGGGCAAGGGAACGAGGCTTCGAGTGCTGCAATTTACCCACTGATGGCTAGTTGAAAATTTTGGGGAATTTCGCTCAATCGTAAACACGCGCGATTTTGGATTTGCATGGGCGCGGATTGAAACTGCAGAGTTTTAAAATGGCGCTCTTTGAAAATGAAAGAAAAGTTGTTTCCCAAATTATTTCCACATAGATATGTGAAAATTGTGAAATTTAATAGGTTCTAACTTGCCCAATGTTGCTTAATAAGCTGGGCGTTTTAAGAAAATCCCGAGGAAAATCCGTCGTTGCAATTATCTATTCTATTGTTTATGGTTATTCAAGAAAGATTTTTGTCAATTTAAGATACAAGAGAAATAGGATACGCTATCGGTTAGCGCTTATACTAGATTGATATGTATAGGTACCTACTTAGCCCTTTTCCCTGAGGAGTAGGTAGGTACCTACCGAGTTTTCGTGACGGACAGACCTTGGAAGGAAGAACAGACGGACAAAGTGCAGCTAAAAGCTCAATTCCATTTGTGGAAAGTGAATTAAAAATAAGAGAGCTTTTCAAAACACAAAAAAATAAAACAAAACACGGTAGAGATGCGCCCATAGGCAGGGTAAGGTGAATGGTAGAGATTAGGTAGGTGTTTCCGCGGAATTTCTGGTCCGAGATTATCAGATTGTGCCACAGCGAATGGCAGTAAATCAGAATGTCAGACAATGTTGAAACGTTGATCAGGGAACTGTTTGGTTATCCTGGAAGGTGCGAATTCAAGCGTGCAGCGGCAGGACAGCAGGAAGGGTGGAGCGAAACGGAACGAGCCGGTAAAGCTTCCCCTGAGAGGAATTAGCGTAGACAACACTCGAATTTAATGCGCTACCTCCCAGGGGTAATAAAGCTATTGCGAAATAGGGCCTAGATTAATTTAATTCCATTACTTTAATGAGGATACAAAATATACCAGCGTGAGCGCGCCGATGTTCACCAGTCCAAACTCTAAATACGAGCCTGCGTCCCACGTTCTGGGGATTCCAGGAGTGATTCCACGCAGGCTGTCTCACCGAAAGATGGCAACGATTCGTTCAACTGATGCACGCCGAAGTAATTGCTCGAATCGATTTGGGCGCATTGCACTGATTGGAATTACCAATATCGACATGACGAGGCGTTAACTGGCGCATCGAAACAACGGCCACCCCTGCAAACAAAATGCTTAGGTACCTACCACAAAATAAGGTTTTCCATAATAATTTCCCAAGAATTTCAGTCGGTCACAATCAAGGATGACTCGAGTCACAGGACGGGGACGGATTCACTATTATAGTAGTGAGATTTAGATGATTCAGCGACAAGTTTAGACAATTCTTGCAATCCGTTCGTCAAAGATCGTTTAGCGACTTCAATTTTGGGAGCTGGCAGGACTTCCGGATCAGCGAATAAGTGGGTGGACTCGATGGTAGGGATCACCAGATTGACGATCGAATGGGTGATATTCATTCCTTTTCTGCGATTGTGCAACCGTGCCATGGGATTTGAGACTTCAGAGTAGTGTCCCTATTCCATCGAGACGAGTTTTTTATTCTGAAATGCCGCTTTATGTACTTCTAGTACTTTTCACTGCATTACGGTTGGTTACCGTCCCCCCGTCTGTCAATGGCATGTCAACTGCTATTCTTTGGTAAACAAAGGTGATGTTAGAGGTTTTGAGTTTTCTGTTTTCTGAAAAATGACGGACAGTCATTTTTGCTTGCCTAGTTGTAAAAACCGTACGAGAAAACCACTTCAGTGTCATTTCATGTCTGTTCTAAAGAAACATTACCCCTTGCCCTAGGCAACCAGTTATAGTTATATATAGTTGTTATATAATAGTTATTGTCACTTCCTGTACCTACATGTTTTGTGAGGTGCACGGTTGGTTGCGATTAGTCGGTCCAAAAAAAATCGTGAAAAGAACTCAAAAACAATAATTCATAATTCCTTTCTTTTTTGATGGTTTTTGACGCAAGTGTTGTTTGTCTCAACTGAACTGTTGTCAGTGTCATTTTATTAAACGAGTAAAACTTTCACAGTCGTAACTTGTTTCCACGATCCTGTGATTTTTTTTTGTTTTTTTTTTTTGTTTAATGTTTAACGACGCATCAACTACGAGGTAATTAGCGTCGACGGGACATTCAGCGGGCTCTTGGAACACGTTTCTATCAAACTTAAATTTTAAACTGCCTACTGTTAACTATGTGAGGCCTCAGTATTCTGATAGCGCTCAACTCTGTAGTCAGAAATCCATTTTTTCTGTGACCGCTGTAGTCAGTTAGGTGCAGATATGGCATAGTAAGGTCAAAACAATTTTTGGATTGATCGGACAACACAAAATATCCATGGACGAGGCGGGATTCGAATCCGCGGGGTATAGCACGACTGGCTTGGCGCGCCAACACTTAAACCACTCGGCCACCGCCACTCTTCCTGTGATTTTGTAAAACTATAGGTACAAATGTCATTCCATTATAGCACGAAGTTATAGGTAAGTTTGTAACGCGACCAATTAATTCTTCTGTTCGACATCAGGGGTCTTATTTTCGGGCCACAGGTGATCCGTTCACATGTGAAGTTGCTAGGAAACCCAGGGCTGTGATTGGGTGTCACCCAGGCAACATCGCATGAAGAGCTATTCCTCCGTCCCGAAAATACGGTCCCTGATGGTATGATATACATCGAACCATTGTTACTTCGCGACCTAATGCCAGTACCTAGTGCGTTAAAAGCTTTTAATTATGTCATGCGATGTTTTTTTAACTAAACTGGGCAAAAATTGAAGTGGACCACTCCAAAATGTTGCCTCGGAATTGAAAACCAGAGCATCAGGTCTGGTAGAAAGTGCAATATTATGTTATTTCAAGTTTATCGGGGGCGGTTTTCTCTATGTTGGCGGCGCAATATGGACATCCAATATAGCCTAGCCCTCCTTTGGGAGTGGCAGCTATGTAACAGCGAAAAAATTAGAAAGCTAGGTCGTCTAGTTTGGGAGGAGTTCGAGGAACGGACGGACGGACGGACGGACGGACGGACGGACAAAGCGGTTGCAATAGCGATTTTCATCAAGATGGAAAATGCGCTAAAAATTGCCAGATTTTGGAACTTTTTGTGGTACTGATAGAATGATTTTCTGACTACAAGGCACTATCTTAGATCAGCTTATTGTCGACCTTATATACAACAATTAGGGTGAAAATGAAAGTAGTGCAAAAATGACTTGACTTTACCAAGGTGCCGCTTCAAGAAACAAGTCGCAGAATTGTTCCTATCGCATTTTTTTTTCAAAAAGCGTACATCAATATTTAAAAATGGTTTTAGACTTTCAATCGTATTTTGTTCACCTGCATACTACAAACTGAACAACATCCTCAGATCACTACATATCGATTCCACAAACCTGTTTTGATATCTACTACAAACACGACTCCTCCATGGACTCTATCACCACCCATATTCAACACAAGCCTGGCCAACTACAAAAAGGAAAAGGATCATACCAACAATGCTATTCTCCAGAACCTACACCTACAAATTCTTCATGAAAACACAAACATGACTCCAATCTACACGGATGCCTCTAGGGGAAAAACAGGGGTTGGAGTTGCGGTTATTACGCCTTCTGAAACAAAAAATTATCGCCTTCCTCTCTCGTAGAGCATATTCATTCTCTGCCGAACTCTACGGAATCCTCCAGGCTGCAAAGTTTGTTGAAGTTAGTCCTCAATACAATCAAGCAATCGCATCTGCACCGACTCGTTAAGCTCTATACACACCATCCAGAATCACTACACACTGGGCTACACACCTAATCCACTGGCACAACAAATTAAAAATTCTTTTTCAAGATCTGTAGAAAACGGCAAAAACATACCTACCTAATGCTATCATGGTGCCCCGCTCATGTAAGAATTCCGCACAATGAAGAGGCAGACAAGGCTGCCAAGGAAGCTGCTGATTCGAACATTACACCTCCCACAGATACCACAGAGAGCTTGAAAACAAATGGAATCTAATCATGTCTGACTCAAGATCCTTAACCATTGAAACAGAAATTCGGCCCCCACAAATCAAAAAAGCATTGAAATTTTTAAGGAGAGAGGAAGTGGCCTTCAACTGAATACTCATAGGGCACAGCTACTTGACACAAAGTCACATATTCACAAGAACCGATCCAACAATATGTCCCGCATGTCAAGAAACGTCTGTTTCAATGTACCACATCATCCTAAACGAGTGCAGGGTACTTTATACATTCAGGGCTGCGGATGGTCACGATGACCTTGAATGGGAACCAAACAATATCAGGTATCTCTTCGAAACACTGAAAAATGTTGATGAACTTATTCCACCTTCTATGAAACCACGCCACGTCCAGTTAGCTGGACAGTAGAGTTAGATTCTTTTGTGGTTGTATCCGCAAAAAGCCACCAAGATCAAACACCACCAGATAACATCCACAGCTCAGCGTTGTTGGACGACGTGGTGAATGAACCGGTAAAACCCTGATCAGGGTCAAAGCGCAAAGACAGCAAGCGCTAAAGCCGGTTCTGTGCTGCGTCGTTCAACAACCCTTCTAAGTTGAACAGTCCAATGTCAAAACGCAACATTTTCATCTCACTGAACCATTGCTAATAACCCTTAGCGGTTAGTATTCGTTGCATTGAGATTGCCATACCATACATAGTCACCAGTTTTTTCCATCATGGGAGCTTGTTTTACTGCACAATTCTCAGTCCATATAAATCACATTCACAAAACAAACAATAACTCTTCGAAAAACAAAATACGATCAGAAGTCCAAAACTGTTTCGAGATATTGATATACCTACCGTCAACTGGGGTTAGATGAGACGATTTTCACACATTTTTGACGAGCATACTTCGTTTTTTTTTTTAATCGATCTAATTTTTTTTACATTGGGTAAAGTGTCGCCTTAGAAATCATTCAGAGCGATAATAACAAAAAAATTGCAATTTTTTCTACCTTTTTTTATTTTTTAAAAAGTGTCTCATTTTATCCTGAAAATGGGGTAAATCGAGACACTGCAGGAAATTGGCTATAAATGATATTTTGCACTAACGCGGGACAAGTTGAGACACCAAAAATTAAAAAATATATTTTTTTTTCATCTAGAATTTTTTTTATTTCATTAAATTATTCAAATTACAACATTTTATGCATTTTATTATCAATTTTATTTCATAAGAACATAGATATAATATTTTTCATTACAAAATTGTAAAATAAAATTAAAAAAAAAACGAAAACAAAACAAACAAAACCAGCAATGTTCAATGCAACATTGTCAGGTAATAAAATTGTAAAAAAAAACAGCAAGCTCACAATGCAACATTGCTGCAGAAAATTCTCAATCCCCTTTTTTGTTTCGGTTTGGTCAGAATCGCTTGGATCTGACCAAAGGTGATGATGTTCTCATCTTCGATGTTAGGGTACACAAAAATATTTCTTGTCTCCTTGTATCGCCGCAGGCAATGCACTGTGTATGATTTTTTGTTCAAATTAATAACTTCTGCGACGAATTTCTTCAAACATTCCTTTTTCGTTCCTTCATTGTAACAAAACTTCACTATGATAAAGCAACCTTTTTCGAGATTTTCAACTGTTACAGGGTGCTCAACCATTTCAACTGCTTCATCCAAATAATCGCTGTTTTCTTCTTCTTCCGTCGGTTCTTGATGAAGTTCTTCATCTTCTTCTTGATCTTCTGCAGGTGCATCATTATCTTCGCTTAAATTGCTATTGTCCAAACTTGCATTCAAACTGTTTACGGAGACAGATTCACCCGGCTTAATGTTCATTTTTTTTCTTTTCTTCATAGGTTCCACCGACGTGGTCACTGCAACGTGCTTCTTGATCAATTCCTCAAACGCCGTGCTCATTTCGTCATTTGCTTCAGGTTCATTATTGTACCCAGGAAGTCTTTTTAGCACTTCCAATCTATTGATTGGAAATATGCCAGTGGCTCTAAAACCAGACTGGATATTTTTTTCGGCGTTGACTTGCAGATCGGCTAAGGCTTGTTTTAGTAAAGCTGGGAATTGGGTCTTTGGAACGCAGCCACGGTGTTTCTGTTTCCACGTATGCAAGACTTGCCTCCAGGCTGTCTTCAACGGCTTGAAATAAGACACGTCCAATGGTTGACACATGTGGGTACTGTTTGGTGGAAGAAATATGAAGTTGATCTCATTTCTTTCACATTCTTCAATAATTTTTACAGAAAGATGAGCAGCCAAGTTATCCCCTATCATAGCCTTTTTGCCTGGACGATTTCTGAAATACGGAATAGCGACTTTATAAAACCAATCTTCGAAAATGTTCCCATCGAACCAGCCAGTTTTCGATCTGTTGTACACACAATGGTTTGGGCCATCTTCCATCCACTCGGGATATAAGTTCTTTGCCTTGTAGACGATGTAGGGGGGCAGAGTTTCGCCGGAGGCGCTGACTGAGAACATCACTGAAGTTGACGCTTTAGAATGATCCATGACTCTAAACGCCCTTTTGACACCTCTACGAACAACAACTTTGGACTGCCCTGGGTCATCGGTTAGATTAGTCTCGTCATAATTCAGCAAATTTTCCGGGTCAACATCTTGTAAGGATTGTTCCAAATGGTCAAAGTATTCATTTATTTCCACTGCTGTGACTTCACTTCTAGAGCGTTTGATGTTTTGAGCCATTCTTGTAGTTAAATCGCCTTGTCTTTTCAAAAACGATTGTATCCAATCGTAGCCTGGTAGATTTTCTTTGAACCGTTTCTCCCTGATACCCCTCCGATCCAAATATCTCTTGACCAAATCCCGTATATCAGTGTTCGTTAAAGGGTACCCCCACTCAGCTGCCTTTAAGATCGCCTTTACTATCGTTTTTTCCTCACGGACATTTAAAACGGGTTGTCTTCCAGGTGCATTGGGATTTAGCCCCCGAAATTTCCGGTTAAGGGTGGCTCGAGGAATGTTATAACGAGTTTCGGCTTCTCTCAAGCTAAGGGTGCCGTTGGCAACTTCTGTCAAAGCTTGTTCCAACGTGTTTTGGTCGTAATCGCGGTAACGACGCGATCCAAGCTGTCGCCTATACAATCGCGGCATGTCTCAATTTGACCTAAAAATACGCAATATAAACTTAAACGGCCACAGGTTTTTTCCAAATCATATTTAAGGTTAGGTTTTTGAACCAATCCGCTAAGAAGGCTTTACTTAAGAATAGGGATTTTCGGTTTTTCAATATGAGAGAAACTCTTTGCCCGACAACTGAGACTCTCCGATGTATTTAAAAACGGTGAAATTCATCAACTTACCTGCAAATTTTTTCAGCTTGCATCACTCGTGTAATGTAAAATCGTGTATAAAGGATTCGTCCCTTCGGGTTCTGAGTAGCGATAAACGTCAATTGAATTTTCGAATTATGCACACAGATGGCGAAACTGACATGATATTGCGGTTACGCCCACTTGTCTCAAGTTAGCCTCACAGTCTCATCTAACCCCAGTTGACGGTACGCTTTCCAAAAATGTGACCTAGAAACTCGCCTAGAAAATTCTGCGACTTGTTTTCTCAAAACGGGACCTTGCTTGAGTTATGTCTTTTTTGCACCCCTTTCATTGTCACCCTGTATCCTGTATATCCTACATAAAGGACATAAATCGGGTGATCTAAGATGACACCTTATAGTCAAAAGATCATACTCGAGAGTCACAAAAAAAAATGAGAATCGGGCAATTTCTTCTCGAGATATTTTGGCCCAGTTTATGCTTTGAAAAAATGTGCGTTGAAATGCAAAGTGAAGATGTAAAATTGATGTTATTTTTTCATTCAGGAAGTCAAAATGATGCCGATTCCAAGATAGCCGAAAACAACCAAAAAATACTTAGAAGATTTTTTCCCATTTTTTTTAAATCCTAGGGAACGATTTTTCTGAAGCCACAAGTCAAATCGACCATTTTCGCCATACGAACGTCTGCTCACAAAGATTTGCCTTTCTTCACCTTATATAGTAAGCGCTTTCTCTCTCTACTTTATTTATATATTATTGTTTTGCGTACCACAATCGCTTCCGCTATACGAGCATGTTTCTGAGAATAGAAAAAATCCAGGACCGGACTTGAATTTAGTTCATTTTGTTGTCATTCAAAAAATATTCTTACCTGACTGTTTGAATTTCTGGTCAGATGTGATAATTTCTAGAAAAATGCTATGAAAATAACCACGTTATTTGTACCGCACACTCAAGCCGTTTCGGTATTTTTTTTGTGAATGAAAGATTGGTCAGGCCATGCATATCAGGGCATATTTTGCCAAATCCATTCAGATTCTTTACTTGAATAAGTCTCAGCATTGTGTGGTAATAGCAAGGACCTTAACATAAAATCTTACTAATAACAAATGTAACGTGTAAATAAGGTAGTTTTCTCCACTTATTTTTTTAACTTCTTTAATGCAGTTTCAGCTTTATAAATGTAATGTAAAAGCCATTTTCAAAAATATAAGTACCAAATTTGACACATACAATTGAAACGTTATGTGCAATTGACATCAACAGGTGGAAACAATAGTAATAATTAAAATAACGTATTTGATTGATCTACTAATAATTTGTGCTGCATTTGGGTAATTGTTGACGACCACTACTTCTCGACTTCAGCCACCAACTTTTCACGGTAGGTAGACACCACCACAACATCACGTTCGTCGACCGTAGTTTCCTGGGGAAACCACTATTTCCACTGTAAAATACCCCTTCTTTCCATTACTACTTGTGCTACGGCGTAAGTACATGCAAGAAGGAAGCGTCCTATATAGCTGTTTAAGTGGTTGCCTAACTCTTAGAAAATGCTAGTCGAGAAGTAGTCGTCGTCAACAATTACCACCTGTATAAGATTCAAGACGGAGGAGGGTCACAGAATTGGTAGCAAAGATGGTATCATATGATGTTGTCAAACTGAACTTGATCATTTAAAAGACTATCTGAATTTTGAAAATGTTGTTTTTTGATTTCTAAGATTTCTGAAAATTCGATTATTGATTTATTCTGAAGCTTTAGGATAGGTTTTATACAATTTGGTAAAAAGTCATGGGTTTCATCGACTACATATGTCTGGTGAAATTTGACTTTATATCTATTGACCAGAGCTCTCGTTTGTGTGCATTGAATCTAACTTTGAAAGATCTTATTGTCCTGCCAATGTATACTTTTCCACAGGAGCATGTTAATTTGTACACTCCACTATTGTCAAGTGGACTGATAGGATCTTTTGTTTCAACAAAATATGAACTCAAAGTGAAAGGACTTTTGAAGCTGATATTGAAACCAAGTGGTTTTAGAATGCGAGATATTGATGTGGAAATATTTCCAAAATAAGATAAAGAAAACTACTGTTTTGGTTCTTGTCCAGTTGTCAAACTAAAATTCTTATTTATGTGATGTTTGAAAAGTTTTTCATTATAAAAGGAATCAAAAACAGATAAAGGAAAATTATTGTTTATTGCAATTTATTTAATGATGTTGAGTTCAACTGAGAAATCCTCAGGTGAGAGTGGTGTATTGAGAAGACGATGAATGTAACTATGTAGAGATGAAAATTTGTGTTTATGGTGGTGACATGAATCGTAGGGTATTATTATAGTGTCTGTAGTTGTGTCAAGGAAAGGAATGCTATTATCAACACTAATTTCTAAAGTAAAAGTAATGTTGATAGGTACAGAATTTATAAAATTCAAAAACTTACTTAAATCGGATTGCGTACCTTTGAATAAACATATAATATCATCAACATACCTATACCAATAAATGACGTGAGTTTTGAAAAGGTCATTTGTAGAAATATGAGTTTTTTCTAACCATGTCATAGAAACTTCAGCTAAAAGTGGAGATAGATAATGGTGAACCCATACTCAATTGCACATAACGTTATTCTATGTGTCAAATTTTGTACTTATATTTTTGAAAATGGCTTTTACATTACATTTATAAAGCTGAAACTGCAGTAAAGAAGTTAAAAAAATAAGTGGAGAAGACTACCTTATTTACACGTTATAATATACATCTCCTGTACAAGAAAAATGGATCCCTTCATCAAATTTAATAACAAATGGATAAAGTTTTCCACGACGTGCTAAGTTTTCACAGCATGCTAAGATTCTAGGCCATGCAAGTCGAATTGCAGTTGGCGAATACCGAAGAAGATTCCTCAGTCTTCAGTTGACTACTTTCGGAGAGCGTTTTCACGCGAATGTTCCGGTTTTATTCAGGATCCATTGGTGGAAGAGGCCGGCAAGAAATCGAGAAAAATGAAGGAGGTTGAATATAGGAGGCCAGGGCCCTTGCCTGTGAGGGCCAGGAAATGATTTGATATGTGCCATAGGTTGGGCAGAGATTATTAAACATATATTTGAGGATTCATTTCAAAAAAATTTTACAACTGACATATAATTTCTGAGCCTATGAACTTTGTGTCAGCAGTGTCGGACTGGTCCACCGGGCAAATGCCCGGTAGGCCGGTCCCCAGTTTGGAGGCCAAATTGTTCACATTTGGAAAAAATTGCACTTCGATGTTTTTTTTTAAATCCAAATTTTTAATTTTGTATCAAAGTCTGGTCCACTTTTGTTTGTGCATAATCATGCTTTGATTATTTCTTAGTAGTCACTAGTCGTGGAATGACAAGATTAAGATTGTATGTGTGAGGCACCCGCTGCTCAGGGCCGTCTTTTAGTCTTCATAGGCCCTAGGCACATTTGACATGGTGAAGAACAAGCTGGTATCAGGGAATAAAGCGCCCCAGCTGAAAATTTTCTGAATTTTAGGAAGTCTTTTGGCCCCTCGACCCCCCCCCTGACAATGTGTGGTACACTGAATAAAACACAAGCGATTATCATGAATAATATCATGTACTTAGTAACTTTTTATCGTGATATTTTCTCAATGGCCGGATATAATGAAAAACATATTTTTATTCTTGAGTTTAAAAATGTGCAAGATTTTTCGGGAGTCGTGTACCTATCGAAACTGTATGTCGGGTCACTGTGGAAACTGATGGAGAATGCATGGAACATTCGAGATGAATCAGTCGGACCTATATAAGGCATCAATCGTCGCTACGAGCAGTTATAAATTGGAATGCGGAGTGGTAGCGAGCGGATTTTTAAAAGCGAGTAGTAAATCACAGCGATATTCCTAAGTAAATAATTGTTGGCGTGTATTTATTGTAGTACGCAGTAATTAACAGTGTGTGTTTTAAAACGATCGTCTCAATTATATTCGAACTCCGTTGTTTTCTTTATCGTAGTGTATTTCAAGCAAAAGTTTTGAGCTTGAAGAAATCTATAGACAATTTCGTCGGCGTCTTTTTTTTGTTATTAGCCTTATTATTGTCATAATCAGAAAAGTCGCCTGCGGTGCTAACTGGGAGGCAGGCCCCTCTGACTCCCCCTTCGGTTTCGAGGCCACTTCCATTCTTTGCCCGGTAGGCCAAAATTTGCCAGTCCGACGCTGTGTGTCAGGTCAGGTGAGGTCGTCAAGGATAAACTTGCATTTACCCTTTTCGCTGTCAACGATTGTAGTTCTATGTTTATGTAAAAACAGTAATTCTATACTGACGATTAATTGAAGAAGAGAACGGAAGTCGGGAATAGTATAGTGGTGCCACAACCGATTTTTATCTTGCAAGTCAGGTTTCCAGCAAATGATGAGTAGTTATGCCTTATGTATTATCGCCTCGATTTATTTGATAAAGTTTCGCGACGACCAATTCTGAAATTTTAGGAATCTGGCTTACAGCATCAGTGGATGACTTGTGCACCACTGCACCAGTACCTATCCCATTAGGTAAGGATCTCATAAGGTTCCAAGTGGTAATTTCACCTTTCACAAATCAAATATAGGCAAGTTTTCGTGCTAACAGAAAGTCCATCCAGGGGATGTCAAAAACTCGGGCGATTTTGCACCGTACACTGCGGATACTTATTTTATAAGTCCTTCCGAGCGTGCATGGTGTCGAAAGCTTCGATGCCGTAACAATTTAAAGAAATCGATGTAGCAGAGATCAATCGTAATTCGATAAAGAGCAAATGCAATGACTTGTTCCGACAAGTTAAATTGCTTCCCCCTTGATTTGTCTTGTAATAGAATAAAGGATTTTTTTTTACAAAATTGGAAACACAAAATCCAAATTGGATTTAGATTCCTCCTCTGTTGAGTTAGATTTGATTGAATAAAAACATAAAACGCCCATTTTAGCAATTTAAATCATACTGATAAACTCCACCCTCGCAGCCAGCAACATTCCGTCCTTTACACGGGGGCAGCCCTCTCTTTCGATGGCACACGGCACATCGAACGGCAAACACGGGCTGTGTCACGCCAAACGAACTGTAAATAAAACAAATACAAACTCCCAATCTTGTTATGACTGCAATGCCAGAGAGAAAGACTCATCTATCTTAATCACTGCTGATAATACGATTGCCCCCAAAACCTGATGGCCGGCCGGACGCTTGCTCACCTCAATCCGCTCGCCCCTTGGATGTTCCGCGAAAGCGTTATTTCTAAACTTGACCTAGCTAAGTTCTAAAGCAATTTTTCATCAAGTTCAAAAATTGAACTGCACTCGAATGGCAGACACCACAAAACAAATAAACGCTATGGTTTATGGGTTTTTGAGAACCGCGGGTAAGGGGTGGCTGGTCGTTCTTCATTTGAATGATAATCAAATTCGTTTATATTTCCTTTTAATTAAATGTAGAAACCATTGATAATTCGCTAATTCGATTAAAATGGTCGCAGCAGCACAGCCAAATTGTAATTAGATTAGAGCCCTCCGGATTTATCCCGTCTATACATGGCAAAATCCCTGCAGTTGACAACAGTAGCCCGGCGCTATTCCATAAGTCTGTATCCGTAGGTACAATACAAAACCAGTGCATCTCCCCACCTTGCGGTGTGTTTAATAGGGAGCCTTGACCAGAAAATTAGTTCACTTCGCAGCAATCACTCATTTTGGTACATTATTACTGAAAATACACATCGAGGTACACATACAGGGCTATTCAAAAGTCCGGAATAAAATTCATAATTTTTTTCCATATTTATTTCGGAAAAACGCTCGAACAGGTCGATTTTTAAAAACGGTAAGCCGTTTTTTCATGACACGTGTCATGATCTACCGTCAACCCCCTAACCCCAAGCCACCCTTAGTATTTTTTTTCAAATAGCATCCTATGGCTTGTGGGGGCTCGTTGGAAAGCTTGTCAAAAACTCTATTCAGATCTACCATTGAAAATTAGATCGGACGCTTCACCATGAAGTTTTGAGGAACCCCAGTTTCACTTAACAGTCCGGAATAAAATTCATAATTTTTTTCCATATTTATTTCGGCAAAAACGCTCGAACAGGTCGATTTCTAAAAACGGTAAGCCGTTTTTTCATGACACGTGCCATGTTCTACCGTCAACCCTCTAACCCCAAGCCACCCATTTGCCGGGTGCCATTTGAAGAAAAATACTAAGGGTGGCTTGGGGTTAGGGGGTTGACGGTAGAACATGACACGTGTCATGAAAAAATGGCTTACCGTTTTTAGAAATCGACCTGTTCGAGCGTTTTTTCCGAAATGAATATGGAAAAAAATTATGAATTTTATTCCGGACTGTTAAGTAAAACTGGGGTTCCTCAAAACTTCATGGTGAAGCGTCCGATCCGATTTTCAATGGTAGATCTGAAAAGAGTTTTTGACAAGCTTTCCAACGAGCCCCCACAAGCCATAGGGTGCTATTTGAAAAAAAATACTAAGGGTGGCTTGGGGTTAGGGGGTTGACGGTAGAACATGACACGTGTCATGAAAAAACGACTTACCGTTTTTAGAAATTGACCTGTTCGAGCGTTTTTTCCGAAATAAATATGGAAAAAAAATTATGAATTTTATTCCGGACTTTTGAATAACCCTGTATAAGACACATACACACATACAATAAGTATCATCGTAGTATCGTTGTTATCCTAAAAACTCCTAAAAACCTGGTTGGCAAAAAACGAGGCAAAAAATTACTAATAAAAATGCTGTGAAATAGCCATTTATGCAAAAAGTGAGGAAACGAAAGTAGATGAAAAATTGTACGCAACACGTAAGTAAAACGGGTAATTATTTCACTAATTTTGAAATTTGAAAGACATGAGCATGAGCAAAGCAAGTGTCCGAAATAGGACCTTTTCGATATAGAAATTCGAGCAGAAATTATACAACTTATTTTTATCTAGCCCGATCATTCTGATTTTCAAGCCGAATTCGTGCGACTTCGGTGAGGCATATTCGCTGCCTACTTTTAATTTGGCAGCTACAAGCGATAACATCAAGTTTAATGATTGTATTAAATTCATCTATTTATTTTGATTTGAAGGAGCGGTAACTTGAGTGTTGAGTGAAAATTTGTAAGAGCCGACACCGGTGACATTTCTGAAACTTATGATGGTTTTGACAAGGCATTAATAGCTTGCTGAGACCCACATGGTAAGGTGAGAATTGCGGCTTATTCAGAACGAAGTTATTCAGAACGAAGTTTTCCCAGTACTTCACTACTTATATCGGAAAACGATCTGCTGCAAAGATGGCTTCAAAAGTTTCTTGAAGCGTCGCGTCGCTTTATTCACTGGCCTATGACAAAAGGTCACCATGGATGGCGCCTCAAGGTGCGTTCAGTCAGCTTAAGGTGCGTTCAGTCAGCTTATTTAGCCGCAAGTTTTAATTTTAGTCGTAAGCGCTGCATCCCTTATTGGCTGATCTGAGGAGGCTGGTTCGTCAGAGCCAATGGGCGTCGCTACGCTTGCGACTAAAATTAAAACTTGCGGCTAAATAAGCTGACTGAACGCACCTTTATTCAGCCACAAGTTTTAATTTTAGTCGTAAGCACTGCATCGCTTACTGGCTGTTCTGAAGAGGCTAGTTCATAAGAGTCAATGGGCGTCGTTGCACTTGCAACTAAAATTAAAACTCGCGGCTAAATAAGCTGACTAAACCCACCCTTAGGTACCTATGTATTTTCACTCAACGCTTCAAGTTAAACGATTATATTATATTTATCCACCCCACCATGTAGCTTCTAGGAACAGTTTTATGTTGGTGTCTGCTATAAACTTCAGTTTTACGTACCTATCTACCTTAGGTAATCAAGTTCAACTACGAATATCAGATACAGAAACCTATGGTTTTGCTTAGATTATTACATACAACGCCCTTGATTATTAGAGCAATAAGGATAATACTCACTTATCTAAATCCCACTTTCAATGGCAACCGAATACATTGGATACAAACAACAAAATCTGACGGCTGTCACTTCGGACTTCTTTTTTGCACTAATCAACAAATTATCACTCGTGAGTCAGACACACCGAGCCGTAATTTGATGCCTTGGGTGCTTGATGGCAGATTAATCCAAGCATTGGGGCTGTCAAGCGCACGGTTCATCGGGATTTCGCCAGACCCCCAACGCAAGTGCAGGTGTATTAACCCGATGCCTTTTTTTGCTCATTTGTTTGACGTCAATTAATTTCCGCTGGCAGGGCCAATCACCGACGCCGGCGAATGATTTCTTCCACTATACCGAAAATTTTGCCAAACCCCGGTGCGTCCCGGTCGGCTGGGGAGCTGGAGGAGCGGTGCAGAGACAGCGGCTTATCGTTGAACATCAGTAAGACACCCGCTTCTTGTGCGATTCATGACAACGAACGAGTCCTGCGATCGGTCTGTCCTTGTTAGGCTTGGTGGTTGAGCAGGCAACTTACATCAAATTTTTGGGTGTGGTGTTTGATCAAAAGTTGACATTTCAGCATCACACAAACGAAGTAGCTAGTAAGCTTAACAAACAGCGCTGGATCTAGGGGGGTGCAAACCGGGGCATATGCCCCGGGCGGCAAAATGAAAGGGCGGCAAAAATACCTAGGTCTATAATATCAATAAAAAAGAAAGCATTATTTTGCTCTTCGTCTTTTTGTGGAAGTATTCAAATAGAATTTCCAAAAACGATCATGAATGACAGACTGTGGCGTATGACGTGTCAACCCAATTTAGCGCCTAAAGAAAAGCCGAAGCGAAATTGCGCCTAGAGTTGCGCCTGCATGAAAGAATTGAAACCGGAAAAGTGAAATAGGTATTCTAATTTAATATCTTGATGTTATTAAACAAATCAACTGGCCACAGCACACTGCTCAACGATCGATTACGCAAAGACAAAAAACTACCACCCAGTGTCAAGTATGGAGAAAAAGGGAGAAGAGCAAAGTAATTGTAATTTGGAAATAGTATTTTATGTTACTAGCGCCGAAAACCGGGCATAGCAAAACGAACGTGAATGCAGCTCGAGGCCCTAGGCCCTCTCAATTTTTCAAAAGTAAGAAACATAATCCATCGCCATGAGCGACATCATCGTTCAATAAAAATTTGATTCAATAAGCTATGGCTATGGTCAAATTTCGGACAAGATCAATTGAACGCCTCAAGTCAAGAAAATAAGCATGTGAAAGACAAAACGATTTATATTTCTATCTTTGAGGACTGGATCTTCGCTAGTACGCGGCTTGATAATATGTTTTTTCAATGAAGTTTCCTTTCTTTTGATCCTCTATCGACCTGCAAAGTTTATCGACCAGAACCTGGACCTGGACCACCCGAAGAGAAGTTCAACTTCGTAGATTATTCCGCTTGGACAGACAAACAGACAAACCGGTCAAAGTAGCGCCTTTCGCTTTAGGAAAATGTATTAAGAAACCGCACCCCTCTCTGTAAAGATAACAAAAATTGGAAGAGCTTTGAAATGGTGTTCCACCGAGTGTTCCACTAACCCAAACTAAGATAGCCGAACCTGAACCAAACAAACCAAACAAATTCACAGCGCCATCTAATAGAGAGCTGCCAATAATAATTGAGAAATAGTGCACAGCACAAAATACATGCACTCGAAATATTTTCTGCTAACGTGGTCAAATGCGTTGACCACGACCGCATTTTTTTAACATACGCTCCTTCTAACCTATGCTCCTTCCGGTAGTAGCGTTGCTTAGAAAGAGCGTATGTTACAAAATTGGAATATCATCAACAACGAAAAGTAACTTGGACATGGAAATATTTTCAGGCCGATTAGTAGATACATCCCAAAAGCCTCGCTCTCGGGTGTCATGGGTACACTTTCTAACATACGCAACAAGCCCATTATTCCAACATACGCTCATTCTAAGCAATGAGCTTTCTAAGCTAACAGCTGCCACCACCAGTTCTTGTCTTTTGTGTTCGATCTTTGAATGCTTCTAGAAAGATTCCGTTAAAGTTGAAATCAATTCCCAGGTACCTGTAAGTGTTCGCTATTTCAATACTGGAACTCCCGTAACAAAAACAACCCTCACTCCGCATTTGGTAACTCTTCCGGAACACAACCACCTTGCTCTTATCAACATTTATGATGGAGAGATTGAGAGGACATAGAACTTTTCAAGTGTAACGAGAGCCTTTCGCATTTGCTGACCAGAGCTGGTAAAAATGATAAGATCGTCCGCGTACAGAAGCATGCGAATCATCGTCGTGCCGTCCAGGGGCCCTATTTCTAGAAAGGATGTGATCCGTTCACATGCGAAGTTGCTAGGCAACCAGGGCTGTGATTGGCTGCACCGCGATCGCCTGGTGATCGCTCCCTTCTAGAAATAATACCCCAGAGGAACCCCCTCAATCCCATCGTCCTTGAAATAATTATGTACCTATCTATGTTTGCGATCATCAGAGAGGAAAGCAAGGGGCTTAAAGAATCATCCTGGAGTACACCCTTAATGATTCCCACATATTTTGGCTCAGGCTCATCGTCAAGTTCTATAGTAGCTGCCTCATACAAGGACTCTTTATTATCCTAATAAATTTAGAACTCAGCCGTTTAAGTAGTGGCTAATGGGAGGAATCCAAAAGCCAAAAAAAAAAAACCTCAGCCGTTCAAGAAAAGCTCATGCCATAAGAATCATAAGATACTGAAGTGGTCAACCGAATCGGATGCTTTCCTAAAATCCACGAAGAGTGCGTAACATTTTTCTACCCTGCAATATAATGTTATTATAGATGAGTGCATACAAAGATATTGTCGGAACCAGTGGCGTATCTGGGGTAAATTGCGCCCAGGGCAAAACATGAAAATTGCGCCCCTGAATTAGGCTTTTTTTCAGAGTCCAGGCGGGCCAACGACAAATTTGGCCCTCCTATTAGGCTTTATCTGGATCAGATGAAAAAGTCGAAAGTTGATCCTCTGTTTGGATGTGTCGGTTTTGGTTTGTTCCCTCTTTCTCTTTCCCATTTCGCTTGTCAATTATTGCTCACACGAATTATGCCCAGCCTCGTGCCCAACAGTTCAAATATCTACATTATTTCATTTTCTCATTTTTCATATTTTCATCTTTTCCTCTCATCTGCGCCCTGAGGATCAAAGTGCGCCCATGGCACGTGCCCCACTTGCCCCCCCGTAGATACGCCTCTGGTCGGAACAGTCTCGGTTCTCACGGAAACCTGCTTGACTCTGACTCTCCACGTATCTAATCTACCAAGTCTGCTATTCAACATATTAGTGAATATTTTCGAAACATGATTCGATTGTTGCTGTTATTAAATTGCGTACACCTACTTTGCCTGCCTGAAGCCATTGAAATTGAGGCATTACTGTATCAACAGTACAAACACCTCTATCTATACCTACGTTTTTGTATCCTCACTGCACCGCTTTATGTACCTATACCTAAGTCTGTTTTACAGGTAACGACATGTTTACGATTCAAAACGGGACAATCTTAATTTGACACCGACACCCTTGTGACATGCACCTTGCAAAAATGTAAGACTTTGATTTGACATTCTTGCAGTATTTTTTTTTTGAAGAAATGAGGTATCAGGGGGCAGGGGCCCCATCGGATGATTGAGATCCCGTGGCCCTGGGCGAACTACCCCCCCCCCCCCCCCCACTTGTCCGCCACTGTTTACGAGTATAAGTCACTATTTATATTTAAACAATAATAATTGAAGTATTTGCATCTAAAAAAACTAAACTATATACCTAGGTAGGTACTAAAAACTAACACTAACATCCAGTTCCACCAGCGAATTTAATCATTGCTAACTAATTGAGGCATTTTCTCTGATGGATTCTAGATCAGTGCTGGAATGACCACGGAAAATGCATACAAACTGTTGTGGTCTAAACATTTTCCCATAATATTTTGTGAAACTTGTGTTTTCAGTGGTCAATATTCACCAGAGAAAATCTCTCAATTAGCTAACAATGATTAAATTCGCTGGTGGAACTGGCTATAAGCCCTCGATTAGACTTGATGAAAACCAGCTCTATTCCGGTTGATTCTTGATTCCAACCTATTATTATACCTAGGTACTATAACTATCATTAGGACGACCTTTAAGCAGTTCAGCTTTTGATTTTGTTATTATTTGTTACGAATTTGTTATTAATGTGAGAGGAGAAGCAGGAGCAAAACAATCCACATCATCGTACCATTGCCTTGGTTTTACGAATAGCGGGCGTGTGAAGGGAGAACATTTTTCGAAATGTGCATAAAAACAAAACAGTACCTACCTAACCCTACCCTTCTCAAACTTACATCTTTCCCAGAGCTGTATTATATTTGATAGGTTCTTCAAGAACATTTTTTCTGATGCATAGATTTAGGAAACGAGAGAGCTTCAATTATTAAAGGGTTTCTGATGCTACTGAATAAGTGGATTAGTAGAATACACTTTTGATACCTTTATTTTATAAACAGAAAATAAACAAACAAATATGAAAAATGTAAAATGTTGACAAAATATACTTATTTTCATTAACAGAAAATTCAAATTTGAATGCGATTTCCTTGAAGACAAAGGTATGCACATAATGCTGACATTTTTTTGATTTGAAAAAAAAAATTAAATTAGATGGCATTGCTCATACATTTCTCTTTAAGGTAATAGTATATTATACGAGTTTAATAAGACGAAGTTTGTCGCACAACTGTTTTTGGGGCACGACGAACGCAGTGAGTAGTCGTCCAGTCGCATACCAAATTTTATTTTCTGTTTTCAAGGTAAAGGTACCGAAGGTGTATTCTACTAATTCTACTCATGTTACTTGTACATATATATTTGTTGTCTATTTATTTATTAATTTATTTTGTTATTATTGTTTATTATTTATTTTGACGTATGTAAGCACTTGTATGCAAAAACATTAATAAATTATCTATCTATCTATCTATCTATCTATCTATCTATCTATCTATCTATCTATCTATCTATCTATCTATCTATCTATCTATCTAATTCACATTTTCAGTGGCATCAGAAATTCCTTGAAGAAGTTGTTGAATGAAAAACAGCGCTCTCCAGAATAGTAGCTCTATTGAGCTAGGTACTAATTAAATAAAATGTTACAAGACCTGTGGTAGTACCTAATTTGAATTTGCGACACTTATTTAGGCAGTCCGTAATTTGAATGTCAATTGTTCATCGAAAGAACGTGTCTAGATGTAACCAGTTGACAAGTAAGTTCTTATTTTCAATGGATGAAAGTGCTACAAACTTTTAATTATTCTTACACTCAAATGTGCGTACTTCATAGATAGACGGACGGTTAAAAAGTTCAGAAGAAAGAAAGAAATCGTATTGGAGACTCACAAATTTTTCGATCGTCGGAATGCACACTTTTATCCATGTCTTGCTTTTCGTCGTCATTTTTTTCACTCGCGACGGTTTCGGGGCACGATTTGGAGTCCTCGAGGTCTATCGGCGACGATGAGGAACAGTAACTGTTTTTGGGCGACGGAGTTTTGACGTCGTGGTTGACGTCGAACCATTTAACACTCGTCTCTCTTGGGGAATTATCCCTTGGAGGAACTTCCGACTTGTCGTCGAAGTTGTTGTAAAGAATTTGTGTGGGGTTTAGTCGCAAATCGATCCCTGTGAACGTTTGGGTGATGTTGGCCGTCTTTTGGATGTCCGAGATGAGCCAGTTCTTCGGCCTTTTCGTGTCCTCCTGGTTATTTTGGTGTTGGTGAGGCTCTTCCTCCATTTTTATGGTCGGCGAACTCTTAACTGGCGATGTCAAGTTCAAGCACTGTTCGCCAACTGTCGTGGTGTTGTTATTGTTTTCGAAAGACTTGGACACGAATTGCGTTAATTTCTCCATGATAATGGCTAGATTATCTGTGCTATGTTTTGGGGGATCATATGAAAACTGAAATCACCATTTCAAATCTGGGAGTTCGGTCGCCATGGCGACGCCGAGCTGGGACTAGGCGTCGGAGTTGCGGTCGGGGTTGGTTCCGCCCTTGATTATCTAGACGGCGTTCGCCATTGGGGTGGCTGTTCGCGAGGGCTGGGCCATGCCTTTCTCCACGAGATATTCCCTTTATTTATGACTATGAGATAAGTCAATAGCTTACTCTCTAAGTGGCTGACATTTTTTACCACTTGTTTTTCCTGCTGCCATAATTATGCAGATTTACGATAATGATTGTCGGTCGCATAAAATTCCAACTGCAAATTATACAACTCTACGATGAATACATATCACATATTTATGCTAATGCATGTGACAACCGAATATGGTTACCTACCCTTACAACTTTGTTGTTTGCGATACCTACGTATTCTGCAGTTTCCGAATCCGTTCGCAGTTTTATTTGTTGAAATTCTATAAATAGTACCTACAGATAAGTACTTAGGTACTTACTTGGACTTGGCTTATCTACTTAACTTGACTGGCAGTCAAGATTATAATCTGACCATTTTCCTTGAATTTTGTCTAAAATACTTTTTCTTGAATATTTATTATTCAATTCCCGTTCCACCTAGATGGGGGATCACATAGCGCGTGGTATACACACCACGCCAGTCGAGTCGAGGTAGAACTCGACTGCAGCAACGCAATTCCAAGTCCAAGTTGCGAACCCCATCCAAATTATGAACAGGCAGATGAGTCTCCCTCGGATGGCCTTCGGCAAGCCTCTCCGAGTATTACGCGTGGAACCGGCAGTACGGCAATGTGTAGACGATAACCGCCAGCGTAGGCGAGGGATGGATAAAGTCAATAACCGACAAGCGCGGCACCGGGCATATACAGCGTGATTCTTTGAAAAAAACACCCCAGATCTTCACCGCCAAATTTTTTTCCAGGAAAACGCCGAAACAGGTCGATTTTCATTTCAAGGGGAACATCAAGACACACGTTGTCAAATTTTATCTTCAACCCCTTCGCCCCCACCTTACCCTACTTCAGGATTTCAAATAGCATTTACCTACCTATGTTGTGATACATCAATAATGAAAGTAATAAAATTTTCTTTCTGCCAAACATAATATAACTTTTTCCTGCCAAACATAATATAACTTTTTCCAAGTCACCCCCCAACCCTTCTAAAAATTATCTCATTGTTAATAATTGAAGAAAAGTTTTTCCCCTATTAACTCCCGATTCTTAACGAAAACAGGTCGATACTTATTTATTATCACGAAGGAGGCATCTAAGACACGTATCGCCAAATTTTTATCTTCATCCCTTTCGCCCACCCTACCCTACTTTAAAATTTAAAATAGCATGCAATACCTACCTTGTGATACATCCGAGGATACATCATTGAAGGTAATAAAATTTTCTTTCTGCAAAACATTATTTCAAGGTTTCTGAACTACCCTCTAACCCTTTTCAAAATTTATTTTAATTGGGAGGCGAAGGGGTTGAAGATGAAAATTTAGCAATACTTACATGTCTTAGATGTCCTTCCTCGAAATAAAAATCGACCTTTTTTTGCTGGAACATCTATTTCTCAAGGATCGGCAGTTAATAGGGGAATTGCTCCCCTTCAATTAACGATGAAAACATTTTGAGAATGGTTGGGGGTGGTTTAAAAGTTTTCTAGATATGTTTGACAGAAAGAGAATTTTATTGTTTTTGATTTGATGCATCACAAGATAGGTAATGCTATTTGAAATTCTGAAGTAGGGTAGTGTGGGGGCGAAGGGGTTGAAGATAGAAATTTGACAATGCGTGTCCTGAATCAGGACACGCATTGTCAATTTCGAGGGGGACATCAGGACTCCTGATGTCCCCCTCGAAATAAATATTGACCTGTTTCGGCGTTTCCCTGAGAACAAATTTGGCGGCGAGAAATCTGGGGGGGGGGCTTTTCAAAAAATCACCCTGTATAATATAATGTAGGTATGTATGTTATGTACATACCATTGTACCTGCACCGGCGTTGGGGATCTGGCGAGCATCCATCAACCAAGGCCCAAAAGACCCATGCCATGTGCTTTGTTTTCGATTTAGTGAAGGTATTTGTGATTGTTTGGTATGTGGCTATAATCGAATCAAATCAAATAAAATTAATAGTTTCAGGGACTTACGTCCAATAACAAGTTATGTATAACAAAAAAGGATCACAAAGTATCAGAACAGGCATGACAGAACAAATAAAATCCAATATCATATTTCTAATTTTGAATGCGCTACCTATGAATCTATGGGTACAAATATTCCCACAGCGATAGGTCGGTTAGTGAGATGAGCTGGTGGCTATCAGGAGAAAGGCTCAAATAAGAGTGGATTCTGAATTCGCCATATACAGGCGCTCGTAAATAATATGGGACAGAGTATCTTTCTTTCTCAAACAGCAGCTCGGATATTCGTTGCGCCTAAAGTGATTCTACATGGTGCAGATCTTTGAGCTAGGTGTTCTTAGTTGGTATGTAAAAAGTTGGGAGCATTCAAAGTGCAAGCTGGAAAGGAACTTGTAGTCCGTGGAATTGACAGACAGGAGCTTGCTATTTTCATCATCCGTTTTTCGCTTAGCTTCAGTTTTACTTTAGAACTACCTGTACTTTGTAGCATCAAGGTTTAATTTTTCTTCTTTAGAGAGGTACTTATGTGGTTATATTACCGGGTCTATTTCATGATTGGCTTCGAGATTGCATTGTAGTCGATTTTTCGTTCGGCATTTTCGATTTTTATAGTCAGGATTTCCGAGTCTCATGATCATGCGATGGAATGGTGAATAGATCCAAGTTCTTCTTCAGTGACGTAACTAGGGTGTGGCGAAGGTGGCATCTGCCACAGGCGCAAAAATTTCAGGGGCGCAAAATTCAGCTTGGGTAATACCTATTACTTATTTTTTCCAATTTTTACTCCAAATTTTCACCTGAACCTATATCTACTTCTACCTACAACCCACAACTTTACTAACTTTTAAATATATATATAATCGATATATAATCGTAACCTCTTTTACCCATCTGGGTGCCGAGGTGTCGGACGCACCGAGCCGCACTATGGATTTATGCTACTACCTACAATCATCTCGTTCATGTGCGTGTACAGGTAATGGAGCCCCCTTGGGCAAGTACACTACGCTGCGTCCGCTTCCTTCGCGCACAGCTATCCACCAGTCACCCATCCAGGGTGTTTTCTACCAATTTCATCCAATTTTCTATTCTTGTTGATTGAACAAATCTTAAATCAAAACTAAGGCCCTGGTCACAGGAGCCAAAAAACTCAAAATGTCACAACCCCAAAACAGAAATAACTCCCAACAAAACTCAAATTCACAAAATAAAAACCTATCGTACCTACTCTAGCGTAGCTTCAATAAATACAATGTTTCCAAGCAAGGACTTGGCCATAGTCCTTGATGTCGTAGATAAACTAAAGTTAAGAGACTACGTAGTACCAATCAGCAAGCTTGTTGGTCCAAAACAAATCACATTTGCATCACGAATCTCAAGAAACCGCATCTGCATATTCTTGTCAACCAAACAGAATGTCGATGAAATCGTGAATAACCACGGGAAAATTGAGATTGAGGGAAAAATTGTAACAATTCGAAGACTTATTTCACCGGCTAAAGAGAATCATTCTGTCCAATGTTTGCCCAAACATTCCCCACGAGCTCCTCGAGAACGCTTTGAGAGATGTTGGCTGCGAACCAATGTCAAACATGACATTTCTCAGAGCCAACATCGAAGATGACGAACTCTCCCACATTTTGAGTTTCAGACGCCAAATTTACATCAAGCCAAATGAAGATCTTGAGCTTCCCCCATTTGTTACCATCACGCAAGACAACACCGACTATAGAATTTTTATTGGCACGGGCGAAATGCTTTGCTTTTTATGCAAAGAGTTGGGCCACAAAGCCGACCAATGTCCAAACTTGAATATGTCCCAAACAGAACCTGAATCGCCTCCACTGCAAAACCGAAACACAATCGAAACAATAGCTGACGTACACTCAATAATTAATGCTGACGATCAACAAATTACAGAAACAAACCATTCTACGGTAACAATTGTAACTGAAAATTCAAAAACTTCTCTCTTCTCTACCGAAAAACCACCAAACAAAAGACCAGCATCATCTACCCTCAACAGCGGATCTACCGAAAGTTCCCCACAGGGATCCCCACTACCAAACGACGACCATACTGGGGATTTTCAGTTCGCTAAACCGAATTCCAGAAACAACAGACACAAACTCAAATAAAAAAAAATCAAAAAATCTTCTTCCATAGAAAACGTTTCACTAACTTCCAAAGAAAACACAGAAACAATAAAACAAACGATACAGGAAAACCCAAGCAAATACATTCTCACCTCAGACCAATTCGAGTCCTTTATTGAACAATGCACCAATGGTAAAGATCCACTAAAAACAGGTCTTTCCTTCACTGACAATATAGTTGGTCTCATCGATATGATGAATGACATTTACCCCTGCCTAACAAACCGACATGCGAAAAGCAGATTCACAAGAATCTGCAATAAGTTGAGCCAGTCTGCTGACAATGTTGAAATATCAGACCTCTCTCAGTTTTCTATTGATCCCAGCGATTCTGAGCGATCCGAATACTGAAAACCACCACTCAACCTGACAACAAACAAAAATGGCGTCTGTGATTCAGTGGAATTGCAATGGTTTTTACACCAGATTCACTCATATCCAACGCCTGATCAGTGATCACAACCCCTCAGTACTATGTTTACAAGAAACAAACTTCAAAGGCAACCACAGCCCTTCATTAAAAGGGTACAATACTCTCACAAAAAACCGGATCACTCAACAAATTGCCAGCGGTGGTGTCTCAATTTCAATCAAGAAAAATCTACATCATGAGGAAGTTGTTATCTCAACTAATTTGGAGGCAATTGCTGCCTCGGTTTGGTGTCCCAGCAAAATCAACATTTGCAACATATACTTACCTCCAAATACAAATCTCGACTCCAATGAACTGGCCAACCTAATCACCCAAATCCCCCCTCCATTCATCATAGTCGGCGATTTTAATGCCCACAACATTATGTGGGGATCACACTCCAATAGTCTCAGGGGAAGAGAAATTGAAAACCTATATCTCAGAAATCCGTCCTTATTTCTGCTAAACAACGGCCAACCTACTCACTTCAATTCATCATCCGGCAGCTTCTCTAGCATAGACCTTAGTTTCAGCGATCCACGCAGTGGCCCTGCCCTGTGCTGGACAGTTCTGCCAGAACTATATGACAGCGACCACTTTCCCATTGCAATTTCTCATCGAAAAAACAACCTCAGTGACCCCAATAAACCTTTTGAAAAATGGAAAGATAAAGGAGTTGATTGGCTGGCTTATCAAAACATGGTTGACGAGAAATTGTCTACTTTCTCCCTCCAGGATGACATCAATGATAACGTTCAAAAATTCTCCAAGATCATAACAGAAGCAGCCGAACAATGCATCGGGAAAAAAACTGTTATCAAAAACCACAACCCAGTGCCCTGGTGGAATCCTAAATGCAGTCTTGCCGTCAGGGAATCCAAAACTGCCTTTAACAGATTCAAAAAACACCCTGACGTCGAAAATCTGATCGCGTTCAAGAAACATAGAGCAAAAGCCAGGTTCGTACTGAAGGATGCCAAAAAGTCATCTTGGCAAAATTATGTCTCCACTCTCACTAGTTCCACTCCCCTGAGGGAAGCCTGGTCCAAAATTAACAGAATAAAGGGCCTCAATTGCAACCCCTCTTCCATAACAGCGCTAAAAGACGAAAGTAACAACCTAATCACTTCCAACGACGATATTGTGAATCTACTAGCAAATCAATTCTACAAGCACTCCAGCGACAACTTCTACTCGAATGAATTCCTGAAAATAAAGTCAGAAAAAGAGAAGATCCCACTCAATATGAACAACGTCGAAAACCCGGAACTTAATGTTCCACTGCGGAAATCCGAATTGGATGAAGCCCTCAAAAACTGCAAAAATTCAGTCCCAGGCCCCGACTCCATCCCCTTCACTTTCTTAAAAAACTTATCTGACGCTGCAGTCCAAACTCTCCTAGACATCTTCAATTTTATATGGCAGCGACAATGTTTCCCTGACTGCTGGAGAGAATCCACTGTAATTCCCATTCTCAAACCCAATAAACCCAAAATCGAACCATCGAGTTACAGACCGATATCTTTGACCTGCACTATGTGCAAATTACTCGAAAAAATTATCAACAACAGACTAAAATGGTTTCTTGAGGAGAACAATCTATTGTCCAACCGCCAGAGCGGTTTCAGAATAGGTCGATCAACCGTCGATAATATGGTCCTCCTGCAATCTGAAATCTCAGAAGCCTTTGCTACCAATAGGAATCTGGGAGCGGTGTTTTTTGACATTGAAAAAGCATATGACACAACATGGAGACACGGCATACTGTTGAAACTATTGAAGTGGAAGATCAACGGTAACATGGTCGCTTTCATAAAAAACTTCCTCTCACACAGAACTTTCAGAGTGAAAAAAAATAATGTTCTATCTAAGCAATTCTTCCAGGAAAATGGCATCGCTCAGGGTTCAGTCGTCAGCGTCACTTTTTTCCTTGTTGCTATAAATGAAGTCCTATCGAAAATCAAGCTGCCAGTTAGAGGCGCTCTGTACGCCGGTGACCTCGTGATCTTTTGTAAAGGCACTAATGGACGAGAAATACAAACTCTGCTACAGGTAGCCATCAATGAGATCGAAGAGTGGGCTGTGCGGTCGGGTTTCAGATTTTCTCCTCTGAAATCTAAGGTTATGATCTTTTCCAGAAAGTACAAAATAAGCCCCCTACCTCCCATTAAAATATACAACACGGAGATTGAACAGATTCATGAACTGCGATTTCTTGGTCTCATCTGGGACACCAAACTAACCTGGAAACCCTATGTTGAACAACTAAAAGCTGAATGCGCCCAAAGGTTGAACCTATTGAAGACTATTTCTCACCATCACTGGGGTTCAGAGCAAGCTCTTCTTCTGACTGTTTACAGAGCCCTAATCAGGTCGAAACTTGATTATGGGTCAATTGTATACTCATCTGCGCCGAAATCAACCTTGAGGAAATTAAACTGCATAGCTAACGCTGCGATCAGAATGGCTACCGGTGCCTTCAGGACCAGCCCAATAGAATGTTTGCTCCAGCTTGTAAATGAACCCACTCTTGACATCCGAAGAGAATCTCAAACGTTAACATACTCTGCCAGAGTAGCAGCCTCGAGAAATAATGCAGCGTACCACTCAGTCTTCTCCACAAAATACCACCACATTTTCCAGTCGAAACCAAGACTCACTCCTCCATGTCACTACAAGCTCAAATCCATTCTAAACTCTCTAAGCTTGATCCCAACAAAAGTTTGTTCACAACAATCAAATAAGGGTGCCCCATGGACCTTCTCTTCTCCAACTTACCAAAAATACGGACTACTACCGAACTACGGAAAAATCTCTATCCGTATATCAAAAAATATACAGGTGCTCCATTTGAAAATCAAAAGTTGATGTCACTTCCGGTTATTGATGCCATAGAAATTTCAATACCAAACGGTACTGCAAACGGGAGGTCAAAGTGCAGTTTGTAATATTATTTTGCTCTATATAGGTACAGACCACTGACGCAGACTGTCCAATTTCTGCAGAGCAGTTTTAAAACCAGTTTTTTCAAATGGCACCCCTTGTATATCTTTACATTAAGGTACTTTTTTGATTTACCCTTTCTCATGCATTATAAATCCGTTTAGTTTTTGCATTCGCTTCAATAACCCTTCGGAAGTTATTAAATTGTTTCTAAAAATTATGCATTCACATGCAGGCACAACCTAAAACAAATGAAGATCCCCTCACGTGCGTGAGTCACAATAGCGCATTTTCTTGGCACAGATCTGTCATTGATAGGAATGCGAAGTCCAGCTTGAAAATAATAATGTTCATACGAAGACAAAAATGAAGGTTCACGTTTCATGACAAATCGTTCCACTAATGAGAAATTTCAAGATGGCGGCGGAATCGTTGAATTTACCTTGAAAATAAGAATGATCATACGTAACGTGACAAGGGTGAGTTCCAAGTTTCATGAAAATCGTTCCACTAATAAGAAATTTCAAGATGCCGGCGAAATCATATATGTATAACTCAGCTTGAAAATAATAATGATCATACGAGTTAAGGGTAAGTTCCAAGTTTCCTGAAAATCGTTCTAAAATCGCCCTATCAAGCAGTTTGAAGTTTCCAGGGCCGGCCTTGTAAAAGAAAACTTCAAAGCTTTTTTCAAAAAAATACATTCTGTATGCACATTTTCCGAATTTCATTTTTAAATTCGGAAACTACATCAAACATGCTAATAATAACGCGAAAAAAATTGCTTGGCACCATCGAGCTGTCAAGAAAATTTTTGACAATCGTAATGATTTTTGAGGTTGGGATTTTTTCTAAATAAATATTTTCAAATACTTGCAAATGATCTATTATGGCCCTAAATTTCAGCCGTTTCGTCAAAAAAATGAAAAAATTTCATCAGAATTTCCAAAAAAATTTTGACACGTTTCTTAATTTCAGTTCAAATTGGGATAGAAGTGAAGCTGAGGGACGTGACAATAATTTTTTGAAAATGCGGCTGAAACTTTTTGTTACTACTGAGAAAACGAGAAAAGTGTCATTTTTACTTTTATGACGGAACGGCTGAAATTTGAGACCATAATAAATCATTTGTGAATATTTGAAAATATTAATTTACAAAAAATCCTAACCCCAAAAATCATCAGGATCATCAATTTTCTTTTGACAGCTTGATGGTGCCAAGCAATTTTTTTTGCGATATTGATAGCATGTTTTATGTAGTTTTTGAATATGAAAATGAATTTTGAATAATATGCATACAGAGTATCTTTTTTCAAAAAAGCTTTGAAATTTTTTTTTCAAGGCCGGCCCTGGAAATTTTTAACTCTTTGATAAAGTGATGTGTCAGATATCAATAGAAGAATAAACTCATAAAATTTCAAACCAATCTGTTGGGTTGTTTTAAAGTTATGGCTTGTCAAAAAATTCTACGAAATACATGAATCACCCTGTAGCTTCGAAACAAACAGCGTTAGAAAAATTTCAAAACCAGATCCAGGTTCGCCTGGAAAAACTGGACCTATCGTTGAGCTATGTCCATTTGGTGGTGAATCACCCTGTATATACGACGGTGTTTATTTTTTGTTTATACTCGGGGGTTTCAAAACCGCCGTCGTATACTTATAGCTCCTATAAGTCACACAAAATGCTATAACTAAACAAATTTGTATCGTCCTCTAAATAGGACGACCTCGAGGGCGACCTATTTTTCAAACGAGCATATACGAGGGGCAAACCGCTGGTCAAATTCTGTACACCAGACTTCCCCCTCGTAAGGATTTCCCCCGGACTTCCTTCGGACTTCCTCCGGACTTCCCCCGGACTTCCTCCGGCATGTACACCAGACTTCCCCAGCAGTTTGCCCCTCGAGCATATATGAGGTTCTTCAACTGATTCTGGTCTTATTTTATTTACAAAACAAAAAACTATATTTTTGTTATTATTTGGGCTGCACTTGACGACTGCACGACTTCCCCGCCTAGGGACAAGTGCAATTATCGCTTCTCTAAAACCCATTTAAATACACATGTGAATCCAGGAGGTAGCACACACCACAATGGACTTAAAAAAAAGGACTGTACCTACCTATGAATCACTGATTAGGTACACTTCAAATCAAATCAAATCAGTCTATTATCATTTCTCGATACAATGTACATTGTCTAAAATACGTCAAATAATAATTTGTTATCGTGTACATATGTATCTACACTGATCGTTTTTTGAAGTGGTTCGTTCAAAAAATTGTCCCACTTTGATAGGTTGTAACATTTGAATTGATGGATGTATCTTGTTGTGTTTTTTTTTTGTCAGAAAGGGCGTTTCTTCGGCAGCAAGTCTGCATAATTGCAATTATTTGTCATTATTGAGTGTGATTTTACAGGGTGATTCGAAAAGCTATGATTTTTATATTGAATTTATTGATGTGCATAAGGTAAATGGGTCATCCTGTATATTTCATTTCAAGGTCATCATAGAGCCTCATGTCTTAGAACTGCATACTTTTTGGATTTTGGTCTTACGTCATTTGTGTCAAAATATATAATTTTTTAACCATAATAAGTACAGAAAAATACGAAAACGTCAACAAGTATTGTTCTAATTTTTCAACGCATAATAATAAATAACCAATAGGTATGTAATTGTGAATGAAAAATGGAAAATTATCAATAACGGGTTAGGGCCACCTCTACTCTTCATCATGTCCTGACATCTTCATGGCATACTTCTGATAACATTATTGATAAGGTCACCCGGATGGCTTCCCATTCTTGCTTGTTGAAGGACATTTTCCAGCCCTTCATTTCCATGAGGCTCAATTTCGCGGTCTGATATTTTTTATTGGAGCGCATCCCATGCGTTTTCTATTGGATTGAGGTCCGGTGAAAGCGCCGGTCATCCCATTCTGGTGATATTCTCACGTTGGAAAAATTCATTCACTACGTTGCCGTTGGCTTGGAGCGCGATTGACTATACTGTATGCAATATTGGAGCGTCGTGCTACTTCCCTGCTGGAGACACCAGCCAAAACCATTTCGATTATTCTTTCAAGAATTGCATCTTGTAGACGCGGCATTTTTACAAACAATTCAATTGACATAAATGTCAGAACATTTATACTCCTAAAGATATCTCGATTTTTTCACGCAA
The DNA here is from genome assembly GCA_949128115.1 of Anaspis maculata. Lineage (NCBI taxonomy): Eukaryota > Metazoa > Arthropoda > Insecta > Coleoptera > Scraptiidae > Anaspis > Anaspis maculata. Next base: position 3,565,832 of record OX421968.1, read on the forward strand.
ATAAACATGCAGTGAATTAAAAATTGATATCTTCAAAGTCTATTGAGTTAGACCAGAATCCAAAAAAACATGCAGCGCTAAGGCATAAGGCTCTATGATGACCTTGAAATGAAATATACAGGGTGACCCATTTACCTCATGCACATCAGTTAAATTCATATGAAAATCATATCTTTACAAATCATCCTGTAAAATCACTATCAATAATTACAAATGATTTATAATTACAAATGGCAATAATTACACTTCTTGCCAAAGAAACTCCTTTTCTGACAAAAAGAAATTCAACAAAATACATCTATCCATTCAAAAGTTACAACCCATCAAAGTAGGACAATTTTTTAAACGAACCACTTCAAAAAACGATCAGTGTATATAAAAGTAAAGGAGACTAATAACAGTAAACACTAGGTACCTACATGAAAAACAAAACAAATAAAATATATCAACACAAGATGCTTACATGCACCTCTCACATGCCCATATTAAAAAAACGTGGGTGCGTGACCATAGTCACCCTCGGAAGAAGTGAAACTTCTATAGATATGAATCAATCAGCAAACAACGTTTGAAGAGGTGTTCTTTTCGTATACCCGCTCCCTAACGGTTTGTATCATCTTATTTTTCTTATTATCAATCTTATTATCATTAATCTTATTATTATGAGTCACTCAAAGGGCAGAATACTTTTGACATGATTTTTTTCACGATTAGACTTCTTTTGTTTCTTTTCTCGCTGCGCTCGGCGCCTGAACTCTCATTCTCCGTCACATGAATAGTGGGAGCGGTACGCAAAAGCATACCGCATTTTGGAGTGCAGTAACGAGATTTTGTCCCTTAGGGGGCCAATGGGGGCCCTCCAAATTTTCAAGATGCAAGAACTTTCACAAAATGATCATTGAGTATCATCATATATGTCATAAGTGAAGCTTACGGGTCTATTGAAAATGTTTTCATCAAATGTCGTCGTGTCCAATTCATTCTTCACATTTGAAAAAAAATTCTTTCGCAGAGGTCAAAAAAACTGTTTTAATTTTTTCTGCTGTGCAAGGAAACGATAAATTCATATGTTTTGTTGCGTTCCCAACTAAATTGCGTTCCGTAAGCCCAAATATGAAGACAATTTTTTCGCAGTATGATTTTCTAAAGAAGAGGTGACCTCTTCAGTACACCTTTTTCAACTGCATTTTTTTCAATGTTCCTACTGGATAAGACTGTCAATTTTCGCAGATATGAGAAGCTTGAACTCTTTTCTTAGTAATTTCCATGCTACATGGCTTCAAAACGCACAAAAGAGCCCTAAAACTTTTTTTCTGCTGGGCCGTCAAATTTTTGGCATGTTGATTTTGTAGTGGAGGAGACGCGCAAATAAATGAGATCTAGTCCAGGCGAATAAGTTCTCCCGGAAAATATACCTACTTATACCTAACGACTCTGCGTTTTGTTGTAATACAATAAAACACGGCATGGAAGAATATTTTCTGTTGAAACCTAGTCGTCTGCGCCTGCAGCCTGGATTAAATATTGGTTCGCGTCTCTCCTACTATTAAATCAAAATATCGTAAGTTGGACGGGCCAGCAGAAAAGAATTCTTTTTGGGCTCCCTTGGGCGTTTTAGAGTCATGTTGCTTCGCAACTACCAAGAAAAGAGTTCGAGGTCTCCATTCCTGCAAAAATTACGAGTGATATCCACTGGGGACATAGAAAGAAATGCTCTTGGAAAAGAGGTACTGAAGAGGTCACCACTTGTTTGAAAAATACTATTACAAGAAATTTTTTTTCATAATTAGGTTTAGGGAATACGATTTAGTTGGGAACGCAACAGAACATATGAATGTATCGTCTTCTTGCATAGAAGAAAAAATAATAAGAGTTTTTTTGACCTCTGCCAAAGAATTTTTTTTCAAGTGTGAAGAATGAATCGGACACGACGACAATTGATGAAAACATTTTCAATAGACCCGTAAGCTCCACTTATGACATACATGACGATATACTCAATGATCGTCATGCAAAAGTTCTTGCACCTTGAAAATTTGGAGGGCCCCCATTGGCCCCCTAAGGGACAAAATATCGAGTGCTGCGGGTCAAATCGCTTGTCTCGGTATAAAGTATGCCCATGCAAAATCTCGTTACTGCACTCCAAAATGCGGTATCGATGTGTTTTTAGGTGTGTACCGCTTCCACCCACTAGAAGTCTCACTCATACCCCTAATACAATAAATATCTATTTTCATCAATAATATTCTCCACAAATAATTATGCGAATGTGACATCGTGACAGATTTTCTTACTGTACGATTTTCCCCGTTATATTACAGCACGGTGAAAACTGTGTTCTGGCAGAGACAGCATGGAAATCTAATCTCCACAAAGTATAAGAATATCGTTTGGAAAACTCGATCTGGTATTAATTTTAATTGAAAAAATATAAAATACATAGGTATTTACATAGGTACCTCGTGAATGTGATTTGAGGTAACTACGTGGTTATCTAGAGTTTCTACGATATTATCTTCTCCTATTATATTATCTGCTAGGCCCGGCCCTGAATATACCTCCCTATCCCTATAATAAATCACATCCGCTCGAATCTATTCAAGCCAAGTCGAGAGCCATTCTTGTCGGGCCAACAGTACGACAACACGAAGAGCAGTCCAGTGTCGGCGATTAGTAAAAAATAGAACCGAACGTGAACCGAACGCGGCGAACGCTGCAACAGCTTATTATTCCATTTTCTGGGACGACGCTGGTCGCCCCAAGGTCAGACAAGACAACGTTACAGGCGTTCATCGTTACAACCACTGATGCTATTGGATTGGCGAGTAACATTACCGATGGTGGCGCTGCTGATGCGCTTCGCATGTAAACAAACATGTCGGATAGGGCACGGATTGTTGCCCGCGCGTTCAAAAATCTTATCAGTAGTAAGCGGTTTTTAATGTCCTCCAGACGTGAAACGTGGTTAATTAGTACCTATTGCGGTGGAACTCGAAAATGGCAGAAGCGAATTGAGTGTTATGAAGGTTTTCAATCACTGGATGGCCTCAAGCCTCAACGGATTCTCGATCTATCGTGATGGGATACTGATGGGAGAGGAAATTCTGAAGTCACAATTTCTTGTGTTGTATGGTCGAAAGCGAACCGAATCAAGCTTCAGTTCAAACATAGACATATTTGGATTGTGTTTACAAACAAGCGCATTGTATGAATCTCTTCACGAGGCAACTGAGATTGTAATTATTAAAAGAAATAGTAGTAGAAGTTCCTGCGAGAGTTCCTGTGAAATTGGAACGTTTAAATGCACTTGCAAAGCAGGCCAGTCCGGGACATGCAAACATATCGCAGCTGTGCTTCTTCGATGCAGCCATTTAAAGTTCCTATTTTCAGCACACTTCCCAGGCTTTTCTCGTAGTCATATTTTTCACAGTGCCAAGTTTGTTTGTCATCTTGACTACCCAACTTGCGTCTTTCGCTTTCGACGGGAAACGGTGAAAATGTAACTCTCCTTTTTTCCGGTTTCCACAGCGCGACTCGCACTCGTAAACGCAACAAATTCTCCGCCACTTTTTGTCACTATGACAAAATTACAAATCTTACCACCTCCCATTCTGATGCCACTTTTGCTTGCCAGTCGTCGTACACGTGCCACTCTTATTTAAAAATGCAATGCTTTTGCAACCGACGACACCTAGTATATTCAAGATAATGAAACGTGCGTGGCTCACGTACTTTGTTGGAAAAAATCAACGCCGCGTTAAGTCAGATGGAATCAATTAAAGTCACCAAACACCGCAACGCTCATATAAGAGCCCACACAAATCTGCGGTTGATCCGTGCACAAACGTCGTTTACACGTTGGCCGTCAGATGGCGTATTCGATCTTGAAACTCGCCAATGAATCAATTTCACTCCCATGTGTGGTTCTGCGTTAGTTGTGTGTTGTGATCTAGGCGCGAGAATAGAAGTTTCACTTCAAAAACTCTTGAAGGGTGTAAAGGTGCGTTCAGTCAGCTTATTTAGCCGCAAGTTTTAATTTTAGTCGTAAGCGCAGCATCGCTTATTGGCTGATCTGAGGAGGCTGGTTCATGACAGCCAATGAGCATCGCTGCGCTCACGACTAAAACTAAAACTTGCGGCTAAATAAGCTGACTGAACGCACCCTAACATCCTCTCGGTAGGAATTGTTTAATTTTTTTTTTGAATTCATATTCTGTGCAGTAATTCTTGACAGATTCCGGAAGCAAATTAAACAAATGAATACCCATGTGCTGCGGCGATCTCTCGTAAAACGAGTGCATATGATGCTTTGCGCGTACCTACATCTCGCCCGCCTCTGGTGAAGTAATCGTGAAAGTCTCGGTTGCGCTTAAGATTTGATTTTTCTCTGTAAATGTATTTTAAGATGCTGTAAATATAAATTTCCGTTACAGTGAGTAATCTGTTCTCCTTGAATACCTCCCCACAAGATGTTCTGTATGGAATGCCGAATATGAGCCTTATCAGTCTTTTCTGCAATACAAAAACTCTACTCACGTTAGACGCCCGTCCCCAACAGATTATGCTGTAATTAAGAACCAGATACGCCGACGCGTAATGGACAGAAATCATATTTCCTTTCCAACTTGTTTTTCAGACTTTTCAGCATGTAGTAGCTTCTATTCAGTTTAGTACACACCCCATCAACATGCTCACCCCAGTCCAGATGCTGATCCATCACAGTTCCCAAAAACAGTGTCTGTGCCAAAAACTCTACAGAATGTACCGGCAATAGGTCAACTTCCCCTGATACTTTGATTGGGGGGCAAGTGATGTACGTTATCATACGAATAAAAGTTGAACAAGTGACAGTTCATCATATCAATCAGTTACTTTTTTTAATTAAGTCTAAAACTCATGTCAGAACGCAGTTATTTGGAAAATATTCCACTTTTTGACAGATTCAAGATTTTTTTTATGTAACCCACCAACTCTCCGACTAAGTGAAAATTGTCTATGGTGAAAATGGCTGTTCGAGATAATCCAACAATAATACTGCAAGCAACTCTTACCGCGGTTCTTCCGCTTTTCATTATGCCAGAAAACTCCAAAATGTTTTAAATCAGCCCTACCTACAGGATGGTCTATTTGATCGTTTGCTAAATAACAATCCGTGATTGCACTTGCCCCGAGATTGCACTTACCCACCCCACTCTACCTCACCTACTTTTCATTTTAACAAACCGTTCTCAACTCCACACAATTTTTCATTATCATTTTTCGCTTATTCTGATGATGCCATTTTGTTAATCTTGATGATACCGGTACTTATTTTCATGTTGGTAGGTACTTACCCACTACCCACTTACTTTGATAATGTATGTACCTAGGTATTTATTTCATTTATTGTTTACATAGTACCTATACTTGCAATTGTAATTCAACTTAAAATTGATTTAATTGTTTCCATCTGTTTTGTCATCATCCGTCCTACACTTCTTTCTTTACCTGTCAATCCTTGGTATTCATTCCTACTTGGGTACTACTAGTTTATTGGAATTCAATAACATTTCCATAGCGACCCTTCCTCCACTTCTCAAAATATATCACTCTTATTCCACAATTATTCAAAATCTGCTAGTTAATTCACTTCTGCTGGTGGTGGTGTAATTGAATTCGCAGCACATCAAAGATAATTTCAGTTATTCTCATTCTCAAAGGTTTCAAAAGGAGAAATGATCCCCCATCAGTAACACTAAGGAATATCTTTACACTTAATTAAATAGAATCGTAAATACTCCCGTCTTAGATTGTTAATTTAAATGGCGAATTTCCCTTTCAAGGGGTTAGTTGCCAAGCAACAAATTAATTTGATGATGTACTTCCCCAACTTCAAGTGTTGAAGAGGCGGCTTCTTATGAGAACAACTTCCAACTAATTGATGCGTAGGTGCCAACTCTGATTACGTTCTATAGATTTTGTAGAGATGCGGGAATTTGCATTGGGAAAATAAAATCCATTTGATAATTATTTTAGTGAACTTCAATGAAATAATTTTTTATAATAACTTATAAAAAATAATACATATGACATGTAGATCAGAACAAACAAAACACTGTATAGTTAAAGCTCCAATGAAGAATATATACAGAATACGTATATAAGTATATAAGTGTATGAATTATACAATAAAAAGAATATAATTTAGTATATATCACGTCAACGCTAACAACGAAATTAAAAAAAGTAAATGAAAAATACAGGGTGTCTCAAAAATAATACATCCCTACATTACCATGATAAATGTATGGAATATTTTATGAAGTCCACAGAAAATGATGAAAACATTCTTCGACTTTTCTTATCGAAGTTGTGCGGGGTCGAAGAGTGATCTTTCGAGTCTGGTTTCGTTATTCTGAAAGATTTTGAAGTGAAGTGGTTGTCACAATTAACAGTAAAAAATATCAACCACAAGATGTGAACTGAATTTTTGATTTCTATACATGAGTCATGAACCTCAAAATTAATTTTTTTTACAAAATACCTGCAAATTCATTTGGCCCCTTAACCGATATACAGCAGAAAGCGTCTTGTTCAATTTTTTTTATTGGATTTCTTTGGTTTATTAAAAGCCAAGAATTATTGAACAGTGTATCAACTCACCCTGTATAGTAACTTGAATTTGATACCTAGCCAGTCGTTGATATTATTCACTCTGCCATAATGTTAACTAAAATCTTTGGAAATAACGAGACTACAAGGAATCAACACCCCTTCATAACTTCGAAAATTAAAGTCTAATCATTTTGGTGCCAGTTACCTTCAGTTCAGTCCATCTCTCAAATTTTGTGGAACACAATCATAAATCACTCAGAATAGTGTCAAAAATAAGAATTCAGAATAAAAAACGCGGACCATCCATGTAGTTTCTTGTGACGCTAATAGCGTTTATTGTGACCATCTGGGGGGAAGGGAGCAGCAACTAGAGGAAAGGGGAACGGGGGAGGCCACGCACCACTCATCATCTTATTGTGTGGCGTGCGCTCGAGAAAATAGTGCAGCGCAATTAAATTATTATCTTGGAATCGGGACGTCTTCCATCATCAATGAGTGAGGAATTTTGTGCAGATACTATTGTGCTGTGTTTCATTGCTAGTAAAAGTCTACATAAAGACGGATTGAAGGGAATTCTCACCACCAGTTCTTGTGAGCTTCATAAAAAATTCCATATACCGCGATGTTACAACAAGAATGCGATACTTTTGTGACACTCTATATAACTAGGATTTTACACAACACAAAGAAAAAAAATCATATAGTGTAAAAAGAAGTAGGTATGTATTCTTCATTAAAGAAATGAGGCTATTCAGTTATTTATAGATATTAATTATTACACCAATCACAATTTTTTGCAAATCTTCCAACAGGTTAATTAATGTACTTAAACGATAATGTGGCTTTAGATCGTCAGCTGGCGTTGTCACAAATTTCTCATTATTTCAACATTGTCTTACGAATCAAACACAAACAAAACAGGACGCTACATACCGAACATTAATAAGGATCATTAATGAGCTGACAAACTAAGGAACTTAACATCATAATTGAAAATTAATATGCAATTTCTGCATGCATGGCCAAACTGCTCACATCTTGAACAAAGCTTAATTAAATTAAAAACGTGAAAGGAATGCGTGTATTACGCAAAAAGGAATGGATCACGGAGTGTAGAAGGAACGAAGACTTCTGTAGCCAAAAGGATAATTCATTCACACATTGACAAACGTAACGAAAAAACAAAAAGTAGAAAAAAAAACAATTACCGTAGTTTAAAACATAAACATTGAATAATAAATATTGCATCTAAACAAGGTAAATCATCATTTACTGAAAAAAAGCAGTGAAATCTCACTTATTGACCTACAAATCAAATTTGATACCAACACTTTTGGCAAGTTCTGTACAAATCTGATATATATCTATAAAAACATCGACTAATACTTGCAAGTCTTATTATAGTATAATATATCTAGAAGTATCACAAATAAACTTTAAGGATTTCATGTTCACTAACTTATTATCACATTTGACTTTATATATTACAGAGAAACATTCATTCACGGACCTTGAATCACAATTGATTGGATTATCACGGGATGTGGGGAAGGACTAGGTTTAGGAGCCAGAAGTCCTCATAAGGATCAAAGGTTACAGAGACCACTTTTTTATCAACAGCGATTACACACCGTCAACACCACCCCCTTCAATTTGACACGATTCAGGTTTTGTGCCATATTGTGAAGGGGATGCATTTTTAATAAGCACTCACACATTTGACAAATAGAACCTACAATACCAAACCACATGCATAGCTCTAAATATATAAGGATAGTAACTCAAGTGTATAATGTTTAACTGCATTCATTTATTAAACCTAACAAATGATGCTTAATTAAATAAGTGCACTGTAGAAATGGATTACGAATTACTGAAGTTAAATACTACACACTTGAGCTGTTCCAAAGCAACGTCCGTTCTCAACGCGAATCCATACTGAAATCGGACGCGGCTTTCTTTTGTAAAAAAAAATTAAACATTGATTTATTTTCTTTCAAGTTAAAAACCCATACTCAGTCTTTTGTTACTATGAACAAAAATGAAATTCAATTAAATTCAGACAACTAACACGTTAACAACATTTCGAGTATAGGTTCTCGCTGATGGTAATTTAAATAAAGTTCATCCTACAGAACCCACCCTGTTGTAATTCATCGCTGAAGGCTCAAACTCGGAACCGTCCAAGCGTTGTTCCAAGTTATCCCACCCCGTCGCTACAATTTAACTAGTTACCCCATTTACCCTGAAACAGCAAAATTACTTTAAAAACATTCTGACATTTCGAAGTGAACGAGACACAAACCTGTGCGACCTTTTCAAATTCCATATTGTTGTGATAACCTTTCCTTCAGCTGAGGAGGAAACTGGTCACTAAATCGTTTCCAATTCTCTGGTCCGACTTGCCCTTTAAAACTGTGCAAAATCTGCAAAGTTATGGATTTTCATGTTTATGTGATCAAGGTTGATATCATTATTTGAAAATAATGCATGTAGGTGTCTACCTTCATAAAAGCGTCCTTTAAATCTTCCTTTGGTGTGATCCACGAAGCAACAGCATCACAAAAGAAGATGAACTCATTGACTACCCCTGCGGGATTGACTTGAATCATTTGACACATCCCTCTGAAAGCGCTATCTTTCTCTTCGTTATCCCGAATGTTACGCAATGATATGCACCTGTAACGAAACATGTCAAAACCTACTCCTTGGCTCTGAATCAAATGCAAGTGTATGGTGACACTGATACGACTGCGAATCTGTAAATTCTTCAACCAATTTACTCAGAGGTTACTCGACAACAATTTAAGGGCTGCAATTATTTGACTTTGAATAATAATTTTGAGTGTCACACTTGCTTTGGTTTCAACTTTTAAGCTAAATATGGCGACACTCCTCAATAGATGACAAAGACTGACTTGTTTTTTTAAAGAGAATTGAGTATGTGTGAAATAGGCGCTGACAAAAATTGAACTTTTGAATATTAAAGAGTGTCGCTGTCACATTATGGAGGAAGCTTTAAAGGACAATAATTGCTAATAAAAAGCAGCTTCCCCGTGTTAAAATTAAAATAAAAATCGAAGATAATTGAAATGAAAACTGGATTAAACAGGTTGAAAATTAAAAAATAAAGAATAAAAAGAGGGTTTACAGACCACTGTCGTACAAACTGGTGTAACATGGGCGCGACATCGTGGGGGCAGACAAAACCTAGTCGACCAATTGTTATGGCTACACCGAGAACAAAAACAACAAAAAACTCAACTTAATCAAATGAGTACAAGTTATATAATTATAATAAATAATCCTCAATTATAATTGAAAATTATGAAATGATAGTAAGTATACTTATATGAACAAAATCAGTGCTTGATAAAAACAGAACTGGCTTGATGTAAATAAACGAACTCATATATGTAGAAAATTATATCAGATAATTAAATAAATTGTGTTTGGTCGGTCTCATACAGTGGATCCCATTTTATATAGTTCGCTTTCTGGGTCTCTTCAATTCTATAAACGCAAAACAATACGGAATAGGACTTTCAACACCAAACAAAAACAAACACCAATGTTTTCCACAAAAAATTCATGGCAACAGAAATAATATAAACATAAAAATTCAGGATTCACTGTAAATAAAGTTCCAATTTTATCAACACTGTTGCAATAGTTAGTGCTTTGGATGTTGCTGTTAACGCTCAATTACTAGCCTTACTAGCAACACACATACACACAATAATCGTACCTCACACCACCCTAAAAACAAATGTTATAAAAAACTTGCACACATGCGGGCGTCCAAAACAACACGTGAAAACGCAACCCAGTTAGGAAACTTACCAGTATTTTCTAGAAGTGTTTTTGGAGTATTTTGCCTATTGATGATTTCAATTAATTGATTCAAAACTAACGGTATATAGGGTCGAGTGTCGGCACCTGAAGAAAAAAAAAGAAATATACAGTTTTTTGAAGTTCACATATGTTGACGTGCCTTTCAGTTCTTACCTAATTTGATGCTGATTTCTCCAATGGCCCAAGTCGCATTATTACACACAGATATATACTCAGGATTAAGGTTACGTCCCAGAATGGGAAGAAAGTCCGAAATGCAAGGTCTGACGTGTTGAAAACATGCTTTCGTGAGGTCCCCCAGAAGGGCAAACGAAGACTGCCTGACTTCAGGCATTGAATCTTGCATGCAATGATGCAACAGTTCCATTATGTTGCTGCTCTGGACCAACTTCTCAATGTGACCATTGAGACCTTCCGCCAACCCTGACAGTAAATCCAAAGCCACAATCATGAAGTCTTTATCTGGTGGTTCGAACTGATCAGGATTTTGCATATTTGCCTGCAAGGTACCATTTAGTGCCGTTTTCCATTCCAAAAAACAAAATCAGAGTGAAACTCACCATATGAAGATACAGCGTATGTTGAACTAACGAAACGCACCTGCAGTAAACAGGTTCGCAATAAGGTAGAAAACCAGATTGGAGTGCTGTTGCGATGCTGGATAGGCACTGAAAAACCAAGAAATAAATAACTGACGTGGTTATACAACTTCACACAACACTTACTTCTAACAAAGGAAATAAGTCTTTGTCTTCGTCTTTTAAGATGTTCCATTTCTGTATCAGAGGTGGCATCAGCATGTTGATGAAATCGGGCTTGTTCAAGTGATGACCAACGGAATCGGCTAAGGTACCAATGGCGTCATAAAGGATTAGCAAGTTTTTGTGTTGGTATTTAGAAAAGGCGAAGACCAAAGTTTCAAGAATAAAACCTAAATATGGCACCAATTCAGTGCAAGCCTCCTCTTCTAACGTGGCGAAAGCTGAGCACGCCGCTTCCTGTACCCTTTTGTTGCCATCCAGGATGCGTTTCAACAGTTCAGTCATTAATGGTTTTAAATATAAGTCGTGCGGCTGTGTGACAACCCAATGCGAATAACGACTCAGCGTCCAGCAAGTGATCGCCCTCACTAAAGCTTTCTTGTCGTTCAGGCAGTTGATCAGGTATGGAATCAGCTCGGGCAGGTGACTGATCATTCCTGACATGCAGCCCTCAGCTATGGCGCCTGAAAACCCGAGAAATAATCGATTCAGCCCTATGTCATTACGCAACTGCCGCACTTACCCAAAGCGAGAATTCCGGACTCTTTGATGTTCCAATCTTGGTGAAACAAAGTCTCTTTTAAAATGGGAATCAGAATTGGTAACAGATCATCCCTGAAGACGTTCGCTAAGACATCTAGAGCCGCGGCGCTGCACTTTCGCAAGTTCCAATCCGAGAGAGATCCGTCATCGTCGCCGTCGTCGTATTCTTCGTCGTCGTCGTCGGGCTCGATGACCCCGTTCTCGTTTGTGCTGTTGGAGTTCGTCGTCGGTTTGAGTGTCGTTTTCGACTTGTGAAAGCGCGGTCGAATGTCCTCGTCCCTGTCCGGCACGGCGCCGTCTTCTTCCACGTCGCCCTAGAGATTATAAAATTAACGTGCAAAACAAAATTTCGTTGTTGGCTTTCGGTGTGCACTTACTTTGAGCAAGATTATGTCGATTTCCGAGTACTTCATCCCCCTGACCAAAACGGGGATGAGCCGGTTCAAGTGCGGGGCAAGGACATTTCGGCATACAGGCTGTTCAGCGAGGGACAGCCAGAACTCGCAGGCCTCCAAAGCCACTCCCTCGTCACCATCTTGGGTGCGAATGAGCATGTACTCGATAATGTTGTCGATTTGTGGGATCAACCGGTCCAGGCGGACTTCCAAGAGCATCACGAGGGCCCGACAGACGTTCTTGCGTACCTCGGGATCATCGTCGGTTGCGACGATGAATAAGTTCTACGAAAATAAATCATAAGCCTATGCAAAGCCACAAGCGCTGGCAAGCGACAAGAAAAAATCGACAGAATACGTTTTTCAAAAATGACGCAGACTACTCTTTCAACTTGAGTTGAATACATAGTCTTTGTTTTACCCCAATCAGTGTAAATGTCCACTAAATTAGTGCTGCCAACTGGTTATGACTGACCGTTCTTGTAGAATTCAGCAGTAGCATTTAGCTAGTAACATTAGTAGAACTGTACAATAACCGGTTAAATCACATGATGAAACAACCATAAACTTTGCAAGAAATATTGAATTTCTGCAATAAGTAAAAAAGTCGAAAATTTCAATTGCTTTTTCGAGATCCCCGTACAGTTGAAAGTCGAAATCTGTTGAAAGAAAAAAATTCTGTGACGGTCTGTCTTTATGTGTCTTTTGTTATCCCTAGATTTCTTCGAGGGGGGGATCTTTTTTCTCATTCATTCAAGGTCGGTCTATTTCTGTCTGCATTTTTGCTGGCTAATCACCGACGTCGGTGAATGCTTTCCTCCACTATACCGGAAATTTCGCCGAATCCCTGGTTTCACACACCGTATGGGGTCGGCACCATCGTTCATATTTTACGTGCTATGCGACACACGCCTTGCATTCAGCAATCATTCCAACTAAATCAAAGAACTTCGTTTTCTGGACGAAAATCCGACCCGCCACTGGTGGGGCTCAAGCCTACGACCCCTGGCATGACAGTCGGACGCGCTGACCACAATATCACAAGATCTTCTGGGTAGAAATCATGGTAAGAATTGACAGAATAAAATTCTAGAACTTCATAATAATATTATAGGATAATGTTCAAGGACTAATGGAACAAATCTGTTGTGGCACCCCAAAACTTTCCCGACTAGTATCCAGGAACCTATGTAAATTTTTGTTCGAAGCGTCTCTTCAGGTGGGAAGTTGAAATTAGAGGAAAAAATTGAAAATAATTTCCAGGAAATTGAAAAAATTTTCAAGGAAAGTTGAATTTTCCGGAAAAACTACGAATCTTTTTCCAAATCATCTTATTATTGTGAAAATCGTAAATTCAGGCTTCACTTCAAACTCCATAATTCAAGTCCGGTCTTGAGACTCCAGGTCGGGTTTACATTTTCAACCGGAAAATTCCCGGGAAATTGGAAAAAGAAGGTTGGAAAATGTTCAAGAACCAGTTACCTCTAATTTTGAAAAAATGGTGAAAATCTGTTCACAGGATAAAAAGTTGGAAAATTTGCAGTTTTTCCAGAGAGGAAAACTGGAAAACAGTGAGGCAATTTTCCATAAAAAGTCGATTCCCAAGCAGGAATGAATTTTTGAGTGGAGTCCTACTACAAAAGCGAGTCGCTCTGGTCAAAACCAGGGCGAGAGGCGGTCTCGGGTGGCAACGGTCAGGAGAAATTTTAAAAATTCATAACGCCTGACTGAAGGATGGTGGAAAACTGCAACTGCAGACTTGATTTGACTCTTTTGTTGTGTTGCTCCCTGCCAATTTTGGTTTCAAGCCGTCGGATAGATTTTGAATAATTAATGGTAAAGTTTTGAAATTTGACATTTTTTATTATATGACAGATGACAGATAGGGCAATACTTTACACTGTTCTGAACACAGTTTTTTAGGGGCTTTCAAATGACATATTGCAAGTCAAGTTCCGTGAGATATAGGTTGACATTTGTTGACAGTGACACTTCCGTTTGACAAATGACAGCCAAAAACTAATGGGCTCTTTCCAGGAAACAACCATGTCCGTACACCAAATTTCAAGTCGATCCAGTCAACGGTTCGGCAGTTATCGTGGAAGATCACAGACAGACACACACACACACACACAGACAGACATCATTCTGGAAATGGTCTTAATCGTCTTGGGGGACCTCAAAATGTCCGGTGAAATCTCAAAACTTTTTTTCTGTCCCACCCAGTGGTCGAAATGTACCGGAACAGACCGGAACGGCGTTCCGGTTCGTGAAATATTTTCAAAAACCGTTCCGTCTCGTGAAATTTTGCCGAAAGTCGTTCCGTTTTGTGAAAAATGTGCCGATAAGACGTTTAGACTTGTCTTTCAATCTAATTTTGTCTTTTGTTGAATTATTTTGATTTTATTGTTTTGTCATCACATTTATCGTTTCAAGAAATTATAATCACACATTATTATAGTAGAGAGATATTATCCATCCACAAAGAAAATTCAGTAATTCGTTCCGTTTTGTGAAAAATGTGCCGATAAGACGTTTAGACTTGTCTTTCAATCTAATTTTGTCTTTTGTTGAATTATTTTGATTTTATTGTTTTGTCATCACATTTATCGTTTCAAGAAATTATAATCACACATTATTATAGTAGAGAGATATGTATCCATCCACAAAGAAAATTCAGTAATATCACTTTTTGAGCTGTTCGTTACTGAATTTAGGTACATCGTAAATGGGATATAATTGTCTACTCATTAGTACCTATCCTGAGCACATTAGAATTATCTAAAAAAACTGCTTGAACTTTTTAATTGAACAGAAATGGGGAAGTCCCAGAAATGGGGGGGGGGGTAGTTTCGCCTGCAGCGCTTGCTCGCATCGAGAGTCCTAGCGTTCCGGTTCGTAAAAATTGCCATTTCGACCACTGGACTCCCACCCCTTCCATGTTGGTGGGGGGTCGGGAAAGTAAAATTACTAAAACTTACCAGAGAAGCTTAAATTTTCACTAGTATTTTTTTTGTTATTCCTCTGATCTTACATGCCTATGAAAATCCATGTCTTTGCAGATTTTGCATAGTTTTAAATTAAAGGGTAAGTCGGACCAGAGAATTGAAAACGATTTGGTGACCAGTTTCCTCCTCAGCTGAAGGAAAGGTTATCACAACAATATGGAATTTGAAAAGGTCGCACAGGTTTGGGTCTCGTTCACTTCAAAATGTCACAATGTAAGTGATAAAACTAGGAGAATTATGCCTCAACGGAAAGAGATATCGATGTGGTGCAAACGCCAATCGAATGCGTACGTGTTCACCACATAAAGTTGACCAATGGTTGCATCTAGGTAACGGATCGGTTTATTCCGGTGCCAGGTGATCGTTAACATATTCCGGTCGCCTCACCTGAATGCGCAGTTTTCTTTTCTACGGTGACTGCCGAATGTCCACGCAAATCCGTTTGACAGCGACCGGTGTCGACGCACCGCAAATTTTTTCCGGTGACTAAAATGGTGGCCGGTACCCACCGGTGTCTGTCAACCGTACTACGATTGCGTGCATTCAGACAACGACCGGTCTCCGATTTCGTGACCGGTGGGTTACCTGGGTGCAACCAATGGTCACTTGGCCGCCATCTTTGATCCGCCATTTTGAATTTCTTTAAAAGTGGTCCGATTCGAGTGAAATTCGCAGGCGATGTGAACTTCATCAAAATATATCCGATTTTGGACAAATGATGCTCTGCCGCCATCTTGGCTGTCATATTGAAATTTCTTACTAGTGGAACGATTTTCATAGAGCTTGGAACTGACCCTTGTTTCGTATATTGTTATTGGTGAAACGATTTTCATGAAACTTGGAACTTACCTTTGTCTAGTACGATCATTCTGATTTTCAAGCCAAATTTCATGATTCTGCCGCTATTTTGAAATTTCTGCCCAAATAATGGTAGAACCCTAATTAACATCTTGCGTTTACTAATCCTTCAAAAAGGAAGTGCGCTACTGAGCCTCATGCCCATGAGGCATATTCGCTTGTTTCTTCATTGAGCATTGTAAAAATAAAAAAAGCCAGTAGTACATATCATTAGAATAGGCTACTGGCAACATTTCAAGATCAAAATGAAAAAATCTGCTAACGGGTTGCGGAGAAATAGCAAATTTAGAAACGGCTTACCTGGCGTTTCAAAGTCGGGAGCAGTAAGAACAGAATCATTTCGGTATTTGCTGTGCTAGATTTTTGTTCTCAGTCTCATATTGGCTGGGTGGATGTCATTGGATAGCCAATAGAATTACCATTAATGGGGAACTATAGGCAAAACGGATTGTAGAGGGCGACGTGTTCCATACACCCATACTGACAGTTAACGTACATAACCTCAAAGAAATACAAACAAATTTACGGAAAGTGGAAAGTGCTCAAAGAATAAGAGTTGAGGTTGATAGGAGCCTCACTGAGAGGGAATAAAAAAGAGCTGGTGCAAACTGCAGAGGTATAGTCCTTTGGAACTCTTGCAGCCTAATACACAACACGTTACTACCAATTGTTTTCCGCGATTTTTGGCTTGTCGGCGTTTCTACTTTTCAACTCACGAAGCGACGCGACAATTCCAAAGTTGAGGTCATGTACGCTTAAAATGACACTGATGATAGCTGGGGTGCATGGAACACAGGCGCCATTACTTCAGGCGTTTGTCACTATAGTTCCCCATTATCAGAGTCCAAAATGGCCACTGATTTCAAATTCAAAGTGACA
This sequence comes from Anaspis maculata, assembly GCA_949128115.1. Lineage (NCBI taxonomy): Eukaryota > Metazoa > Arthropoda > Insecta > Coleoptera > Scraptiidae > Anaspis > Anaspis maculata. Next base: position 3,582,725 of record OX421968.1, read on the forward strand.
GATGCAGTAGATAATTACGATTGTCTCGTCAAAATCTTGTTTTTGACCGATATTTCAAACAGAATCGTCTTATCAAGATGTCTACCTACTTGCTAAAACGGGCCCTTCAGTTGACCTATTTTCAACAGCATCCGCCATCTTGGATTTTGGATATCCGTGTTTGAAGCCTATTTTATTGGCCATCCAATGACACCCAAAACGATAATATTGGACTGAAAACAAAAAATCTAGCAGTGCAAAATACCGAAATGATGTTCTCACTGCTCCCGCCTTGAAAACGCCAAGCAGGCTGCTTTTAAATTTGCTAGTTCTTTGCAACCCGTCAGCCGCTTCCTTTCATTTTGGTCATGAAATGTTGCCAGTAGCCTGTTCTATGGATATGTACTATTGGCTTTCTTATTTTCACAATTCTCATAAAAAAGAGGGCAATAGGAGACCTATTTTCAACTGCATCCGCCATATTGGATTTTGAAATAGCGGTCATTTTGAGCTTTGGTGTTCGAAGCCTATTCTTTTGGCTATCCATTGATACCAGGATCGTCGAAATCGGAACAGAAATAGAAATTTTACAAGGGATTGATTTTAGTGCAATTTTTTTTGACCCACCTGGAATAAGTATACCTGTAGACAATGCATGTAGGTACATATTGCCTTGATTGCCAGAACTGGATTCTATCTCTTTCTAATCTGCAGTTTATGAAAAAAATGTCACATAAAATGTGCGATCAAATTGTTGCGAATGTTGCCTTTAAAGTTTATGGATGAAAGGATTATCTCACAGACATACAAACACTTACAAAGAAAAAATCTTTTAACAGATCTAGATGTTTTAGCATCCGAAGATTTCGAAAAAGCAATACAAATTTTCGATTTTTTTTTTCGATTACCATATCTGGTACCATTGAAGACATGTGACCGGAATCTGATCTATCTAACCACAGGTGCTTTGGTTTTGTCTTTTGAGGTCGTACAGGGTGCTTCAAAAGTGTCGTATTCCGAGTCCAGACCCAGAGTGATATCTAGGATTTACTCAAGAACATGGAAAGAACGTAAAAAAAATATTGACTTTAGGAGTTATGTGGGGTCAAGGGTGGAGTCCCCTCCATTTTCGTTATTCAAGGTGATTTTTGGGAATTTACGAAAATTAAGAGGGGCGAAGGCCTACCTTGTGATCCCCCTCACCTTCAAAAATGAACGTCATCTATATCGCCCTGAAGTCGGAATGCAGTACTTTTGAGGCATTCCTGTATAAACGGAGAAGAAACTGAAAGTATCTGACCGATATAATGTAAAATTTACACAATCTATGTGTTCTACCACAATCCTGAAGTTTACTCTTTCCATTGTACTGTACAGGGTGTTCACGTGAGACGGATAAGGGGGGTAAGAGTTTTCAATGGGGGGCGTTAAAAACTCTTTTCATGATAATTCCAAAAAGAAAAACTAAGGAAAAAACTATCCTGAAACAATTTTTTCCGTAGTTTCTGAAAATGTCAAGTATATTTTTTTCATTTCGTGCCAAATACAGGGTGCTGCAATTTTTTTAGCATTTTTTCGAAACACCATGTATTTCATCATCACAGTCGATCCACATTGTTGACCGGATTACAGAAATGCATGACACTTCTGATTTTTTTTTTCGAGAAAAATTCATAATGGCATCTCAAAAATCTTTTTATTTAGAATGATGGATTCATTTCAGAAATCAGATATGTCCTGGATATTTTATTAGTCATTCTATGTCATTTAGAAGTGAAACAGAATGTTCTGAACATATTTGAATTCTCTGAAATAGATCCATCATTTTCATAAGGTTATGAACAATGTGGATCGACTGTGATGATGAAATACATGATGTTTAAAAAAAAATGCAACACCCTGTATTTGGCACGAAATGGAAAATTATACTTGACATTTTTAGGAACTACGGAAAAAATTGTTCCAGGATAGTTTTTTCTTTTTTGAATTATCATGAAAAGAGTTTTTAATGGTGGGGTATCCGTCTCGTGTGAACACCTGTACAGTATGCTGAAAAAAAATAGAGATTCTCACCCTGTAATTTCCTGATCTACCGGGTGGGCCATAAAAAACCGTGCTCGGAATTTTTCCTTCTAAAATTTTTATTTCGCCACCGATTTCATCGAACCTTTCAGCATTGGCTAGCCAATTGAATAGGCAATCATTCCCGTATTTCAAAATGGCCGACATATCAAAATTCAAGATGGCAGAAACAATTGAAAATAGGCCTTCTTTTGTTCTCGTTGCTTTTTATTGAAAATTACCAGAAAGTCAAAACCAATTATGTATTATGAAACAATAGACCTTTTTTGTCAATTCAAGACTACAACCAGTAAAATCGGGTCATCTGCTGAGGAGCTGTTGCGAGTTGAAGCGAAGCCTACTTTCCGTTTTTCATTTCCGAATAATTGATCCAAATTTATGTATCCTGCCCGCCAATCCGCCATTTGCTTATTTCTTAACCGATTTTCTCAAATTTGGTATCAATGGCTAGCCAATTAGACAGACTATCTTTTTCATTATGACAAAATGACGTACCTGTCAAAATCCAAGATGGCGGGAGCAATTGAAAATAGATTTTTTTTGTCTTTTTTGATTTTCAATAAAAATGAGCAGAAAGTCAAAACTAATAATTATTATGAAGGAATAGACCTTCCTTGACAATCCAAGACCGCAACCAATCAAATCGGATCATCTGCTGAGGAGCTACGGCGAGTTGATATCTACCAGTTCCTTATTCCCGCATAAATGATCCAAATTTAGGAATCCTGCCCGCCATATCCTTATTTTCCAACCGATTTTTTCAAATTTGATATAAATGGCTAGCCAATTGAACAGGCTGCCATTTTCATATAAGAAAATGGCCAACATGTCAAAATTCAAGATGACGGAAACTATTGAAAATGGGCCTTATTCGTCCTTGTTGGAATAGAAAAACGGAAAGTATGCTTCTCTTCAACTGGCCGTAGCTCCTTATCAGATGAACCGATTTGATTGGTTGCTTCCTTGAATTGTCGAGGAAGGTCTATTCCTTCATAATAATAGGCTAGTGACCTCGATTTTTTTAATTTTTTTAAATAAAACTTCAATTTTTTATATGATTTATGGTGAAAACCGCAGCGCGATATCTCAATTCTAAGTGCCTTAAAAAAAATGAAATAGAACGCTGGTGACGGAACTGCCTCATATCTCTATCCCTGCCCCTCTCACTGCGCCACTCGCATACTGTGTTCGTTCCACGCGCAGCGCTTATGGAAGAGATTATGACGTCACGCGAATTTTTGGAATCGCTGTAACAAATAGACGCGTGGAAAAAGTAAAATTTTTCTTCTTAAAATGGGTTTACTGATGTGTACTTGATAGCCCGATTATGGTAAAATCTCAAAATGGCACTAGTGGTCAGTAGCCTATTATTGGTTTTGACTTTCTGCTCATTTTTTAAACCAGCTTGAAAATTAAATGTCCATATGAGACAAGAGAAAAGTTCCAAGTTCCATGACAATTCCTCCAATAATAACAGATTTCAATATGGCGACCAAGATGGCGGCGGAATGATGAAATTTACCTTGAAAATAAGAACGTTCATACAAGACAAGAGTAAGTTCCAAGTTTCATCACAATCTCTCCACTGATAACAGATTTCAATATGGCGGCCAAAATGGCGGCGGAATCATAAAATTCACCTTGAAAATAAGATTGTTCATACGAGACAAGAGCAGGTTCCAAGTTTCATAACAATCGTTCCACTAATAACAGATTTAAATATGGCAGCCAAGATGGCGGCGGGATCATGAAATTTAGCTTGATAATAAGAATGATCATACGTGAACGTGACAAGGGTAAGTTTCAAGTTCCATGCTAATCGTTCCACTAACAAGAAATTTCAATATGGCGACCAAGATGGCGGCGGAATCATGGAATTCAGCTTGAAAATAAGAATGACCATACGAGACAAGAGTAACCTCCAAGTTTCATGAAAATTGTTCCACTAATAAGAAATTTCAATATGGCGGCCAAGATGGCAGCGGAATCATGATATTCACCTTGAAAATAAAAATGTTTATACAACAAGATAAGAGTAAGTTCCAAGTTTCATGACAATCCCTTCACTGATAACAGATTTCAACATGGCGGCCAAGATGGCGGTGGAATCACGAAATTTAGCTTGAAAGTGAAAATGATCATACGTGACAAGAGTAAGTTTCAAGTTCCATGAAAATCGTTCCACTAGCAAGAAATTTCAATATGGCGGCCAAGATGGCGGCGAAATCATGAAATTTAGCTCAAAAATAAGAATGATCATACAAGACAAGGGTAACTTTCAAGTTTCATGAAAATCGTTCCACTAATAAGGAATTTCAATATGGCGGCGGAATCATGGAATTAAGCTTGAAAATAAGAATGATCATACGTGACAAGGGTAAGTTTCAAGTTCCATGAAAAACATTCCACTAGCAAGAAATTTCAATATGGCGGCGAAATCATGAAATTTAGCTTAAAAATAAGAATGATCATACAAGACAAAGGTAACTTCCAAGTTTCATGAAAATCGTTCCACTAATAAGATATTTCAATATGGCGGCCAAGATGGCGGCGGAATCATGAAATTTAGCTTGAAAATAAGAATGATCATACGTGACAAGGGTAAGTTTCAAGTTCCATGAAAAACATTCCACTAGCAAGAAATTTCAATATGGCGGCGAAATCATGAAATTTAGCTTAAAAATAAGAATGATCATACAAGACAAAGGTAACTTCCAAGTTTCATGAAAATCGTTCGACTAATAAGAAATTTCAATATGGCGGCCAAGATGGCGGCAGAATCATGAAATTTAGCTTGAAAATAAGAATGATCATACGTGACAAGGGTAAGTTTCAAGTTCCATGAAAATCATTCCACTAGCAAGAAATTTAAATATGGCGGCGAAATCATGGAATTCAGCTTGAAAATGAGAATGATCATACAAGACAAGTGTAACTTTCAAGTTTCATGAAAATCGTTCGACTAATAAGAAATTTCAATATGGCGGCGCAACCATGAAATCCAATCTGTCCACTGACCACCCACGAGGACCTGAGCTACCATTGAAGAAAGTTCCAGGGCTCTAGATTCATTCCCCGAGGAGGAGTTCAACTTCTTAGAAGTGCACAGGAAATCTTTGTTTTGTGATAATAGTAATGATAACTATGCATGGATAAAAAAAATGCCCATTGACCACCTTTGGGGACATCAGCTATCTATCAAAAAAAGTTGTAAGGCTCTAGCTTTATTCCTTGAGAAGGAGTACAACTTCTTAATTTCTACACGGACAGACAGACAGACGGACGGACAGACAGACAAACCGGCCATATAAGCGTCATTTTCTTACGAAAATGCGCTAAAAAGCAATGAGGACTAAAGAAATTCTAGTTTCAATTGCTTCCGCCATCTTGGATTTTGACATGTCTGTCATTTTGTCTTATGAAAAAGGTAGCCTGTCCAATACACAATATTGCGCGGAAGTGGCGCTCCGACACGGATGTCATGCGACCTAAGAAAACGGTGACAAGTTATCATCGCGCATGTTCAGGGCCGCTATTCTGAAATCGTGTGAGAAAAGTTCCTGGGAGTAAAATACATTCCGCAGTACACTGATGTAGCGAATGTTGCCTAAAATCGTGGTTTTTAGGCAACTTTCGCTACAGAAATGTAGTACGGATTATATAAAACTCCCAGGGACTCTTCTCACACGATTGAAGAATAGCGGCCCAGAATTCGACAATGACATTGATTTCTGTGTTTGACGTTGACATTTTGTCCAGTTTTATCAGCAACTTGTGAAGCCTTCCGATTTAAAATATGGATATTCGGCGGTCGAAAAAGTGTGTGTCACTCAGAGGACCGACTGTCGCCACACCATGCTGTCGTCAGTACAATACAGCACTGATTAAATGAAATATCCCCAGACAATTTTGCGGTAAATTTGAATGTTATGGTTGAAGTGTTCCATGTTTTTTTTATTTCGTAATTTGGGGCATTTGGGAATGACCCCTCACATATGTGCTTTCATGAATAGGTTGCGAGGGTTACACCGATTTTTCTATGTAACCACTTCTACTTGAAAACAGTGGCGGCTGGTGAGGGAGGGCTCAAGGGCGGCGCCCCCCCCCCCCAACGCTAAAGGCGGCAAGAGATTTTTATCGGTAGGAAGACATGGAATGCATTTTATGAATTATACTTATTCCAAAGATTTGGTTTAGTGCAAAAACGTTCAGTCATTGGTCAATTAATATTTTAACAAAATAATTCTAAGCGATCGCACGGTCGAAGAAGTTCGTCTTGGGCTCCGCATTCGGCGCCCATCGCCGATGCGGTGATGCCGGGGTGCACCCGCGCAAAACATGTACCGTAACCATGGCAACGCGAGACGCGGCTCCCGCTCTATACTGCGGATATGGGCTCCGTTCCTCGAGCCCCCAGCCGATTGAAGTAATCGATATAATTATTTATGTACTCTTCGATTAGTCAACAGTTTGCAAACATGAAGATAGCTGACCTAAAAAAGTTACATTTAGGTCATCAAGCCTACAAGAAGAAATAAATGCAAAAGAACAACGGACGTCCGATTACAGCATTGATTTACTGAAAATAAAGCAAATCGAACCCGCAAGAATAAATTCGTGGTGCATTAACTCGCACGTAATTTTGACAAAACAGTAAATGCTTAAACTCCATATGGTTGTGATGCGGATACGACAAAAAGGTTTTTGTCTCGAGTTTCGTCATTTCGCGAACTGAGAACTGTGCTATCGTGTGATCAAATTAATTCTTATTTTAGGTAGGCTGTGGCCTAGCCGAACGCAGCTTCGCACCCCTGAATTTGACCAGGCCACAGCCTACCTAAAATAATAATTCATTTGATCACACGATATATGCACTCTTTGTAGAAAATGTTTTTCGAACTTCGAACCAACAAAACATGGACAAAATGTTTCATGATTTGAACAATTAGATCAGAAACGGGAAAGGAATAAGAGCCTCTTTCTCAAGTCTCTGATCTAATATTGTTTAGGTATATCATGCAGGAAACATTTTGTCCATGTTTTGCTGGTTCGAAGTTCGAAAAACATTTTCTACAAGAAGTGCAGATAGAACAATATAGTTCTCAGCTCGCGAATTTGTTATTAACTTGAGCCCTCCTTACAAAAAACTCACGAGCCGCCACTGCTTGAAAACGACGCATAATCCATTGAGATTAGTTTGAGAATCACCTATTTTACAGCGTAACATATGGAAGACTTAGAACGAATCACCTCGTTTTTTAGCGCATGCGCTAAGCGGTCACGCAATATTGTGTATTGGCTAGCCATGGATACCAAATTTGAGAAAATCGGTTAAGAAATAAGCAAATGGCGGATTGGCGGGCAGGATAACTAAATCTGAGTCAATTTTATGGGGAAACGAAAAAAACTGAAAGTGGGCTTCGCTTAAATTCGCAATAGCTCCTCAGCAGATGACCCGGTTTTATTTGTTGTGGTCTTAAATTGGCAAGGAAGGTCTATTCCTTCATAATACATTATTGATTTTGACTTTCTGGTAAGTTTCAATAAAAAGCAACGAGAACAAAAGAAGGCCTATTTTCAATTGTTTCTGCCATCTTGAATTTTGGTATGTCGGCCATTTTGAATATAGAAATGATAGCCTATTCAGTTGGCTATCCAATGCTAAAAAGTTCGATAAAATCGGTGGAGGAATAAAAATTTTAGAAGGAAAAATTCAGAGCACGGTTTTTTATGGTCCACCCGGTATGTATTGTGAAGTGAGTTCACATCATAAAAAGTTACTAAACTTTCGAGGGGTTGATTTCCCCGGAATTCAGTGTACATTTCATTTCGGAATTCCCGGGATTCTTTCGGAAACCACCGAAAATCCTGGAAGCTTTCGGAAATCACCGGAAATCCCGGAACTCTATCGGAAATCACCGGAAATCCCGGAACTCTATCGGAAATCACCAGAATTCCCGGAAGCCGCCCGGAAATCACCCGAATTCCCTCGGAAACCACCGAAATTTCCGGAATTCTTTCGGAAATCACAGCACCGGAATTCCCGGAAGTCTCTAGGAAATCACCGGAGTCCCCAGAATTCCTTCGTAAATCACATCACCGGATTTCCCAAAAAAAAATCGGAAATCACCGGAATTCTCGGAAATCTTTCGGAAATCAGAATTCTTGTGTACACTTTTTTCTCGGGAAATCAACCCCTCGCGAACTTTATTATTTTGAAAACTTTCAAGAATGTCAAGGTCGTACTCATGGGTAACTGTGAGTTGCGAACCCTGGTTCAAGTCACCAGTGTCACCACAGATAGGAGTGAGGAAAGCAGAAGTCACTTGCTTGTTTTGAACTTTTTGTTGAATCCTAATGTTGATGAGGAAAAGTGCAACATGCCAGAAGATAAGCTTTAAGCTACCTCAACCCAAGATTTGAGTTTCAAATGAATAAAATTCTCGGCCAGTTATAAACTTACAGTTAAAAACGCATCAATGTGGTACATCAACGCTTCTGACCGCTGGATGATGAACTGGTTCACACAGCTGATGGCATAGGAGCGGATTTTGGAACTAGAATGGTTGAAAAACTGCAAAAACTTTGGGATGAGTATCTCGAGGGGTCTGTTCGTGTCTGCATCCAGGGCCTCAGCGGAATCTTCGCAGATTTTCTGCAGCGCACCGAAGGCCCCCTCGCACACATTGTAGTCTTGCGAGTCTAGCATAGAACACAGGGCAGGTAGCAGTTCGGGCCACGAAGAGAGATCTCCTTTGCTAGCTATGGTGGTTATCAGGATTCCTACGGTGGCCCGTATGAGTGGCGACGGGTCCCCGACGGCCTGCAAGCACTCGTTTTTCACAAAGCTCGTGACGGTGGGGGTCAAGTTGGTGTAGTGGGACTTGACGTTGTTCTTCAGTATCAATCCACTGAGGGACCTTGTTGGCTCATCTTCGGTGGTCAGTTTGGTCAGAACGAACATCAAATAGTTGTTGAAGTCTGGGTACTTGTTCAGCTCCTCCAGTTTCTGATTTTATGGGTTAAGGAAACGATCCGATCGTGGGGTCGCGGGGAACGGTGTTAGTAATCGATTTTTACCTGTGCAACTTGACAAACGAGCCGGAAAATGGCAAAAAGGATACTTGCTGGACAGTCCTCTGGGTTTCTGTGTTTGGGGACTGGGACTCCTTCAGCAACGTTAATATCTGGCTCAATCCATCCTCTTGAGGCGTCCACTCCATTTTCATTGCTTCACCGTCTGAATTTCACTTTAAAATCTGCACTTGTACGTTTGGAACTTTTACAAAATCAAAACGTTGAGGCCGAAGCCGACATCAAGCATTTTAGAGTGCAGTACGACGGTGTAGTAGTCCTATGTACTAGGAACGGTAGGAATAGGAATCATCAACCAAAAGGGGAAGGAGAGGGACGGTTTACCGACCGGAAACAGGCGAAGCCATTACTTGACAGCCAGCGTTTGAAATATTGTTTACATTTTTGATTATTTACTTTAATCCACTCAGTTTTACCAGGAAAATCCTCAGAAGCTTGAATATCAATTTCTAACATGAAATTGGGCCACAAATTCCCGATATAACGTTACGTAAATCGTGACGGAATAAAGCGCGCCAAATTCAAAATTACGAATCGAAGTGTCATTTCCTGGCCATTTCACTGCGTGGACGTACATTTTCAACGTTCCTAATAATTGTAACGTTCCGATTCTGATAAGATTAGGCAACATTGGTACAGAAAAAAAAATGACATCTCGGGCGCCAGAAAAAATGCGTTTTTTAAGTCAAACCAAACCGTGCTCATGATGAAAACTTTTCATCAATAGGGTAGTGACCGATTTTTTTTTTATTATTTTTTTTTAAAGTTCACTTCTTGATAAGTGGCGCTATATAGTTAACAGATTTTTTTCGCAAGTTTTCTTGTTAAAAAAAAATTATGAAAGTTTTCGATCATTTCAAATTTGGCGCGATCTCGAGCGCGATGACGTCACAATCTTTCATAGGCGGAGAAGCAGGCTTGACAACACTACAGAACTTACTACAAAAAGCACTAGCGTCAACCCGTCAACGCTCATAACAGCTGATTGTTATATTGTTTACGCTTTGTGTATCTGTGCGGTGATTCGTGTTGTTTAAACTGCTCAACAATGAAAGTGTTACAAAGCAAAAATTCACTCAATTTTGAACAACTATAAACTTTGATTGGCACATATGATTCTGATTTTGTTTCAAGTACTGAATAGCCCAATCTTTTGGTCATCTTCCTTGTCAATATGAAATGCATAGAGCTTTCCATACATTTTCTACAGGGTGATGAACAGAGCAGTGCAAAATTGATGAAAGTTCAACGTACCCCCGTTTTCGCAAAAAAATCTTTTTGGGAGTATTAACACCAAATTTATGAAGAATGATGTGTTCCCTCGAAACGGTTTTTGAATTTTCGGGATTCCAGTCGAAACAGCCAAAATGTGATTTTTTATTGTGAATACTGCACCGGGTGACCATTTGAAAACTATCCACCTGCAATAACTCCCTATTCCTAGTGAATATTTCTTCGAGCAAAAACAGGTCGATTTTCATATCAAATGAGACATCTAAAACATACATTGGCAAATTTCTATCTTGAGCCCCCTCGCCCCCACTCACCCCAACTTTGAAATTTCAAATGGCATGACCTACCTTGCGATACATCAAATTGAAGAGATTTAAATTTTCTTTCTGAAAAAAATATTTACAAAAATATTAACCCCACCTTTTTTCGCCCTAAAAATTCTCTGACTGTCTAATTATAACTCTGGACCTCTCAATTGTTTTTAATTCAGTCAGTGTCATCATAGAAAACATCGAAGAAAAGAATTTTCGGTGGAAAAAGTGCTACCCAAATTGACCCTTTTGCTCTCCCCCACCTCATCTCAAAAATCTAAAAAGGCAATATCTACTTTGTGATACATATCAAATTGAAGGGAATTAAATTCTCCCAACGAAAACAATTTTTTTGAAATTTTCAACCCCTCTCCATATAAATTAGACATTTGGGGTGTTTGCTGAGGAAAATGGGGGTTTTAAAAAGTTTGAAAAAATTTTGTCCATGGAGAAGATTTAATTCCCTTCAATTTGATGTATCACAAAGTAGGTATTGCCTTTTTAGATTTTTGAGATGAGGTGGGGGGAGCGAATGGGTGAAATTTGGGTGGCATTTTTTCCACAGAAAATTATCTCTCCCGATGCTATGCAGGATGACGTTGACTGCATTGAAAAGAATTGAGAGGTCAAGAATATCAAATTGGACACTCAGATAATTCCAGGAAGAAGGGGGGTGGGGTTAAAAACTCTATAAATATTTTTTCGGAAAGAGATAGACAGATAAACAAACAGATAGACAGATCTTATTGACAGAATCCCATTTAATAATGCAATATTAATGCTAAAAACTCGAATTTTAGGAGTAGTACCAAAAAGTACACTGCCACTGGGCTTTTCTTCACCCCTACACTAGACAATAGGAACGTTTTGCAAGTCAAATTGCTCAGAATTGTTCAGTGAACAAGTCTACCAAGTAGCGTCATCTTGATATGAAAAGTTCTAATGTTTTTGCGTTGCTACAGGAATAATATACAGTATTCACAATAAAAAACCACATTTTGGCTGTTTCGACTGGAATCCCGAAAATTCAAAAACCGTTTCGAGGGAACACATCATTCTTCATAAATTTGGTGTTGATACTCCCGAAAAAAATTTTTAACGAAAACGGGGGTATGTTGAACTTTCATCAATTTTGCACTGCTCTGTTTATCACCCTGTAGAAATTTTATGAAGGGCTCTATGGATTTCTTATTGACAAGAAAGATGGCCAAAAGATTGGGCTCTTCAGTACTTAAAACAAAATTAGAATCGTTTGTGCCAATCAAAAGTTACAGCGGTTCAAAATTGGGTGAATTTTTGCTTTGTAACACTTTCATTGTTGAGCACTTTAGTTGTTTTGCTTGAAAATGTGTAGCCCGATTGTGAACAGGCGACTTCCCAAAATTTACCCATGGTAAAATCTTTTATGATTTATGAATATTTCAAAACTACATCAGACTTCAATGGTTATGTTATGCTGGCAAACGTCAACGTCAACACTGACACACAGGCAACGGAGGTGGGGTCATCCCCACTACTGTCAAAAGATTGAAACGTCACAGCCCGCCTTACAGCTCGGTAGATTTGAAATCGTTCGCAAAAGTAGCCACTTTCAAGGCAGATTTTGAGACACTTGGAACTTTTTTCTCGAATTTTCACGAAACGTAGTCTTGTTACTAAGGCTCTACATTCGATTAGTATGATTTTTGTTTATATTTTTCGATGGTGGTCACTACCCTATTTGTGAACGTTTGATGATAATCTAAAATCTACCACATAAAAACTAACCGGACAACGGACTCAGAAAACACAATATTTTTAATAATGCACATGTCAAATGTCAGTCGCCCGGGATGCCATTTCATTTGAATTGTATTATAGGTATAGTCCGTTCACTTCTACTGTGATTCTAGTCAGCTGTGAGATTTTGTTTCCCCTAGAACTTGTCAGTTGGTTGCACTGCTCTTTGACAATGTGTGCTTTCCATTTACCGACACAAGTCGACTTGTGTCGACACAAATGCGTTCCATTTGATCTGTGTTCCTTTGTGTCATCGACACAATAAGCTAACACAAGCTGACACAAACCGACACAAAGTGTTTTAAATGGAAAGCACCAAATACAGTCCTCAAAATAATTATGGCTCCATAGGTCTTTTCATGAGGTCTAGAGCCTAGAGCGCATGCTCACGTTCCTTGCCGGTCGGCAAAAATTCGACCTTCGCGTGCTTGCCAGACTCGCGCAGCCCCGACCCGATGACCCGAACTGTCAAATCTTGCGCACGCCCACTGAAACACAAAATCCTCATGAAAACACCTATATCCAAACACCTATATCCAAACAAAATAGGGTCACGAACGGCTAGATCTCTTCCCATTCATTGTTAAGGTCTTCTCAGATCTGGAGGTGAAACATCCGCCAGAACAGATAACAGATAACCCACCCCCACCCATAATTTCAATTACCAATTTTTCGGGACTCAGGCCAGACGCACACTTAGCAGATGGATGTCAAGTCTACAATGCCAAACTGTAAAATTTGCCCAGCCGACTAGAATCACGGTAGGAGTGAACCTACTAGAATCACGATAGGAGTGAACCTACTAAACCCACCTACACTCGATGGTGGTCATGTCATTGAAAAAATGAATTATGACGGATCAATTTTCTTGACAACAGTCACATTTGTTCAACTTTTTCAAATATTGCATACCTACTTGATTATCCGGCTGTTACAGAATAATTATTAATCCACCTTTTCCATCAGGGAAATCACTTGCGCGCATACCTGTGAGCGCAGATTCCCGCTAGTACAGACGGCTACTACAGACCGCCAGTTGTGCCCTTACAGGTATGCGATGCGTGATGGCTCATGGGAAAGGTGGATTAGCTTTCCACTGTTACTTATAAGCGAAGTTCTAGAATTAGTCACAATCAGAAACTGATGGTGAGAAGCAACGAAACGAAGCAACCCAACCGTCAAGTTCGGCTTGCCAATAGGGCATTTTCCTGGCCATACTGCACATGTGCGAGGTGCAAGTAATGGCGGGATATTGAAAACAACCGGACAAACTAATGCATTTACGCAGATTTGTCGTAAACAAAATTCCTGCACAGATGAAATATTTTATATGGCATATTTTATCTCAAAAATAGACTAGCCTTGGAAATCTACCGCGTTATATTACATTACGGGTGCATTAGAGTAGGATTCAAAGGCTTTTGTCCGGTTGTTTCAAAAAGCCCGCCTAAAATTTAGCGCATGTGCCTGAAATGATTGCTCAGGATAAACCCCTACTCGACGCTGATGGATCTAGAAAAAGCGATAAACGAAAGCGCGGGAAAGACCAGAGAATTCAACAGGCGTCGCAGATTCCCTCCGACTTCAAGACTTTGGTCAAGTCTTTAGAGCACGCAGACCATATCAAACACTTCCCTGGAATATTAAGCATCTTTAAGCCTCTGCTATCGAGTATTATGACAAATCCCATGCAACTAACTCTTCGGCCTAAAGGCCTAATGCATTCAAAATCTATATGACTATATGACCGCTGGAAATGACAACTATTGCATACTAATTATTATTGAACGCATTGCAGGTACCTACTTATTTGGGAATGTAGTGCAGCCAATATGTAATTAATAAAACAGAGTGCTTTCAATTCTAAACCCTTGGTCCCTTGGGCTCATCAAAAGAAAAGACGTTTATTTACAACTGTCGTTTATTGAATAGTAGATAGAAAATGTCAAAAAAATACATTTTTCATTCATTCAACTTGTATTTGACAACATATAAAATTTATATAGAAAAATAACAGGTAGGTACCTCGGAATAATCCGTGCAATTTTCAGCCTTTGAAATGAAAAAATTCATCAATTTGATTTGAGTGTCTCCACAAATGCCTCCTCTGTAAACCAATATTTCTTATTTGGAACCAAAACAACACACCTTTAAGCAGTATGGCTGTTTTTTTTCTGATTTCCTGGTTTTAATACTAGCGTAGAAGGAAGCGCATTCAATTATTCATTTGAAATAAAATATGAACTTGTACAAGTGTAAGCTCATGATTGTGCATCTTCCAAGATTTTAATCCATCATAAATACATTTCAATATTCAATGGCTTTAAAACAAAACAACAGCCACGGAGCACCGTACCATATGATCTTACCATAACATCTTTATAAAATACTAAAAAAAAAAACACTGGAATCGGACTTGTGACAACATTGGTTGAAGGAAAAAAATCGCATTGAAAAACTGTGAAAATCAACTAAGATAAATTTCTAGGAGCACATAACTGGTGAATGGTTAGGCGGGCGTTTCTGAAATTGGTTGTTTTTCGTCGCGGTTCGAAAGGTAACTCAAGAATGTCTTGCAAAGTTCGAAGCCCACGAAGCAGGCGGCATTGGCTGGGAACGCCCTGAGCAGGACCGGAGTGATTCCTTTGTAGAGAGCGATGGCACCTTCGGTCTTCATTAAATTTTTGAACACGTCTCTGATCCCTCTGGGATATGTGCCTTCAGGTGCTACAAAAAAAAAATGGATTGAATTCTTTTGTATTTTTTTGTGACACATGGATTTCACGATGCCCACCAAGAGACACTAATATCTTTGACACACTGAAATAAGTTTTATAATAATTATTTAGGATCTAGAAAAAACAGCCTGAAAAAACATAGCATGGAAGAAAACACGGCAGGATAAAACGTAACACGGAATAAGCACAATGGGAAACAACTAACGTGGCGGGCAAAAAAAAAACCAGCTGGAGAAATCCTTGCTACACTCAGACAGACTTCATACTTATTTAGGTATGTCTCCACTTCAGGCGATCCCCATTCCTATTGATATTTAAATCATAAGACCAAAGTGGAGCTGCGAGTTCGATTCCTGGTAATGTAAGTCTGGGTGTTGTGTCATAAAATGGATTTTTCAAGTATAATTGATATTAAAAAAGGCATATAAACTTCTATGGCCGTGCTAAGTGTCAGTAAGGAGGAAAACTTTTTATTTATTATTGTTATAATCTCAAAGTTTATAACACAGAGTAAAAAAAAAAGTACATTTGGGAGGGAGTCTAGCCTTAGGCTACTCTTCCCTTATCTTCCTTCTCATACATAAAACCGTGCACACGCTCGTTTTCCATGGGAAAAGTGGTTTTCAAGTTTACAGTGACACACTCACTTTAACGTTAGGCTCAGTGAGTTTGCACAAATCTTCAGATGACACTGCACTTCACTGCTGAAATAATGAACAGCTGCATTTGAAGGTAGGGTGAAATTAAAAAAATTCGAGGTTTTGACTGAATGCACAATCTTGGTCAAAAAATTGAGAGTGAAGGAATACAACTACAGCTGCATGTTTCTGAAAAATAATCAGCCTCTTGATCACCTGAAAATGCTTATAACTAACACTACGAAAATTATTATCAATTGCTTATGTGTAGGGACGGCCCCGTGGCGCAGGCGGTCGAGTGGCTGCCTGCGACGCGGAAGTCCCGGGTTCGATTCCCGGTGAAAAGTCTGGGTGTTGTGTAGTCCGAAATTTGCTCTTTTCTGAATTTGTTAGCTTGATAAATAAACGGGCAAACTCCTATGGCGAGAAAAAGCCGATAAGGAGAACATTTATTCATTTATTTATTTATTCATTTATTTAATTGCTTTTGTGTGATGTCAACACTTGCATAAACTAAATACTGCGCCAGGTCAAAACTACGAATGCGTTGCCCTCGCCATATTTATTGCGTTTGGTCAACAGTGCTCAGTGGCGTAGGTAGTGATGAGGTCGCCCTTTTTCTTCACCCTCTTTTTCACGACACTAGAGATTTTTTTAAAACTGATTCAGATTTGTTTCAACTTGAAAGAAAAATTTACTCTTCGTTTTAGGCTTCGTTTTCAAGACATCCGAGTCTGAATATTTGGAAAACATCTCGATAACACCACTTTAAGGAAAATATAAAAATTAAAATCCAAGAGAATTCATGATTCACTGAAATAGATTTTGTAGGCGTTTTAAGTTAGAAACGTCTATTTTAGCTGAGAAACAATAAACAAGTGTTCAGAAAATTGGATTTTTTAGACTCTTGAATCTTCTGTTACACCCTGTATAACCATGAAGCTTTCAAAATTATAAAATCCTTGGGAAGAAAGTTATAAACTGGAGTGGTGAAAAAAAAACACGGGAAGTAAGTAATATTAGTATACAGGGTGATTCATGACTAATGCGACATGGTTCAATGCCAGGTAGAGGACATCAAGGCAAGTCTAAATCTGTGTCAAAAAAATTGTTTTGGTCAGCGGTTACGAATATACAGGGTGTTTTCGTTGTTTGGGCTCAAATTTCAAAGAGCGATATCTTTGTAACGGCTTGACGGAATCCGACAAAATTTAGAAGAAACAGTCCTCTACTGAGGTTCTTGAAGATGGCTTACCTCCAGATAAAAAATCCTGGACCGTATTTGAAAAAAGTTGTTTGCATTTTTTTGACAGAAAATCACATTTTCCGATCGACGTTCGGGAAAAACAGCATTGGACTCGGAAAGTACACAGAAAATGCTATAAAATGAGCTTTTCAAATCGCACGGCACACTTCGACCAGTTTCACAAAAACAGATCAAAGTGAGAACTTGTACACATTTTGCCCTACATATTTTCCTAATGTTTGTCAAAATTCATCCGAAATTGTTTCTAAAGCTCTCCTGCTGCAAATGTACGAAAAATAGCCTATTGCCAGAATTGAATACATATCCAGAATCCAGAACCGTACTTGGAAAAACTTGTTTGTTTTTTTTTGACATAAAAGCAAGCATTTTATCAGATTGCTTTCAAGAAAAATGACATTGGATTCGGAAAGTACAGAAAAAATGCTATGAAATGGACTTCCTAAATCGCATGGCACACTTCGACTAGTTTACAAAAACAGATGAAGAGAAGAACTTGTACTACATTTTATAATTTTGCTGTATCTTTCTTTCCTAATGTGCGTCAAAATTAATTCGAAATCATTTCCAAAGCTCTTCTGAAATCCTGAGATGGCCTACTGCCGGAATTCAAAATCCAGGATCCAGGACCGTACTTGAAAAAACTGGTTTGTTCTTTTTGACATGAAGCATATTTTCCGATTACTTTCAGGAAAAATGACATCGGATTCAAAAAATATCTACAGGAAAAATGCCAGTAAAAAGAACTTCTCAAATCGCACAGTATACTTTTGACTTCGACTTTGGCCTCGAAAAGAAAGTTTGTAAGAAAGTTTGTGAGATTTTCAATAACGTAATGGTAGAAAAGATTTCGAAACATAGAAAAACTCGTAGAAAAACAAACAACATTTAAAATTGTTGTATTACAAGAGATTTTCGAAATGCTATCAATCAGCTTCAATGCATTTTTTACCGGCATTTTCTCTGTAGATATTTTCTAAATCCGATGTAATTTTTACCGAAAGTGATCGGAAAATATGCTATTATGTAAAAAAAAACAAATTTTTTCAACAACGATACTGGATCCCGGATTTTCATTTCTGGCGATAGGCCATCTCGTAAATTTTGGGCAGGGGAGATTCAGAGATGATTCAGAATTAATTTTGACAAACAGTAGGAAAGAAAGATAGGCAAAATTGTAAAAATTAGTACAAGTTCTTCCTTTCATCTGGTTTTGTAAAACTTGTCGAAGTGTGCCGTGCGATTTAGGAAGTCTATTTTATAACATTTTTTCAGCACTTTCCGAATCCGATGTCATTTTTCTCAAAAATAATCGGAAAATATGCTTCTATGTCAAAAAAGAACAAACAAAATTTCAAGTACGGTCCTGGATTCTGAATATTCAATTCTGGCGATAGACTATTTCGTACATTTGCAACAGAGGAGCTTTAGAAATATTTTCGGATGAATTTTGACGAACATTAGGGGAAAAAAGGTACGGCAAAATTGTAAAATGTGTGCAAGTTCTTACTTTGATCTGTTTTTGTGAAACTGGTCGAAGTGTGCCGTGCAATTTGAAAAGCTCATTTTATAGCATATTTTCTGTACTTTCCGAATCCGATGCTGTTTTTTCTAAACATCGATCGGAAAATAAGGTTATCTGTTCAAAAAATGCAAACAAATTTTTTTTCAGTACGGTCCTGGATTTTAGATCTGGAGATAGGCCATTTTGAAAAGCCTCAGTAGAGGACTGTTTCTTCTAAATTTTGTCGGATTTCGTCAAACTGTTACAAAGATATCGCTCTTTGAAATTTGAACCCAAACAACGAAAACACCCTGTATCTTCGTAACCGCTGACCAAAACAATTTTTTTGACACATATTTAGACTTGCCTTGATGTCCTCTACCTGGCATTCAACCATGTCGCATTAGTCATGAATCACCCTATAGTGTGCATCAAGTGTCGGATGGGCTTGGAAAGCAAAAGTTGGATGGGAATCACAGGTTACTAGATGCACAACCAAACAACAACAAAATACACGTATCCTCGAATGAATAGTTCAAAGATTTCCAATGGTGGGCATCGAAAAACTCACCACCCTGTATTACACCCGCGTACCTGTTTGCAAACGACTTTTCAGAACATCAGGGGGCATTCCCACAAGCCAATTCGCTATGCCCGCAGATCCTCCTGCACATATCGTTCCAAGAATACTGGGAGCGTCCTTTCCGTTATCCGTTATGTAATCTTTGATTGCTTCGTACGTCAAGAAGTACATACCACTCGCCGGTATATCTGCAAACAAACAAAAATTGTAGAAGAAAATTGACAAAAAAAAAGCAAAAAAAAAAACAGGTGTCTATTCAAATAACCCCCAAAGGAACTGCGGTTCCGGATAATTTTTTTTCTTCGACTTTGGCTAAACAGATAATGCTAGATAAAGAAAGGAAATGCGCGGGGGCTGACATCCTGCATAGTATCAAGCACAGAATTACGATCAGTCGTACTTGTGCCACTACAAAAATGTTGTTAATTACAGCTTGCCTGTTGGTGCTCGTCAAACCGACCGTAAGTACCTTAGCAAATGATTGAGACAAGAGCAAAACCCGATTTTGTTTAATTTTGTGAATTAAGTTTTCGGATGGCTCCAACAAAGATTGCCCGAGCAGCTGCACATGCCAACTAGAGCATTTGACCGAAACTGCCATATACAGATTCATGCACCAAGATAGGAAAAGGCCAGTTTCGACCGAAGTCACGTCTTCTGAATTCAACGACGTTCTGTACGAAGAAAACTTGGATTACGTTTTGTTCGTCGACAAACAAATCGTCCGTTCGGCAATGTGCATCATACAAACCGAAACGGAACCTCTGGAGCTACTCCACAAACTGCCGGCGGATATCGAATCGTTGACGCTCATCCAGGGGTACGACACAGGCAACAAAATCATCAAGTTCAGCTATCTGAGCTCGTTCAAGAACTTGATCAGCGTCGAACTGCTGGGACCGAACGCGCTCAACAAACGCACCAACAGCCGGTTGGTGGGCGAAATCGACACGCCCCTGCCGAATCTCAAGTATTTGAATTTGGAAAACATCCTGATCAAGAACTCCAAGACGCAACTGCAGAATTTCGTCAAGGAAGTCACGGACGACGTCCTGACATTCGAGTACGTCCAAAAATTCGACACGAGAGCCCATCCGCTTACCATGGTCCAGAAAGGCATGAACGAAGAAGTGCTGCCCTATGAGAAATACAAAGAGCAAGACAATACGAACACGATTCCGCTGTTCATCGGCTTCAAGAACCTGTTCCTATTGCGGATAACTCAGTGCGAACTGAACAACGTCCATTGGGCCATGTTCGACGGCCTGTCCAACTTGGTCTACCTGATCTTGGACAAGAACAACTTGCGATTCATCCCGTCGTTCGCGTTTTACGGAACTCCCAATCTGAAAACGCTCTCCTTAGCCCACAACAACTTGCTGGACATTCAAATTACGGACTTGGCCGGACTGTTGGAGCTGGAATACTTGGACTTGTCCTACAACAACTTCTCGCAGCTTTCCGAACTGTCGCTGCCGCCATTTCCCAAACTGAAGCTGGCCAATTTCGCCAACAATCCTATCACCATGATTTTTCCAAACACCTTTGAAGTCATGAACACCACGGATTCGCTGATTATAGGCAGCGACGATGTTCACGTCAGTTTGATGCCGAATTCTTTTCTCGGTCTGAATTTGCTGAAGGCGCTGACCTTGAATAATTTGAACGTCAAAATGCTCAAGCGCGACATGTTCGTCGGCATGCCCAACTTGCAGGAGCTGATACTGACCGGGAACATAAAGATGATAGACTTCGACACGTTTCTGGATGTTTACAAATTGAAAAAGCTCATCCTGAACGACTGCTCGATCCAGAGCGTTTCGATGGACGCGTTCATAGGTCTGGACAAGTTAGAATATTTGGATTTGAGCCGCAACGATTTGGAACACTTGCCGCCTGCCCTTTTCGATCCGCTCACTGGCCTGAAAGAGCTCTACTTGAACGGTAACAAAATCAAGGAACTACCGCGAGATATCTTTTCCAAGGTCCATGCGAAATTGATCAGACTCAACGAGAATCCATGGCACTGTTCGTGCCAAATGAGCGAATGGAAGCCGATGATCGTGAACAGGATCAAACAGAAAATTTTCAAGCCTTGTGACAACACTCACGACAAAGGAATCGGTTGCTCGACGGAAAACCGTTTTGCATACAAGTACACTTACGAAAACAAAGTAGCACCGAAATGCTCAGCGCCCAGTCAATATCTGAACTGGAGCGTTTTCCACGTCATGCGCCGACTTCTGAAATGCCCTGAATACAAGCCAAAATTCAAAAAGCACCACCACAGAAAAACCGACATTCCTCACATTAAAACTACGAACGCGACGACGCACCACAAACAATCGAAGTTTGATATTCTGGAAAAGAAACTCAAAAAGCATTCAGAGCCACAATTTGACCGCAACGGTCAAGACAACGACATCAACATACTGTATCGCCCTCTGGAAACTTTCGAAATGACAACGAACATGAGCAGTCAACACAAAGATAAAAACTTGAATAAAATCAGAAAATTACTGTTAAAAAACAATGATCTGTCGAATGCGTTATAAGTTCAAATATACCACCGCGATCGCAGGATTTCCATTCGAAGTCGGCTTTGGAAAAAACTTTCCAGAATAATGTGACAGCAGAGTCAAGTGAGTTATTTCATGCCAAAACAATCACTTTCTGCACTCATGGTGACAGATTTCCATACATTTTGGATATGTTGCAGAGACATGAAAATAAGTCAGTATTCGTCGGTTTTTTTTTGTATTTTTTTTTTTCAGAATTACAATTTTTTTAGAATTTTTACTTTTGACTTGCATCTTACTTTGAGAAAAATCATAGCTCTTCAGTCCAATGTCCGATCTTGAAGATTTTTGTTTTGATTTAACCATAAAAGGTGAGTAATTTTTGACATTGCTTTCTTTTTTAAACAGATGTTGAAGAAAAGTATGGAAAGTCACTTTTCCGAAAAGAAAAAAAAAACGGTATACTTACTGAAAAATGGTACATATTCGATTTCCCCAATTTTTTTATATATTGTTCTCTGAACTTTTCTAAATCGATAAGTAATGGTCATCAAAATGGACATTGCCCAAAAACCCACGGAATAAATTTTTTAAGCGAGCTGCACAAGCTGATTCGGCGCTCAGGAGTCCAGTAAAATGAGGCGATTTTCATGCTGAAGTTGGAATTGATAAGCGGCTCGATGAAAAAAATTGGCAATGTGGAGAATGAAAAATTGAATTAGGAAAACCAAAGTTTCATTTCCAACCACCCCGGGAACCATGAAAAAAAATGCAGAAGATTAAAAAAATGCGCCGCGATCTTTCTTCTGAAACGGTGAGAGATGTGTGAAAACTGTAAGGGACAAAGTTGTAGGGAATTCAATAATCTACAGAAAGTCCCTAGGGGCATATGTCTAACTTCTTCAGTTTAAGTTGCGCGCCCGTCCAGTGAAGTGGAAAAACTGTACGCGTGACATTCCTCCTTGAATGCTGCGAGAATGGCTAGAGATATCCGAAAATTGTGACCGACGAAGTTGTAGAGAATTGAATGTTTCACTTAGAAAATTTTCGAAGCTAATAATTAATAGCTCTTCTAGTTTAGTCGTGGACCACGTCCGAAGTTGCGCGACAATCTTGTTGATGAAGTGTTTTTTTTTTTGTAAAACTTACAGCTAAACCAGAAGAGCTAATAATTGTCATCAAAGACTTTCTAGTGAAACATTCAATTGTCTGCAACTTTGTTGCTCACGATTTCCGGATATCTCTAGCCATTCTCGCGGCATTCAAGGAGGAATGTCACGCGTACAGTTCTTTCACTTCACTGGACCGGCGCGCAATATGACCACGATTAACGGTTAAATTGAAGAAGTTAGACATATGCCCCCAAGGACTTTTCTGATTAATGAATTCAGTTTTCACACATCTCTCACCGTTCCAGAAGAAAGATCGCGGCGCATGTTTTTTAATCTTCTGCATTTTCCCATGGTTCCCGGGGTGGTTGGAAATGAAACTTTGATTTTTTTAACTCAGTTTTTCATTCTCTACATTGCCATATTTTTTTCATCGAGCCCCTAATTAGTTCCAACTTCAGCATAAAAATCGCCTCATTTTACTGGACTCCTGAGCGCCAAATCAGCTTGCGCGGCTCGTTAAAAAAATCAATTCTGAGGGTCAATGTCTATTCTGGCGACCATTACTAATCAATTCAGAAAAGTTCAGAGAACAATATATCAAAAAATTGAGAAAATCGAAGATGTACCATTTTCAGTATACAGTTTTCTTTTCGAGAAAGTGACTTTCCATACTTTTTTCAACATCTGTCGAAAAAAGAGTGCAATGTCCAAAATTTCTCATCTTTTGTGGTTGAATCAAAACAAAAATCTTCAAGATCGGACATTGGACTGAAGAGCTATGATTTTTCTCAGAGTAAGATGCAAGTCAAAAGTGAAAAGATCACAAAAATTGTAATTCCAAAAACAAAATTTATACAAAAAAAAAACGGCGAATACAGGTCGACTTATTTTCATGACTCTACAACGTATCCAAAATTTATGGAAATCCGTCACCATGAGTGCAGAAAGTGATCGTTTTAGCATGGAATAACTCAACTTTAAAATGGAAATTTTGTTGGTCAAGTTTTAGCTGAATAAGTATTTAGTTTTAATGTTGCTATAAATTTACTTAAATAAACTAGTGTTGATCTCTACCTCTCAAAAGCGTAGCCCCCGAGCCTCGGTAAATGCTGCGAATTCCGCCTTCCTTGTACAGCTTCTTGATGCAATCCACAGGACCGTTGTAGACTTTCGGTCCTGCCGAGCCTTGTTGGATTTGCAGCAGACATTTGATCCTTTCGCCGGGCGCCATGATCACAGTCGTAAAAATCCCCGAGAAAGCGCCGGCCGTAAAATAGTCTCGGTAAGTGAATTGCTCCCCTGATTTGGGGCCAAACAGTTGCTTTCCGACGCCGTAACCCATGAATGAAATGGCAAATATCGGCGCGACGCCAACCAGAGGGGCGCCCATGCCTTTGTACAGGCCTCTGACGCCCTCATGTCTCACTGTAGTCTTCAGGCAGTCCCAAGTGCCAGAGTACAAAGGTCTCTCGCCAGGCTTGGGCAGTGACATAGTTTGCAAGCGAACCTAGAATTTCCCAGGTTAGATTTGGGGGCGGTTTTTCATCAAAACATTGCAAAAAAAAAATGGACTGGTGAGCACATACCTTGATGGTATCCAAAGGGTGCCCGACCACCACGGTGCAGATACCCCCGAAGCCGCCGCAAATGAAATACTGAATGGGCCCCATGTCCGACATTTTGATGAAAAGTTTGGTATCAAAAATACTAAAAGTTTACTATTGTTATATAAAACACTACACTCTACCCTATTCCCTTTGTGTTATTGTTAGTTTTCTGCAGATTTTCTGAGTGATGAATATGGTGAAAATTAGAAGGTTAACCTCAAAATTGGAACTGTCACTGTCAGCAGTGGCAGTCCAAACAGTCAAACTTCAAAGTCCAAGGAATCGGGTCGAAGGTCACACTGCTCCCGGTGAATACATACAAACTGAAAATTTACAAAATGTATTGCATTCTAAAATTTTACATTTTATTTAGAAAGTACTTAAGAAATGTTCAGGTAATAAAATTAATGGTAGAAAGTTCAAAACGGGAGCGGGAGGCGGCGGCATAGATCAGGGGTGGCCGATTGGCTTTGGTGCTTTGGAGTTGACACTGACAGTTCTCGTCTGTTGGCTGCATTGAGTGTCAGATACATATGTCAAACGCGGAACATTGTTTATTTTATTGACTTTTACTCGTCTTTTTGTATTTTATTTTTTAAATAAATTGTCTATTGAAAATCTGAAGTAATTACGGAAATTGCTGTGCAATGAATATATTACAGAATCGAAGTGCAATGGTAAGAACGTCTCTTTGATTTCACTCGATTTTTTGGAGGGGCGTCCCTTGCATTCTCCCAAATT
This sequence comes from Anaspis maculata, assembly GCA_949128115.1. Lineage (NCBI taxonomy): Eukaryota > Metazoa > Arthropoda > Insecta > Coleoptera > Scraptiidae > Anaspis > Anaspis maculata. The sequence goes on from OX421968.1 coordinate 3,607,910, forward strand.
TGCAGGTATAACCTGGAAAACCATAGAAAATCTCGGGAAATCCGGCCACATCTGGTTTTGTAAAAGGTGCTGGCGATGAGGAACTGAAATACTGTGACGAACCTGTTGGTATTTCTTAACTGATCGGAATGGAGGAGTGCGAACCGAGTGATGGCAGTCCCATGGACATTAGCACGGAGGAAAACTGCATCCGTGCTCCTAGGAACAAGCGTCGGAGTGGCCCAATATGTTGCCCCGTCTGTAGTGTAACGTTGAGGATGTCCGAGGTTCAGTCGCATTTTGTCCTCGAAGTTGATAAGCTGACCAAAATCGCCAGCGGCAAGCCGAAAGCCAACGGCCGAGCCACACCTGGGTCGTCCTCCGGTTCGGAAGGCAACGGCGTAAAGAGCTGGGAAACATTCCAGAAGGTGCGCAGCAACCGTCAAAACAGGCACCGCTCAAAGACGAGGAAACGCAAACCGGAAGAGGTTGTCTGTCCGGTGTGCAACGAGGAGTCGTCAGAAGAGATCACAATGCACGTCGAAAAATGCCTGAGACGGCAGGAAATGCAGACCGAGAGCGACGAAAGCATCGACGTGGAAGCTTTTGAGGAATACGAATGGGCAGGACAGTCGCGCGTCCGCATCACGACCGGCCAGCCGAACCTGATGCAGAATTTAGCTTCGACCGTAACGATGACTGAAGAGGACGAAGACTTGAACGTGGACGGCGACGACGTGCCAATCTACGGCGCCGCGCAGTACTCCGAGAGGGACGTCATCCTGCTGCCCGACATGGAACCGGCCACGGTGGCCCTCCGCAAGGCCGTGGTCGGGGAGGGCTCCAAGACGACGCAGTCGTTCACGGACGTCGCACAGGTCTGCGCTGTCAACGGCGAGGGAGGGGGCGACCCTCTGGTCGAAGTGCTCAAGAATCGAATCCGCGAACTTGAAAGCCGCGAAAACACCCAGGAAGTATACAAGTGTCTGATTTGCATGGACCGGTACCGTACGCCTGTGATTTCCGTTTGCTGTTGGCACGTTCATTGTGAACAGTGCTGGTTGCAAACTCTAGGTGCCAAAAAACTCTGCCCCCAATGCAACATGATCACATCACCTAGCGATCTGAGAAAAATTTACATGTGAAATTCCGTTCGAAAATACCTTGCAGGAAAAATTGTTCAATATTGAACTGGGCAAGAAGTCTGTATTATAGTGTTTTGCAACAGTAATTTGACCGACATTATTTTGTCAATTTCCTCAAACACAACTAATCATCTTTATACAATTATTGGTTTTGTAGTGGGTGTTCATTATCAAGTTTCTTATGATAAATATTGATTTCAATTTTTTAAGATGGAAAGCCGAAACAGATTTTTGACGAGGCATTATTATGGCTGGCATAATTCCAAACTTGTGTTGTGCTTTTTTTTTTCTTGATGAAATATCAGGAGCATGAGATAGGGTGATGCAAAATCTACAGCGAAAAATTTTGTTCAGCTTTTTTTTTATGAGCCATCCTCTGAAACTGTGACAAGCAATTAGAGAATCAACCTGAATTTTTTCCCAAAACCTGCTATCATTTTTAGAGGTCGCTACCACTTGTTCAGCACCTTGACTAGGGTAGAAACTAGAGACATAGCGTGAAATTACAGTAGTGGCTATTTAGCAGTACATATTAGGTATTTTATTGAATTATTAATCTTGTGGCAGACAAACGATACTCAACAATAAAAAAGACGTCGTGACTTCGACAAAAAAACATTAACACAACAAAAAATACGGGAATGAATGATAGACTACGACCATTCGCCAAAAAATTGAATGCAGGAAGCATTTCATGTAACAGTTGAGCAACAAGACTTTCTAGGGTATTTGGACCTTGCTCAACACGATAATCGCTGTTGCTAAGTCGAAATTTTAACAGAAACTTCCCATCGGGGGAGGGGGTAAAAAATTGATCATTTCAAGTGCATGCGTGAAATCTGTCGCTCACTTGAGTTGAAATAGACTTTTATTAGACACAGTAAGATCACACATCACGAGATATAGAGATTTTGATGGGACTCCATTACATTAAAATAATGTTTGTTCACCTTGTTTCCGTTTGGATTACCCCACATTTTTTTAGAAACCCAATAGCCCTAAAACACTAGAAAAGTTTCTAAAGGATTGCCGGGACATTTTTTGACAAACGAAAAAATTATCAACTGTTTTATAATTTTGAGAGACGTAGAAAATTGAATACAGAGCCGTTTTTTTTTTCAAGTTTTCAACAACAAAAATATATATTTTTTCACATAATTGAAGAAACGCTCTGTATTAAATTTTTCAATACATTCAGTACACCTTATAACAAAAATTGAGTGTTCATCTTCATTTTTGAGGGAGAAATCCTCAAAATAATTCTGGCCTGCTGAGAATACAGCCTTAATATTCGATCGTTTTTGACAAGTTCGGTATTTTTTTGACTAAATGTGATCTTCTGAGTTCAACAAACAGACTAACTAACTGATATGAAAAGGTTTAGGCTAGTTTCACTGAGAATAAACATTTTTGGGCACTATCTCCTTACTGTTTTCAATTTAGGTTTTCTTTTTGTTCAAGGGACTTGCATGGCTTTTCCTCTCACTTTAGTAGAATGATGTATCCTGCACATAAAAATAATGCACTTGATGCATTTAATGCTATTCCATGATCATAAAATAAAAAATTGTTCCATGGAATGAAAATCAAAAGGTGTTCTACGGCAATTTTTCATCTTGAAATTTACGCACGCTATCTTTCTGCTAGTTTGAAATCCAAATGGCATGTAACCTGTACCTATTTGGTCTCAACATAATTTTTAGTGGGAGTGTGTGTGTGTGTGTGTGTGTGTTTGTGTGTTGGTTGAAATCGTGAGATGAAATTTTTTCGAAAGCGACACCAGAAAATTCAACAAGACCTTTTGAGGCTACGTAGACATCGCATTTTTGGGCTACCAAAAACCTTACCGAAAGCCCACAAAAAAACAGTACAGTCAAAGATAAAACCTATGCCCTGAAGCTTTCATTTTGACCATCATATCTGTTTATTCCTCTAAATTCCTATTTGAAATTTTAATTGCATGAAATAATCTTCATTGTCAAAAGAACTAAATGGAGGAACCTTGGGCGGCGAAATCACAAAGATATTTCGGTAGATACAATCGTACTACTCCTTGTACGAGATTTGACTAGTTTTCCATTTGCAAGTTAGTCATATTAGCGAGCGTAGGGCATTTATTATGTTCATTATTCAACCAAATTTGGACACATTTATTAAAAATATTTTTTTTTTATCATTAATAATTTTAAAAATTCGGTAGTGACCCCTAATTTTCAAGATGAAGATTTGAAAAAAAATACGTAATGTTTTTATACCTGACATCACATTTTCCAAAGGTGGCTCATCATAAAATCCAGATTTCAAAATTTTGAATCACCCTAGTGGAAAATCTGAAAATAAATTGCCAGAAACCTAAGAAAGAAATTCTATGAGTTATATTCCACCTACTTAGAAATGGCTACTTATTGTATGAAGCTGAATTATTATTACCAGGAGAAATTAACTTATCTTGTTTGGCCAATGCACCAATAGGTCGCGGGAACATAACCGTCACCCTGGCACCCGCTATGGCAACGTTGCAGATAGAATGGTTGCAGGCACGCCGGCACAACGAAGCCGAGAACGAAGCGCCTTTTGCCAGCTTCTTGCCCGCGTTTGCGCCTGAGGGGGTGCCAAAGTACCGCTGTAGAGATTCGCTTGTGTTTGACATTACTCAGTTAAATCTTGAGTTTAGCACATTAATTTTTATGATAAAGCGATAATTGTTCAATAAATTATCTATATATTTATTACAACTTTACAACTGGAGAAAATTGTATCAACAAGTACGTACTAGTGAAAATAACATCATACCATATACCCATCTTTCGCACGCCATTTTTGTTCCCGCGACCTATAATTTTGTGTGCGAGACTCGCAGGGAATGTCTAGAAGTTTTTATTTTGAAAATTTTCTTCAGCTTATTATGGATCTGTGTGAAGAAGAAAATTTTACATACGAATTTTAGATATTTTTGGCACAATATTAGTTCCCATCTTTATCAAGACAACAGGCTTTACTATTTTATGCATTAATTTAAGGGACTAAACCTATGTAAATATTGTTTTTACATTTAGATACTAGGTACTAAATAAAATTCTATTCATTATGTGATAAGAAAAAATTATGAATAGATATTTACGCAACGACTTGTTTTTTTTCTTTCTTTAATGAAACCAGGCTTCTTTGTGGCGATTCCGTAGCACGACATTCGGTAACCGGCCATGGTGATACAGTAGCGATTTCCGGTTGAAATTTGCATCAAGATGAATGGTGTTATATACAGCACAATAAAAATGAGCCACCCTAAACTGCCAGCTGAAATGTAGAAAAATTACCGAAACCCGTCGATTTTTGTTTCGAGGAGAACATCTTTTGGAACATCTTCATCATCATATTTCCAATCTTGGAAATAAACTACAATCTACATGAATTTCAACCAAATTCAACGAAAATATAGAAGAGGTGGGAAAAAATTGAAATATTCGTTGCTTAAATCGGAAATCGGAGCATTTACGGAACAGCTACTCAAATCGGAACATTTACGGAACAGAAAGTCGAATCGGAAAGTGTCTCCCGAAAACGGTACAGTTCCGATCAAATCGGAACGTCTGGTCACCTTATTCAACAAAGAGTATAGAGATATGACGCCAATTACTCCAATCTCAAATAATTGGAAAATGTTCGCTTGAAATGAGACAATTATTGTTCTTTGTTAAAATATGCAAGATTAATTATTATCATTGAACAGAACAGTAAAATACCAGATGAGTATTGTTGATTTAATCCATATTTTCGCACAGCATATCGTTAATACTGGAGTCCTATTTTTGTGATCTATAGGTACTTAGATGCTGATGAATATTTATAGCAAAATTGAGTCCAGAAACAATCAAATTGTGCAAAAAAAAATCGAAACATTGAAAACATCAACATGGGGACACGGATGGGTACGTAGGTACCTACTCAAATCATGTTGACGAATGTGCTTAGTCCGCCGGGTCTATGGTCCGCAGCTTCTAACCAAAAACTGAAAAAAGTAGTTGAGTAGTGTAGGTACCTATAGGTTCTTGAACTAGTCTGTGTTTGAACCGGTTACCTAAATACCTACCTACCGACTGCGCGGCCATGAGGGTGGGGGCATGAGTTTGAGTTGGCAAGTGCGACAAGCGCATTAGCGTTACTCGTTAGCAGGAAAAGATAGCAGGATCGGTCCAAGGACAAGCAGTGCTGTACACAATGGAAACGTGAAAACGCGATTAAAGTGAAACTGTAGGTACCTATTGTCTGTCGTTGCATCTCCATAGTTCAAAATAAGTGAAGCTGAGAAGTTTGAATAATGTCTGAAACCACCAAGGACGATTCTTCGCCCGATGATCTCACCACAGATGCCATCCCCAGTCCTCCTCGTCATCAAGAGCAAGTCGATGATGAAAACCAACCAGAAGAAAACGTAACAAGAAAACAGCACCACCAACAGCACAACAACCACAAGATACCAAAGTCGACTGGTTTCACCAAAATCAAGAAGAATACTCCAACTGGTGGTAAGTTTATACACACTCGGTGGCGACGCTAGGGGGGTTCAGGGGGGTCTAGGCCCCCACTGAGAGACCCTCGGCCCCAATTAAAGAAAATCTCAGGGTAAGGCCATTTATTTTTATGTTAATATAAATCATCATTTTTTTTTTTTTTTTTTAATAAGAAATTATGTTGCTCAGCCACTTGGACTATTTGCAACCAGTAACAATACAAATCACACTGTAGACATTATACTATACAAGTTCTAGTAATTGGGTGTTTTTCAAATAGGTGACCAGTGTGTCTTCTCTTTCTTCACCATTTGCCAAAACGCTCTGAATGTCATTCTCTGGGAAGGTTCTGAAGATTTCATATTTTTTGCAGTCCAACAGAAGGTGCTTTACATCCACCTGGACTCCGCACACTTCGCACATGGGAGGATCCGTTTTCGCAATGATGAAACTGTGCGTTATGTTTGTGTGGCCTATTCTCAGACGAGTGACTGCTACTTGGGCTCTTTTTTGTAGTGCTGTAGGGATCCAGGCTTCTGTGGTGTTCTTGATTTCACGAAGTTTGCTGTTCTGCAACGTCCATTGATGTTTCCATTCGTCCAATACTAGGGTTTTCATGTATTTTTTTATGTCATCGAGTACCATTTGTCTTTCTTGGGTGGAACCTGGGGATGTAGCTGCGTTCACGGCCTCGCGATCGGCTATCTCGTTCCCCTGGATTCCGACGTGGGAGGGAACCCAGAAAAGAACCACTCGCTTCCCATGGTTTCGAAAGTTGGTAATTTTTTCCTGAATGTTCTGGACTACATAGTTTGCAGGATATATTTGTGTGATGGCATGGATGGCGCTCAACGAGTCAGTGCATACCATGATTGTATGATATACCGTTGATGGAGGGGCGTTGGCTGGTGTTCGAGAGGCCGAGGGATCTCCCTCGGCCTCAGGGACACCAGTTATGTTGGCTGCACTTATGAACGCTTGCAGTATTGCGTATAGTTCGGCATTGTACACACTAGTGTCTTTTGGAAGTTTGAAAGATTTTGGTTGGTTTGTCACTATTACCGCACACCCGACACCACTTTCACTTTTCGAAGCGTCCGTATAGATTACGAGGGAGTTATCGAACTTAGCACTGATTGATCTAAAGGAACCTTGGATTACAGAGGGAGTTATTTCAGATTTAGGATGTTTTGTTAATTCTAATACGGTTTCAGGCGGTTGGAAGTTCCATGGGGGATGATGTAATTTGGGCCTGGGTGTACTTATTGGGAATGATATATTCTGTTCTCGTAAGATGGTGTTAATTTGTTCGTAAAATGGTTTGGCATTACTTTTCATTTTCTCGTATGTTTTCGAAAATCGATCAGAGAAGGTGCATCTATGCGCTGGGTTTTGGATGTTGGTTGATACTCGTGCAGCATATGTGAGGGCTAGTAGTTTTCTTCTGTATGGAAGAGGAGGTTCTCCCGTTATACTATGCAGACTATTCACAGGGCTGGTACGAAAAGCTCCGCAGCATATTCTAAGTGATGTGCTGGCGATGGAATTGATCATCTTCAGTAGTGATTTACTTGCAGAGTTATAGATAAACGATCCGTAGTCGATTTTCGAGCGTACCACGCTTTTATAAACTCGAATTAGTGTTGTACTATCGGCACCCCAGGTGTGATTTGCTATGGTCTTCAGTAATCCCAATCCCTGTTGGCAGTCTTTTTTGAGATGATTGAGGTGCTGCGCCCAGGTGAGTTTTTTATCCAACAGCATGCCGAGAAATTTGATGGATTCCGTCTCTGCGATTTTGTTTCCATAAAGGTAGAGCTGAGGAGCATTTAGGGATGGCTTCTTTGAGAATAGTATACATTTTGTTTTAGTGGTTGAAAATTTGTAGCCTATGCTGCTGGTCTGCTTCACCAATGAGTTCACTGCTCGCTGCATCAAGCTCTTCATAGTTTGTAAGTTTTTTCCCTTGACGTAAATTACCAGGTCATCTGCATATAACAAGGATTTGATTGGCGGTGTCAGTTTACTAATGGCGTCATTTATGGCAACCAAGAAAAGTGAGACACTTAGTACTGCTCCCTGAGGTGTCCCATTTTCAAGGGATTTTTCTTGAGAGAAGACGCCGTTGGCGAAAACCCTAAATGTCCTGTTGCTCAGAAAGTTGATAATGAAATGAAGCATATTGCCCTCTATGCCCCAGTTTTGAATTTTATTGACTATGTTATATCTCCACGTCATATCGTACGCCTTCTCCAGATCGAAGAAGACGGACAGAACATACTGTTTGCTGGCGAAGGACTCCAGAATCTCTGATTGTAAGACAACCAAATTATCTGCGGTGGATCTTTCTTTTCTGAAACCGGATTGTTCTGCAGTTAGAAGGTTATTTCGTTCCAAATACCAGGTGAGTCGATTATTCGTCATTCTTTCCATTAGTTTACTCATCGTACAGGTTAGGGAGATCGGACGGTACGAATCCATCGCAGAAGTCGGTTTGTTGGGCTTGCAGATTGGGATTATTATGGCCGTTGACCATATCTTTGGAAACTGGTGTGTGATCCATAGATCATTTAGTAAGTTCAGTAGGCAGAGCTTTGCTTCGTTGGAAATTCTGCAGAGAAATATGAATGGAATGTTGTCTGGTCCGGGTGAAGAATTCTTTGATGCTGCTAAGGCGTTTTCGAGTTCGATGTATTTGAACGTGAGATTCAGCTTGTTTTCGGTGTCTCTTTGGGGCAATATGGGGTTGATTTCTTGCGATAT